>OW388297.1:75204504-76404504 GCA_936450465.1 Gibbula magus | reverse complement strand
CATGGCCAAGAACAATTAAATATTGCAATCTATGTCACTTTATGTAGAACTCTCATTTGAAGTATAGCGGTAGTTTACACAGTTGTTCCATCCTGTCCTCGCAGACTTGCCTGATAACTGTATGTGTATGAATCGGAGTGTCTTCATATGACGCAGTAGTCCAAAGTGTACACAACGTATGAGATAAGATGAATACCATAGTTGACATATCTCGACGTCTATGAAAATGAGTGGTAGCATTAGAATCGAACACAAAGCAGTGAAACACATTCGTGAAATATATATTCGTTTCCATATATACCTTGTCTCCTCTACATAATCCCCTTACCTGAGAGTGCAGTGTTATGTCATGACGAAGTGTAAGCTGAGAGAAATAACCAGAAAGATGTAAATGGACTCACCCTCCGTCCTGGCCAATGCTTCATGTCCCTATCAGCCCGTCCCTCCAACGTCTCTGTGACCTTTGACCTTACTATCTCCAAAAAGGTGTAGGTAATATCCACAGCTGATATCCTCTAGCTCCATATCAGATTGAAACCTGCAAACATTATAGAATGAAGGAAGTAGGAACCACGTGTAGGAATGTCGCCTTAAAGGAAGAGTTATACCTCACAGACCAGTAAGCAACGTCATCACTCACTATCATACTGTTTGTTTCATGTTGTGATTGCCCCTGTCTGGACCTTAGGGAATGTTTTGTTAACATGATTACTTTAGACGTGACAGACTTTGTGAAAACAGCAGTAGTAATTGTAACAGACAATAATCGTCGATCTTGCACGTTTAGTGGTAATGGTGGTAGTAGTTGTAGTAGCAACTGCAACAGCAGCAGTAGTAGTAGTAGCAGCAGCAGTATTAGTAGTAGTAGTATCAGCAGCAGTAGTAGTAGCAGTAGTATCAGCAGCAGTAGTAGTAGTAGTAGTAGTAGCAGTAGTAGTAATACTAGTATCAGTAGTAGTAGTAGTAGTAGTAGTAGCAGCAGCAGTAGCAGTAGTAGTAGTAGTAGCAGTAGTAGCAGTAGTATCAGCAGCAGCAGTAGTAGTAGTAGTAGTAGTAGCAGTAGTAGTAATACTAGTATCAGTAGTAGTAGTAGTAGTAGTAGTAGTAGCATCAGCAGCAGTAGCAATAGTAGTAGTAGTAGCAGCAGCAGTAGTATAGTAGTAGTAGTAGTAATACTAGTAGCAGTAGTAGTAGTAGTAGTAGTAGTAGTAGTAGTAGTAGCAGTAGCAGCAGTAGTAGTAGTAGAAGTAGTAGACGTTAGCCCTACAGCAACGAATTAAAGTTCAAGAAGATGTATTACGTATAGATAACATTATTTATCAACTTTTAGACCCTCTTAGACAGCGACTGCAGCAGTCCATGTAGGTTTGATCAGACATAAACATTATAAGCATCATTACCTGACGAAAGAAGTTGTGTAAACTGTCAAAATCTAATTAATCCGGCAAGATATCGTTTCCATAATCATCAATTTGGAATGAGAGTCTTTTATTCCATCAGCGAAAGACGGCTCTTAAAACTGAGTTTCGTATTGTAAAATTTGAATGGTATCACAGAGATCAGGCCTAGTTTGTCATTCAGAAGCAAGTCTACAGAACTCAGTATCTGAAAATTAACACATCTCAGAGTCTCATTTTTACTTTATTTTATTCACTTTTTTAAATTTAAAAAAAATTCATTTCAGAGGCTAAATGTCAGACTAAGATCAGGCCATGCTGCACCCTTCTCTCAACATACACACATACACGTGCACACACCTTATCGCCGCATCTGTCGTCTCGACTCACACTACTTCACGCACTCACACTCGTCTCCGACTACTGTCTTCACGCACTCACACTCGTCTCAGGTTCACGTGTATTGCTGGACTAAGAGTTGTGTGAACTCGGTGAACTCCAGTCCATCCCATGTCACTGTGGCCAGATGTTGTCAATATGAAACATGTTTCCTACTACAAGGCCACGGCTTCTACTGTACATCTTGTCGGCTACAGTCGTTATGGAGAAACATCACCAGGTGTACTTAATGATTAGTTGAGATTTGACTGCAACAACTGTTTACGCTTTCTTACAAACGTTTATTCTATTTTCAGGGAGTGTTTGTTAAAACACTGAAACTTTTAAGATGATTTCAAGGGTTTTTACTCAAACTTCTAAACAACTTCTACTTTTAAGTAGCATTCATTGTCCACTCCACAAATGCACATTGAAGTAACTGGTATCTCGTTGAGGTTCGGATTATGTTCGTTACGGATCATCTAAATGTCTCACATATATAACGTTTAATAACATAGCTTGGAGTCGAGGAAAAAAGGTTTTATTACAAAAATAATACGATATTGACTGATAATCATTGTCATGACATTGTAGGACCGGCACATGTGCACAAAGAGAATTTAATCATTGTAACTCAGTTTCCAACCAACTGATATAAAGCCTGTGTCCTGCATATATCGATATATTAACTTGGTCGACGACACGCGTTACACTAGCATCGTGTATATATCAGACAGGATAAAGCGTAAATAACACGGCGGAACCATGGCTGTATTCATCAACTGCTTCTTATTTATAGGCTAGCTCAATGCCATCGCGATTTATTGAGTGAACGTTAACCAATAAGGCCTTCAGTAAAGCCATTGTATGAACGATATATAGTATTTACAAGTACGAACACGTGTTTTGAACATTAAAGAAGATAATGTATGATTATCTATTTGCGAGAGGGATGTTCATGGTGATGTATGAAGTACATAGGTAACACATACGTCTTGTTGTGCTGGGATTTTCTTTATATATGTGTATATATGATAATATTGAATAGTATAGTATGTACAAGCCATCTGATATTAAATTTTGTAAATGTAAAATCGTTCTATTTATCTTGTGCAATGTGGCAATCGTAATTTTACACAATACGCTCTTATCAATTTAATACGCGGTGCAAGACAGTACGTTAAAGGCAACTTGCCCTTTCTCAACCATCCCAATTTTACCATCGCCTACCCCCCCCCCCCCCCCCCCCCCCCCCCTACCCTACACCCTACCCTACCCCATCCACTACCCTAAACAATCTCCAAGTACCTGCCTACCAACCACTCCCCCCACCCCTCCTCTCCCCTATCAAATCAGCAAGGCCTCCAGAAGCACCACATGTCACCCCCAGCATCACCCGTTGCTTTTTAATATCACGGTATTGGTGTTTTACATGAGCTCAATCGAAGTATCGAATTCACAGTGTGTAACAACAGGCGTTGTAATGAACTTTATTGATAACTCTTTGTCGAAATAAATTTCTATAACAAGTTTGTATGGTGAACAAGTTCACTACATTCAGTCAAATACACAGCATATTGGAAATAGTGGATCGGTTAAATTAGCTGTAACAAACATAGGGTACAGTTAAATTTCCCATCATGCACCTTTCCCGGTGAACGGAACTCAATCACGAGTATCCAGACTGTGAGGACGGACCTAAAGGTTGCATGCATGCTCAAGGTTACATTTCAAAATGAAACTATTTGTGTGATATCAATTAAAAACCCACTTATCTACTAGTTTGATACTTCGTGCAAAAATATATTAAACAAATGGTTCCTTAATATTTTACGAAGTAAGGAACAAATGTAGTTATGGAATACATAATACTTTGATTGATGCCCCTGATTGTGGGATCCATCTCCGTCAGGACATCAGGGGATTGCGAATACTTCCAGATATGTACATTACGGGTGACAGCAATGTTTAGCCACACTCGGCAAGTTATGGTACATGTACCATATGCTCAGTATAAGCATATTTGACAGCATTATTGTCATAAAGAACCTCTATAAGCGAGGCCCACTGTAGGAACGATTCTTCACAGCAACGAGTCTACGAGGAATAATCACACTCAACTGCATATGAGATGGGTTCCACATGTTGGTGATACATACATCAGTATCAATACTACACGACCACGTGCTTCTGGTCAGTTTCCAGGTGTACAGTTCCTGCCTATCATTGCCCAGTGTAAACAAGGGGGTCAAATTAGTCTTCCCTGCATCCTTCCAGACGCACGTACACTCACCTCACGGTGCCCCCAATCAGTAGATTCGTTTCCCCCATCACTCACTGTCAGTCTGCATATGCAGATTATCACTGAAACCTCTGTTGGACTCTCAGGTCACTTCTGAACCTACAGGTCATTGCTGAACTTTCGGGTCACTGCTGAACCTCCGGGTCACTGCTGAACCCTCAGGTTACAGATGAACTCTCGGGTCATTGCTGAACCGCGGATCACTGATTAAACCCTCAGGTTTACTGATGAACTCTCGGGTCATTGCTGAACCGCCGGATCACTGATGAACCCTCAGGTTTACCCCCATGGTCACCGTTTAACCCACGGGTCGCTACTAAACTCTCAAGTCACTTCGTAGCCATGACGTTAACTTCCCGACTGAGTGGTTACGTTTTGACACATTCACAACTTCCCAACGCAAGGCATAACTTTTGCCAGTCTCCATTAGTGCCTGATTTCATTCCGCGCGACCGTATAGGTCCCCACTTCCTTCATGTGTTCAGGTACCCATTAAAATAGCTGAGTAGACTGAGTGCAATTTGGATGAAGTGTCTTGCCCAAGGACACAACACTGTATGATAGCCAGGTCAAACATTTGTGGTGTCTCCACCGAGATTCGAACAAACGCCTTTGATGTGAGAGGCTATAGCTCGTTAACCACTACACCAGGCCTACCAAAGAAAAAAGCGAATTGCAACGGAAAGAATCGAAATGCACACTTAAAGAAACGAATTTGCATCGTAAATAAGCGAAACGGAATGAATAGACGCGAATCTGCACACAAATGAGACGATCAGCAATTAAAAATACACGAGGACGCGAAATGAAAGACGCGAAGCGCAACACTGTGCCTACGCATGCGCTGTCCAATTAAAACATGGCGGATGAAAGTTTGACCCCTTCGACTGGGAAGTTCAAATGTCTTTTCTGCTTCTTACATCTAATTTCATGATGTTTTATGAATTAAAGAAGGATGGAAATGGTTTACTAAAATGTTCATGAAATACATAACCCACCTTCATCACATCGGAGAAATGTGATGTTTTGCTTAGCTTTGGTTACTGAGAACACCTGGATAACAACTTGTGAACAAACATGACGCTTAGTGCTCATTCAGGTGGATCGACTTCTTTATTATCACAATGATTACCTTTCGGTACCAAATGTAGGATCACTAGCAGTTGACTGACCTATTCTGTTCCACCTATACACCTGCAGCATTTGATGTATTGTTATAAAGACAATACACTTGTCTGCAGGACGTGCAACACCTGTCTGCCGCCTGCTGCTCGAGCTGCACCGGCAAGATGAATACACCAGACGAGAGACAGGGGAGGGCAAGTCTGCACCAGCAAGATGAACACACCAGTAGAGAGACAGAGGAGGGCAAGTCTGCACCAGCAAGATGAATACACCAGTAGAGAGACAGAGGAGGGCAAGTCTGCACCAGCAAGATGAACACACCAGTAGAGAGACAGAGGAGGGCAAGTCTGCACCAGCAAGATGAATACACCAGTAGAGAGACAGAGGAGGGCAAGTCTGCACCAGCAAGATGAACACACCAGTAGAGAGACAGAGGAGGGCAAGTCTGCACCAGCAAGATGAATACACCAGTAGAGAGACAGAGGAGGGCAAGTCTGCACCAGCAAGATGAACACACCAGTAGAGAGACAGAGGAGGGCAAGTCTGCACCAGCAAGATGAACACACCAGTAGAGAGACAGAGGAGGGCAAGTCTGCACCAGCAAGATGAACACACCAGTAGAGAGACAGAGGAGGGCAAGTCTGCACCAGCAAGATGAACACACCAGTAGAGAGACAGAGGAGGGCAAGTCTGCACCAGCAAGATGAACACACCAGTAGAGAGACAGAGGAGGGCAAGCCTGCACCAGCAAGATGAACACACCAGTAGAGAGACAGAGGAGGGCAAGTCTGCACCAGCAAGATGAACACACCAGACGAGAGACAGAGGAGGGCAAGTCTGCACCAGCAAGATGAACACACCAGTAGAGAGACAGAGGAGGGCAAGTCTGCACCAGCAAGATGAACACACCAGTAGAGAGACAGAGGAGGGCAAGTCTGCACCAGCAAGATGAACACACCAGTAGAGAGACAGAGGAGGGCAAGTCTGCACCAGCAAGATGAACACACCAGTAGAGAGACAGAGGAGGGCAAGCCTGCACCAGCAAGATGAACACACCAGTAGAGAGACAGAGGAGGGCAAGTCTGCACCAGCAAGATGAACACACCAGACGAGAGACAGAGGAGGGCAAGTCTGCACCAGCAAGATGAACACACCAGTAGAGAGACAGAGGAGGGCAAGTCTGCACCAGCAAGATGAACACACCAGTAGAGAGACAGAGGAGGGCAAGTCTGCACCAGCAAGATGAACACACCAGTAGAGAGACAGAGGAGGGCAAGTCTGCACCAGCAAGATGAACACACCAGTAGAGAGACAGAGGAGGGCAAGTCTGCACCAGCAAGATGAACACACCAGTAGAGAGACAGAGGAGGGCAAGTCTGCACCAGCAAGATGAACACACCAGTAGAGAGACAGAGGAGGGCAAGCCTGCACCAGCAAGATGAACACACCAGTAGAGAGACAGAGGAGGGCAAGTCTGCACCAGCAAGATGAACACACCAGACGAGAGACAGAGGAGGGCAAGTCTGCACCAGCAAGATGAACACACCAGTAGAGAGACAGAGGAGGGCAAGTCTGCACCAGCAAGATGAACACACCAGTAGAGAGACAGAGGAGGGCAAGTCTGCACCAGCAAGATGAATACACCAGTAGAGAGACAGATGAGGACAGGTCTGTACCAGCAAGATGAATACACCAGTAGAGAGACAGAGGAGGGCAAGTCTGCACCAGCAAGATGAACACACCAGTAGAGAGACAGAGGAGGGCAAGCCTGCACCAGCAAGATGAACACACCAGTAGAGAGACAGAGGAGGGCAAGTCTGCACCAGCAAGATGAACACACCAGACGAGAGACAGAGGAGGGCAAGTCTGCACCAGCAAGATGAACACACCAGTAGAGAGACAGAGGAGGGCAAGTCTGCACCAGCAAGATGAACACACCAGTAGAGAGACAGAGGAGGGCAAGTCTGCACCAGCAAGATGAATACACCAGTAGAGAGACAGATGAGGACAGGTCTGTACCAGCAAGATGAATACACCAGTAGAGAGACAGAGGAGGGCAAGTCTGCACCAGCAAGATGAACACACCAGTAGAGAGACAGAGGAGGGCAAGTCTGCACCAGCAAGATGAACACACCAGTAGAGAGACAGATGAGGACAGGTCTGCACCAGCAAGATGAATACACCAGTAGAGAGACAGAGGAGGGCAAGTCTGCACCAGCAAGATGAACACACCAGTAGAGAGACAGAGGAGGGCAAGTCTGCACCAGCAAGATGAACACACCAGTAGAGAGACAGAGGAGGGCAAGTCTGCACCAGCAAGATGAACACACCAGTAGAGAGACAGATGAGGACAGGTCTGCACCAGCAAGATGAATACACCAGTAGAGAGACAGAGGAGGGCAAGTCTGCACCAGCAAGATGAACACACCAGTAGAGAGATAGAGGAGGGCAAGTCTGCACCAGCAAGATGAACACACCAGTAGAGAGATAGATGAGGACAGGTCTGTACAAGCAAGATGAATACACCAGTAGAGAGACAGTAGGGCAGGTCTGCACCCAGCTCACAGCTCCTCAATCATGGATCTCCGTCTGTCATGCGTTTACATGTTCCTCTCAACATGTTTTCACCAATTGTAATAGCATCAGGTTACAGACACAACAAAAGCGCTCAGTGCTCACTTCAACAGGAGCTGGTATATCCAGACTTACAGTTAGTCTCACACTTACATACAGTCCTCATAACATTCATAATGAAATGTGTTTTTGCATAATAAATGAAAAAAATTAAATGTTTTATAATAAAGGAAATTAAAACGAGAATCGAAAGTGCCTTAATTTCACGACCTGGAACATCCTGTCCCCACAAAGGTTTCTCAGTCATTTCCTCACGTAACGACTGTTACAGGTTGGCCATATTTCTCAGTTCTCCAAAATCCCTTGCAGAGAAAATTTGCGATACAGATATCACATTTGTATCCAATAAAATCGACCTGCATTTCCGACTGACTTGGGAACCGTCTTTGAAACAACGGCGCTGATTACACAATTAACTTTGATTACAACCAAATAGGAATCTCTATTGCGGGTACAAGACAGCTCTCTGATAACAACAGACAATGGTTATGTTGGAACAATGACTTGGGTTACCTCTGTCTGAGTTGGAGGCAAAGGGACTATGGTGGTGTAGACTAACTGGCTCCCAATCTTGTTGGTTCAGGGTCAGGAAGACCGGACTGGTGTCTCAACAGGGTGACCATACAGACACACTACTATGTCTTTAAGGAGATTTAGATAAATGTCAATGTAACGTTGTCAGATAAATTATACGTTTGTGTCCTGTGAGAGACTGTTGGTATTCGGTATGGGTGGAGGGTGAATTAAGGGTGAAATAATGCGATGGGGTCTGTGAGAGACTGTTGGTATACTATTTGGGTGGAGGGTGACGTAAGGGTGAAATAATGCGATGGGTTCTGTGAGAGACTGTGGTATACTATATGGGTGGAGGGTGACGTAAGGGTGAAATAATGCGATGGGTTCTGTGAGAGACTGTTGGTATACTGTATGGGTGGAGGGTGAATTAAGGGTGAAATAATGCGATGGGTTCGGTGAGAGACTGTTGGTATACTGTATGGGTGGAGGGTGAATTAAGGGTGAAATAATGCGATGGGTTCTGTGAGAGACTGTTGGTATACTGTATGGGTGGAGGGTGACGTAAGGGTGAAATAATGCGATGGGTTCTGTGAGAGACTGTTGGTATACTGTATGGGTGGAGGGTGAATTAAGGGTGAAATAATGCGATGGGTTCTGTGAGAGACTGTTGGTATACTGTATGGGTGGAGGGTGAATTAAGAGTGAAATAATGCGATGGGTTCTGTGAGAGACTGTTGGTATACTGTATGGGTGGAGGGTGACGTAAGGGTGAAATAATGCGATGGGTTCTGTGAGAGACTGTTGGTATACTGTATGGGTGGAGGGTGACGTAAGGGTGAAATAATGCGATGGGTTCTGTGAGAGACTGTTGGTATACTGTATGGGTGGAGGGTGACGTAAGGGTGAAATAATGCGATGGGTTCTGTGAGAGACTGTTGGTATACTGTATGGGTGGAGGGTGACGTAAGGGTGAAATAATGCGATGGGTTCTGTGAGAGACTGGCGGTATACTGTATGGGTGGAGGGTGAATTAAGAGTGAAATAATGCGATGGGTTCTGTGAGAGACTGTTGGTATACTGTATGGGTGGAGGGTGAATTAAGGGTGAAATAATGCGATGGGTTCTGTGAGAGACTGTGGTATACTATATGGGTGGAGGGTGACGTAAGGGTGAAATAATGCGATGGGTTCTGTGAGAGACTGTTGGTATACTGTATGGGTGGAGGGTGAATTAAGGGTGAAATAATGCGATGGGTTCGGTGAGAGACTGTTGGTATACTGTATGGGTGGAGGGTGAATTAAGGGTGAAATAATGCGATGGGTTCTGTGAGAGACTGTTGGTATACTGTATGGGTGGAGGGTGACGTAAGGGTGAAATAATGCGATGGGTTCTGTGAGAGACTGTTGGTATACTGTATGGGTGGAGGGTGAATTAAGGGTGAAATAATGCGATGGGTTCGGTGAGAGACTGTTGGTATACTGTATGGGTGGAGGGTGAATTAAGAGTGAAATAATGCGATGGGTTCTGTGAGAGACTGTTGGTATACTGTATGGGTGGAGGGTGACGTAAGGGTGAAATAATGCGATGGGTTCTGTGAGAGACTGTTGGTATACTGTATGGGTGGAGGGTGACGTAAGGGTGAAATAATGCGATGGGTTCTGTGAGAGACTGTTGGTATACTGTATGGGTGGAGGGTGACGTAAGGGTGAAATAATGCGATGGGTTCTGTGAGAGACTGTTGGTATACTGTATGGGTGGAGGGTGACGTAAGGGTGAAATAATGCGATGGGTTCTGTGAGAGACTGGCGGTATACTGTATGGGTGGAGGGTGAATTAAGAGTGAAATAATGCGATGGGTTCTGTGAGAGACTGTTGGTATACTGTATGGGTGGAGGGTGAATTAAGAGTGAAATAATGCGATGGGTTCTGTGAGAGACTGTTGGTATACTGTATGGGTGGAGGGTGAATTAAGGGTGAAATAATGCGATGGGTTCTGTGAGAGACTGGCGGTATACTGTATGGGTGGAGGGTGAATTAAGAGTGAAATAATGCGATGGGTTCTGTGAGAGACTGTTGGTATACTGTATGGGTGGAGGGTGAATTAAGAGTGAAATAATGCGATGGGTTCTGTGAGAGACTGTTGGTATACTGTATGGGTGGAGGGTGACGTAAGGGTGAAATAATGCGATGGGTTCTGTGAGAGACTGTTGGTATACTGTATGGGTGGAGGGTGACGTAAGGGTGAAATAATGCGATGGGTTCTGTGAGAGACTGTTGGTATACTGTATGGGTGGAGGGTGACGTAAGGGTGAAATAATGCGATGGGTTCTGTGAGAGACTGGCGGTATACTGTATGGGTGGAGGGTGAATTAAGAGTGAAATAATGCGATGGGTTCTGTGAGAGACTGTTGGTATACTGTATGGGTGGAGGGTGAATTAAGAGTGAAATAATGCGATGGGTTCTGTGAGAGACTGTTGGTATACTGTATGGGTGGAGGGTGAATTAAGGGTGAAATAATGCGATGGGTTCTGTGAGAGACTGGCGGTATACTGTATGGGTGGAGGGTGAATTAAGAGTGAAATAATGCGATGGGTTCTGTGAGAGACTGTTGGTATACTGTATGGGTGGAGGGTGAATTAAGAGTGAAATAATGCGATGGGTTCTGTGAGAGACTGTTGGTATACTGTATGGGTGGAGGGTGACGTAAGGGTGAAATAATGCGATGGGTTCTGTGAGAGACTGTTGGTATACTGTATGGGTGGAGGGTGACGTAAGGGTGAAATAATGCGATGGGTTCTGTGAGAGACTGTTGGTATACTGTATGGGTGGAGGGTGACGTAAGGGTGAAATAATGCGATGGGTTCTGTGAGAGACTGTTGGTATACTGTATGGGTGGAGGGTGACGTAAGGGTGAAATAATGCGATGGGTTCTGTGAGAGACTGTTGGTATACTGTATGGGTGGAGGGTGAATTAAGGGTGAAATAATGCGATGGGTTCGGTGAGAGACTGTTGGTATACTGTATGGGTGGAGGGTGACGTAAGGGTGAAATAATGCGATGGGTTCTGTGAGAGATTGTTGGTATACTGTATGGGTGGAGGGTGACGTAAGGGTGAAATAATGCGATGGGTTCGGTGAGAGACTGTTGGTATACTGTATGGGTGGAGGGTGACGTAAGTGTGAAATAATGCGATGGGTTCTGTGAGAGACTGTTGGTATACTATTTGGGTGGAGGGTGACGTAAGGGTGAAATAATGCGATGGGTTCTGTGAGAGACTGTGGTATACTATATGGGTGGAGGGTGACGTAAGGGTGAAATGATGCGATGGGTTCGGTGAGAGACTGTTGGTATACTGTATGGGTGGAGGGTGACGTAAGGGTGAAATAATGCGATGGGTTCTGTGAGAGACTGTTGGTATACTGTATGGGTGGAGGGTGAATTAAGGGTGAAATAATGCGATGGGTTCTGTGAGAGACTGTTGGTATACTGTATGGGTGGAGGGTGACGTAAGGGTGAAATAATGCGATGGGTTCTGTGAGAGACTGTTGGTATACTGTATGGGTGGAGGGTGAATTAAGGGTGAAATAATGCGATGGGTTCTGTGAGAGACTGTTGGTATACTGTATGGGTAGAGGGTGACGTAAGGGTGAAATAATGCGATGGGTTCTGTGAGAGACTGTTGGTATACTGTATGGGTGGAGGGTGAATTAAGGGTGAAATAATGCGATGGGTTCTGTGAGAGACTGTTGGTATACTGTATGGGTGGAGGGTGACGTAAGGGTGAAATAATGCGATGGGTTCTGTGAGAGACTGTTGGTATACTGTATGGGTGGAGGGTGAATTAAGGGTGAAATAATGCGATGGGTTCTGTGAGAGACTGTTGGTATACTGTATGGGTGGAGGGTGACGTAAGGGTGAAATAATGCGATGGGTTCTGTGAGAGACTGTTGGTATACTGTATGGGTGGAGGGTGACGTAAGGGTGAAATAATGCGATGGGTTCGGTGAGAGACTGTTGGTATACTGTATGGGTGGAGGGTGACGTAAGGGTGAAATAATGCGATGGGTTCTGTGAGAGACTGTTGGTATACTGTATGGGTGGAGGGTGACGTAAGGGTGAAATAATGCGATGGGTTCGGTGAGAGACTGTTGGTATACTGTATGGGTGGAGGGTGACGTAAGGGTGAAATAATGCGATGGGTTCTGTGAGAGACTGTTGGTATACTGTATGGGTGGAGGGTGACGTAAGGGTGAAATAATGCGATGGGTTCTGTGAGAGACTGGCGGTATACTGTATGGGTAGAGGGTGACGTAAGGGTGAAATAATGAGATGGGTTCTGTGAGAGACTGGCGGTATACTGTATGGGTGGAGGGTGACGTAAGGGTGACATAATGTGATGGGTTCTGTGAGAGACTGGCGGTATACTGTATGGGTGGAGGGTGACGTAAGGGTGACATAATGTGATGGGTTCTGTGAGAGACTGGCGGTATACTGTATGGGTGGAGGGTGACGTAAGGGTGAAATAATGCGATGAGTTCTGTGAGAGACTGGCGGTATACTGTATGGGTAGAGGGTGACGTAAGGGTGAAATAATGTGATGGGTTCTGTGAGAGACTGGCGGTATACTGTATGGGTGGAGGGTGACGTAAGGGTGAAATAATGCGATGAGTTCTGTGAGAGACTGGCGGTATACTGTATGGGTAGAGGGTGACGTAAGGGTGAAATAATGAGATGGGTTCTGTGAGAGACTGTTGGTATACTGTATGGGTGGAGGGTGACGTAAGGGTGAAATAATGCGATGGGTTCTGTGAGAGACTGTTGGTATACTGTATGGGTGGAGGGTGACGTAAGGGTGAACTAATGCGATGGGTTCTGTGAGAGACTGGCGGTATACTGTATGGGTAGAGGGTGACGTAAGGGTGAAATAATGCGATGGGTTCTGTGAGAGACTGTTGGTATACTGTATGGTTGGAGGGTGACGTAAGGGTGAAATAATGCGATGGGTTCTGTGAGAGACTGTTGGTATACTGTATGGGTGGAGAAATCCTTCTGTCGGCACCGGTCCATTGTGCCTGCTGTGCACGCTTTGAAGAAGCCTTCTCTATCTTTGACGTGCTGTCAAGTCTGTATTTGTCTTAATGAAGGAAATATAAGTTCTATCCATCAATCGCGATTGTTCCACGCCAGTACTATTGCCTTCACTTCGCTTTGAATGTTTTACTTAGGTAATTTACACCTTCAAATTGGCACACTTTGCTGTCTGCGTGTCGCTCGGGGAGATTGTGGAGATAAGCGGGTGTTCTAGGTGCCGTGTTTTGTGATAAAACGTTTGTGGGTTTTACAGCACCATCAGCAAATATTTACTTGATACACAGACTCGCTTGTAGATCTTACACAGATAGCACCCATCTATTCTCTAAGTAAATAAAGTAGCCGATAATGGCATAAAATTCGTAGTCTTATCTCTTAGATGTATTTCCATGCCACTCCTTCCTGAATTTAATAAACACTGCCAGATTTCGTGGATAAAGAGTTCAAATATTTTGGTTCCCAATACGACAGGCTCGAACGCCGCCCTAGCAGCGTGCAACTCCCAATTTCATCATAACAAGCTCCCCACACAGTATGCAACATCGCATATAGAAAACCTTGCAGTAATCAGCGCTGCATGGAGTAACTATAGCCAGGAAGTAGACTGTAGTCTTCCCTGAGATGATAAGATATCTTGCTGCGTACAGAGATGTAACCGTCCTGCCTACAGTAGCATGTTGACGAGAATACCAGCAGTGTACTATGATATAGTTTACATAATAGTTACTATAGCGTCTCTCCAGACCGAGCTGCGTACTACCTGTAAACACCTTGTAAAATATTCACTTTCTCGAGTGACGCTTTTCCCATCAATATCATTGTTCTGCCAAACGTATAATCTCAAACCAACGGACATTTGCATATTATATTTTAGATATTGTTGCGGATCAATGTGTTACACATTATAAACCTAGATATGAGAGATACTATTCTAAAAGCCTTTGTAAGACTCGATAGGTGCAGTAACGTTGAAAATAGTATTCCTTTTCACAAAAATTGCATTTTCTTGAGTAAAAGTATACTTTCCATTTGGCGTATTTTGATTACGTACAACAAGCGCAAGTACAGTGCAATGCAAGCTGCTCTACCCACATGCTACCATGATTTAATGTCTTGTAGTATAAACCAGCCCTACCTCTAACCTGTACTTCCTTCTCTATAGATGCCGGAGTTCTGATTAACTCGGACAAATTGTATTATCCTACTTTCATTTCGAATGTCTATGAAAGTAAATAATTGCTCTACCTTAAGCTTTCAGTTCCATATGTATTCAGTTTATCTGGACTTGCTGTATAAGGACCTAGACTGTTTTAAGGATATTTTTTTTACATAGTCACGGGGCAGGACTAACTTCAGTATATCCACTACCGGAAGCGTCTGGAAACATGACGGTTCACTTCCGTGCATCTACGATTTCCTTGAATTTAGTTTGGCATTTTATCTTGCACATTGCGCATACACACATGCACGCGTCACTAGCACTATCAGTTTGGTGTTGAAATTAAGCTCTTTGCAGGGAATCGTGGATTGCAATATCTTATCTACAGTGCAGAACCTCACAGTGTGGGGAGTTTTCAACTAGGTAACGCCATAAAGTTCAGGTAAACTCCTATAACTGGTATCAGCGATATTTAACTGACTCGAAATGCACGAACACTAACCCATGTAAGAGATGAACGAAAGTTAAAGTATAAAGATCTTGAATCTAGCAGGTGCCCGCTCTGTCAAGAGGACATTATAAAGTTTAGTTGAAAGTGAACAAAACACGTTCATGTATTTTGGGGTATTTTGTGAATAATCTGTTTTATTATGTTAGCAATTAATTGTTATCGTTTATCATCTCTATTCTGCGTCGTATGCCTTTCTTCGTGATATATCAAGTTTCGTATATTATATCTATAACAATGCAAGCCATTCGTATAATGAACAGAGAAACACATTGACAAAGCATATTTTCAGGAGTATTTAATGAAAGGATGATGAGTTTAATGAACACTAAGCCTGGTAATTATTGTTATGGATGAACACTTCCTTGCTCATTTACCGTACCA
Organism: Gibbula magus; assembly: GCA_936450465.1. Classification (NCBI taxonomy): domain Eukaryota; kingdom Metazoa; phylum Mollusca; class Gastropoda; order Trochida; family Trochidae; genus Gibbula; species Gibbula magus. The sequence goes on along the minus strand of OW388297.1, from coordinate 76,389,009 downwards.
TACTATATGTACAACCTAGTTACAATATATTCATATAAGATAATTAAGACAGGCTATTGTAACATAACGAGGCTTATAATAAACAATAGATCATTAACATTAGTATTTGGGAAACTACTACAAAGCCTAGGAACATTTTTAAGTTTATAATCCCAGCTGTAAATTTGGACGTTTTCTTTTAGATTGAAGTAAGAAAATAAGTTAAGTTTTACATTATAATAACTAACTACCTATAAACTGTAATCATTGTATTTTTTACACTAAATGTGGATGTATAGACGAGTATGAAGGTGGTCTGTCTCATCCCTGACATGCACGTGTGTTAGGTCTGGGCCCAGTTATGTAACAACTCGATCTGTCTACCAATACTGCCAAAACCTGCAACTGATGCACAGGCAGTGTCTGCATGGGGGGCTCTGGGGGGTTACACTGACACCCCCCCCCCCCCCCCCCCCCCCCCCTTCCCCACCCCCTCCTGCACTTTAGACGAGAACAGGTAAACAGTGAGGAGACTCAAGTTTCCAACAATCTACTAAATATTTTCCTAACTGCCTCACGTTGCCTGGTTTTGTCTTCAAATGTCAGAGGGTGACGAGTTTAAACAGATTCTTTCTCTCTAGATTTAATGCGGCCCGAGGTTTGTTGTATGTACTCTTTAATTGTGAAGCTGCTGCCTCGAAGTGTTAGTTGTTCAAATAAATATTCTATGTGTAGCTGCATGGTTGTGGTGGTTCTCTTCTTGTCTTGTATATGGATTGGGAAACCCATTAGAACATACACCGCATACATGGAGAAACTATATACAGGTATTAACATACTCATTATGATATTTAAGGATTTATACAAGTCATATTAATGATTGGGAATGAAAGAAATAGATCGTTTCAGATATATTAGGAGACAGTTGTCAGTATTAAATAAATTATTGATTTGGTCAACGAGCACTATCCTGATAGTCTATAGTACCTACATATAACAATACTTCTCTTAAATGAGGCACACACATAGGGAGTCAACATTCTTGCCATAACAATAAACTCATTGGCTCAGTAGTAGATTACGTTTCATACATCATATAAGGATGAAAACTTAACATATATGACAACACGATAACAGTTATCATGCAGCGGATACTCTAATCAATCAATCATATCCGCTTTCTGGGGAAGTTAGTTCGTGAGAGGAAGTACAGATGGGTTTAAAGGATTTGATCATTACGGTCAGGGGTAACCACATCTAAAAACTATATTCACAGGTACCGAGAGAAATCAAAACTAACTAAGGCAAGATATCTACAATAAATCATCCGTATTACATATAACAGATTTTGTACAAGAGTTCAACCTTCCGTGTCTAGTAGTGCTTGAGAAGAACGCAGAACAACGTCTTACTAAACGCACTTTATTTAGGGAGACATGCTTACCCAGTATACCATTCATCTACCCACCAGCCGTCATGAAGAAAAGTTGAAAATAGGTGTCTGCTCATGATTCTTTACCTTTTCGTTGACAAATACATGGCATCATGTTTCAAAGTAAAAAAAACGAAACAATGGTTAATGAAAAGAATCGTTACAACATTGAAATTGTGAACCCACAAAATTTCGAAGCATAAGTTCCCAAATAAGTTCAAAGTGAAAGGTAAGAACACAACTGCTACTGCAAACCTGTACAATGTAACTGTCGTCACTACCCCAACTCCACCACTACTGGACATCAGACCACCACCACACTAGAAACCAGCAGGGAGGCCTCCAGTAGCTGAGAGTCAGTCTAAAGACTGATGCTAATATACCTATTGTCATTACCATATCTCCTCCATATCAGATCATTAGATCATCAGACCACCATACAGGAAACCAGCACAATACCAGTGGCTGAGAGAGTCAGTCTAAACACTGAAGCAGAGGTCGAGTTTTCTCTTTCGTATTCAATCAACGACGAGCTCTTCCCTTGTTGAAAGGCATTATAAACAAGTGCAAAGTGTTTAGTAGAGAAGAACTCTATGTTATGACGCCGGGTCGAGCATCCCAGCCAAGAGTAACATCAGACATACACAAGGCTGTTGCCGGTTTCCGACTTTACTGACCTACCTGCTGTATCCGCGGTACTTGCTATGTTCTACCTGCTGTATCCGTTGTACTTGCTATGTTCTACCTGCTGTATTCGTGGTACTTGCTATGTTCTACCTACTATTCCCCCCTGACATCGGTCTACTCGTACTTCATGGCAGTCCAAACGATATTTCAATTAAAGTTTAGCCATAAAAATAAATCACAAACCTACACAATAACTGCCCTCCAGATGAAATGTCAGGGAATCGGGCAAGAGTGGAACATGCGATCAGGTATTCGAGTCTAATGTTTTACAAGTAATTCTTTCTAATAAGAGGGTCTGGATATCATCTAGCTTTTTTAAATACAACCAACTTTGGTTTGTTAAACTTTGTACAGCATTATATAAAGTGAAAAATCGATATGTCTCTATAATGTAAATGCTATTGAACTATTGTTCATATACTTCAAATCATCCTACAGATGTTTATCCGTTATATTTTTATACGTTCAATATAATTTTCTCCAAATAAACGTTACAACACTAATATAAACACAACAAATTGATATCGCACTGAATGTATTGAATAGAGCTTAAACGTCTCTTTTAAATACTTATTTGAGACAATTATTTTTCCATAATTCAACTGTGCATGAATCATAAAGAAGAAAGGTCTAAAAGAACATCCCTGCAGAACTCTCCGTGTGGAGGCTTCTCTTTGTTCCTGGCACCATGCTGAACGTAATTCAAACTTTACAACTCTCTCACTGAGCACATTTTGACTGCAGCTCGATTCCCAATTAAGATAAGATACACAGAAAAGTTGGATCCAGTCTATGAACGCATTCTCTCCCGTCATCTTACGAGTTGTAATCACGCTTTAATTACATAATTCATACTGCAGGTTTGCGGGCGACTCCACTGCTGATAGAGCAAGGAGGTATTTAAGAGCCTCGCACTCGAGTCAGTTGGTCGTTAACAACATATTTGAAATATGCCTTTTCATTCTCAGTTTATGCGTTAGTACGAACGTCAGAACATATATCTTCCTCGTAAATTGATTGCAAGACTGCACCGTTCCTGGTGAGATCTTCATTGTGATGTCATTATTAATTGCTTCTCCTGGGACGCTGGCAATGGATTGATAAAAATGTTCCCTTTGTAGAATTGTTTATTATTTGGAGTATCAAACACCTTGCTCCTAGTTCAGCTATGATTTATCACTGATTCATACAGTATACATGTAGATGGGTATATGAGCATGTCGAGGTACCAATGCCTCATGTCTTCGAGTCCCGACAAATAACCAGAAACAATCGCACATAATTCCTAAAACTATAATATTGTTTTAATTGTCATCTGTCATCTGTCATCATAACCATTTAATTGTACTAGTAAAAGGGAATTTTTCAAGATTGTTTTACGATTATCAAATTTATTGATGATGAAGTCCCCAGAGGAAACCAGAAAATGAAAATAACCAGGTCTTATATTGGTGTAATTGTTATGACTACAACACACACTACGTCAGATTAACGATATACTGATTTTCAAGTAAAATACATATTGATACAATAGGGTGACAGGTACGTTCTAAAAGCTACAAATGTCCTTATATAGTCACCAGATGCAGAAGTCTCGAATGTTGTTGATAAAATGAGCATATTTGCGATGAGCTTGTTGACAATTGATATGGCACAAAGGCAACAGATAGAAATAGTATCCAAAGTCTAGTATCCAAGGTATAAAATGAAAGTCATTTCAATAAAGCGCACTATCTATACTCAAACTGCCTCTAGAAAGTGATAGACACTGGCAGAATCTTTCAGATAAGTCCATGACATTTTGTACGAGCAGTCTTACCCACGGATCTAGGACAATTGCCACCCGGACAATTCCCACCCAGACAATTCCCACCGGCCAATTGCCACCCGGACAATTACCACCTAGGACAATTCCCACCTAGGATAATTCCCACCCACACCGAATTCTGACGCGTAGCTCAAAGAAGGGAAGGGAGCTAACTCTATGACGTAGCAAGATAAAATGTGTCATTTCACTGTCACATGTTACAGTTCAAATCCAGGTGACCCATACTAAAAAGTGTGTGACCCAAAAACAACGTAACCTATTTTTTAAGAGTCTACGTAAGTATACAACATGAGTGCTGAGTTCAGTTTATCAAAACATATCTGAGACACGTTTTTACTTTATTTTAATTTTTTTTCAAATCTGAAAATTTTACAAAAACAAGATATTTCAGAGACTGAATGTTAGAATAACTTACGTAAGAATTGTTCCTCATATATATGTTCTTATCACACACTTTGTTATTCGTAAAGGGATTTCAAAGCAATTTGTTATGACCAGTATGTCATGACACTTCAATTTCAATTGACTGACGATGAAATTTGACATTGATTGCTTCATTCATAATGACTAATGCAACTAGTACATCACAAATTATTGATGAATTTGAAATTATAATTGCGAATATTCAACGTAGCAATATCATCAACTCAGATGCTGTGACATGTGGGGTTGATATTACTCCGCTGTTCTGTTCCTTATACCTTATATCGTACAGTATGAACGTTTACTCCTCATTAATACGCCTCACTCAGACTACAATTAATCCTTGAAATAACATTAAAGTTTTAATCTTTCAAAGGTTCCTAGCATACTGGGGGTACTGTGTTAATTGCTAAATGTGATCTAGACCTATATACAATTCACCTCAATATGAATACACTTCGGGATGGGAGACTCACTTCCTACATAATCGTTACGAATCAGACTCAAGGCTTCAATACGTTTGTCGGAAAGAATTGCAGAGTCGTCGTCAGCACACGTCTTCCCATCAGGCAATGGTCGGTAAGACTTTGCCTCGGCCCGAGGTAAAGATCTGCCAAGAATTGCTAAATATTATTTGATATAAAATCTGATATATCATATAAATTATATGCCGTTATTGTAGCCAAGATTTTATAAATAATTGATAACCTTAAACCCCACTCCACTCCACAAATAGGTCGCCATTGAATTAAATTCAGAGCCCGTGCAAAAGTTTGAATTAGCAAAAAACGATTAGTGGCAACATGGAATGCAATTAACCTTTCACGTATGAGTGACTGCACATATGTTAAGGTCTCAGGGAAAGGTTTAGGTAAATAACCAAGCAGTGCAACTACACATTTCAAGAGCGATATATTTGCAGAGTTCTTGCATCTGAAAGATAGATTTAAGCAGAGTAGAAGTCTTCATGTTCATGTCATGTTGTAGTTCGTGCTTGATGAATCACAGACATAATCTATAACATACATTTCACGATGAGAACAGATATATTTTACATTGAAAGGCAAAAAGTTAAACTATATCCTAGGGTATCACAGACGAAACCGTTTGTAAATGAGGCTTATAAACAATCCTTCACTTAACCTGGAAAGTTTGTTAAATTGACTTAATCCCAAATACGTACGTAGCCTGTCGTAGTAAGTGACCCCTTAATATTTTAAGTGCCTAGGCAAATCTACAGCAAGTCTACAACAAGTCTACAACAAGTCTACAGCAAGTCTACAGCAAGTCTACAACAAGTCTACAACAAGTCTACAGCAAGTCTACAGCAAGTCTACAACAAGTCTACAGCAAGTCTACAGCAAGTCTACAACAAGTCTACAACAAGTCTACAGCAAGTCTACAGCAAGTCTACAACAAGTCTACAACAAGTCTACAGAGCTCAGTGTGAGAGGCAGAGTCAGAGGCTCCTTTTTATCACACTTTATTTCTTTCAAATTTGGAATTTTTTAAAATCAGTTCATTGCAGATGCTAAATGTTAGATTAGCAAATATGTTAATATAACTATAGGGAATTAAGATTATTAAAGAGTGTTAGTTTTATAGAGGAAAACTTGACAGATCCGAAGTTTGAAATGAACACGTCTGAGACTGGTTCCATAACAACTTCAGCGTTAAGCCACAGTAACGTAAGAGTAGAAATAGCATACATTTACTAAATACATTTATTCATTTTCTGAAGCAAAATACAGATTCATTTGCTATCAGAGATGACTGATATATCCATGTTTAAGATGTTTTAAACTAACCTACCCATGTCTTTTGATTGCATGTTGCATTTCATATCCGGTTGAATGAAGAAATCGTGATTAAAACAATTAGAATTATCTACTGATTTACTATAATAAATAACTACTAAAAAAATATTTTCCCTTGCGATTCTGTATATTAGAAAAGCTCTCATCAAAATATATGCAGAAACTATACGATGGTGTATCCTGACTAAAAGCTAGATGAAGTTGCTGTCCGAACTCCGCGCCCACCCTTCACTCTGCTGGTGCATTGGTGTATGACATACTGTCTCCATCTTCCACACGCACCGGGCGAGAAATGCATTTACATGAAATTCATAATCATGAATTTCTTGATTCATATTTCGCCCGATGCGGGCGGAGGAAGTACTGTCTGTACAAACGGATATGTTTTTTGACTTGTGTCTCCCATTTCAACTATGTGTCCTCATTTGCCATTTGCACTTGTATTTATAGTCACTTTCCGCACCAATTTCCAACATCAGCTTAACATTTCCCGAACAGTGCCGCCTCGTAAAGATGTCACATAAAAGTCCAGAGTTGACGATACGGAGTACAGATTGCAACTCACGTAGGATTAGATCCCATCACGCCTGACAGCATCAGCAACGTGTCCAACGCAGTCAGTTTGGGGCTAATTTAGGGCGTATTCACTTTGAAGTAAGAATCTGATACAACAGGTATCTTCTTCCGTACGCAAACAGAAGTAAATTGCCGTGAAATCGCCATCATCCCTCTTACAAGGTACTGTTTCATTCGCTATGATAATCGTGCGGGTTATAAACGTGATATATGAGGAAGTTGCCGCGATGAAGCAACAGCATTGCCCTCATGCCATACATAATCAGGACATAGGATATAAAAAGCGGTTGATACAGTGGGGACCCTTGACGAACTCTAATTCAGGAAAAGACCACAGAGTGTGTTTTCTAATTTCCATACTTAACTAATCGCACGATGAAGAACAGATGTTTGATCGGCGAAGATAAGAGATTCGTGTCATCGCTCAACTAATTACAAAATTGCATTCCGAACTAAGAAAACCTGATTAAAAAGCCAAGACTTTCCGAAATTAATGTTAATGTTAGAACAGAGTACCTGTTCAGTGAAGATAAAGGTAACTCACATCAAGGGGGTATATATTATTTAACAGACACAATACTATCATATTATATACATATTCCAAAACTCTTCCTTTGAAGTTAAGAACAATACATGTTTTGTTCTTAGTTGTTTTCATTCCATCTGTAATCTAATATTAAAACACATCCAGGTACACATACACAGGTATATGAGTCAAGTGGAAGACTCGACTCTACAGTAACAGGTATGCACTAGACTAGATCCAGAAGAAGACTCGACTCGTCCAAACCCTGGATAGTGGATATAGAGCTTCGGTCACACATTCAGCAACATTCCTCACTTAGTCAAACGTACAAGCGAGCTTTATTAGAAATAATTATGAATAAACGCACATAATCGTTTAAAAAATGTTGAAGACAAAACAATGTTCTGGATTTATTGCGCTGAACACCATTTGCGGGTGAGGTTAATTTGAGCTTAATTGTGATATACAGTATTTATCTTATACATCACAAACCGAAACTGGGAATTAAGGGAAGGCATTTAATAAGTTACATTTAATTGTTTGCGGGTGCTCGGGTTGCGATGTTAGAACCATTTATAGAGTTTATTATCCAAGGAGGTGTGTCATATGACTTTTACGAAACGAGTGTGAATTGTTGTATTGCCCGAGCGAGAGCAAATGTTATACACAAATTTGCACGAGTATCGTAAACGTCATATGACACACTTTCGAGTGTAATAATTTCTCTATTACCCGTTCTTTTTCCTATTTCTAATTTTTCATTTTCTACTATTAAAAATTATCAGGAGACGACCCATTTCTCTTGCGACGACAATCCACAGTGACTTCAAGAACATTAGTTTATGACGTCACAGACGACGAAATCAGGAAATCGCGGTGAAACAGTAGTTGCTAGGCAAGCGTGATACGTGCATATGTGCTCATATCAGTAACATTGACTCGGTTATTTTCAACCATAATATTATGGTGAGGTGAGGTGAGGTGAGGTTTAACGCCGCTTTAAAGAGTATTTCACTTATATCGCGGCTGCTAGTATTACGGCAGGGAGAAAGCCCACAACGCCATGTGGCTATGCATTGCGGTGAAACCTGCGAGCAACGGCTGGAACTAGCGAACCATGGGTGGTACTACTCTGAAATTCAGTGTAGCATTGCACCCAAACCTTACTGCGTGTAGAACAGTTCTCTACTGCAGACAAAGTTGCCGTGCCCCTGGCGGGATCAACCATATGGGTAATATGTACAATATGTATATGTGTCGACTGTTGTCCAACGAAACTTCTCATTACTATTTATCGATGTTTTGATAGAAGACACATTTTGTTCTTTTGTGGAAAGAAACGAGAAACCTGAAACCATAAGATCTCAAGCGTTGTTAATGTTAGAAAAAAACGAGTCATGTTGACGGTGTTATAGCAAGTCTTTTAGAAGCGAAATACATAAGAAAAGTAAGATTTAGTGGATAACAACTTCTTTATTGTTAACATAACGATGTTTCGGCGTATAAGCTTACTCCTTCATCAGATATACGGACGGGGATAACGCGGTGAGGTACATAATGATGTAAAGCATCAATGAATAGCAAAGAGGCCGTGTTCAAAATTGTGAGGAAACTCAATCATATGTTCATAGATATGTGTTATACAATGAGGAAAGTGTTATAAACTAAATTATATGGTAGTTCATTTTCCTAAAGCACTATTTAAAGAACATATCTGAAGAAGGGTCAATGATAAGCGCCAATAAATTTTGTAAAGAAAACTCAAATGGATTTATATAATAAAAATAATTAAAGTAGTTAGCTTACATATAAGAATTTAATACGACACAAAGAAAGAGATCAAGACTTTTCTCCCTTGGAGCTAATTACATCTTCATTGCCAGGACTCATAATCGTTGTTGATGAGGCAAAGGGGGGAGCAGCCGTATTTAGCTGCTTTAATGGCAACCCGCTGTAAGAATTAACGCACATATGACCCCGGCAAGCTGCACGTTTGATGCAGACAGACCTGCGCGTGTTGTTGAACTCGTGCATCAAGGGGGGTTCGCTAGTTGACTCTGACATCACAGGTAGCTAGCTTACTTTATTTACCTACCATGTAGACTTTTATTGACGTATATAAATACACAGTACATGTACTTTCCATTTGCTATAATAAATATCGAAACACTCAAGGGGAATAAAGTCTTAGACTCTGTTTGATGTGTGTGAGACGTTATAATAAACGCCGTGGACGAATTGCTACGCGCAGGGTAAGTTTGATAACAAGGTGTCGGAGTGTGTAGTTTATCTCTCTCTTCATATAAACACACTATAGATCTTCTTAAAGGAGAAGCTACTTAAAATCTTAATTCAAATGTCCCAGAGTTATAGCAATATAAAGTTACCTCGGTAAAATCCCTCGTATAAATATACGACTTGCAAATAACTAATACAAATAAACTTTCACTTCTTTGGCGCTGGCTGCGTTGCATAACCATGATGTTAGTGAAAGGGAGATAAGTGCGCAAAGACAAAGATGGTTTTGGTCCCTCTCACCTTATGTAAGAACGTACGTAATGATGTGAACTCACTGCACCAAACAGTTAATTAATGACAATTCATGACAGCACCAAACACAGCAAATCGTTCAACATAATTAATGACAGCGACAATGAAGAAACAATCGGGAAGGTGTAAGTTGGACATCAGACACGTGACCTTGAATACTACTTCCGGGTTTGTCAACCACCCACGTGGTATGCGCAGTAGGATGCGTGGTATTCAGTGAGTCACCGACAGCACATGTAAATGCACATTACGGCAAGGGCACACACATTCCTTCCTCTAATGACATGCTCCCGACCCTTACTTCACACAGAGGGATACTTTCTCTCCTGTACGAAGCGCTTTCTAAATGACTGTTGGCACGATATCGTTCTGTATCTAGACTCTGCGCCATTCCGTACCTACGCCACGAAGGAAGCTAATGGAATGAATGCAAAGTAACATTTTTACCTCCCGTTACTGTCTTGTGATATTTTTCTTCTCCTTAGTTCAAACTTTATCTCTCTGTGGACTGCCTACTTAACCCTGTGTATCGTTGCTCAGCTTGTAAAGCCACCCCTAAGTTTGTCATGTGAGTGTTGCTGCTGCAGTGGCTAATTAACAGAACTATAAGAAAAGTTAATTTTGCCTGTCGAGAAGGGATAACATGTAAATTCCAAAATTTAAAATGCGTTATATTTTCAAACGTTCCAGGTACATGCTGAGCATGCCAATCGTTAATTCCTAATTAAAAGTGAAAAACGAAAAACATAAATCATGGTTATTAAAGGGAGATCAGATTTCACCATACATCTTTACAGTAAACTTTATCAGTTGTTGTTATGTTGTGGTAATCATATATTATACAAACACGTGTACACACTCTCCAAAGAGAATGATGTATTTACCATGACATCTGTCAGGGAGCGGCAGGCTAGTCCATTATCATCCGGAGATTCGAAGGTATATCAAGATTCCATACTTAATTGAAATGTTCCTCGTCTCAAGTGATTTGTTCAGTTAGATGTAAACTTAACCCACCAGGAGTGTCAAAAGCGTATTACTTAAAAGGTTGGAAACTTTCTTTTTTTAACATTACCTGAAGACTCAATCATTACAGTGTACGCATGTTTTACGAACGTAGTGTATCAAGTATAAGAATATACTTTCTTTGTTAAAACTATACCGGGTCAAGGTGTTATGTTTCTGAATAAGGGTACATAGAGATTATTACCCGAGGCAGTGTGTCATATGAATTTTACGAAACGAGTGGGAATTTTTGTATTGCCCGAGCGAGAGCGAGGGTTAAACATACATTTGCACGACTTTCGTAAAAGTCATATGGCATACTTTCGAGTGTAATAATTTCTTTATTACCCAAGTATTCCCATTTCAATCGTGTAAAAATAGCCAGGTCACTGCACACTTCTCTTGCGTCGACAGACGTCACGAACCATTGTTTTATGACGTCATAGACGGAAAGTCGCGGTGAAACGATGATTGCTAGGCACATGTGCACATGTGCTCGTATTGAAAATATTAACTCGGTTATTTCCAACCATATGGATAATGAATTCCTTTATTACCTACGGGCAAAATATCACTTTGTCATGGTGACGTGACGTCATAAACAATGCTATGACGTCACGTTTCGTCTATGACGTTGCTTTCTAAATGCGGTGACGGTGGTTTGCAAGCCAATGGGGGGAAGTTGATTTTAGCGTAATGTTATGATTAGGTAATAACAAGAATAGTATATTCGTGTCTATGTCATACTATGTTTACGACACTCGCGTCTGAATATTGATATGTCCCTCGCTCTCCCTCGGGAAGTACTAATTTTCAGGCACACGGATCGTAAACATAGTATGACAGAGCCACTCATATGTAATATCCTCTATATTAGCGTATCATCAATTGAGTTATACCTATCTAAGGGAGAGTCACTGAATGTTTATGCATGGAAACACTATCATTAAGCTAGTGTTAAAACTATAGTATCATCTTTATCAGCATATTATCATGTTTACACTATATGGGTAAATCTGTGATGTGAATTATGAAAACGTTTGTAAAGAATAACATGTATTGAAGAAACCGTGTAGGTTGGAGTTAGATTGTGTCATGGACAGGCCAACTGATGTTATGCCATCTTATGATAATAGAACTTGTTTTGCTGAATTTAACCCACACCTACGAAAATAGTTCTATCTACAATAAATATATGGGTCAGACAGTGCTGTTGATAAAACGTAAAATTATCATGAACATACTATTTATAGTCGACATGATATCTATATATCTAGACCTTGTATCCCCTCGCAGTGCTGTACAGATATGCAGAGATGGCTTATAAACCCCACTGACGTACTTCGGAACGATTAAGAAGACGGACACTGGTGAAACTATCACAGATAGAAGACGGACACTGGTGAAACTATCACAGATAGAAGACGGGCAATGGTGAAACTATCAGATAGAAGACGGGCAATGATGAAACTATCACAGATAGAAGACGGGCAATGGTGAAACTATCACAGATAGAAGACGGGCAATGGTGAAACTATCAGATAGAAGACGGACAATGGTGAAACTATCACAGATAGAAGACGGGCAATGGTTAAACTATCACATATAGAAGACGGGCAATGGTGAAACTATCAAATAGAAGACGGGCAATGGTGAAACTATCACAGATAGAAGACGGACACTGGTGAAACTATCACAGATAGAAGACGGACAATGGTGAAACTATCACAGATAGAAGACGGACACTGGTGAAACTATCACAGATAGAAGACGGGCAATGGTGAAACTATCACAGATAGAAGACGGGCACTGGTGAAACTATCACAGATAGAAGACGGACACTGGTGAAACTATCACAGATAGAAGACGGGCAATGGTGAAACTATCACAGATAGAAGACGGGCAATGGTGAAACTATCACAGATAGAAGACGGACGCTGGTGAAACTATCACAGATAGAAGACGGGCAATGGTGAAACTATCACAGATAGAAGACGGGCAATGGTGAAACTATCACAGATAGAAGACGGGCAATGGTGAAACTATCACAGATAGAAGACGGACAATGGTGAAACTATCACAGATAGAAGACGGGCAATGGTGAAACTATCACAGATAGAAGACGGACAATGGTGAAACTATCACAGATAGAAGACGGACACTGGTGAAACTATCACAGATGGAAGACGGGAAATGCTGAATCTATCAAATAGAAGACGGGCAATGGTGAAACTATCACAGATGGAAGACGGGCAATGGTGAAACTATCACAGATAGAAGACGGACAATGGTGAAACTATCAGATAGAAGACGAACAATGGTGAAACTATCACAGATAGAAGACGGACAATGGTGAAACTATCAAATAGAAGACGGGCAATGGTGAAACTATCACAGATAGAAGGCGGGCAATGGTGAAACTATCAGATAGAAGATGGGCAATGTTGAAACTATCCGACATATAGAAGACGGGCAATGGTGAAACTATCAGATAGAAGACGGGCAATGGTGACATTATCGGATAGAAGACGGGCAATGGTGACATTATCGGATAGAAGACGGGCAATGGTGAAACTATCACAGATAGAAGACGGGCAATGGTGAAACTATCACAGATAGAAGACGGGCAATGGTGAAACTATCACAGAAAGAAGACGGACAATGCTGAAACTATCAAAAATAGAAGACGGGCAATGCTGAAACTATCACAGATAGAAGACGGGCAATGCTGAAACTATCACAGATAGAAGACTGGAAATGCTGAAACTATCACAGATAGAAGATGGGCAATGTGAAACTAGGTAAATAAGTCCATCGTTGATAAATAGGGATGATAAATGTTGTATGTATGATAGATAGAGGGTGAAGTGAAGAGACCATATAGATAAATATAGATCCCAGGTAAAGATGATGAAGAACAGTATCCCTAACAAATATAGGTGATAAATAACTGCCTCTCTCATAGTCCGAGATGTTAAATGGTTGTAACATTAAAAAGGTTGAAAAATGAAAAAGCTGCATCTCTCACAGATAAAGGTATAGAAGGGTAAACCGTTGTATCTTAAAATGGTTTGAATAGTAAAGAACTGCATCTCTCACAGATAAAGGTATAGAAGGGTAAACCGTTGTATCTTTAAATGGTTTGAATAGTAAAAAACTGCATCTCTCACAGATAAAGGTATAGAAGGGTAAACCGTTGTATCTTAAAATGGTTTGAATAGTAAAGAACTGCATCTCTCACAGATAAAGGTATAGAAGGGTAAACCGTTGTATCTTTAAATGGTTTGAATAGTAAAGAAATGCATCTCTCACAGATAAAGGTAGTAAATCGCTGTATCTTTAAATTGTTTAAATCGGAAATTGCTACATCTCTCACCGATAACGATAAAGATTGTCAATCGCTGTACCTTTAAAAGGTTTAAATAAGAAATAGCTACATCTCTCACAGATAGAGATGATAGATAGCTGTATCTCTCACAGATAGAGATGATAGATAGCTGTATCTCTCACAGATAGAGATGATATATAGCTGTATCTCTCACAGATAGAGATGATAGATAGCTACATCTCTCACAGATAGAGATGATAGATAGCTCTCACAGATAGAGATGATAGATAGCTACATCTCTCACAGATAGAGATGCTAGATAGCTACATCTCTCACAGATAGAGATGATATATAGCTGTATCTCTCACAGATAGAGATGATAGATAGCTACATCTCTCAAAGATAGAGATGATAGATAGCTACATCTCTCACAGATAGAGATGATAGATAGCTGTATCTCTCACAGTTAGAGATGATAGATAGCTACATCTCTCACAGATAGAGATGATAGATAGCTGTATCTCTCACAGATAGAGATGATATATAGCTGTATCTCTCACAGATAGAGATGATAGATAGATGTATCTCTCACAGATAGAGATGATAGATAGGTATCTCTCACAGATAAAGTTGGTAAGTCGCTGTATCTTCAAAATGTTTAAATAGGAAAGAGCTACTTCTCTCACAGATAGAGATGATAGATAGCTGTATCTCTCACAGATAAAGTTGGTAAGTCGCTGTATCTTCAAAATATTTAAATCTGAAATTGCTACATCTCTCACAGATAAAGAGGGTGGATCGATGTATCTCTAAAAGATTTATACAGTAAAGAGCTGCATCTCTCACAGATAAAGCTGTAGGGGATGCAGGTACCAGTGCCACAGATCAAACACAACAGCTGCAGTGTGTAGTTTGCGTTCATAGGTTCCACGTTTGATGAACTTCTCCCCAACCAAGCAGCTCATCCGATAATCATGCTGGAGATACGTCGACCCTTTGCGTCAAACATAGCAGATCGAAGAGATAGAGCCCCAGTGCCGCACGCAGCGCTTCATGAAGCAACACTTGCCAACTAGTATCTGATACAGTGTAAAATAGAAGCCCCCTGTTTATCTGATGTCGGGTAGAACACTGATCTAGATCCAGCAGCACCTCACCTACACCAGTAAACACGTGTCTGGGGGGAGACCGGCAGTGCTTGATTCGTCTTGCCACATTTATACCAGAATAGTGTCTTGATTGACACGCTCACTGGCCCTGACTTCTTCGGGTAGATATCATAGAACTGATTAAGATAGTATCACGATAGGTGATTGAAAATTCAAGTGGATTCGAGGCATTAAACTAACATATTATAAACCATACTTTGTAAAATAATTCCCTCCAACTATCGTAACATTTCCATGTAAACATGGTGCATCTGAGAGATAGGTATAGAGAAATAGAATAAGCCATTAATCAACAAAAACTGAAACATATTCCTGTATACACATATAGCGACGGTTACCTTTAGATAGTTTTCCAGCAGTAATGTCAAAGTAAATATCAATTCTCTAAAAAACATACAACGCCTTGTGTTTGACACTGCGGTAAGTACCTAATGCTGTTTCTGCAGATATTCAAGAATACAAACATTGGCTCATCATGCATCTAGTTGGTAGTACACATTGACCCGAGACCGACATTCGCTTCACATGGATCTCAAATTGAGCGGGGCCCAGATATCCTCCCTGTCTGATTACGCAATACTAATGGTACATATATTCTGAGGGGGATTAGAACTGGAGCTCGCTGCTCGCTCTCGTGTTGCGGGATTAACGTCTCTTCACCATATGCTGCACGCTTCACGCCAGATATCAAAACTGCATGTACTAATATGTATATGCGTATGTCTATATGCAAGCAATCGTCCCGCGGAGCATGCATCTGGAGGGTGCAAACCGTTTACCGAATCTTCCGTTTTCTATCTAATGCTCGTAAAACTCGTAAACGAAGGTGTAAATTTTAGTGAAAAGGTGAAGAACTAGTGAGCTCTATGTAGTTTTAATTAGAAAATGCAGCGATTCACGTTAGGGCCTCAAAGTTGTTCAATTCTATTCCGTTTCAATGAAACGAAAAGCAAATAAGTAAATACTTTATGATGTGAAGATAATAGGTAGCAGCTATAAGCTGTAAATGTTGTTGTTTAAAGGTGTCTGTGAGAGTTATAGGAGGACACCCGTCGAGAAGCTCAACCATAACATGAGTGATCCATCAACACCGATCCCGTGAAACTGTATAAGTAACTGTATCATATGTAGATGAGTTGTATTTAATTGTTTCCGTAGTTTACCAAATTCGTTACTCTAAAACTAATCAACGAGTTGAGAGTTAATTATTGTGATAAACTCAGAGTTTTAGCGAGGAGTGTGACATAATGATTTACGAGAGACAGATGATCCGTAATTCTGAGCATCGAGTTGGTTATTATTTTTCTTGCCAAAAATCATTTTATACGTAAAAATAGAAAACCAAGACGCGAATTCACCAACTTATATTTGACAAGATATAATTTTACTCATAAATTGTCTCACACCTTCAATTCAAGATGTGCGTCTAAAATAGTTTGCTTATATTTACCCTCTTTTTTAATAAGATTATTGTTGTTCAACTTTATTCCCAAAATGAATTAAAGTAGAGTTTAGTAGTTCCGTCAACCAATCAAAACGCAAGTTATATTTTGAAAACTTGTTATTCCCGTGACCAGTATGAACACATTTTAATACCCGTCATACATGTCTCATAAAAGTTTATTTGGCTATCTATCTCGGTTTAAGTTGAACTCATTCCACATTCATCCGCCAATATATGACAATTACTGTTTTCAATGAAATCAAGCAAGGGTTTTGTACATGTCAAGAAGCGGACGACACTCGTCCTATATGTACATGTATTCTAGTTATAGGACCCAACCCTGTCTTCTTGTCTGTAGATGAGCTTCCAAAACTACGTTTGACGAGCCAGCCGCGCTACGTTTATTGGTTTTGATAATTAAAAAAATCACTTTGAGCCTTCACTACTGAACCGGTGGGCACTTTAAAATGTTTATTGTCAGCATGTGTGACTCCGACGTAACACTCACGTCACGTTAACAAATTATAAATTGATTACTGCAACCTAAAAGTTGTTTTAAAGAATGTTGTCGAAAATTTGGCAGCCTCTTTGGAGAAAGCGTACAGGCGACGAGTGGAGAGATAAGAGTACAGACCGGCTTCAGTTTAAGGTTTTTCTCGAAGAACTTCAACTCGTTTTGATAAAGCAGAAGACACAGATGCACCAACAAGATAGGAGAGATTGAACAAGATGTACAGTGTGTGGAGACTGCAGGAACACAATACACTCAGACACTACAAATATTTACCTGGGGCAGGTGCGCTACACCAGAGCTCCTTAAAGGTGAACTGTTAGGCCCCATATAAACAGGGATTCAAATTACTCGACTTTTCATTTGGAAATCGCCCGATAAATTTACTTACATATAGCTGTACACCGCCAAATTAGACCCGACAGGCTACTGTGGTCAGTGAAGCGTATCTGCCGTGTGTTACGTCACAACCGGCGCTTCAGTAACCATGTTAATCATATTTCATCGTGTTTCAGCTACTTTTAAACTGGTGATTTAACCATGATAAATAACATGCTGTAATATAATATAATATAGAACAACTAGTTTAGCTGATATTTAATATTTCCAATATTTTAATCTTTATGTTCATCTTATGAAAAATATATCGACTGTACGTATGTTTATTTGGGTATTTATAAACAAAATGCGAGTATAGATTAAAGCTCCGAGTGCAAGTTTAACCGGTGACTTATGAGATACGTCATCGTGAATAACATAGCTATATATTATTGTAGAAATAACGTTGACAAACTTATCTGGAAAAACCCGTGTTATCTCATATTTCGTAAAGTTAATTGCCAATCAGGACAGTCATTTATCAAGGGTTCCGGTAATTGTCTTATCTGTGTTGTAAAATTAATAATAATTTGTATGTATTTTATGATCTCTTTACCTTTGACACTTGGATTAATTGTCGTTCAGATTATACGCTCGTACATGGTAATTGTTAAATAAATAATTTAGCTTTTGGCACTATACTTGATTACAGTACAATTTGCCACACAAGTTACAACTGTACCATTTGTTTTGCAATTTCTTAAATTAATGTTAATGCAATACAATGTATGTCATGATCATGCATGTGTTGATGAAGCTATCTGTCAATACCGGCGTTTAAAATGTTAATGCGTGTGACGTCATCTTACTTTTCAAAAAAAAGTTTCGCCCCTTGACCTCTGTAATTTGCATCTTTATCCGTATATGACCCCAACGGGTACCGAAAATATAGCCTTTATGCTGCCGAGAACACTGCATTATATGAGAATTACGGTTCTCTACTCCCTGTATAGGATATATAACGCTGCAGTCAGTCTGTTAAGTTTCTTTATGGTTATCTGGTTTGCATCAAATAATGTAAACGTTATACGTCAATCCGTTTAGCTAAAAAAATGTTACATTAAAACTCGTTTTGTATCTTACAAGCGACCTCAGTTCATAGGCGGACGATCACTCCGGAACCGAAGTCCTACCCAAGTATAAGAGTCTTATCAACAGATGCACCTTACGTCGGGCTACCAAACAAGCGGAACGAACAGACTTCAACATAAAAGCACCTTATCATGTAAGCAATTGCGATTTTTAAATAATGTTACACTCAAGTCGTTTTCTAAAGCAAATGTCGTAGATATAAGATTATTTCCCTTAATTTTCTCTTTTTACGCTTAATTATTTTCTTAAGATATGTTTTATTTAAGCTGTTTTTTCAAGTCAATAATCTTCCTTTAAGAGATGATTTCCTTTAGCCTCCTCTTCAAACGGTATGTTATATTCATAAAGCAGGGTATATCTCTTTTAATCCTGCCGATTTAAGATCTAAGATTTAAGATATTTACCATATTTCTTTTTCTTTTAAAGACTCAACATATTCATTTAAAAATACAATAAATCAGAATCAGAATCAGGTTTCTATTTTTCGATAATAAAGTTCTTATTAGGCGTATCTTTACATTTAAAAATATGTACTCAAAATATATTTTTAAAAATAAATTAATAATAAACGAAAACATAATAAAATCATTAATTTCAACACAAATGAATTTCTCTGTAAATGCTTAATTGATAATAAAAGTTACCAAGCGTACATACCCTGTTCTGTGTGACGTGTCTCCACGTGTTAATATGAGGCAACCCCCGACCGTGTTGGGAGAGAGCTGCTGCCTCACATACAGCTGTATATGAGTAATAGACACACTCAACGACTGGATTTCAGGCAGTAATGACATCAGTTTACTATTGGCTTACACTGGAGTAAGTAATGAACACGTGGAGCCCTATATATGTACTTGCATGTGGAAGGCGCGGGAGCAGGGTGATATGAACATGTGGAGAAGGGATACGGGTGGTATTTGGGGTAGAAAGTTGGTTGGGTGATGTTTGGGTAAGATGATGGGGGAATGGAGAGTGATCGTGGATGGTTTTGGAGGCAGTTGTTATTCTTTGATAGTGTATAAGTGTGCTGGGGGAATAACCACGGCATTTATTTAGCAAGGTAATCTAGGTGGACAGAGCTGCGCAGGGAATGGTAAATATGGATTTGGAGAACTTGGAGCGGTTTTAATAGCTGAGATTGTTGCATTGTTGTTGGGATTGGGTCTGTTGAACAGGGAGAGGTGGTGGTGGAGAGGGGAGTTGGGAGGGGGAGAGTTGGGAGGGGGGAGTTGGGAGGGGGAGAGGGGAGTTGGGAGGGGGGAGTTGGGAGGGGGAGTTGGGAGGGGGAGAGGGGAGTTGGGAGGGGGGGGGGGGGGGGGGGGGGGAGTTGGGAGGGGGAGAGGGGGAGGGGGGTGTAAGGTACGTGAGCTTATATTCATGTCAGCCTGACATTCACCGATATTTCTGTGGACAGGTGTTTAACGAACCAGTAGTGTGCTTAATTATCATTCCATATGTATTGCTTACAGTTTGCTTTGATAAATATGAAAATACATGTTGAATAATTCGCACCAGCCGTTATCAAAGAGAGATTTCGCTACCTGCCTCACAGATAGATTCATCTTTCGGTCTTCAGGTTGATTATTCAGCACATTCGACTCTTTTGTTGATCATAAACTGAACATCTGCACGTGTTAATATTTATTCCAACAAATGAAATACGGGCGATTCATGCAGCATAATGTATGAACCTGTGTTTACAGGGATAATTGGGAAAGAGGCATGAAGTTTGAAAACTGATACAAATGCTAAAATTTGGATGACCTTTTAAGACGATAATAGTTTAACAATATTCACAAAGAGTAAACCTTCTATCAAAGTATCCAATTGTAGAAACGATATTTAACTCCATGCCATGGGTTATCTAATACAGTCCGATTACATACCTCAGTGTTTTTGAAAAGTTAAAATATTCCGATGAGGTTAATTGAGAAGTGCAGTTTGTGAATAAAGTTATGTTGGACTTCATATGATCGCGGATATGCTGGAATATATGCTACATACATTATAATGTTTCTGAATATTGAATTTGTGATACCAAACCTTGTGTTTTGTAATCTCACCCCTATATTCGTCAGTATGAATGTGAGATTCTGAGGGGATGGTAGTTCAAATAATGCTGTCAGATCGACGCGGACGTCTTGACAAACTTCAATACTGCCTTGTCAGTCATATTTACTATACAACATGTAGTTAAAAAGTATCGTCCATGGACATATGGTATATACAAGTGACCGTCCTATGCCTCGAGGCTTGCTCCCTTTGCAACATAGCGCTACATTGAGCAATCGCGTTCAAGAGAGGTTTAAAGGAAATCGCTCATTGAGCGATTACTTTTAAACGCTTATTGAACATGGCCCAGATGCAACCCGCGCCCCGTTCAATAGCAGCGAGCGCTTCGATTGCTCAATGTAGCGCTCAATGTAGCGCTCAATGAGCGCTTCTTCTCTCTTGAACGACACAGTGCAAATTCCTCAAAGTTTGCTCGCCTTGCTACGTAGCGCTACATTGAGCAATCGCGTTCAAGATAGGTTTCAAAGTAATCGCTCTTTGAGCGATAACTTTTAAACCTATCTTGAACACGGCACAGGACCGTGTTCAAGAGAGATTTCAAAGTAATCGCTCAATGAGCGATTACTTTTAAACCTCTCTTGAACGCGATTGCTCAATGTAGCGCTACGTAGCAAAGCGAGCGAACTTTGAGGTTTTGCACCGTGTCGTTCAGGAGAGAATGAGCGCTATTTGAGCGCTTCATTGAGCAATTGATGATCGATTATAAGCGCTCGCTGTTATGGAACGGAGCCCAGGTACCTCATACATGCTTTGCGACATGGGTTCAGGTTTTGGAGACCTTCGTGAAACGGCGCATAGGTCCAGTCACCTCGATAAGATGAACGCTGTCACAGATGTGTATCCAAACATGTTGAGGTAGGCAAAGCAAATCTCGGGATCCAACCTGCATATATTAGGGGAAACGGAGGAAAATATAAGCTTTGGTTTTTTATATTCCATGCATCCATTTATTTGATTATGACGTACTTTGATCACGATAAACTGCCTCCATCAACCTTGACAACTGAATAACTATTTCCCTTTCATCTATATATTCATATGTTCCGCAGGTGTGATTTCCTTTGACGAAAACCCCTCACCATAAATCCTTCAAGCTCGGAATATTTCGAAGATCAAATTTAATATTCTTATTCTTTTACATCTTGCTTTCAAAGATAATATGCAGTCAGCTTATTTTCTAGTTTAAATATACATATGTACGGATAAATAAAGCAAATGTTAGATGATTAAATAGTTCTGTCTTTGATTCAGTAGAATATTTCGAATAACACGGATGTTCAAATGACACCACGATGAATAACAAATATGCAAATGTATTACGATATCTTTTTACTTTTGAAATTTAACATTAAAACTTTTCTCTGTCAAATTCATTTAAATTATCTGTATTAAAGGAGTTTTGTTTATTTGAAATCAGACTTGGCGAATTACCATAAACATATTGCCATTTCTCTTTATGCCGAATTAGAGGGGGAAACACACTGATGAAAGTGAATATTCAAGTTTATAAAGACAGGAGTGGATCAATGCACATACAGTGAGATTATATCAGGACATGACACACAAACTCGGATGTGGAACAGCAAGAATGAAGAGAGATAACGAACATGAGATCTGGATATCAAGATCATGTGTTAGATGGAATACTATATTAATATGTTATAAAATAGTTTCATATAACCTAACAGATATATTCAGGCAATGTTGAACATAATTATCAGTATATGAACAAGTATTCGTTTAAACTTAAATCAATGAAATGAGTTACTTCTTTTAAAAAACGTTATAGAGTGTGTTTCTTTTGCATGGGCTTGCAGCTACAGAAGACTAACATAAATATCACGGGTCTCACCAGGTGTCTCATGTTGGTCTCATTCACCTGATGAGACCCGTGATGGTCGGAAGCATGCTTGTGAATTATGAATAAATCATCGTGATTTCTTCGACAATTGTATTTTTCTATATGAGACCTGAGGGTTGGACAAGTTTGAACTGAATTTTGAAAAAGTTCAGAACAATACTTATCTCAGAAAACTGGACTGGTCAACTTTTTCTAGACTTAAAAAGGCTCCATCTAGGTATTGCTATAGGGACTGTTAGCTATAGATGTACTGAAGGATATCGCTACAAAAAAACTCCTTAATACTTTTTAACCATCATTGTGCGAAATTATGTGTACAACTATTCACATGTGAAACTGGTAATAAAAGAAATTACCAGGTAAGAGAGGAGATTTAGCTTATAGTGAGATCTTCGATGTAAATGAATATGTGAAGAGTAACACATTACAACAGGAAGCAAGGATTACGTTGAAAGGAAGGGTTTGATGAATGCTAATCAGTATGTCAGACCGACCTAACATTGGGGTAGGAACCTCGGAGAGTAACTAACACCACCTCCCTTTGTTTATCTGGGTGATTGTACCTGTGTCGGGATAGGTTGAAACTGGTTGGTGGAATGTGTTTGTAGCACACGGATAGGTAACATGCATGGGAGGCGGGAGCGGGAGGGTTCCTGATATGGGGCTTGGAAAACCAAGCCAATAGGCAGGAAATCATTGATGAAGACTTTCTGAACTACTGAGGGATTTGCAAATCCTTACATTCACACCAACGTTGTTTATGGTTATAAAATGTGTGTTAAGGAGAGATGGGACGACGAAATAAAATATTTTAGAATTCGTTTATTTTTTTTCAAAATAGTAAGTTTATTATGTCTTTTATCCAACAATGAAATAAAATTTCGGGGTCACGCTGTTACTGGGCCCCATCTCGCCGTAAGTATAGCGAGTGAAGTATGACCAAGATCTATGTTTTTGATGTATGAAGAGTGCTACATGTCCCTGAGTTTTATGGTTGGACTTCTATACATATCTTATAAAGGCATTATATTATGCTTTCGACAATGCGTCAAGCTCATTACCACAGTCAAAATATAGATATTTAAAATAAAGTTGGTGCTTTATTGCCCTCCAACGTTGGCATATGCAGCAATGAGTAGAAGAAAGATGTCTGTACTACCATAATTAATATATATGAAAACCGGTAGATATATTTGGGTAGATATGGGGGAATGTGATAGATGACACAGAATTGTACCAAAACCGTTATATATACTCAAGGACTTTGAGAAGTTTTATGACTCAATATATAGAAATAAAATGCATGCACAATCCATATCCTAGGTTTTTTAATTCTTTTTTTTTTACATAATAATAACTGGATTGATGGTATTAAATCACCTGTAACAGTTATACCTGTTGTGCTAATTCCGCTTTGAACGTTTCACGAGGTCGTCACCAGGGTGGTACAATATGACCGTATATATTTCATTTACGTGCAGAGGAATTAATAATGATGATCACATATACATATTGAGATTGGAAATATTCTATTTTCTAGCAAGGTAACAATAGTGATAATAGGAAATAGGAGTGAAATTATTTTATATCCCGCAACATCACAAACATTGTGATTATTCTTTATAAAGTATAACAATACGTCAGATCAGAAGGACTACAGAAAGCAGTGTCAGCTTTTCTGCGGAACATCAGCATGTGTGTTAGCAATAAGCATAGGCAATCGGCAAGGTGTTCAGTATTTGATATGACTTTATGAGGCCTACAAGTTAGAAAAGGAAAACTCATTTGCAATGAGAAGATCATTTACAAAGGAATATACTGACCTCGACTGGGAACATAATTATCTCATGGCGAGAAGATATATACATAAAGTAATGAACAAAGGTAGTTTCACTTTAAAATCATTCATAATATTTGAAGCCCAAATATTTATTATTACAGACATATGTAGACTCGTTACTCGTTAAGATTCACCTGAAACCATTTCACAAGTTGTCATACCAGTCAGTGTTCAGAACTCTTCAGCCTTCAGGAGAGCCTGTATAAATTACACTAAAGGGAATATTGGTTTTAATGAACATAATAAACTGTTATGGCGTAATGGTATGAATAATAACCTGTTGTATGCAAGTAGTATTGTAACAAAAGCTATATTCGAATGCAATTATAAGAAAGTAGACCAAACATAAATCTTGACAAAAAGATATATTAACATATGATCAGACAACAAAGTACATATATAATTGCAATCTCAAACTGTTAGTATATACTTAGGCATGTTGTCTTGATTTTTGGTCTTCTATAGGTATATCTTTTCAGAAAATTCGTATACAAACATACATATATCTCACTGTTTAAAAATGTAAATTTTAAAAATCATGTTTTTCAATAGGAAAATCTCATACAGCATGCACGAAGTGCCTTCGTGTAAAGAAACCGAGAATGCTATATTAATATGAAGAAATATTTCTGGAAATCATTTCCGCGGAATAAAAGATGACAAACATCAATAACTCACTGATGAATTCATTCAATCCCGACTCGTTGTTACTTTAACACTTAGACTCTGAAATTTAAACACAAAATTACAAAAAATAAGGGATCTTTAAAATAGACTAGTTGCTGTAATGATATTTATCCAACTGACGTGGAGCTAGCTCACAGAGAATTAAGATGTCTATTTTGAAAGGGACACCGTTGATATATTTCACAGCATGGACATGCTTCCAGTCTCTCTCCAATGTGTTTTAGTGGTCTACTCAAAGCGTCAGTATATATGTACTTACAGTATACGGGAGAACATGTTATCTTAATTCTCACGACGGTAATTTGGAGAGTATATGAAGGTAACGAAATGTAACTCAGGTTCCCCTGGAATAGAAGAGCAGAATCTGTGTGTAAATCAGCAGCTATCATGTTACCCTTAATGTAGGCTTACCATGAAACTCGTGATTAGATTATGGAATGAATAAACATTAGACATATGTTAATCGAATACAGACTGCGTATTTACATGACTATCTAACAACTGGGACATGTACTGTGTAATTTCGACTGATACAAATACATGGAGAGAGAGATAAGAATAAGGTGCGACTTGCTGCGTGTATAAGTCTCACGTCTGTGAGTACCAGCTTCATCACGTTTGATTCATCACGGATGATCTCTACTCCGCGCCTCTGACTGACTGAAGTGTAATAAACCCATCACTCATTGTATGACTCGTCCGATGATCAGTCTTGCACCATTCAGACGTTAAGGTTATATCATACATGCTTCCGGGGATCCTCCACGCTACCCTTTGGAATATTGAAGAATGAATAAAATATGTGTAGGAACTTATGTCAAGCGTTTTAAAATATAAATCTCACATTGTTATATTTTGGACCACATTTTTTTAATACAATGGATGGTATTCTCGGCAGAATAAAGGCAACGGATATTTTCGGTATCCGTTGGGGTCATATACGGATAAAGATGCAAATTACAGAGGTCAAGTGACGGAACAACTTTTGAAAATGACGTTACACGCGTTAACATTTCGAACGCCTGTAATAACCGTAACAGTTGTAATATAGACTTCATGTTAATAAACATATCATATAGATCTACATTAATTTGAGAAATGACAAAACAAACATTGTGCAATGCATAGTGCGGTAAAAATTAGTAGAACTTAGATCAAGCAGTGCCAAAACATGTTCATCGCGAGTTGAAAACTACCGAGCAAACACTTCATAAATACTCACAGGTAACAAAGGCAGTTTGAGTCACATATTCATTTATCGAACGTAAATCTTCACTGTTCCATAATGTGACTTTTGTAAAGGGGATTTAAAAATATCCAAGGCTCGCAAAATACAACGTTTATTCCTAATGCAGGATATTGATCATCCCAAAACACACTCTCATGATAACCTCTATTTATCGTCCAAAACTGGCTCCCACAGTAGATGTCGCATGTGTAAGATCAAGCGATATCTACAGGCGATATAGACTAAATTTTAGATATTGCTACAATCAAATCGTCATAATCATATTGTAAACATCATCAGTTCATGACATCACAAGAATTTGTAACTTTTATCAACTCGTGTGACACTTGGGTGAGATTCTCTATATATCAAAATTGTTGTTCTTTTTCCGCTCGAGTCCATCGCGACATGTGCTCTAAAGTGTGCTTAACTACAAACTTAACTATAAAACATGTTTTATTCAAGAAGACAAGGAAACGCCATGTTATGTTAAATAAAGAGGTTGATCATCCATAAATGCCTTGTCTTCTTCATCACACCAACTTCTATGGAATGCCTCTCAAATAGTTGATGTTTTTATTCATCAAGTAAGATGACAAACCCAGAAGCTACTTGACAGGGGTGGGTGCCAGCAGTGGATGTTATTGTGCGAGTATTTATGGTGTGGATGTGTGGCTGTGTGGCTGTGTGGCAGGAATCACCTGCACATCTGTAGCTATACACGGCTGTTGATGGACGCCACTCCAGTCCGGACAGGCCCACTTCACGCGCTACTCTCGTTGATTTATAGACCGACTCTTGATTTGGAGGAGATATAACGTCTTGTACGAACAACCCAGAATGCAGTCACATCTCTTCAGTCTATTGGCGCCTTCCAAACTTTCAATAAATCCTCTACCGGACGCAGAACGGCATGCCATCTGTCGGCCTAGTTCCAATGCAGAAAGCAAGCATTTCCTGTCAAGACGGGATCTGCAAACTCCACACAATGCTGAACAGGTATAGACCTATCAAAGAAGGCTGTAGCTGACCCGAACGGAGTTTGAGCGGAGTCGATAGAAAGCAGGTGTCGCTAGAGGTTTCACGTTAGCACGTGATTGATTCAACGTGACCCAACGAGAATCACGTGACTTGTTTATTTCCCCTAATAACGAACACCCGTCTCGTCTCCGTCAAGGCGACGCTGGGTTCCGACTTGCAACCCCTGATTGTTCTACCTGGCGGTGTTGTGTGATTCAACACCTATATTGATGCAATACAGGTGAAGTATGGTGAAGACCCTCCGCGTTACATCATGTACCTGAGGACATCGCCTCTTGGTTTTGAAGAATAATCAGTTTCATATAGAATGTGTGGCTTGCTGACTTACTAACGGAATAATCATTAGCTATTGAATAAAGAATTTTACTGTAACCTGTAATACCATGACATTTCAAAAGTCATGTATTTCACTGGCCTCATCTATCGCCGAACCTACGTTTGAACACGAGTTTTGTGATAGGAGATTTACCGCGTTTGAAAGCATGACGAGGTAATAATTTAAGCCCCGTGCTTTAATTACACTCTTCTTCTACCGGTAATTCAAGTGACTTGTCCTTGTGTAAGGACGCGTTCGGCTCTGAATGATATCAACTGGGCCATGTTCATTACCTATTGAATAAAGAATTTTGAGCGATTGAACAATGAGCGGTTACTTTTAAACCTCTCTTGAACGCGATTGCTCAATGTAGCGCTACGTAGCAAGACGAGCAAACATCGAGGAATTTGCAAGAGAGAATGAGCGCTACTTGAGCGCTACTTGAGCAATCAATGAGCGATTATAAGCGCTCGCTGTTATGGAACGGAGCCCAGGTATAGCAACTGCGTTCACAACAAATTTCTCCTATGCCAGGAAAACATTGTAAACTTTTGAAATGAAATTAAAACAGTTTACTCTTCACTTTATATATACATACTTATATACTATTATCAAACTTGAAATGAACACTCCGACATGGTCCAGCAATAGTTCATTGAACAATGCAACTTACTAGTTTCCATATCCAAACTGCAAAACCCACTTCAATATATGCGATGTTCTAAGAGAAACCTATCGGCATGGTGGGAGATGCCCGTGTAGTGTATATGTTAAATGATTAGGTCAATAGAATGAAAATGCAACAATGTTATAGTTGGGTTCATACTACACTCAACTGCAAAAGAAACGTCACCATACACAATACAAGGTAATTCAATCCACGAGTGATAAACGCGACTGAAATAGATATGTCTTCAGGAGTCAACTCAACTTGATTTGAAATTTCAAAACATTATCTGGTCTTATTTCTGAGAAACACACGTTTTAAGAATTCTAAAAATCGTCGTTTTCGAATCCCCATAACAAGACAGGAGAGTCAAAGGTTTTGTTTTATGACGTCCTTCAATAAAGACGCGTTTAATGTCAAACATTCTGGCCGAAAATCATTTTGAAAAAAAAACCGAGTTCAACACCCCACCCTGACACTGAGGGTGGGAGCTGGAGACCACCAATATACTGGAACCGAAAACAATTTGTACTATTGCAGATAGCGTGATCCCAAATCAACATTGTTACATTTGTTCATTATCAAAATGAAATGTATTTTAAAAGAATGATTATGATTAGTAACTATTTGAACGTTTCCTATCTGGAAGTCCCATCTTGGTTTTGTCTGTTCTTGGTTCGCAGCATTATACCGTTTGACATGAGGATTCCTCGTGGAATAAATACGTCTATTTCAAAGAACGTGATTCTTTTTTCATGGCTTTACGTGTATCACTGGTTATTTCAGATAATACACTATTATAAGGGACATATCTTGACCTTACAAAGGCTTCTATATTAATATTTGATCAACAGCGTGTAGACTAACATAATTATGGCAATAAGGTAAACTCGAGTCGACCAGTGAACTACACTTATTCTGAAAACTCATATTACAAACATACAGTAGCTGACTGAATAACGGCGTGCCCTCCTGCTTTGTAAAGGGAGAAGTTATGGAGATGGACAGTTTGACTCAAATAAGTTACAACTGTTACCTCACAGGTCGTGTTCCATTCTCTCACCAGCAGTTAGGTTTGCCGACAATCAGTACTCAGCTGGTTTCAACTCACTTATCCGTGTCGACATCTTTGCGTAATCACTTGTTCAATCGTAGTGGGAGAAAGTATTTACTAATTGCCTTAATTATCCTGATTACACGATAGATAAAGCTCTTTTTTGGCTTCCGGCAAGTAACATGTAATCTCTGGAAATAAATCTTCAAAGCTTTCATAAAATGCAATGCAACAGGTGTTGAAGGGGGGGGGGGGGGGGGGGGGGGGGGGGGGGGGGGGGTGAAATAGCACCAGAGAGGCACCCATTAAAGTTAGCCTTGCTTTCATTTCAACCGCTACTTTAGTGAAGGTAGTTACCATCAACGAGAAAATAAACTTGCCTCATTGCACAGGGACGTCACTCGAACAAGGAGCATGTACATCACTTGGCAAACAGCTGTCGGTGCCTTGAGTCAAATCAAGTAACACTTTACGATTGTTTTATTAGCACCTTATACTACAAAATGCAAAGAATGTCAATAAATTCAGCCAATCTATCACACTATCCACCCAGTTCTCGAGATGTGCCAGAGCAGGCTGGGGGGAGATCATATGTATATATATGTATATATATATATATATATATACACTATAAAGACAATACGGGAGGGAGGGAGAGACATTCTGATTGTAATTCCTGTAATTGTAATAAAATTGGAAGAAGAGAAGTAAACAACCGTTTTTTAGTTGTAATATATATAGATATATTGATATTTATATATATATATATATATATATATATATATATATATATATATATATATATATATATATATATATATATATTGATTATATATATATATATATATTGATATACTTGGTGCATGGATATCATACAAGACATTAATATTCTGAAATGTCATTGAATCAATATTTTCAAATTACCTAGAAAGATCTCGTATCCTTACTGACAAATGTTATCGTTTATAGCAGAAATGAACTCGTAAGGGACATATACTCACTGTTGAAAATTTCATTTGAAAAGAAAAATAATTTCGATAGATTATCGTCATCAACGTTTTTTTGTATCCAACATTTGTAATCCAGAATGACTGTTTATATACTCGGCAATATCAATTTACACATATATATATATATATATATATATATATATATATATATATATATATATATATATATATATATATATAAATAAAAATGAGTCGTTTCTCACGTGAAGTAAGGTTATATATAGAAAATATATATATATACACACACACATGCAGACGCACAGTGCTGTGTAGAGATTGCCGTTATGATATTGTTTTTCTTCAAGACAACAACCACCGTTGTGTCTGGTAACCAATACTGCACGGAGGGTTTATCTCTTTTAACTAATTTGATTCCAACCTGTTTGGTGCAGACATACGTTTTTACCGTCTGATCTCAGGGGAGATAACTCCAACTGTCACTACTAACTAATGACATCAGGTGAAGTAGGCAACGACCGTGTCTGGCGCAATTCAGAGCTGTTCACTACACTAGTCAAGTCATAACTAAATGCGAGATAGAGAATCATAGCATCACTAATCTCCTTGCATCGCACCCGGAATAACGCCAAGCTACTGTACTGCATCAATGGTACTCGTACAGCGGTAGATAGACTAAAAGGCAAAACACTTTATTTGATAAAGTAGACAAATGAATGATTTTTTTAATCTCATCCGAGTTTAGCAATTAATCAAAGTTAATTAAGTCATTAACGTCGACGTGTCCAACATCTGCTTAAAATAATTTACAAGTTCCCCGAATGTTAATATTATGTAACTTTTATAAGTATTTACAGGTGAGGTGGGTTGGGGTGAGGTGAGGTGAGGTGGGGTGGGGTGGGGTGAGGTGAGCTGAGGTAAGCTGAGGCGAGGTGAGCTGAGCTGAGCTGAGCTGACCTGAGCTGAGTTTTACTGCCGCTTTGAAGAGTATTTTACTTCTACCGCGTTTCCTAGAACCCATGCAGGGAGAAAGTCCACAAGACCTGGCTATGTCTTGTGGCGACACCAACGAGCATCCGTTGGACAAGCGAATCATTATCAGAAAGAAGAACTCCGCATGTGGACATTAGGTCTGCGTACAGGAGGCAAATGTTACATTAACAGTGTTCGACGAATATGGAAGTTTGAGCAATTTCGGAAAATCGAACATGCATATGGATTGTGTGAATGAAACACATTCTAATTGAACATGTAGGCTGTACACAATTGCACTTGTGTGACGTTTGAGACAACTGTATCTGAACTAAAATCAAATATATCAATAGTAAATATTGTACACGCCAAATATAGTGATTATATTTGGTTCTTCGGATTAACTGTATTATTTTCATGCCTCAAGAGATGTTCTCACACATACCGGTAATGGACAAGAACGTCCGCCTCGGAATGTTACCAAACTGTGAGTCACTCGTCATATACCTGTGCGATGTAAATGACACTAAACAATAAATACAATAACTGCAGGAATAACTGCACAGTGGCATCTCTCATTACGCCTATCTACTTACAAACAGCACTGCACTACTTCACCATACGTTCAACTACTAGAGAAGCAAATGCGTTCGTGAATATCAATCACATGGAATCGTTTTTTGTTACTTATGACAGAAAACGTCATGTTTTTTGTAAGCTAAGATAAATACTTATATACTTGATTAAGTCATCCTAACGACAAACGCACGAGTACAAACATAGACGCGTCATCACATCTGCTAACATAAAGTCACGCTCGGCAATTTCTATTAGCACATTAAGTTAATGTATATAGGGAGCTCAAGACACGCTTATCTAGTGGCACTGTTCCGCTACACAATCTATCACGTTACACGACACGTCTCCCCCCTCAGAGAAATTGGTTACAATCTCATGGATTGTGTTTTACAGCTAGAGAGGCTGCATCCATACTGGATACAGCCGTTGTCCGACACACCTGGCTCCTGGATACAGTCCTGGTCCGACACACCTGCCTCCTGAATACAGTCCTGGTCCGACACACCTGGCTCCTGGATACAGCCCTGGTCCGACACACCTGGCTCCTGGATACAGCCCTGGTCCGACACACCTGGCTCCCGGATACAGTCCTGGTCCGACACACCTGGCTCCTTGATACAGTCCTGGTCCGACACACCTTGCTCCTGGATACAGTCCTGGTCCGACACACCTAACTCTTGGATACAGTCCTGATCCGACACACCTAGCTCCTGAAACAGCCCTGGTCCGACACATCTAGCTCCTGGATACAGTCCTTGTCCGACACACCTGGCCCCTGAATATAGTCCAGGTCCGACACACCTGGCTCCTTGATACAGTCCTGGTCCGACACACCTGGCTCCTGGATACAGTCCTGGTCCGACAAACATGGATCCTTGATACAGTCCTTGTCCGACACACCTAGCTCCTGGATACAGTCCTGATTCGACACACCTAGCTCCTGGATACAGTCCTGGTCCGACACACCTAGCTCCTGGATACAGTCCTGATCCGACACACCTAGTTCCTGAATACAGTCCTGGTCCGACACATCTTGCTCCTGGATACAGTCCTGGTCCGACACACCTGGCTCCTTGATACAGTCCTTATCCGACACACCTGACTCCTGAATACAGTCCTGGTCCGACACACCTGGATCCTTGATACAGTCCTTGTCCGACACACCTGGCTCCTTGATACAGTCCTGGTCCGACACACCTAGCTCCTGAATACAGTCCTGGTCCGACACACCTGGCTCCTTGATACAGTCCTTGTCCGACACACCTGGCTCCTTGATACAGTCCTGGTCCGACACACCTAGCTCCTGAATACAGTCCTGGTCCGACACACCTGGCTCCTTGATACAGTCCTGATCCGACACACCTGGCTTCTTGATACAGTCCTGGTCCGAAACACTTGGCTCCTGGATACAGTCCTGGTCCGACACACATGGCTCCTGGATACAGTCCTGGTCCGACACACCTAACTTCTGGATACAGTCCTGATCCGACACACCTAGCTCCTGGATACAGCCGTTGTCCGACACACCTAGCTCCTGAATACAGTCCTGGTCCGACACACCTGGCTCCTGTATACAGTCCTGGTCCGACACACCTGGCTCCTGTATACAGTCCTGATCCGACACACCTGGCTCCTGGATACAGTCCTGGTCCGACACACCTAGCTCCTGGATACAGTCCTGGTCCGACACACCTAGCTCCTGGATACAGTCCTGGTCCGACACACCTAGCTCCTGGATACAGCCCTGGTCGGACACACCTTGCTCCTGGATACAGCCCTGGTCCGACACACCGGTCTCCTTGATACAGTCCTGGTCCGACACACCTGCCTCCTGGATACAGTCCTGGTCCGACACACCTGTCTCCTGGATACAGTCGTTGTCCGACACACCTGCCTCCTGTATACAGTCCTGGTCCGACACACTGTCTCCTGGTTACAATCCTTATCCGACACACCTGGCTCCTGGATAGAGCCCAGATCCGACACACCTGGCTCCTGGATACAGCCCTGGTCCGACACACCTGGCTCCTGGATACAGTCCTGGTCCGACACACCTGGCTCCTGGATACAGCCCTGGTCCGACACACCTGGCTCCTGGATACAGTCCTGGTCCGACACACCTGGCTCCTGGATACAGCCCTGGTCCGACACACCTGGCTCCTGGATACAGCCCTGGTCCGACACACCTGTCTCCTTGACATTGTCCTGGTTCGACAGACCTGGCTCCTGGATACAGTCCTGATCCGACACACCTGCCTCCTGGATACAGTCCTAGTCCGACACACCTGCCTCCTGGATACAGTCCTGGTCCGACACACCTGCCTCCTGGATACAGTCCTGGTCCGACACACTTGGCTCCTTGATACAGCCCTGGTCCGACACACCTGTCTCCTTGACATTGTCCTGGTTCGACAGACCTGCCTCCTGGATACAGTCCTGATCCGACACACCTGCCTCCTGGATACAGTCCTGGTCCGACACACCTGCCTCCTGGATACAGTCCTGGTCCGACACACCTGCCTCCTGGATACAGTCCTGGTCCGACACACCTGCCTACTTGATACAGTCCTGGTCCGACACACCTGCCTCCTGACTGAGTGTCGGGTGTTCGTCTTCAATCTTCTCAATGTATCTCTTAACTCAGTTACTTCTACTTAACGACGCAGGTCCGTGCTGATCACATATGATCTACGCTGTCGATTAACGGGTAGTGGTGTTGGATAGGTGGAGTTTGCTTGAATAGTGAACTTTTCAACTGTCTTCAGATTACAGATGCAGTGTATATCAACACGAGATGATAGACTTAGTAATTCTTCTTTAGATATAATTGAGAAACGTACATTTCTCAATACAGCATGCACTGCCTTTAGATTTGCAGTATTAAATTCATGTGTTTTCTATTGGTGTAAACGAATAGGTAAATACTTATTGTTTGAAATAAGCATAAATAGTCATGATGTGATCAGTACTTGTACCAACCTAAACTGTTTACAATTAACTCAATTAAAACCGGACTACATGGTAAGCTGTACTGTTGTACAAGACTCTGCCTGATGAGTGGTTATAAGTAAATATATACATATTGTCTGAAGCAGACACATTGCGTCAAGATGTGTACAGTAGTTGCACCCACCTGTCCAGGTAAAGCAAGGGTGTAACTAAATGAGGTATGGAGTACTTTTTAAATCCATAAACCGGGAAGACACCAGCGATAAACCGGGAACACGGTGCCAAGCAGTTACCTGTCTGTTTCGATGGCGTGTGACTGTGATTAAGGAGAACATATGTACTTTGTAATCACCATTCCGCTAGGTGGCGTGCTAGTCAAGCGCAGTCCCACTGCCGCCATCAATGTAAACTTTTTAAAATTGCTTTAACTCTGTATCTTCAATACCCATATGTTAATCGAATTACCCATTGCAAAATATCTAGTCCAGGCGAGGGTAATAAAATACGAAATATTTTGAGACTATTTTTCTGGATAATCATCTAATCTTAACGAGGTCTCTGCTTAGGTTATTGGAGGGATGTCCTCTGGGGCAAGTTTCTCCAGTGGGTGGAAGCTGTTTATAGATCCTCTGCTAAGGCAGGTAGACATAAAGAGAGTACAGTACTACTAGAGACGGTTACGTGTTTCCCGTTACAGATATCGTGCATG
Source organism: Gibbula magus (assembly GCA_936450465.1). NCBI lineage: Eukaryota > Metazoa > Mollusca > Gastropoda > Trochida > Trochidae > Gibbula > Gibbula magus. The sequence goes on along the minus strand of OW388297.1, from coordinate 76,353,320 downwards.
TTAAGTGGATAAAATTAGATATACGTAAGATAAAAACAAACGACATCGGCCACCATAATCCAGCTGCATGACGATAGGTTGCATCTATACATCAATGCTTCAATTTACTTCTACTCCTTGTACATCCTTGTCTGTTGTTCCAGATAATTGAACCTTTGGGGACACAAGCTGATAATTTAATCATCATCATCATCTTTTATATCGATATAAATGGTCAGGGGACCAACAGTACTAGATATTTTTCCATGACATTGACTCATTTCTCATTTAGATTAAGAACAATGTATTTTTTTTCTCAGTTTTAACATCTTATTTCATAAAATATCTCATCATAATTAACCGTGTAGTAGAAGTAAATATTGTGTACAATGTCTGTGATAATGACTAAAGGCAGGAAGATATCAGAATGAGGAGTATCTCACAGTACGTTACAGCGTAGCTCTGTAAGACATAACCCTAACGTAAACCTGGGCCGTGTTCAAGAGAGGTTTCAAAGTAATCACTCAACTAGCGATTACTTTTAAACCTCTCTTGAACGCGATTGCTCAATGTAGCGCTACGTGGCAAGGCGAGCAAACTTCGAGGAATTTGCACTGTGTCGTTCAAGAGAGAAAGAGCGCTACTTGAGCGCTACTTGAGCGCTACTTGAGCGCTACATTGAGCAATTTAAGCGCTCGCTGTTATGGAACGGAGCCCAGCATTCTTGATACATGAAGATGAACCCCAGAACGTAGTCATGTATTTTACGAGATTACAATTTAAAGAGCCAGAAATATATATTTCATTTTCAGAATGTCTTACATAAGTTTATGGGCACCTTTTCAATAAGTTTGCCCAGCCCGATTCTGCGCCATACATCGCATATCTACATCGGCGTATTTTTTCATTCAAATTATTTAAATTCACCCTGTCGCACTCCACATGACGTGTTAAGTATACATCATTCATTGTTAAGTTATTGTACCTTGCATATGCTCTTTACATGAAACACTGTGTATCGTGTCATGTGATGCATCTCTGTACGTCCATCCATTCAAATATTCAGTCACGTGTATAATATTTGCTTATGATAAAGTCTCGATGGTTTCTGGTGAAACGAAAAGCTTGGAATATACAGTATGAAGAAACACAGTACTGTTTTGGAACTCACCTCCCTTTATACGCTCCCCTTGAGACGGCATATTGGTGATGTATAAATTCTAGAATGATTCTAAAAAGCAGTTCAGGACAAGATGTAATACTTTATAGCATACGAACATTCCATTTGTCTCCACAAATAACGATCATCGTGCCGAAAAACACCGTCCCAACATTTACCATGATAACATGCGATAAGACAGGGGCGTGTTTATCCATCCGACCAGCTGGTCAAACTATAGTGGAGGTCTGACCACCTGATCAACACTACAGAAGACTGACCACTGGTCTTCACCTGATAACGCTAGATGAGAAGAGCTTCGGACGGACAGGTGCCCGCTTGTACAGACGGTTTATGATCTTTAACTGGACATACATCAGTGTAACGGTCAGTACAACGAGAATAACTGACCATCGTAATTTCCAGAAACACCAACTTAGTCCGGTGTGTGTGTGTATCCTGTACAGTATAATCTAACAATCCCGGTATATCATATTAATCAACATCGGTCAGAGTAGTTACTGTTGGGCAAAGTGAACGATGTGTTTACAAATAAGTGTGTATATTGTGGTGATAAGTCTGTCATCTAGAGACTAGAGCAAAATATTCAATTGTCGACCAACCCAGTCTAGAAAATTATAGCAAGTCTAGCTTACTCAGCTCTAGGAAATTAAGACATCTTTAGGGCTCCATTTTGTATAAATATTTGAATTGTTTGTAAAATGGTGTTAGACTAAATGTTAGTCTATGTGGTGATAAACCATCGATATTTGCCCTCTACGAACGGCAAAATTAAAATGAACCCGTACATCGTGACTATTCATTAACTGAAACCTATTCTATAACAGTTATTGCAAAGTGAGTTTAACAAGGAATTCTAACACTTTCACATTGTTAGCATTTATGTATATATTTATGGCATCATTTTCTAACCATATTTAGATATATAATGCGAATAAACTTATACCAGCCTATCTTATCTGCATACCAAACGTGTGATGTGTATAAGGGCTAATATCATGTACATTGACGTTCATTGTAACGTCAATAAAATGACATCGCATACAATGACAATCAGTATCATACAATTGTATATCATGAGTAAAGTAAGCAAATTCTTAAAGGTATAGCTTGTTATCGTCACGTCACGTCATCGTTTATGAAATTGGCATAATGAAATCGACAGCAGGGGTCAAAGTTTGAAAATTCACATTCCATTAATTTTAAAATAAAATTTCACAACAAATACACTGAATGAGTATTGAATAAGAGGAAATACATGATGAATGGTTGACCCAATTGATCACTTTCTGGATATTTCCCAGAAGAAATTAAAAATTGTAGTTTTGAAAAGATTGACCCCTGGTCATTTCAGAGAGCTGCCAAAACTGTAACTCTTACTGTGAGACATCATATCAGATGTTATGGAACACGCAACTGTCTTCTTAAAATGCAAAAAAAAACAAGTAGTCGGTTTAGTTTTAATTTCGCGCTGATACGATGCTTCAAAAACCTGCCTAATTACTTGATATGTGCAGTGAAATACACAAGTAGTGGAACACGCTGTCGGTACGCAGCTGTATAACTACGTTAAGTGACGAAAAACAACTAGTTAAGTCAATGACCAAACCATCCTCGTACATTTTTTTGTTTAAATTAACTTTTTGATATTAATAAGACCAATTCATTTCAAATAGTAATACGTATTTCCCATCCCGATCTCGACCTGAAGTCAGTGTTTTCCATGCATACTGCGGCCCCTGTACACACAATAACGGGTCGAGTCGGGACAGAGGTAGGATGTAGCTCAACAAGACGAGGTAAGTATGTATGTAAGTATGTGTATATTTAGGTGTTCCTGGAGCGAACACACCCCGAGGCAGCATTTTACCTCACGAGGCTAGATTTATGAGAATATGCTTACAACAAAGATAAAACACACTTAAAAAAACGATAAACATGATGGAAAGGTAACACATGGCAGGAGGGGAATCTATTTGTGTCATATTGGACAGAATCCTCTCTGAATCCCGGCCGAGATGTAACGTAACTTTTATCGACTTGTCGTAATTCGGGGATGTATATTCCAGATTACCGTCTACTAGTGTAATTTGAGCGCAATAATCTCGACATATAGGTGCCCTATCACCCGCCAGAGTACAACATGAGACCCTTTCCCGTCTTATCGACTTCATCATATTTATTCTGAATTAATTTACTGGAAAATATTAATAGGATATACGTGCGTACCACACGCACCAGGGCGTTAAAGTGTATTTTTTATCAATCTGTTTTATAAAAAATAATATATGGTGTTTTTCTTTTGGTACAAAAATAGGATTAGATATTTTTAAATGTTTATACCCAAGCATATGTAAACATAATGCGGCACTCATAAAACGAACAAATCTGTGACGGCTATCTCAAACTATAGGACTGGCACATTCAACTATATAGTATTAGATAGAAGTGTTCATTCAGAAATAAAACTAGAAAGGAAATGCAGAGCATGAACGAATAGCCTATATACATGTAGACTACACATCTTTTAACACTTGATATCCAATTGAAAAAGAATAGTAATCGAAATAAAAAATATGTGCTCTATAAGTATTTTACCATGTGTTATCATAAGTAAGTTGTCTAAAAGTCTACTTTACTGAATAAAATGCAGCAATTTAGATCAATTTCACCCAAAATATAATGAAATTCTTCAATAAAGTAAATGTCAAAGGCAACCTCCTGCAAAACAGTTACATCAATGAATATGGGTGATGAGTGAACGATCAATGCTTATAAACATCATGTCATCTACATCTGTCCTATAGCTATTTTCTCCAATGTACATATATACATGTTTCCACGTCGTTTTCTTAGTCTCAGTATCAGTTTGTGTTGTTAGACTTCCCACTTGGATATCATGTGATATTTGTCCAGAACATCATTTACCTAACTAACATACACAGATTGACAGCAGGTTTGTTGACTCCCAATAACACAAACACAGAGTCGTGCCGGGCAGCACATGACGACATCAGATAGGCAGACCCCTGGACGCGTGTTTGTTGTTGTTTACACTGGTCAGCCAGGAGGCTGGTTGGAGTATATCTTGAAGATATGACCTGACGGCGACTTCAAAGAGCACCTGGTGTCTAATTAGCAATGTATACTGCACTGTTATCGATCACCCGGACACATGAATGTGGATTGAGAGAAAGAGATATTGAAGCTGATTGAGCACCCCACGTCTTGACCAAAAGGAATTTCTTAGATACCAGTAGCTAATTTGCACTTTTAATTGTTAATTAGCCTATACGAAGAGATGGGCATTGCCTAGCAGGATGGCAACTTGAAGACAATTGATCCAATACATACTGAATTGGTTGATTTTAAGTTTTATTCCTACCTCTTTATTCCTTTTATTACTCAATCGTTCTTGAAAATGGTGTGCTGTATGTTGAGAAGCATGCAATCTGGTACAACTTGCTATCAGAGCAAATCAAATTAAGTGAAAAATTCGCTGTATAGCTCGTAAAAAGCATATTCAACAGAGACCTATCTCCCTGTTATGTAAAATACAATTACATCTCTAGATTGTCATTTAAGTGTCTTTTCACTTAACTCCTATAACAACTTACAATATGTTGCACATTATAAACTGCATTTCTGGTTATCAAGCTGGGTTTATAACAGCATGAGAATCCAACTGGTAGCGGTATTTGCCAGGGTGATATAGCAAGTGTTGAACTAACAGTGAACATACTTTGCTGATGGTGAACTTTTATTTGTTGATGATTTCTAATTCAACAAAACGGATAGGACCTCCGATAAATCAATAGTTGAGGCCATCTAGACTTAAGAAGGATCCTATTTTATTTTATGGCTCAACGACCTGGGTGACAGTCTACTGTATCAACATCAATATTTACTAGTATATCAATAACAAACGACGGATTTGTAGCAGATGAGTTTAGATACATCAATATATGTGTTGAAAACAGACCTTGAAATTGCATAATTTGTATAATACATGTACATAAAAGAGAAAAAACATCATGCATTAAATCGATATCAAAATGCGCGTACGACCTTCGTCAGAGAGATTCTAACAACAATATGAAACTCTGACTGGTTATATCCATATCCACCTGGTTCTTATCAGAGGCACATCAGTCTATGGTTCTCCTGTAACTAGCATACAGCTATACCAAGCAGACGGATTCACATTCAGAATATGCTGCATAACGTAAAAAAATAACGTGTTTCGTAGTCTATCATTTACAGGGGCGGTAGCGCGTTTTTTTCACTCAAATCAGTCGATGACATAAATTTGAAAAATAATGTAATCAATGGTGGAACACCCTTCTATCTTCGGAAAATCAAATAAAAAAAGTATTGTACATGGTTCGGTTAAGCCATGGGAATCGTTTTTGTCATTCCAAATAATAAAATGTTCACAATAAAATGGCCGCCATGCAATTTTTGCTTTGTACACAACACCGTTATTTCCACTACGGATAATTAGTTTGTGTAATAATACGCTTTACCCTCTCAAATAACTATAAATGACATAAACTATCATTATAAATGAAATTGAAAAAATAAAATTTGCAAAAAACGTGCTACTGCCCCTTTAAGGCTGTATTTCATCAACCAGAAAGTGACTACCTAACCATACTTATTTGTTTGAATATTAATTTTAATAGACGATTCGAATGTTTTATGACTATATATAGTGGATAGAAATTGACCAAATGTTAACCAGTGATGAACCACTGATACCAACAATGATATAGCAACGACCCCTCTCAAATAAAACTCAACAAATGTCAATCTTCAATGCCAATGACAATAGATGTTAGATGATTTCGAACAGAATGCTTGGCGTTGATGTTCATGGATTCTACCAATAATAAAACTTTAAAAAAGCTTAGACTTTTCCCTTTAAATCCATCACAGTATGTTCATCCAGGACGAGTAACGTGAATGTTGCCTTCATGCGTGTTTCCGACGATCATCGGTACAGATCCACAACCAAAGCAAACGAACTTGAGAGAAAGAAAATATTTATGTTGAGCTTCAGGCAAAGTTAAAACAATTAAATGTCATAAAAACAATTTAGACGCCCACTTGAATGGTATCCTGACACGACCACGCTACCCCGAGCCCTTTCCAATTGGTCCTGCTCTTACCGTGTCAGGTGGAAGAAAAAGGTCAACTCAACCCTCGATATACCAGAGGTGTACCGATCCTACCACTTACACCACGCAAATACAGTACAACTCGTCTGATCGCTTCATCACTGCAACCCGTATATATTTGTATTGTATGTTCCCTGGTATATGTATGAGGTTGCGGGATCTTCTATCAATGTCAGACTGAACCTGGTGAGTAGTTGGTACTGGCACCAAGTGAATTAATCCACGAACTTCCATTGCATAGTGCCATTTCTTGTCATTGTTTTAATTCTCGGTGAGTTTTACTGTTTATCTGTTTTGTCATATAAGACATGAACAATTATTTCAGAATTTGGCGCCTACCATTTTGATATACAATATGGGTGTTATAAGCACACTCTACAAGTATGCCTTGTTCTCTCAAACCCATCATGAATACAATGACCATAAAGCCAATCTCTTCCTTTAAACAAATGACACCCATCCTACAGCACACATTGAAGGCAATAAGACAAGAAGTTGGAGAGGTACGCCTGAAAGGAAGAAGTGTCTACTTGACGAGGCCCGGAAGCAGTAAACACAGAGAACCCATTGCACAGACACTGATACCAATAACTCAGGTGTACCCTCTACTCTAGAGCTTGTTCCAGCATCTATATCACCTATGACAGGTAGAAATGAATAAACAGACTTACCTGTATCTATCCGGCAGGAGGTCAGGGCCTCCACCTGAAGCTCGATACTGCCATATCCAGAGAACAATGCAGTCCACAGGTAGGAAACTGCACACAACAATAGGTAGACAGGTAGATAGATCTCTGCCTGTAGACACGGCGGACCGGTAGCCTACTTTATACCTATGATTCAAGTGTGCAGAACGCCGGTTGGAAACAACGCGCTCCCTCCTCCTCTTTCCTCCCCTTCTCTCAGTGACGTCGAGTCGACTGGCCAATATATTAAGGATATTTTATAGCTACCGTATGACGGTCTTGGATAAAAACTATAGGAAAATGCTACTGTTTTGGGCGTTCGTGTGTACGGTTGGTGAGTAAGTGAAAATGAGGGTATGTAAATATAGCGTGTTTATTTTTTCCATTCTCCATGAAGCGTGTTGCTGTTGGAGCAGTGGCGAGTACTCCTCCCCCAGATCTCATCTCCGCGCTGATAGATACGTGATTAGTCTGCTCACAGATTGTGGCAGCATCTCTGGTTGGCAGATGTACACACATCGTCGGAATTACGCTCAATAGAAATTACACATTTCAATTCCTTGGTAAATACTCATTAGTTTTATAGATAGTGGCACTATTTAATTTATCTTTATATCATAACCAATGAACGTCTTTCTTAATTTCTACGACGATTCCAAAGGGTTTGATTTATTTACATTTTTACTTTTAAGCAATCATCCTATCGTGTTCAATTTGTCTAACATATTCTATTCTTACCGTTACTATTATCCTTGATATTTCATTTCCAATACGTTTAACTTTCGGGACATTCATTTAAACAAGATCATTAACCAAGTGGTGCTTTGTAAAGGGGTTTCATAACAACATGATACATATTCAATTAATTTGATTGGCTTATAATGACAGTAATAAGTACATTCTAATGTTCTAAACTCCATTCACTATTTGAATGCTCATAACGCTAACAAAAAATTCAATGGCATTTACAGAGTTAGTATTTGTCAAACAGGGCTTGGATGTAGTGAACAAATTATTAAACCAAAAGGTCTTTAGAGTACTTTTGAAATTGCAATTTTAATTTTCTTCATATCAGCAGGGTTCATTTCGAAATGTTGCTGCATTGAAAGAAAATATTATTTATAAGTTTTGGTTTTGCCACACAGAGGGGACTAGCTTCTGCAGATCGAAGTAACGAGGGCATGGACACTGCCTGGACTACTTTATTCATTCATACAATTCATTCATTAATTCATTCATTCATTCATTCGAACAACACTTATTACTCATTCTTGAGTTTCATCAAAACAATGATTGATGTTTACTGAAACAATTATGACTATAGCACGGCTTATACAACATCAACAGGTTGAGAGTGCAGTGAGAGTGAAGGTTAGACTGCTCTCTTCTGTAGGGTACAGAGTATGTTATTCTTGTTGGACGGACTGGAAAGCGTTTCGAAGGTGATATTTATCTAAATATTACGTAAGAAGTTGACTTGTATACATATCTTAATGAAGATAAATAAACAATTAGCGGCCGCCATAACATGACGGTTCTCAAAGGACAGATAACTCACATCTCCTGTCCGCGAACTCTTCATTCAGAATCACGAATTATGGAAGGCTTTGATTTTAAGAGTATAAAGGTCACAGTATTATCAACTCAGATGCTGTGACTGGGTTGCTATTACGCCGTTTTATAGGGACAAACACAACACAATGAATCGTATGAAATACATTTTAGTAATAAAGAGAAAATATAATTCGTTCTTCTTTCATATCAAGTTTGTATCCCAAGTGACATACAGTTTGTTTCTCTCTCTCGCCTTAGTAAGGTTAGCTATCCTATAATTTGGAAAAAAACAGGAGTATTCTATAAAAGAAATATTGTTTGGAAAGTTGTAAGTAAGATAGAATATCAGTATGTGTACTTCATAAAATATACATGTTCCATTATATGAAACCTCATTCATAGGTACATTTATTAGTATATCAGAGAAGATAGATTTACCATTACATGACACCTACTTCAGAGAAGATACACATACCATTACATGACACCTACTTCAGAGAAGATACATTTAGAGAATAACCAACGAGGTACGAGTGATTACGGGAAATATCCATGAGTCTAAATAATGTTCAGCCACGAGCTTTAGCGAGTGGCTCTGAACATTATTTATACGAGTGGATATTTCCCGTAATCACTCGTACCGAGTTGGTTATTCTATATATTACCCATTATGCAATTAAATTGACCACATAACGCTTGGTTATTACATGTTCATGTTGGGCGGCCGCTGTGAAGGACCCGTCGCCACAGTAACATTGTGACGTCATAAGATAATTCGTCGCGTCAGACCATTGTTTTATGACGTCATAGTCATTCTTTCTGCGGGTAACCGACCAATCAACGTTGAGAATCACTTGAAAGCACATGTGAAAATATCACAAAAATAATCACCTGTGTCTCCTCACCCGTATGGGTAATATTTACCATTACATGACACCTACTTCAGAGAAGATATATATACCATTACATGACACCTACTTCAGAGAAGATACATTTACCATTACATGACACCTACTTCAGAGAAGATACATTTACCATTACATGACACCTACTTCAGAGAAGATACATTTACCATTACATGACACCTACTTCAGAGAAGATATATATACCATTACATGACACCTACTTCAGAGAAGATACACATACCATCACATGACACCTTCTTCAGAGAAGATACACATACCATTACATGACACCTACTTCAGAGAAGATATATATACCATTACATGACACCTACTTCAGAGAAGATATATATACCATTGCATGACACCTACTTCAGAGAAGTTACACATACCATTACATGACACCTACTTCAGAGAAGATATATATACCATTACATGACACCTACTTCAGAGAAGATACACATACCATCACATGACACCTTCTTCAGAGAAGATACACATACCATTACATGACACCTTCTTCAGAGAAGATACACATACCATTACATGACACCTACTTCAGAGAAGATACACATACCATTACATGACACCTACTTCAGAGAAGATACATTTACCATTACATGACACCTACTTCAGAGAAGATACACATACCATTACATGACACCTACTTCAGAGAAGATACACATACCATTACATGACACCTACTTCAGAGAAGATACACATAACATTACATGACACCTACTTCAGAGAAGATACATTTACCATTACATGACACCTACTTCAGAGAAGATACACATACCATTACATGACACCTACTTCAGAGAAGATACACATACCATTACATGACACCTACTTCAGAGAAGATACACATACCATTACATGACACCTACTTCAGAGAAGATACACATACCATTACATGACACCTACTTCAGAGAAGATATATATACCATTACATGACACCTACTTCAGAGAAGATACACATACCATTACATGACACCTACTTCAGAGAAGATACACATACCATTACATGACACCTACTTCAGAGAAGATACACATAACATTACATGACACCTACTTCAGAGAAGATACACATACCATTACATGACACCTACTTCAGAGAGGATATATATACCATTACATGACACCTACTTCAGAGAGTATACTCTACTGAGGATGATATAAAGGTGTGAAGAGGTGTACATCGAACATAACCTGCATGGAAGTACATTTTCTCCTTGCTGAATGCTATTTACCACTTGCATGATGTCAATGCTTCCGTTGCATCAAGAGCTTATCTTCTCCTTCACATCCACTGTAAACGTTCCTATCATAGGACCATATGTATTTTGCAGAATCCTTTAGAGTCCTTTAAGCGAATATTTTGTATATATATGTTGGTGCTGAAAATAATTGAAAATAAACTGCCCGTCGTTTTTCCTTGATTTCACCAAATATTTTAAGTAACTATGAACGTTGTCATACAAATAAAATAACGAACGAGAACATAAGTTAACAGGGCAACACTCGACATCAGCTGGACAAGACTGTTGGTCGACAATAACGTATCTGGGCTGTAGGGATGTTTATATTTTTTTTGGAGTTATACATGTGGCAGCTGGCAGTATGTGTATTTATACATGCATATGCACAGTGCTATTACTTCTAGCGTTTGTGCTATTATTACTACCACTACAACTAAAACGTCTACTAATTTACTACTATATATAACTATAGTTTTGCTACTGCTACTACTACCTTCAATGCTAAAACTATTGCTGCTGCTGCTGCACGCTGTCACTTTTAAAAAGTGATATTAATTCTACAATTACTGTTGCTAGTTCTTCCATAACTACATCTACTATTAATTCTATACTACTATTGCTATAATGATAATATAAACTCACGTGCCCCATACAAAATACAAGATATTTCAATCGACGGGCGATAAATGCGACTGAAACAGCGTTACATCATGTCTTCAGAACCCAACAATACTAAATATGAATTTTCAAAACATTATCTATTCATAACTCTGAGTTTTAAAAAATGGTCGTTTTGGAATCTCCTCAACTAGACGAGATAGAAGCCTCAAAAAGCCAGTTTTGGCTTGTTTTGTGACGTCCTACAGTAATGACGCGTCAACAAATTTAAATCAAAGAAGGTTATTTATGTCGAGGATATCTTTAATTAATTAAAATTCTACTTTTTCAATGTTTTAAATATAAATACCAAATATTGTGGACAAAAAACAACTTTAAAAAGCGATTTTAGCACCCCATGTGTATTTGAACAGATGTAAAAATATAAAAAAAAGCATACTCTGATGTATGAAATTGTGAATACTTCTATACAAAACATGTGGCTACCAAATACATTCAACATCTACTTTCTCCGACATCAATATTTCATTTTATACTATTTTTAAAATGTGGGGACGTTTCTTTTGCACGTGAGTTTATGTTAATAATACAGCGGCTCTCACCTCACCTCACCTCACCTCACCTCAACCCACCTCACCTCACCTCACCCCAACCCACCTCACCTCACCTCACCTCACCTCACCCCAAACCCACCCCACCTCACCTCACCTCACCTCACCTCACCTCACCTCACCTCACCTCACCCCAAACCCACCCACCCCACCCCAACCCACCTCACCTCACCTCACCTCACCTCACCTCACCTCAACTCAACTCAACTCACCTATAACGTTTATACTATTTCCGTTGCTACTAATATAGTTCAACCGGCAACACCACCGCATGTCCTGAATCAAGACAATCTGTCATCACGTCACTATAACAGTAACACAACGACTCCTATATCTAATCCAGGCTACATGCAGATTTCTCAATGGCTAACGACTGATGAGTTTCCTCTGTCATTAAGACGCTTTTCTCCCTGATGCTTGTTGCAAAGCTTTTCGTAAACGATTTCAATAGTGTTTTCTCACAGATTGTGTGTTTCTCATATAACACGTTTATAACCATGTACAAGTCAGTAGATGCTACGTGTTTCCGTGTACAACTCGCATATTTGTTTCCCCTTCCAATCAGTCAAATGGTGTATTTCCCCTCTAGTAGTTACCACTCCATGTTTGTACACGAGTTTCCATATAGACCCCTCACGAGGCGTATTTCCCTTTCTACTAGTTTCAAGTCTGTTTCCCTGGACAAGTTAGTATGTTTCCATTACATGTTACTCGTTTCCCGTCACAGGTAAGACGCCTGTTTCTCCAATGTTTGGTACACACGTTTCCTTGTGTCAGTTACATGTTTGTATCCCCTAGGGTCGAGTCGATCCCAGTCTGCATGTGGTCTGTATCATAACCCTATTGATAATCAAATCATAAACGCTTCAGTTACCCCATATGGAACCTTATTATACTTGGACCCCCTCCAAACATCGTCTTTGACAGATTTGATTCCCATCACTCTCAATACGGTGCAGTACACCCGGCAAGCTCAGCAACACGTGTTGGTATAGACCTGCCCTCGCTATCTATAGAGACAGTGGGATCGGGCTATTCTGGTTGATCGTTTGTGTTGATTTTTTTAGATACGGGATTCGTTCAAGACGCATATTATCAGAAAGAGAATACATTAACACATATCTACAACGACGTAATTTTGAATGATTTTCACAAACGTTGATAAACGGTATGATTGTAAAATAGAGCATAGTAGTAATATTTGGTACGTGTTGATTCAAGATTCTTTTATATGGCCTGTAGTAATGGATGATGAATTGGTGACATCAATCATCAACTGGAGTGTCTGATATAAAACTCGCGCTCCGCTTCGCATCAAGAGGTCCAGGGTTCGAATCCTTTACTTTGTCTGATGTGGAGAACTGTTCACTACGCAGTTAGGTTTGGATGCTACAATAAATGTCAGCCTAGTATAACCCGTGGTTGATTAGTTCCAGCCAATGCTAGCACGTTTCACCGCAATGTATAGTCAATATGGCGTTGCTGGATTTCTCCCTGCAAAACGCTAGCAGCCGTGATGTAAGTGAAATACTCTTGAAAACCGGCGTTAAAGATTCTGTGTAATGTATTTTTCTCAAGAATGACAAATTATTACCTCTAAGAACATTATATATCGGAATCAATTGAGCATAAAATCGAGACAATATACACTTGCAATTGATTATTACGACGATTTTTATTTATCCATTTTAACAATGCCGCAATCAACAAGGCGATCCGCTTTGAAGACAATCATTGAGGCGTGACTGTGATTGACAACAGACGGCGGGTCGTCTGTGACCTGCTCCGTGGAGCCTCATTAATTCATTAATGATGATTATCACTGCCGCTAGATGAATTTATGAGGTGTGTTATATCGCCAAAAACACATGTTTATGCAATAATTATGTAATTGCCATCTGCGGAATTACCTAGTTGGATATTTAAACATTTGATATATGGAAAAATTAAGTTGTTTTACTGAAGATTTGTTAGTGAAATTTACCATTAAATGTTGCGAAATTACGTTGAATTATGACTATCGTCGATAATGAATTCGAAATTACTTAATGAAGTTACGTCACAGAGGTCATCGCATCAGGGACCACACCCCCGCCGTTAGGCCGTTTTTTATAAAGCCGTATATAATTTATTTATCGGTCGATTTCAGAAATTTAAAATCGAACAATTGTCAAATTGAAATCCCAATTTACTGAATCCGAATATTACCATATGGCATTTCATCTAACCTTCAAACCCCAATTCACCTCACCTCACCTTACCTCACCTCACCTCACCTCACCTCACCTCTCTTCTGAGAATAGAGCAACTAGGACACCAGTGTGTTACTATACAATAAGAAAGGAGAAGTCACCTCTCTTGTCAAAAAATTTCGGAGTTACATGTCTCTCCGAATCGATTCAAATGCAAGGGTCTAGATATGTTGTTTTAATAGTAGGGAATATTGATACTTTAGTCATAATGTTGAAACATGCTCTGCTATAACCATATCTATATGGCACTCGTTGTAATCGTAACTTGATAAAGCAGGATTTCAAAAATGTATATCAATTTTCAGGAACATGCATCTTTTGCATCATGATAAATCTTTCCAGTATAGTTGTCAAGAAATATAACCAAATTTCTAAAGATAAATATCTTTATTGTTGTTCCCCCACACTCATTCAACATGACGTACAATGTTTATTGCATGGCGCGTGTATCACTATAATTCACATCTGTTTTAATGACCCCTGACAGGTTGGCCCATTAATGTTAGCATCCAATTATATATAACTGCTTTACTGGAGTCCTAAGAAGTTGACATCTAAGAAAGTCCTATCTTTCAAGGACAAACAAATAACTCTTTCAGAAGCCTATATCTTGCAAGGGGTTTGAAAGCTCAACAAGTGTTTAACAGTATGAAGACCTATAAATGTTGGCATCCTGTACTTGAGCTTGTTCAATTCCAAATTCCTAGCTTCTTAGACTACGATTTATTACGACAAACATACAGTAAAGAACAATCGAAACTTGTTTTAATTCCACGAGCAGTTGTTCATTTTCCATCTCATTACCCAGTTGTAACAGGTGACTTTTTATTCTGGATTCTCCGAATGCCAAGAACAAGTCGCGATAAGAGCAACATTTCTAGATGTCTGAACTTCTTTAATCTATTGTGAAGAACATGGCGAATGCCATAAAGACGTTGACATCTGGACACGTTGCCTAACGTACTTAACTTCTAAATGCCCTTCAAATAGTTCACAAATCATTCGCCGTTGATACCAAACTACGAGAGACGCTGTAAAACTATTCCTCCCCCGTCACTAGGGTAAGCTAACTTGGTCGGTAGGTAAAACAATCCTAAAATGAGTTCATCACACACTATTTTCTTTTTAGCACTTGTATTCCTGACATGTGTAAACACGCGGTCTACTTGAGACGGGTTTGTTTTGCCAGTCAAGCTGTCTGAGGTGGTCATATCATTCACATCAGTTAAACATTGTTTTCAGTTCACTGTTATCTTACCACGTCTTACACCCGCCTCGCTTACCTGTCCCTAATCCGGCAGCACTGTGCGTCTTCAGTTCTCCTTCTGTTCGCTCAACGACTGCTGCACAGCCAAGTTGGTCCTAGATAGAACTTGTTCCTAGGAACATCTCATTTGTACTCGGATACTCGTTCGCTTGGACAATTTGGCAGTGCCGTGTTACGAACGTACAACATCTCTCAAAGAAGAACTTTGAAGGCAGTACAACACATTGAGCTTATGATGACAAGAGTATATTTATCATACAAAGGATGGTGTTCTCTGCAGTATGAAGGCGATGGATATTTTCGATATCCGTTGGGGTCATATCATCCTCGATAATCCAGCGCTATTGTTCCGATAAATCTACACACAAGCGCTGGAAAACAGTAAGGGTATTTATCCTTAACCTAGTTACCTCCCTTGGCAATGACTCAGCGAAACGCTTGCTTTCTAACAACCAATGAGATCACTTGAAATCAAGGGTGAAATAACAAGCACTCTCGTGAATTGTGAATACTTCTATACAAAACATGTGGCTACCAAATACATTCAACATCTACTTTCTCCGACATCAATATTTCATTTTATACTATTTTTAAAATGTGGGGACGTTTCTTTTGCACGTGAGTTTATGTTAATAATACAGCGGCTCTCACCTCACCTCACCTCACCTCACCTCAACCCACCTCACCTCACCTCACCCCAACCCACCTCACCTCACCTCACCTCACCTCACCCCAAACCCACCCCACCTCACCTCACCTCACCTCACCTCACCTCACCTCACCTCACCCCAAACCCACCCACCCCACCCCAACCCACCTCACCTCACCTCACCTCACCTCACCTCACCTCAACTCAACTCAACTCACCTATAACGTTTATACTATTTCCGTTGCTACTAATATAGTTCAACCGGCAACACCACCGCATGTCCTGAATCAAGACAATCTGTCATCACGTCACTATAACAGTAACACAACGACTCCTATATCTAATCCAGGCTACATGCAGATTTCTCAATGGCTAACGACTGATGAGTTTCCTCTGTCATTAAGACGCTTTTCTCCCTGATGCTTGTTGCAAAGCTTTTCGTAAACGATTTCAATAGTGTTTTCTCACAGATTGTGTGTTTCTCATATAACACGTTTATAACCATGTACAAGTCAGTAGATGCTACGTGTTTCCGTGTACAACTCGCATATTTGTTTCCCCTTCCAATCAGTCAAATGGTGTATTTCCCCTCTAGTAGTTACCACTCCATGTTTGTACACGAGTTTCCATATAGACCCCTCACGAGGCGTATTTCCCTTTCTACTAGTTTCAAGTCTGTTTCCCTGGACAAGTTAGTATGTTTCCATTACATGTTACTCGTTTCCCGTCACAGGTAAGACGCCTGTTTCTCCAATGTTTGGTACACACGTTTCCTTGTGTCAGTTACATGTTTGTATCCCCTAGGGTCGAGTCGATCCCAGTCTGCATGTGGTCTGTATCATAACCCTATTGATAATCAAATCATAAACGCTTCAGTTACCCCATATGGAACCTTATTATACTTGGACCCCCTCCAAACATCGTCTTTGACAGATTTGATTCCCATCACTCTCAATACGGTGCAGTACACCCGGCAAGCTCAGCAACACGTGTTGGTATAGACCTGCCCTCGCTATCTATAGAGACAGTGGGATCGGGCTATTCTGGTTGATCGTTTGTGTTGATTTTTTTAGATACGGGATTCGTTCAAGACGCATATTATCAGAAAGAGAATACATTAACACATATCTACAACGACGTAATTTTGAATGATTTTCACAAACGTTGATAAACGGTATGATTGTAAAATAGAGCATAGTAGTAATATTTGGTACGTGTTGATTCAAGATTCTTTTATATGGCCTGTAGTAATGGATGATGAATTGGTGACATCAATCATCAACTGGAGTGTCTGATATAAAACTCGCGCTCCGCTTCGCATCAAGAGGTCCAGGGTTCGAATCCTTTACTTTGTCTGATGTGGAGAACTGTTCACTACGCAGTTAGGTTTGGATGCTACAATAAATGTCAGCCTAGTATAACCCGTGGTTGATTAGTTCCAGCCAATGCTAGCACGTTTCACCGCAATGTATAGTCAATATGGCGTTGCTGGATTTCTCCCTGCAAAACGCTAGCAGCCGTGATGTAAGTGAAATACTCTTGAAAACCGGCGTTAAAGATTCTGTGTAATGTATTTTTCTCAAGAATGACAAATTATTACCTCTAAGAACATTATATATCGGAATCAATTGAGCATAAAATCGAGACAATATACACTTGCAATTGATTATTACGACGATTTTTATTTATCCATTTTAACAATGCCGCAATCAACAAGGCGATCCGCTTTGAAGACAATCATTGAGGCGTGACTGTGATTGACAACAGACGGCGGGTCGTCTGTGACCTGCTCCGTGGAGCCTCATTAATTCATTAATGATGATTATCACTGCCGCTAGATGAATTTATGAGGTGTGTTATATCGCCAAAAACACATGTTTATGCAATAATTATGTAATTGCCATCTGCGGAATTACCTAGTTGGATATTTAAACATTTGATATATGGAAAAATTAAGTTGTTTTACTGAAGATTTGTTAGTGAAATTTACCATTAAATGTTGCGAAATTACGTTGAATTATGACTATCGTCGATAATGAATTCGAAATTACTTAATGAAGTTACGTCACAGAGGTCATCGCATCAGGGACCACACCCCCGCCGTTAGGCCGTTTTTTATAAAGCCGTATATAATTTATTTATCGGTCGATTTCAGAAATTTAAAATCGAACAATTGTCAAATTGAAATCCCAATTTACTGAATCCGAATATTACCATATGGCATTTCATCTAACCTTCAAACCCCAATTCACCTCACCTCACCTTACCTCACCTCACCTCACCTCACCTCACCTCTCTTCTGAGAATAGAGCAACTAGGACACCAGTGTGTTACTATACAATAAGAAAGGAGAAGTCACCTCTCTTGTCAAAAAATTTCGGAGTTACATGTCTCTCCGAATCGATTCAAATGCAAGGGTCTAGATATGTTGTTTTAATAGTAGGGAATATTGATACTTTAGTCATAATGTTGAAACATGCTCTGCTATAACCATATCTATATGGCACTCGTTGTAATCGTAACTTGATAAAGCAGGATTTCAAAAATGTATATCAATTTTCAGGAACATGCATCTTTTGCATCATGATAAATCTTTCCAGTATAGTTGTCAAGAAATATAACCAAATTTCTAAAGATAAATATCTTTATTGTTGTTCCCCCACACTCATTCAACATGACGTACAATGTTTATTGCATGGCGCGTGTATCACTATAATTCACATCTGTTTTAATGACCCCTGACAGGTTGGCCCATTAATGTTAGCATCCAATTATATATAACTGCTTTACTGGAGTCCTAAGAAGTTGACATCTAAGAAAGTCCTATCTTTCAAGGACAAACAAATAACTCTTTCAGAAGCCTATATCTTGCAAGGGGTTTGAAAGCTCAACAAGTGTTTAACAGTATGAAGACCTATAAATGTTGGCATCCTGTACTTGAGCTTGTTCAATTCCAAATTCCTAGCTTCTTAGACTACGATTTATTACGACAAACATACAGTAAAGAACAATCGAAACTTGTTTTAATTCCACGAGCAGTTGTTCATTTTCCATCTCATTACCCAGTTGTAACAGGTGACTTTTTATTCTGGATTCTCCGAATGCCAAGAACAAGTCGCGATAAGAGCAACATTTCTAGATGTCTGAACTTCTTTAATCTATTGTGAAGAACATGGCGAATGCCATAAAGACGTTGACATCTGGACACGTTGCCTAACGTACTTAACTTCTAAATGCCCTTCAAATAGTTCACAAATCATTCGCCGTTGATACCAAACTACGAGAGACGCTGTAAAACTATTCCTCCCCCGTCACTAGGGTAAGCTAACTTGGTCGGTAGGTAAAACAATCCTAAAATGAGTTCATCACACACTATTTTCTTTTTAGCACTTGTATTCCTGACATGTGTAAACACGCGGTCTACTTGAGACGGGTTTGTTTTGCCAGTCAAGCTGTCTGAGGTGGTCATATCATTCACATCAGTTAAACATTGTTTTCAGTTCACTGTTATCTTACCACGTCTTACACCCGCCTCGCTTACCTGTCCCTAATCCGGCAGCACTGTGCGTCTTCAGTTCTCCTTCTGTTCGCTCAACGACTGCTGCACAGCCAAGTTGGTCCTAGATAGAACTTGTTCCTAGGAACATCTCATTTGTACTCGGATACTCGTTCGCTTGGACAATTTGGCAGTGCCGTGTTACGAACGTACAACATCTCTCAAAGAAGAACTTTGAAGGCAGTACAACACATTGAGCTTATGATGACAAGAGTATATTTATCATACAAAGGATGGTGTTCTCTGCAGTATGAAGGCGATGGATATTTTCGATATCCGTTGGGGTCATATCATCCTCGATAATCCAGCGCTATTGTTCCGATAAATCTACACACAAGCGCTGGAAAACAGTAAGGGTATTTATCCTTAACCTAGTTACCTCCCTTGGCAATGACTCAGCGAAACGCTTGCTTTCTAACAACCAATGAGATCACTTGAAATCAAGGGTGAAATAACAAGCACTCTCGTGTCAGGATCTTGGCTTTCGCAGTACAAGGATTTTAATCATTTACCTCCACCCGTTTTGATGGACATGAATACACCCTTCTTCTCGTACATACTTCTTAAAACTTTCTTTTGAGTTTCTGTCAGGTTTTCTACGCTGAATGTGTTACAAACTTTATCGTAATCGAGTGAGTCGGCTGCTATGTTTGTTTCGACCAAACAACGGTAGTGATGCGTTTTGATTGGTCGAGTTGTTTACGCAGATAGTGTCTGCGTTTCGTTTCTGATTGGATAACATGGACCCAAGAGGAGGTAACTAGGTTAGGGATTAATACCCTTACTGTTTTCCAGCGCTTGTGTGTAGATTTATCGGAACAATAGCGCTGGATTATCGAGGATGGGGTCATATACGGATAAAGATGCAAATTACAGAGGTCAAGTGACGGAAATTCTTTTGAAATTTAAAATGACGTAACACGCGTCGGTTATAACGGATAGAGCTTCGTGTATATATAACCTATACGTGCTTCATTTCCTAAACATTAATTCGAAAAATGACAAAACATAAATACAAAATATCTTATGATAACGCGGTGCCAAAACATTGAGTTGAAATCTACCGACTAAACACTTCACTGGTAACAAAAGCAATAACCGAACCTTTATCTTCTCCGTTCCATAATGTGACTTATGTAAAGAAGATTTTAGAATTAGTAGCTTAATATCTAGTTTTGCTCTCAGCGTGATAAATGAGCCGCCATATGCAACCGAGCGGAATGGAAGCAAGTCTCGTCCCCAAGTGAGATAGACTTGCCCACCTGATTACACGAAAGCAGACATAGCGCGAGTTTCAATTCGCCGTTCTAACGTTAAATATTTTTCATTTGAAAAACATTGTATTTTTAAACGTATTGAAACATTGAAAGTTAAGATCATGACAAAATAACAATTATTTAAATTGAAAACATCATTTGGGAGGCATTATTCTGTGTCCTTGTACCGCAAGAAAAGCACGTTCTTCATTTGTATATATCAATACGCGTATAGATGAAGAAAAGTTAAACTTTGTAAATTAATGTTGTCAAGCTATTTTGCGCAAAATGATTGAAGAATGACAATGTAGAAGTTATCGTGCTCGTTACGCAGTGTGTTGGGATGGTAAATATCCTGCATTAGGAATATACACTGTGTATTTATATTGCCAAGGCTCGCAAAATAATATGCTTATTCCTTATGCAGAATATTGAACATCCCAAAATACATTCTCATAATAACCTCTATATATATGATTCCATAACTTTCTATGTGTGGACTATCAGACAAATTTATACCTATATTTCGTTCTGTAAATTGTACTGACTTTAAAGGTACATCCATTGTGTTGTTGGGGTCAAATATGCCAAACGTTATAAATGGTCTTACTTTATCGAGGAGTACCGACTGTTACCGAAAACTACCATTTTAATGATATTCGACTTAGTATATTGACGATATGAAGGTAAAAGTATCAATTTCTGATCGGACAATGCACCGCATGTGGCGCGCGCCAATGAGCAAACGTAATTTTTGAATCTTATTTAAACCAGACAAAATATCAAATGTGGGTTGATAATGTTCAATAGGTCATATAACTACTGTGCATGTACATGAAACGTGTAGTTTCGGTTTCTGCACATGCATAATGATGTTGTTCGATTTTAATTGGAAACTAGTAATTACTATATTTTTGGCAATAGGGGGTGAATATGCAAGTTGAGTGAAACTATTTGAACTGATATCAGCACATATTGTATGTTGGCATGTATTAAAGGCAAATATAATTTTATGAAACCAAATGGATGCACATTTAAACAAATACTTCAGCTTCTAGAGATGTGATTCGGTCATACCTACGAGTTACCCAGTTACCAGTATATACAAATAAACTTGGCCCTACATAATGATTTGGTTATTATATAATTAAATTTTATAAGATGGTTTGATGAATGTTCTACATATACCCGTATATCTCTTTCTCTATTATTCAATCCGATACACAGGTTAGTATACATATCGACATCGTTTTATAACATACATGAAAACGATCATTTGCACATCTGAAAAACATGTGTAGTGCAAGGTTGTTATGTGCAAGTGTAGGGTACACGTGGAGACCCTTATAGCAAGATATAAGTCACTTGGAATGTGTTTCACCAATAATTTATGAGTTGACATAGACAGCATTCCACACGTTTCGTCAATATGCGAATACTGGTTCACCTAACTTCATTCAGATTAAGACACAGGTCACTTGGATTTTTTGGCTTTACCTCAATCTCATCATAATCAGTTCCAACACACATCTCTTTAAAGGGGCAGTAGCACGTTTTTTGCAAAATTTATTTTTTCAAA
This sequence comes from Gibbula magus, assembly GCA_936450465.1. Classification (NCBI taxonomy): domain Eukaryota; kingdom Metazoa; phylum Mollusca; class Gastropoda; order Trochida; family Trochidae; genus Gibbula; species Gibbula magus. The sequence goes on along the minus strand of OW388297.1, from coordinate 76,330,789 downwards.
TTTCCCGTTTATAATGATAGTTTATGTTATTTAAATTAAGTTCAGGGGGTAAAACATCTTATTACACAAACCAATTATCTGTAGTGGTAAAAACTATGTTGCGTATAAAGCAAAAATTGCATGACGGCCATTTTATTGTGAACACAATTTATTATTTTGTATTACAAAAACGATTCCCATGGCTTTACCGAAACATGTACACTCATTTTAAACTTTATTTTCCGAAGACAGAAGGATGTTTTACTATTGGTGAAATTATTTTTCAAATAAATTTCATCAACTTATTTGAGCGAAAAAACGTGCTACTGCCCCTTTAAGTACGTCCTATACAGTAGTTATTAACATTTACACACATCAGTAAACGTTCTATACATAGGGATTATGACATACATGTGCACGAAATTTATTATAAAACATAGTTCGACACGCCTCTGAGAGTAATAGTATCCAGGACTCTGCAGAGCGACCAATGAGATGAACCTTCTGATATTCATTTGTTTGTTTTGAAACAGACTCGATGGCACATGCAGATCATGCTATCGTTTGAAACCCCTCAACCGCACGTGCATAACTTGTAGATTAAAAGTAAAACTCGCACGTGCAGTTCATGCAATACATCGGATGAATCCATGTTGATGACGTCAGTCTAGTGCATTAACATTTGGTTATTCTTCATTCATCAGTCATCGAGTGTCCCAGTCAGGAGGGGTGTTGGGTTTGACATTTTCAGTACTGGCTAACACCAGTCAGGAGGGGTGTTGGGTTGGACATGTTCAGTACTGGCTAACCGAGCACATTTTTCGAGACTGGTGCATTCTGTCTTGAACCTGAAAATGATCTTAACATAACTTAATTATGACAAATTAAGTTTTGTAATGCGTGAACCTGGGTCACACTAAGTTGACCTTAAGTCACTTAGGTAGCCTAATGCTATGTTAAAAGATGGCACTAACGCTAGTCGTAGTGTTAAAGTTGTTTTATGCAACGGTCCCCATGCATGATTCTAACATGCAACCCTTCGTTTGGTAGTCAGGCTACGAAGGGCTGTAAGAATCCATTGGATTGTTTGTAAGTAAGAAACCCGTGTTCTCAACTAAACTGGTAAAGTACGGGGACATGAAATGGCAGAGTTTTAGATGTCAAGCACATCGCTTCGATTGAAAATTTGAATGAATGAGCACCTACATTTGCAAATTGTTTTTGGGGAGGTGAGGCGATTTTGGGTTTAACGCCGCTTTCAAGAGTATTCAAGAGTATTCACTTATATCACGGCTGCTAGTACGGCTATGCATTGCGGTGAAACCTGCGAGCAACGACTGGCAAATTGTTTTTGGAATTTATTGTTTAAAATATAAAATAATCACATACGCATGTTCCGTGACGTCATACATGGATTAAGATGGAGAATGCATATGGAGCAGTTGATTCGTTAAAAATAATCAACGAGCCCCTTATGGTAACATTTGAATTTTCAGTTTTAGATAATTTAAGACCAATCTACCACTCTCCATACAGGTGAAACACTATTGAGTAAAATTGGTAACAAATGTTGGAATGTATTTGGAATACATGACTTTTAACTATTGAACAAATGTGAGATTGTACTATATGGGAACACCCTATTACCGATAGTACCGAATGATTTTTTTCTTCAATTCATTTGCAGAATTCAACCAAATCAACGAATTTAGAGAAATGTACTTTCCCTAATATAGAGGGTAACCTTTGACCCTATGAGTGTACGTGCTGTTGCATTTCAATACGTATAACATCCCTGAATCATAAGAGTATATATATAAAGGTGTGGATGTATTTTCAAAACGACTCATGGTCTATATATAACACAATGCATTTCCTTGCAGACTCTGCGAGGTCTGAGACAAGGAAACTTCTCCGTCCAAAGAACATGTGCTACGAACAAGCGAAGACGTACTTTACAAAAAGAAAGGATTTGAGAAATCAGACACTCATCATGACGTAAATCCGCCTGTCTTATATAAAACTGTTATCACAGACATAGAACCAGTGTGACTGAACACTGGGAGCATCTTGCTTTAGAGTCTGCGGTCGTCAGTAACCCGAGAATGGTACGGGGAGCTCTTGAAACATATATCTGAAAAAGGGTGCTCTTTGAAACTGCAATCTCTGCACCTGATTGGATTAACAGACCGATGTAGAGAGATCAACGTGACGTATCTTGTGTTAGCAGGGCAGATCATCGAGATAGAAGCTGATATCTACTGCGAGATATATTGGGGGACTTTTTGAGGATGATTACTAAAATAGTTTTCTTGTCTCAAGGTGATATCATAACACCTCATAACTATGGTTTTATTGGCATAGAATATACTCAAAGAACAACTGACACTTAGCATGCATTCGGCTTACAATTTTGCAACCAGGACCTAGATTCGCAGCTCTGGTAACTAAGACGAGAGTGAACATTTGTTGGAGCATACAGATCAGTTCATCGAGTACACGTGTACGCGGGACGTTGACGACGCTTCCCTGAAACTAGGCTGTACCACAGGGACGTGTATCAAACATAGCGTCAGTGAGATATATCTGTCCAAAGGCAATAAAACACCGGTGGTCAATGGGACCGACAGCATGCTTTATGAGACAATAAAATATGATCGTAATTAATGACGGTAATTAGAACGCCGCCGAGCAACGACGTCATATTGGCCATGACGTCATATAGGTCAAGTGAATGCGTTCTACGACGGGAGGCATTATTATTTTTAAGATATAGTTGATACAGTTCAACGGTTTTTATATATAAAAGCGATTAATTGTTTACGGGCATCTAATATAAAAAACAAAAGACAAGTTGGAGTGGTTTATCGTAAAATAAAACATATAGCAGAGAGCATAAAACATATAGCAGAGAGCATAAAACATAGCAGAGAGCATAAAACAAATAGCAGAGAGCGTAAAACATATAGCAGAGAGCATAAAACATATAGCAGAGAGCATAAAACATGAAGCAGAGAGCATAAAACATGAAGCAGAGAGAATAAAACATATAGCAGAGAGCATAAAGCATATAGCAGAGAGCATAAAAAATATAGCAGAGAACATAAAACATAAAGCAGAGAGCATAAAACATGAATCAGAGAGCATAAAGCATATAGCAGAGAGCATAAAGCATATAGCAGAGAGCATAAAACATATAGCAGAGAGCATAAAACATATAGCAGAGAGCGTAAAACATATAGCAGAGAACATAAAACATAAAGCAGAGAGAATAAAACATGAAGCAGAGAGCATAAAGCATATAGCAGAGAGCATAAAGCATATAGCAGAGAGCATAAAACATATAGCAGAGAGCATAAAACATATAGCAGAGAGCATAAAACATATAGCAGAGAACATAAAACATAAAGCAGAGAGCATAAAACATGAAGCAGAGAGCATAAAGCATATAGCAGAGAGCATAAAGCATATAGCAGTGAGCATAAAACATAAAGCAGAGAGCATAAAACATGAAGCAGAGAGCACAAAGCATATAGCAGAGAGCATAAAACAAATAGCAGAGAGAAAAAACATGAAGCAGAGAGCATAAAGCATATAGCGGAGAGCATAAAACATAAAGCATATAGCATAAAACATATATCAGAGAGCATCAAACACATAGCAGAGAGCATAAAACACATAGCAGAGAGCATAAAGCATATAGCAGAGAGCATAAAGCATATAGCAGAGAGCATAAAACATATAGCAGAGAGCATAAAACATATAGCAGAGAGCATAAAACATATAGCAGAGAACATAAAATATATAGTAGAGAGCATAAAGCATATAGCAGAGAGCATAAAACATATAGCAGAGAGCATAAAACATATAGCAGAGAGCATAAAACATATAGCAGAGAGCATAAAACATATAGCAGAGAGCATAAAACATATAGCAGAGAGCATAAAATATATAGCAGAGAGCATAAAGCATATAGCAGAGAGCATAAAACATATAGCAGAGAGCATAAAACAAATAGCAGAGAGCATAACATATATAGCAGAGAGCATAAAATATATAGCAGAGAGCATAAAGCATATAGCAGAGAGCATAAAACATATAGCAGAGAGCATAAAACAAATAGCAGAGAGCATAAAACATATAGCAGAGAGCATAAAGCATATAGCAGCGAGCATAAAACACATAGCAGAGAGCATAAAGCATATAACAGAAAGCATAAAGCATATAGCAGAGAGCATAAAGCATATAGCAGAGAGCATAAAACAAATAGCAGAGAGCATAAAACATATAGCAGAGAACATAAAACATATAGCAGAGAGCATAAAGCATATAGCAGAGAGCATAAAACATAAAGCAGAGAGCATAAAACAGAAAGCAGAGAGCATTAAGCATATAGCAGTGAGCATAAAGCATATAGCAGAGAGCATAAAACATATAGCAGAGAGCATAAATCATATAGCAGAGAGCATGAAACATAAAGCAGAGAGCATAAAACATATAGCAGAGAGCATAAAACATAAAGCAGAGAGCATAAAGCATATAGCATAAAGCATATAGCAGAGAGCTTAAAACATATAGCAGAGAGAATAAAACATGAAGCAGAGAGCATAAAACATATAGCAGAAAGCATAAAATATATAGCAGAGAGCATAAAGCATATAGCAGAGAGCATAAAACATATAGCAGAGAGCATAAAATATATAGCAGAGAGCATAAAGCATATAACAGAGAGCATAAAACATATAGCAGAGAGCATAAAACAAATAGCAGAGAGCATAAAACATATAGCAGAGAGCATAAAGCATATAGCAGCGAGCATAAAACACATAGCAGAGAGCATAAAGCATATAACAGAAAGCATAAAGCATATAGCAGAGAGCATAAAGCATATAGCAGAGAGCATAAAACATATAGCAGAGAGCATAAAGCATATAGCAGAGAGCATAAAACATAAAGCAGAGAGCATAAAACAGAAAGCAGAGAGCATAAAGCATATAGCAGTGAGCATAAAGCATATAGCAGAGAGCATAAAACATATAGCAGAGAGCATAAATCATATAGCAAAGAGCATGAAACATAAAGCAGAGAGCATAAAACATATAGCAGAGAGCATAGAACATAAAGCAGAGAGCATAAAGCATATAGCATAAAGCATATAGCAGAGAGCATATAACATATAGCAGAGAGAATAAAACATGAAGCAGAGAGCATAAAACATATAGCAGAAAGCATAAAACATATAGCAGAGAACATAAAACATAAAGCAGAGAGAATAAAACATGAAGCAGAGAGCATAAAGCATATAGCAGAGAGCATAAAGCATATAGCAGAGAGCATAAAACATAAAGCAGAGAGCATAAAACATATAGCAGAGAGCATAAAACATATAGCAGAGAGCATAAAACATATAGCAAGGCATAAAGCATATAGCAGAGAGCATAAAGCATATAGCAGAGAGCATAAAACATATAGCAGAGAGCATAAAACATATAGCAGAGAGCATAAAGCATAAAGCAGAGAGCATAAAGCATATAGCAGAGAGCATAAAACATAAAGCAGAGAGCATAAAGCATAAAGCAGAGAGCATAAAGCATATAGCAGAGAGCATAAAGCATAAAGCAGAGAGCATAAAGCATATAGCAGAGAGAATAACACATATAGCAGAGAGCATAAAACATATAGCAGAGAGCATAAAACATATAGCAGAGAGCATAAAGCATATAGCAGAGAGCATAAAACATATAGCAGAGAGCATAAAGCATATAGCAGAGAGCATGAAACACTCGGGGCGCAGACTCGCCCTATTAAAGTGTGCTTTATATACCAAAAGGGCTGTCGACGGCAATCTGTGTCCTCCTAGTTCTAGTTTCCGTAGCGATACACGACGAAACCGGTCACGATGCTGTCGTAATGATCTTGTAACACTGACCTGTGACGTCTCAATCTGTATAATTTTATAGATAGCTCTTTCTCTTTTCGCTCAGCAGCTGTTTGCAGCATTTCTTAAGTGTTTTTACATTCGCAAAACACGTGTGATTAGTTTACAAGTTTACCACTTAAACGTTTGATTTCAGTTGTATTTTTGTCTAGAACTATAGGTATGTGTCAGAAAAACTTTTAAAATTCTAACCGGCGTATGTACAGACATTAAAAATAAGATAAATATACTGGACAAAATAAGTTAGGGACATTTTATGATTGATATTTAATCAGTGTGTTAATGAATGAATATATCATTATTAATATTTTGAAAATGTACATATATCACAAACTATTTTTGTCCAGTATATACAGTCCCTCATAAAAAGATGGATACTGAAAGATACCTGTTATGTTAATGATTTCATATTTAAATATGTAAAGGACAACATATTCCTCACTTAAGAATCCCTTTAATTTGTGATCGAGGTTCTGCCTCATGTTTTACGGATCATAAACTGAAAAACATGTGTACATGTATCTACATAAATATCGCAATTAGTTGAAGGAAAACAATTTCAATGGATAGTTAACTTATTTTTTGCAAAAGTGGTAAAGTTTCGGTGCAGATACTAACAACAGGTATGACGGTCAAGGTAGTTTGTGATTGACATGGACGACAAGTGATAATGTCATACTGAAGTTTGGTATACAATCAACAATGAGTAACAATGTGCAACAATGACTGACTTCAACATTGGCTAACATCAGTTAACTAAAACAGACAGTAGCTTCCTCTGATTCCGAGAGAAAATAGCCTTCAGACCTCTGTTATTTATCACTCAGGTTTCCACCAAAAGGGCGGTGTTGTAGCCAATTACCTCACTTATAATTCATCGGCTTGCTGGGGCGTCTTGATCATTGCAACTTGGTGTTCCTTATCGGCCTTGTACGGGTACCTTACAGGGAGCCAATACCTACCTTTATTGATACAACGGGTGAACAATGACCCTTAAACATAGCTCGTACGCATGTATATATGACAATGCATGGCATTTCTATCGTGAAGAAATCATTTTAATTCATCATTTGTCAACTTGACAAATATATGGAAAATCTGGTTCCAGTGGAATCACGGACGATTATCTGGATATATAACTGGATAAGCTGGATATATAACTTGTATAATATCATTTGAACACAGCTTCGACATAGTTCGATAACGGCTTCAGAAGCTATATGTACAGAAACATCGCCTTCAACGGAATAAAGAAGTTGTATATCCAAAACAATAATCTCCATCATAATCGCCATTCGGTCAAAGAGACAACTGTTCAGAGGTCATGGTTTACGAACAGATGTACAATTTTGTTTGGTGCTATTACGTTATTAATCAAGCATTTCTCCATTGCTGATGTATGAAATAGATTTCCATCGTGAGTTATTTTGATGCACTTTCAACATATTTCCTCAGTAGCGATGACAAACATTCACTAATAATGGTCAGAACTTCCAAGGAGGCGAACACTAGGGACTTCCGGTGTGTTTTAGTGCTTAAAAAGATCAGGCTCTAAATCAAGAAACAAGAAAATATTTTCATGGCGGATGTGTTTATTTAAACGTGTTTGAAAATACTGCCACGGCAGTCAGGTAATAGGTTAACTAGGCTGCTTGATTCGGAAGACGCCAGACTTCAATAACAGGGTTGCCGTGTTAAACAGAACATGGAAATTGCTAAGTGCATGTCGAACTGCAGCCAGACATAAGAGCCGCAATTGGTGGAAGCGCTGACTTAATGCAAGACCTGCCGCGTCTAACGCTGTAGTCTGTAATTATTTAACAAGCAGAGAAACAGAACAAATTGCTTCGAGGAGCTATTGTTTCCTCTCGTCCAATCCGCAAGGCATCTTCACGAGTTGGTTCTTGGAAAAAACCATATGACTGTGTAGGTGGATTTGGGTTTTTTCTTCATAAAATCGCCTAAAATGAATACCTAATACAAATTCTTACTGCGTTAACATGTTAGGTGAGTATTCTATAGATCAGGCGATGACGTATGAAGACAAGTTTATGGATATATACAGAGTAAGGAAAGTGTATATCAACAAACAAATGTATTCAATCTTCAGGGATGTATAAAGCATGATCTGTGCCTGGCTCACAAAGTCACAAGTAAGTAGTTTGTTCCTTGAAGAGCTGATCGTAGGTCGTTATAAGTAACCAAGATAAATTAAGGAAAAACAAAAATCTATGGATAGTAAACTTCTTCAATGCAATGAATGCGCCGTTTCAGCATTGCTCTGATGACGTTAAACACAATGAGATAACTATCTATTCATCTATCTATCTTGTGTGAGATCAAGCGATATCTCCTAGGAGATATCGATATCGTTTTGGCAAAAGATGTGGGACAATGCCCTGTCACCTTCAACTACATAACATTACAATGCTTTTACATCATGGAGTAATTACATCACAATCTATGACGTCCTAAACATGATGCTGTCACAATGCTATTACATCACTGAATTGGAAGTCAATGCTTAGAGGTGAACACTAGTTTCATTGAAACGCCAGTGCCCATTTAGTCAGTGCCTGTCTTGTCAGTGATTTTTTGTCAGTGCACTATTTGTCAGGGCCCGTTTTGTCAGTGCCCGTTTTGTCAGTGCCTGTTTTGTCAGTGCACGTGTTGTCAGTGTCAGTAGAGTGGCCGGACATATCCGTGGCTTGATCAGCGGTCGTTCAGCGGTCTATATTATGATCTGATTCTATTGGAACAAAATTGGCAATAAATAAATTACACTCGATACCTTTTCAGGTCAAACAAGATTTATATTAGGTATGTAAAAGATGTATACAAGACTTGTTTCTGTGATAGTATCTATGTGTTAGAGTCGCTGTAGCCAATACTTACACCCCCTGTATATATACCTACCTTCCTGTGTAGATGACGATCGATTTCATTTTGAGTTCCAACAATTTTAAACTTCATCTAAGAAACCGATTGATGAGAGACCAACGAATCTACATGTATGAACGAATGTGAAAAATCTTAATCACAGTTGTACACTTTCATTAAAAGTGCTGTTACGTCATTTTAAGCAAAGTCATATCTTTGAAAGCGTAATGTTTACAAAAAGGTAGCACATCAACCAAGCGTTTATAAAGACGGCTTTGATACAGTGCACTGACTGACGCTTCCAGCAGCCACAGCGTCAAGGAAGACATATATCAATCTGTTTTTATCAGCAAGGTTAATTAGCTTAATTAATTAAGGTCAAGTCGTTAAAGTCGGTGTGGCTGCGTACATGTATAGAGAGTTCACACATCACACACTTGTACAGGACACGTCTGATTTAAGTGCTTTGGGCAAATGCTGTAACTTTAAAGACGATATACAACTTTCTCTACAGACAGTTACGCCAGTACACCAAACAGGTTGAGGCAACGAAAGTGCATCATTGTCAGATAGTGCCAAACTGGACGTTAAAGTCACTTCCGTGTCACTAGTGATCCAACGTTTCAAAATCTAGTTACACAATAGATATAATACCCACTACGCTCGACATAGGATCTAAAGAAGTTTCAATAGGATGTTGTGCAGGCGGTCAAGTCAGTCAATGAACAAATCGCTTGCGTAGTCTTTGAGAAGCCTGTTCAACATCGTTCTTTGGGGTATGATGTATATACGTACATGTCTAATAGAAAGTAAGAATAAGTAAATAAGTAGGTGTGCGCATCATTGTAAGTGCCTTTCCCTTGTAAAATGAAACAAATTAAAGATCGGTAACACTCGTACCTCACTGTGATTTAAACCCGAGTACTGCACCATAGGGGTCAGGTCAGGTGACCTTTTACTCCAGCCAATCATATAGACGAGAGCCATCGGACCGAATTGATTTGACATAAGAAACCAACATAATTATATACATAAATAAACATTCACATAATATCATGTGAAGAGGCACATACATCGATCGTTGTACATATCTTTGGAGAATCGATAGAAGAATAGTTGACAGTACAATTCCAATAGGTATTTTCGGACTGTTTGTTTGACACAGAAGCGCGGGTATATAAGGATTCGTGTTTTACATAGAATAACCTCCAAACGCAAGGCATAACTCTTGCCAGTCTGCATTACTGGCTGATTTAACCCTTGCGGTATTTCCCTCGCTTTGTTGTGTCAAGATAGTGAATCGCTGCACCAGAAATGCATAGCGGGCCTGGATTTCTAAACACAGATTTCTTAAGGAAATACTGCAAGGCCTAAATCAGCCAGTAATGGAGACTGGCGAGAGTTATGCCTTGCATGGGGAAGTTGTACATAGAAATGAATAGGAACTTAAAGTATATTTAATCACAATATATAAGTTATACCTTAATTTAAACTAAACCTAAAAGCACACTCTCTAAGTAGACCAACATTTAGTCTCAAAATGGAGCCCTAAAGGTGCCTAGAGCCGAATAATCTAGACTTTTCTAGATGGACTGGTCGTCAATTGAATATTTTACTCTAGGGTCTGGACGACAGACTAACTATCTAAGATAATTGAAATCACAAAAATCAACAAAAAAAATCTTAAATACCAAAATTCACTATTTATACTATACCTAAAATCACACTATTTAAAATACCTTAAATCATACTGTTCATACTATACCTAAAGTCACATTAAAGAGTCATCAAGGATGTTGATGAACATATCGAAAATTTTCCAAAAATCTATCTCCGTGAAATAAATACACTAAATTTTTCCAAGATTTTTTCAACTTAAAATAACCCGAGAAATTGCATTAATTAGTAAAGGTGTTTTCCAGTCTAAATATAGATCCAGTCTATTATTTTCAAGCGCAAAGCATTATGGTCTAGCTCACACACAGTAAACAAAGACACGAAATAATAACAAAAATTATGAGCAATGAAAGAAATCGAAATATATAATTTTTTAGCGGTTATTTAATTACCATTTCATTTGATTATGTATTTGCTACAGATATTGGAATAATTGTTTTACCCAACTAGGTATTGTTCTTGAATTTTATAATTAATGAGAGTAAAAATTTGTCATAATTTGCTGGTCTTATCTCAATAACAAGGACATTAAACAGGCAATAATTTGTATATTCTGAGGACATTTAGAAACATTGTTTGTAAAACAATCGCCACATTCAGTAATGTAATGTGTGACAAGGGTAACTTGCAAGAGAGACACGTGCAGCACGTGCAGCACATGGGTTGTTATGCCGACTTGCGCTAGAGACGAGACTCACGCTTCGGAAGCGCTAACTGTTTGTGTAGTACATATTACGCAAAAAAAGGGATTCTGTTTATATGACGTCTGATACCCTTAGTGCGCGCCACTCGAATAGGTAATTCTCTTTGAAACCAAATTGCATTATATTGTCGTGATATGAAATTATTTAACATATGCCATGTTGTAGATAAAAGATTTCTCTGGCGAATGACGTTATACGTATATTTAATTTGAAACACTAACATCCTTGATGACTCTTTAAGCTATGTCCAGGGTATCGGACCAAGCCGCCTCTATATGGTATGGACAGGTATACTCATATGCTAGGTACCTCCTGATGTGTGCATCAAATTATTTCCCTCTCCAGACGGAAATACAAGAGTAAAGAATCACTCTGAGGAATGTGGTTTATGTGAGAAGACCTAATGACTATGTGGTGCATGTCAATATATTCCTCGCCTCGCCGGGTCACTGAGAGTGGGAGAAGGTCACCAGATGAGCAGGACACGGGTAGCCTATAACTTTACCATCTCCAACAGCCAAAAGAGCTCCATTTCCCTTCCTCAACTTCCGGTTTGCTACATGAACCATTGCTCTGCCTCACAGTGACTTGCATCAAGGAGTGGGCTTCTTGTGTCTCCTCTTCTTCTAACAAGGATTTGTCTCTTTCCTGAGGTTCAAATCATTTGAGAGTTCTGTTCCATGTTTAACGTTTCTTTCAGGATGATCAATCAATCAAGAAAGCAAATCAGCTGAATCTGCAATACTAGATCGTCCTTCTCAGTATGTTCCATATTTAGCTATACTTCATTATCCGTCAAGGAAGAGAGTTTGGAAAGGTTTTAGTTACATAATACGATATAATACGTGACACTCAGTCAGAAAAGCAGTTGAATGTATGTTATGCTTCCAAATATGCTAGAGGTTTGATATATTGCATTTATCAGAAAAAAGTACCTTGTAATATACGATTGCTGTGTGCCAATTAGCGATGGTTTCACGGATTGACCTTCTGTACTATTTTCAAGACAGATAGGCCAGCGGTGCATTGAGGCGGGGGAGAAAGTGTTGTGTGATGTGTGTAATTATTGAAGACTGGATAACACATGAAGATTGTTCCATAAACCAAGTTTAGTTGAACAATGCCTTACGGCTTTTTAGTTCAGCTATACGGAAACGAAAGACTCAGTTGCGTTTCTATTGGGACGGGGACATATAAAATGCGATGCAGTTACAAATACCGAAAGGCACATCTACATGTGATTCTTGTTCTACATAAGTTTCGTTGAGCTATGACTTACGTTTTAGTGATGTTTTTAGGTATCCCGGAAACGGGACGGACAGACGAAAGGGCGGACGGAGCTAATTTCATTAACCCCGCCAACTGGAATTGGGTTGGGCGGGGATAAAAAGGTAAAATGCAGAGGGATAAAACATGAACTTGACTGACGGGTCGACATTTGTCCTTTTGTCGTTCTAAAATTTGGAAACGGCAATATGTTTCCAAAACATTCATAATCGAAGCGTGCAAACAAGCGAATTGTCAGTTTACGGTCATACCGATCGACTCATCATGTTCTGTTATATATTGTTAACATAAAAACAATCTATAAATCATTATGTTCATCAATCAATAAGTATCTTAAATATACATATACATATAAATATACATATACATATACATATACACGCACGTAAACACTTCAACTTTGTTTCACCAGTTGGACGGTATACTTAGCAAGGGTTGAGAAACTACAAGTTGTTATATACCAAAACCTAAAACTGAATGTCGCAATGAAGCCAATACACCATAAATCAATTAAAAACTTCTTTTCCGCACTTTCTCGACTTATTGTGGAGACTTCTCTTTCCCCGAAATAAATTGGAAATTTTATAAGCATTAGAAACTATTTAAAACTCATCAGCTCCAGTATAACTGTCCGGCATAATTAGATGTAAATGAGTCTTTCCTCGATATGGTGCAGTGATAGCTTTAGACCGTGAAACACGATCGGGAATAAATTGCTCAGATTGGAACAGATGTCCCTAGCCGTACACCAAACAACCCATGCGTCGTTTAGTCGGCTGGTATAACTGGACGAAAATATATCAAGATTAATCGGAATTTAATAGCAAGGTGAAACTCGGTAAATCAGGCGAATCACAATAGCTCTCCCTCGTGCCGCCACTCGCACAAACCAAAACAGGTGCGCGATAGTCTTGTGTACAGGCGTGGGAGAGTGAAATCGTAAGATTGTGTCTATCCAATTCTGGAATTTCATTCCATTGAACATTTTAACCTGTTTAGCTTCTTCAGATCTGATGCAAACTCTAAATGCATTTAATACGTTAATAGAAATGGAATGCATAAGAAAATCAATGGTTCTGGATAATCAACACTTTTGTATCTTAATAATTTTCCTTGCAAGAACATACACCAACCAGTTTTTCGTATGCTCATTCCAAAAGAATCAAGACCACTTGGTTATTGGTTTTCAAAATCTTAAGATATGATTCTAGAAAGATAAGCACGTGCGTGTGCAGAGCAGTAGCTAATCACTAAAACACAGACGGGAACTCCAACACAGACGGGAACTCCAACACAGACGGGAACTCCAACACAGACGGGAACTCCAACACAGACGGGAACTCCAAGGCGTGAAGATGATTCTTATGCTGCACTGCAACTGGATCGCAAGTATTCTAATCAAACTCAATGCCTTGAAACTTGAGTGTTCTTACAGTGTTACCTAAATGGGATGAGGTGTGGGCCCTCAAAACGTGCACTGGAAGTTACTGAAGATTAAATAGTTTATATGATTTCTGAAAATTACACATCTTTTTAAGAATAGAGATGGGTCAATCTAAAATTGCCATTATTTCTCAGAATAGAATAGCCTTTTCGTATAAGACACTGTACTTGGCCTGCAAACGTACAACCATGTAATACGTTGAACAATGGACCTAACTCCAACCCTAGCCTAAAGTTGAAGTCGTCCAGGGAATGAGAAGTGAACCTTACTTTGGTTATGTGGTAAGCTGTTGGTACGGTCAGTGCTGACTCGAGAAAGTACAATAATGTACTGTTGAAGGTAGTGCTATCCCAAGTGTAACCATGTTAAGGCTATGATAGTTTATAAAAAAAGATAGAACAGCCTGGAAAACTTGATATTTTCCGGAATAGAGGGAACTCTTAACCTCATTGTAGCAGCTACTTAAAACTTCATTTCACTGACTCGGTAGAGTTCAAATCCAGGTGACCCAAAAACAACTAAACATAGTTTTTTTTAATAATCATTAAGGCACAATAAATTCACAAATAAAGGGCATATGACTTTTATCAAACAAGTGTAAACTTCTGATTACCCGAGTGAGAGCGAAAGTTATCTATTACTCTGCACTGTCGAGTGAAATAACTTCTTTATTACCAATTCTATTCTGAATCGCGTAAAAGCCATAAAACAGTCTCCTCAAGCGACTGCTTGCTACAGCGACGCCACGAACAGTTGATTCAGAGACGAATGATGAACTGCAACATTATAACACCATGTCTCCAGAAGGTAACTTAACTAACTTGTATATTTTTTAAAAGTGCCCTTAAACCCATTGGAATATTCTTGCTGGCTATAAAGAAGACTGAAATTGTACTTTTTCACTTGTGTATTAACAAATCAGGAAAAGTCGAAGTTATTACCTTAATTTTATATAGTTTTATCTCAAATGCTTAACATCCTGTCCAACATCATTAGAAATATATATAGACGCATTAATTCAGCCCAAATCATTGGCAGCGAAAATAACTTTTTGGGTGGGCAGATTTGAAAATAAATCCAAAATTTAGAAAATGCAAAACAGTAAAAATGGCGCCAAAACTGCAAGACCTACGTATTCGACGTGGTTGACTTTTTTGCTCGTACTGTGATTGCGCATCTTCTGAACATGGTTTCAACCTGTAAGTACATTTTGAACAATCGTTTGGAGTTTTGTTTTTTGTTTTATTATTTTTTCTTCAAGATTATCTTGTCTGCCTCGTTTTAATCGTTGATTCCTGTTCACAACATGTTATGTACTAGTTCTGAAACAAATCACCCAGCTATATATCAGTTAAATCTGTTTAGTTATGTATATAATGTTTAGAATAAAATAAGAATGGCGGCTAAACAACATGATTATTTTTGCTTGTATTGTTATTGTGTATCTTTTGAAAAAGGTTTCAAGTCATTTTGTGGATTTTGAAAATTTCTCACGACCGGGAATATTTGAAAAATCCTCACGACCGGGAATGACTGTTCGCGATCGATGTTATCATTGATACTTATACACCAAACTATTTTCTAGTAGTCCTGAACAAATCATGCCTCGGTGTCCTTGTAAACGTTGATACTTCCGGTATATCCTAGAAGTGAAGGTTGCTTCTCCTATCTGTGCAAATATGGTTCCGGTCTCTTCAGTACGTGCATACGTATCTGCAGTTTCAGTCGCAATGGCATATAAAAACACGTCAAACATAAAACCCGGAATCGCTGAATTATTACACCATACATGATACAATTCTGAGGTAGCAAAGTTCGCATAGACCGACAGCTATAACCCATTTGCCAGGGGAAAACATTCACAGTCTCACAGGATAATGAAAAACGACGAGATACTGGCTGATGAACGATAAATTAAATTATAAATCATAAAATATAAGAAATGCACAGAAAGGTGTTTCTAAAAATATCTAAAAATATTACACTTCTGAACAAAAATCAGTTTTCCGGCAAGCTGTATGTATTACCTGTACTTTAACAGCGTGTTCATGTTCTTGACATTTGAACCAGAATCGCAGTTCTGAAGCATACCGTGCACGTTTGTTTGCTAACGATGCTGGCTGGTTGGCAGGCAGTGAACAGTAAACACATTATCAACTATTGCGAGTGGCGCCTCGCTATTCCCCTGGTTAACATTCCTTCCTCGCAACACTCTGCAGTGTCTCACTGCTCGCTGTAACTCACCTCCTTCTTCCTCGTCAATTAAATGTAAATCAAGGAGATTCTAGCGCCTTTAACGTCCTACAGGCTTCCCGTTGTATTCAATAAGTTTTAATACTTCCCGTGCACATAACAAACACATTTTATACTAGCAGCGCGCATAATATAACACATGAAACTGCTCCCGAGACGTTACTGGACTAGACTTAACAGTGAAAAGGTGTTACCGCGCTTGCTGAAGTAATCATGCTTATAAAAAGAGTTTGATGAAGATGAAGTAGCTTAATTACTTAATGATTATTCGTGTTAGTTTCTCCCGTAATTAAATCGATTTTAAGAAGTTCCTTATTATTGCATAGTCTTTAGTATTTTTATATATGTGGCGTAATAGTATAAACTTTGTTGATAAAATAATTTCCCTCCGAATGGCTAATATATATAGGTAAATATATATATTTTATAAAGGTAATATTTTGATGGCTCTTTATTTCACAACTTTATAAAGACAAGCGCACCTGTTGAAAAATAAAAACAATGAGTGGGGAAATCTTCGCTATGTCAAAACTAATTTTATGATACAGTATATGTTACTATGTGAACATTCTAGTATCACTGTCTATCTTTTATTATTAAAAGTTATAAAATCAGGTACAACATAGCGTTGCACGAAAATGCAAAAAGAAATCAAGGTGGCGGATTTTGCCGATGACGATCACCTTAATACTAATAAACATCCAAAGGATGTAGTGAAATGCAATTGATTTCAAATAAACACAATGACATATGAGCATACATCAGACTCACGCGCCACCATATACATTCAACATGAGTACTTGTGAAGGGGTCAAACGACTAGTCTCGATTGGAAGCCAGTCTCGAATATGAAGCTGGTCCTACTTGAAAATACTTAGACTTCGTTGTCCATATAAACCATTCATAAAGGCGCCTTATGCATTACCTATATCAGGACTCTGTTGTAAAAAGAGTCCTGATATCTGACATACGGATACTTTTGAAATTTCTTTTAAAACAAAGTTAGATACATTTTGTCAACGCCAAAGACACCATGGTAAACAATTAGAATTCTGACGCTTCGCTTACCGAAAATATGGAAATAAAACCAGCAGGTTGCATTTGGAAGATATTGCGATGAAAAGATTTAAACCAACACATAACTTTGGATAAACCTTACATCACAACATTCCTAATTTTTTAAATGTTATTTTAAAAATAAATAAATAAACTAGTGAATAAATAACAGTGATAACTATTATTAAGAGTTTTATTTATCTAAATATTTAAAGCCCGAAGATTTATTAATATTAAGAATTCACTTCCGAAGTTTCACTTGCGGAGTGCAACACAGATAAAGGCGTCTGATTCATTCAAAAGTCACAACGAAAGAGACAAATTTTGAATAATGTTGCAATTTACCCAGTTACAGTTACTCCGACATTTACTCCGTGCACTTAATTTTACACGCGGGGATCACGTGCTTAAATCACGTGCTGAATATCCACATCTTACACCATAATACACCATTGAAAGGGCACAAAAAGGTTATGGACATTTACAAACTTTTTTTAAACTAATTTTATTTTACACGAGATGTAAGTCAGATACTGCCATAGTTTCCTCGTTGTTCCGTTATTCAAATAGAGATCAAGTAATTTGGGGTTAACTGCCGTGTTCAAAAACATTTCACGAAGCTAGAGTGATGCCCAAAATAAAATTAACTCTTTTGTTTTCAATTAAGACAGTGTCACATAAAATGTATTTTGCCCATCACAAATATACTTCTTAAATCTTCCCTTATTGTCAACGAAACAAAACGTCATTCACCAGTATTTGGTGGTGTTAAACAAAAAACTTTTTTTCACACAAAAAATGGAGTTTTAACGTCATCGTGTTTTTGAAAGGAGAGAGCATAGCAGATGGTTGTGAATAATTAAATCTTGGATTAATTATTACACCTGTCTCTTTATTCAAGTTACCATACATGTGTTGTTATGTTGACTTCAAGTACAATATGAAGGAGTGGGCACTTTTAGAAGAAGGTCGATACTCCACTACACTGTATTTCTCATCTGAGATGCAGGCACGTACGTATCTCATCATTTGCCTGCGGTTACTTACTAGGATAGATGATAGGTCAGGAGGTCGTCAATATAACTCTGATTAGTATCGTTCACGGCGGGCTATTTTGTTTATGCTTTGTTGTTTGATAATATTTCCATTAAGAATTCACGGAGGCGCCAAACCGCATTACACAAGACCAACCCTTCGCACGACGTTCGGATAACGAAATCTCGCGTGGTTGCAGCCATCTTGAACGAGAGCAGGTGGGGAATGTCAGACGACCAACTTGACTACTTCATCCCGAATTGCATCCCGCTTGATAACCCCCTCGTCCATTAGTGCTGACCCCCACACGAGTCAGAACGCTAATAGTCGTCTGGAAGAGTATACCTGTATCCCGCGCTCATCAATCGCTCGTGCCGTGCTGGAACGTGAACTTCGTCAGTCTCGTATTTGTCCATGGTTGGGTCCTACTTTATAACCACCCCGGCCCAAACCATGTACAGACTTTGAATAATGGCAATCCTACGTATTTAATGTCAAGTCGAGCAAATAACTCTCTTTCTGCACCATTTCCTTCAATTATGTTTCGATGTACGACTGCTCGTGTTTCCAATAGGAAGATGCAGCTCCATTTCCTGGGAAGCAGTCGGAATGCACACGAGACGAGAAGAAAGCATCGTTAACGGGGTAATATTCTGCAGTTGTCAAGTCTGATGAAGCAGGTAGTCAGCCCCGGGGAAGTTTAGGGTCGTAACTATGCCGGGCTAATCGTCTTGTCAAGGATTATAGCGTGCCGATAGCTTCACACACCAATAGCTGGATGTGCAGAAGTCAGTTGACACTCTGTAATGCGGCGCTAATCAAAGAAACAAATACATCGCAGAATATTGTACCTGTTCAGGTGAATCTTAGTTAATTTCGTGGAGATAAATAAGTTGCTTGCGGGAAAGTTGTGTATTGTAGTTTCAATCAACTAATGATACATGTAAGTCCTTCAAGGCCAATACCAACAATCAACTAATGATACATGTAAGTCCTTCAAGGCCAATACCAACAATCAACTAATGATGCATGTAAGTCCTTCAAGGCCAATACCAACAATCAACTAATGATACATGTAAGTCCTTCAATGCCAATACCAACAATCAACTAATGATACATGGAGGTCCTTCAAGGCCAATACCAACAATCAACTAATGATGCATGTAAGTCCTTCAAGGCCAATACCAACAATCAACTAATGATGCATATAAGTCCTTCAAGACCAATACCAACAATCAACTAATGATGCATATAAGTCCTTCAAGGCCAATACCAACAATCAACTAATGATGCATATAAGTCCTTCAAGGCCAATACCATTCAACATTCAATGTTGTCCTCATCTTCACGGATTAAAATCATCGTGAAACTGGCATTCTCTGTACTCGTTCTAAAACAACAATAGTTTAATCAGTTTCTGTCGCAGTTTTCCTTCCTTTGTAACCTTTGACTCTGGAGCTATTCTGGTTGCGTGTGCAGAAGATACTGCTCCGGAAGTTAGTAGTCTTAGTTTCGTACAGAATCTGATTGAACGTCATTCTGTCTTCGGCCAGGTCGGTCACGTGACCTATGTGTAGAATGTGTGTAATCTCGTGCCCAGAGCAGCTTCACGCGAGATATGAGACCGATCCGAAATACAAAAAAAACGTTGGCGATATTCCTGGGATGACTGATAGCATATCGACCATGCCGATAGTCCGCTAGGGGCGCTGGGATACGCTTACAGAACAGACCGACAGTGGCAGTGTTGTTAGGTGGTTCGGACAATGTTTATTCTTATGTGTGGCTGCAAACGAAGCTGCCAAGGGGGCATAACTCTGGTCATACTGTTACCATCTCCACAACATTCCGACTTGGAGACTGGAGAGTAAGTAGAGCCAGTTACCGTACAGACACGAGGGCGATAAACTAGTAGGAATTACATAGTGAGTCTGCCACCCATTTGACGAAATAGTCTGTACGTCAATACGAGATCAGATGGCCTATACATATATATACATACCAAGGGGTCAACACGCTTTCTGTTTATGGTCATATGACCTAAAATGCATTATATCAATTATTTAGCAAATGGATATCAAGACAAGCTCTAAAACGCCTTGATGAGGCATATATGTGAACTGTAAATTAAGCCAAACTACCGATATAGTCTCTTTCTAGGAGAGCTAGCTCTGAATGTTTTGTCAAAGAGCCCTTTATTTCGTGAGTACGAAGCATAATTTGTGAATGTTATTGGAAAGTCGTTATCTTTGCATTGAGCTCGTACAAGTCATTACAAAATAGTATACATGGATATGCTATTTCATCACAATGCTTATGTAAAATCGGAAACGTGAAACACATAAGTGAAAAGTCCAACAAATAAATACGACGATTATGGTTCGAGGTTATCCGAACGCCGAATTTAGATGGTTGCATTAGTAACACCAAGGTACTTTAAGAAGCCCTCATATAAACTGATTGTAAACGGACTGAAACGTGAAACTAAGTTCTCAAACTACGATATCAGTTCACCCATCTCGTTTGTAACGGGTCCGTCTTCAGACCATGTGTACCACGTCTAAATAATGTAACGGTAAGTATTGTCCGTTTATCTTATTTTTGTGACGTTTTTATTCAGTTAATCCAGCTCTGTATCAGTTTATATACATCCTGAGAGAGAGAAAATGTTGTTCATGCATGTTTCACTGAGTATCATTAAAGATAAACATATTTAAACCTACATGTCCCTTCATACCGTACTGCATTCCAACGTACATAAACTGACGGGCAAAAGAAAGTATATCACTCAGTTGTATTTATCATATGTATAAATTTCAAAGTCAAATATCTCGAGTTTTCGACGTCATAATAAAAAACTGACTTGTTTGGGAAATAAATCCAAAACATTAAATCAGTCAAAGAATACCTCTTCGCAGTTTAAAAAAAAATTAAATTTAAATTTAAATTTCAAAATTCCCCAAAATTAATTTTGATAAAACAAAACTGTTCATCGACATATAACACACACTCTATGTGAAAATCAATACAAGGGCCTCGCCCTGCACACATTTACAACATTCTAAACATGGTAGGGGCCATGTTGATGTAAATTTCATTTCTTACCCCTGTCTACTTTACGTAATGATAGTTTAGTTTAAAAATAAAACAGTCACAAATTAAGTAGTTCAAACTACTGCCGAAAGGTGTTATTGTATCGTGCCATAATCAAATGCATCTCATTTCTTTATGATATTGAATTAGTGTTATACTTTCTTTTGCCCGTCAGTTTACAAACAACGAATACAATTTTTAGAATAACGTAGAAATATTCTACTCACTCACTAACAAACTAACTTACTAACTACCTAACTCCATTTTTGTTTTAACGTATGTGCAAGTAGCAACTGACCGTGTCCGACTGGGCATGGTGTTGTACAGACGTATATAGTAACCGACACCACATTCTCACACGTCCCTCGTAGGGTCAATGTACGCTAGGTCCGTTCGTAGTACGGCAGCCCTTCGTTGGCACCACGTCCGGTTTTAGAACGGAGAAAGCGTCTTACTCAACTGGAGAACCGTGCCGTTGTAGTACGTCAGAGTCCGTCCATAGACAGCTACCATCCAACTTCCTCCGTAAGGCATTCATGCAACTCGCATCAGTCTCTAGCACTGGCTAATATAAACTTCGTCGCCTTTTCTGTGTCAGAGATTTCAGATTGTACTAGAGAATCCAGGTGTAGCACGCTAACACGCTGGTACAAAAGGTGCGGCAAGGCTGCCACTGGTACCAGATAGAGCCTGGGGTCAGTTACACCTCTCTGCGGAAGTTCCGTTCTCCAACATATCACAGAAGGACCAAGAGAAGACGGGCTGGTGTGATAAAGGTAGTAATAGTGCCTACACACATTAGATCTACACTCAACCGCAAAAGAAACGTCACCATATTTTCAAGACTCTAGAATTCGAAGTACTGCTGCCGGGGAAAGTCGATTTTAATGCAATTTGTAGGGAAATGATTTGTAAAGAGGATACCCGCAATTTCATACATCAGAATATAATACTTTTATTTTTGTTCAATTTTTGTTATATCTGTTCAAGTACACTTGGGGTGCTGAAATCGCTTTTTCAAATGTTTTTTGGTCAGAATGGGTATGTAACTTAAAAATTCATAAAATGTAAAATGTTAATTAATAAATGATGTAATCGGCATTAATAACCTTCTTGGACATCAATCTCTTGACGCGTCTTTACTGTATGCCGTGATGAAACAAGCTAAAAAGTCATGTCTGACTCACAATCTCGCCGAGTTAAGGAGATTCGAAAACGACGAGTTTTAAAACGTGTCTTTCTCAGAAATTTAAACAGATACTGTTTTGAAATTTCAAATTAAGTTTAGTTGGCTTCTTGAGACATGATATGTCTATGTTTCAGTAGTTGAATAGTGGAATGAATTGTCTTGTATTTTGTATGGTGATGTTTCTTTTGCGGTTGAGTGTAGTTGAAGATGATGACTATACCACGACGCTGAGTACAAGGTCTAGTCGGCGACTAAACAACAACTACAAGCGGTCTACTTACTTTGAAAATTTGGACAATCGTTTCCGAAATTTCAGAGACCGCCGTTGATGAAGTTCAAGAAGGAACAAATAGGTTTAAAACTAACATTCGTGTATATCTACTTGCTGATCATGCAACACAACCATTCCCCCTGTTAATTACCCTATATACGTATGTAAGTCATACACCTAAACATCGGTCTGGACGGGCGTATTGAAGACAGATAAATACATGGATCTGTGCGGCTCACAGCGAGCTTGTTTTATGTTGCCGTCACCGACTTCTGCTAATGTATGCAATATGTAATATGGATCGTCTTCTATACAGGTAGCTCATCACGCGGCACAATACCTGGAAGATGCAATTATAACAAACACGTTCTGAACCATGGCGTTAATATACATGTATGCAGGTGATTTGTGCAAATCCTCAAACAGATGGTTTATTAATTGGCGCGGCGGGGAGCGCGGAGAGCAGCAGAATAGGTACTCAACAAAGATCCAACATCCGCAACAATATTTATTAATCAAGCCCCCGGAGCGAGGGTTCCGGTGAAATACGACGCTATACGTAGAGAAAACAGACCCTCCCGACGCTTGAACCGGCGTGTTCAGGAGGACCGCGCTCTGATACCGTTTACTGAGTGCTGGTATGGGCAGTATGAGTGTTCGCTGATCGGGCATTGATGCCCATCCTGGTGTCATTGGCTACGGACAACATCTATGCGAGGAAATATACAACTCTCAACCGTTAAAGGGGCGGTAGCACGTTTATTCGCTCAAATAAGTCGATGAAATGTATTTGTAAAATAATTTCACCAATAGTAAAACACCCTTCTCTCTTCGGAAGATCAAGATTAAAAATGGGTGTACATGGTTCGGTAAAGCCATTGGAATCGTTTTTGTAATTCGAAATAATAAAAGGTGTTCACATTAAAATGGCCGCCATGCATTTTTGCCTTATATGCAACACCGTTATTACCACTACGGATAATTAGTTTGTGTAATAATATGTTTTACCATATACAGTAAATATATATGACATAAACAATCGTTATAAATGGGTTATAAATTAGCTAAAAACGTGCTACAGCCCCTTTAAAGAGTGAGCTATAACATGTCGTATAACATATGATCAGACGTTCCTCCTGAACACGCCTTCGCTAGCTAGAGGGCTGCACTCACGTGCAGGTGTGCGCACTAGGTCGGGTTGACCCGGGGGAGACTTACATATGTCTAGGGGATCAGCTTCTAACACAGAAATACATCAAAATCGACAAGTTTCTCTGGCATTACGAGCTGTGGACCAGCCAGTGCACTAGCCCTTTGTAAAAACATCACTGCGCCTGCGCAACGTTCGGATTTGCACGTGCAGACTGTTACAGTGAGGCGTGTCTTTTATTACGGGCAGTCGGTGAAAACATTGAAAGTTGAAGATTACGATTGTTGCATCAAACAGCACGGTAACTCGTGGCCTGGGGATATACACCTTCATGGTGCAGAAGTGCCAAATCAGCAAATATCCCAAGGGAAATTATTCTTCATGTAAGCTTGCACGCCTCTCTCACGTGATCATTGTTATGAATATAATTTAATAACGGCTGATTATCCTTGGAGGGTCTTGAGGTATAACCTCCACACTAAATGTCAAGTTTGACACGCAACTTTGACGAGAGTAGGTAAGAGGTATGCTGGTAATAACGGATACGTATTCAAAAGATCATATTACGCCCGTATGGAAGTCCGTTCACTCGTTAGAATTCGCATTGAAGTCAATTGAAAGGTAGACGTATGTCAAGGTTCAACTCTCTTCACTGCTACCATAGCCTACAAGTAACTCTCGGACATTACTCAGAAGTATTCTCCTGTCAGAAACCAAAGATCTGTCTAAATTAGCTCCAAGAGTACGACTTAAATCTGTCCGATATGCTGTATGCAGCTGCATTCTGGAATCTACTAGTTTAGACATCCTTGCAGAAAATCGACGATTCCACCCCTTTAACCAATATCAGCTCTTTACCCGAGTTACACAATACGACTCTACTGAGGAGTCTACTTCACCATTTTCCTACGAATATCTTATCACTAACTAACTCGGAACTATAGGTCCAGGTGGGTGGTTGAGAGTCAGTGACCGGTTGATGCATGTTGCACACATGAACATACCACTGAAGTCAGAACATGGGGAGCACGTGAGATGAGATGTAATGTGCATTAAGTGGTACACAGACCACACTGCATCAGCGCCAACATATGCATCATATCCATCTTGCATACATACACCTGTTCAATCTGATCATTTGCTTCAAATAAAAGAATGAGCATAAGTTTGAGTATACAAGCTCAAGGGAGAGTTGGTACAAGGTATTAGTAAACTGCTTTGACTAAACTCATGGGCGAAATAAAGTATAGGTCCGTAAAAATGATGTAGTCACGGTCATTGACAAGTTTATGAGAAAGAAACGTCCTGATAACGTTGGCGCAACTTGAGAGAAGCGAAACTGAACGTTGATATTATGACAAATGCGAAAAGGAGGCTTCTTGCTCTTACCCCACAATGTTCGTACAGATGTATGATATAAATGCGATGGATAGGATCTGTCATATCATATCTTTTGGAGAACAAAAATCAAACGTTTGCCATGATTGACGCCAGACGAGTGAGAGTGGACTATAGAGATCACGGTCTGTCATGGGATTCACGGACTTCACGTTGTTCTAATTAACGCCCCCCAAAAAAGAATTTGTTTCTTGTTTCCGCCCGCATCAGTTTCAATTATTGATTATTTGGAATATTAACACATATTTAAGAGGGTTTGCGCTTTATTTATATAAATAATTGTATAAATTTTGTCTGTTTATCTCATCATTGCAAAACAAAAAAATTTCGTAAATAAAAAATAATCGCGTCATCGCATCATTTTTGTCAGCCTGTAAAGACCAGAAACATTTTTTAATTTTTTTAGGCCTAAGCCACTGACGACAGCAAGGTTCCTTCAACGATACACACAGACAGGTCTACCACAAGACATGTCGTGGGGTGAATGTTCACGTGTTATACAGATCAGCACATACCAAGAAAACCGATTTGTTACGTCAACATCAACGGTCGGAACAGCTTTTGGACGTCATATCCGGCGACAAACTGTCACCTGACATTAGACAGCAGGCGGAATACGCTTCTATTGACCCTTCCGTGGGGTGTGCCTCACTCAACAATATCGAAATGAGAGACACTTTCTCAACAAACAAAATACGATCAAATCCCATCAAACATTTGCTGGAGAATGTGGGAAGACAAATTCGTGGTCGCCAATAGGCGTGGTTGCCAAGACAAGGGTTGATGGTTGTACTGAGGGACGAAAGTTAGCAACTGTAAAATGACGTCTTCCAACGCTTTACGTCATCGTTGAGACTAAAATCGACGCTATTTGTGGACATACACACTACTGACATTGTCATCTTTCCTGGAAAATAAAACATAAGTGCCTTGTGTGTGCGAAGTTTGAAGGAATATATTTGTGACATTTACCCATGAATGAATGAGTGTCGATATCACCTGTCAGTTGTTGCAGACAAGACATGGCACATCCTGTAAACCAGCCGGCCGTTCAACAAAATGAAGCGCTTTGTAGCGCTCATTGATCGCTCAATGTAGCGCTCAATGAGCGCTTCTTCTCTCTTGAACGACACAGTGCAAATTCCTCGAAGTTTGCTCGCCTTGCTATGTAGCGCTACATTGAGCAATCGCGTTCAAGAGAGGTTTAAAAGTAATTGCTAATTGAGCGATTACTTTGAAACCTTTCTTGAACACGGCCCTGATTTGCAGTAATGGCCACAATACATGAGCACAGTACACTGCAAAAATGGTGTTTTGACATTAAACACAAACCAAAACACGTGGCTTGTCCTGTTTTTTAAACACATGAAAGATCCAAACATGTTTAAAACCAAAACATGTGGCATAATGTGTTTAATATCAAAACACATACACGGTTAGAACATGTTGTGAAAAGTGTTTTGATTTTAAACATGTTCTGAAAAGTGTTTTGATTTCAAACATGTTGTGAAATGTGCTTCATTTCGAAACATGTTGTGAAATATGTTTCATTTCGAAACATGTTGTGCATCTTCAGCAGCACAGACAGCTTTTGTAGATACTTAAGCTTTAAAAGAAGAAATCCTGGAACTATCAATCAGACATTGACAGCTTAATAAGACCACCTGATAAAGGTGTGAGATAATCATCATTTGTAAACTACATTTAATTATATGCATTCATCCATTGTTGAAAGTTTAAAGTAACTAAACTCTTTAGGAATTTTCTAAAATTTACTCTTTGCTTTATTTATTTTTGCTTCCAAATCAAGAACACCTGTACGAAGTTTACAAATGATGATTAGTTCAGCGACAGCAATGAAATGATAACAATATTCAATGGTTCAACATGTTTATTTAAAATATAAATATTCCATTCCATTCTCAATGTTTTCTGACATGTTGTCATACAGAAAGTCAAAAGCATAACTTCAATTGTACTTAAAATAATATAATTTAACATCTAGTGGATCTGCATATTCTACCATTAAATTTACTTCAACATTGACAAATCAGCACATTCCTTGCGTTTTTATGTAACAGTTACAAATTTTAGACACTATCTTATTTAAGCTAAAACAAAAGAAAAATTGCAATTTAAAGTTCTTAACATTTCTTATTTTAAGTATTGATAACTTCATGGTATCTAATAGAAAGAATTACTAAAGATGTTCATACATAATTCTCAAGTTTCAAGATGGGGTGTGTCTTGGTCACATTTTGGATGCTTCAATCCTCTTGTAATTGTCGCCTGGCTTTAAACGATGCTCTCTGCGCTTCCAATATCAAGGTTTGTCCTGTTGATCTGTCGTTTGGCTAACTCAGGTGTAATGGTTCTCAATGCATCTTATGTATCCATTTCAGGAGTTTCTGAAAAAAGAAGAGCATAATAAAAGAATATGAAGGAATTCATTATAATAAAGATGAAGATGTACAAGCATAACATTAACCATGCACACTAATGATGAACGAGATTATATTCATATCAAATAGTTCTGTGTTTATGTCAATAAGTTTACCTTCGATGGTGTACATGTCAAGGTGATTCCTCTTCCTTTTCCACTGACAGGAGACTGGATTTTCTTACTATGCCTCTTTCAGCGAATTGTCTTCACCTACTAAGACAGGACTTGGTTGAAGTTAATCTGAAAGAATTGATGGCAACATTAAAAAATCTTGAAAAACATCTTGTTTACCAGCATTATTATAATATTATCCAACGGACTGTCTTAATTAAATATCCTACAATGACTACAATGACTACAATGACTTCATTGTGTTGAGCGCTTTGAAATAATGTATTACATAAACGTTTATTACAATTGGAATTTTTTTTTAAACAACTGTGCCACTGCCCCTTTAAGACATTGATAGACCACATGCAAACAATAGAACAGCTATAAAGAAAAATTGCCCAAGCATGCTCTTTAATGATATGATTCTACTAGTGTACCATAATTTCGTTACACAACTTCTACTACAACAAGTTCTTACCTTCAAAAACGTTGATTATATAGTGTGAAAACTTCTTTTGTTGAAGGCATTCACCAACATCTTGTACTGTTGAATCTTCATTCAAACTCTGTATGTTCGTTTTCGGTGATATTACAAGTTTTCAGTAGAGACAAAAGATAAACAAAGGAAATAATTGCGCGCAATTGCTCGATCAAGGGCAAGTAACTCTCATTTCACGTTTAACTCCTTTGTTTGAACGAGTGACCCCGGCCACGTGTTGGTCAGCATGGGTTCTACACTAACATGACCAGGGAAAGACACAACTGGTTTTGTTTTAATCGTTCACTGAATCCTGTGTCTTGTTTCCATAAAATAATTCAAATAAATTTCTAATTCTAGCATATTAATTAGGCTCTCATTAGTTTTGAATCTGATTGTATAAGATGATATAGCAAAAGGTGTGTTTATATCAAGTAAATACGACTTCATCAAAGATTTATTGATTGTTTACATCTCGTCATGTAATCTAAAAAAGATTCGAGGTAATTAATTTTAATATTATATTAGAAATATAACTAAACTAACAATATAAAACATATTAAAAGCCATGTGTTAAGCATATAAACACATTTCAAAACACATGAAAACATGTTTTATGTAAAACATGTAATTAAGATGTTTAAATTCAAAACGTCATATTTGGAATGTGTTCAAATTCAAAACGTCATATTTGGAATGTGTTCAAATTCAAAACGTGTTTTGACTTACAACACATGAAAAATCACGTGTTTAGGATAAAAACATATTTCAGAACATGTTTTGGACAAAACATGTTGTGAACATGTTTAAAACCGAAACACCATTTTTGCAGTGTACATGACCACACAGATTCACCCACAGTACACACAGATGAACACATTACAGTATTATAGTCTCTAATGTTATACAGAGATCGGTAATTGAGCGATTACTTTGAAACCTCTCTTGAACACGGCCCAGAAAAAACGAAATTTAATTAATTAAAAATATCCTCGACATAAATAACCTTCTTTGATTTAAATTTGTTGACGCGTCATTACTGTAGGACGTCACAAAACAAGCCAAAACTGGCTTTTTGTGGCTTCTATCTCGTCTAGTTAAGGAGATTCCAAAACGACAATTTCTTAAAACTTGTGTTTCTCAGAGTTATGAATAGATAATGTTTTGAAAATTCATATTTAGTATTGTTGGGTTCTGAAGACATGATGTAACGCTGTTTCAGTCGAATTTATCGCCCGTCGATTGAAATATCTTGTATTTTGTATGGGGACGTTTCTTTTGCACGCGAGTTTATAACTGCTAATCACAAAGAAGTCCATGGCTTATCTTTAGATCCAATCAGTGCTTTCCTTTTATACACGCCCGTCACCTTGGAGTTTAGTGGGCAACAATGGCTGCCGTTCGTTATGACACTAAGGCTTCATCTTCTGTACATTATTGCATTGTTTCACCTTTTCTGTGGATATTGTGGATTGCATATATGTATCATGCATTTGTTGGCAATCTATTACAACACATAATGTTGTCCCGTGTCTATCATGTTATTACGTTACATTTATGTTTGATGATGTATTATTAATGTATGCAAATGATTTAAAAATGCGCGAATGTTTGTCATTGTCAGTACATGAGAAAAAATGCTTCCGACACTTCAAATCTCTCTTTTGAACGAGTAGACAATATGCTTAAAATAATTTATATGAACAAATATTGCTCTTTCAACACGAAAAGTATAAAATACAACTTGAGGCAATAAAGACGAACCCATCGCGTCGAGCCTTTTCACGGGTACAACTCCTGAAGTCAATAAATGGAAAACATCCCCCCCCCCCCCCCCCCCCCCCAAATTACTTCAAAAGGTTTCTCAGCTGATTCTTGTTGGCTTTAGTTTTCTCAGTGACATACCAAATTTTTACCAAAGTTGGACCCCCTGAAAAGTGTATTTTTAAGATGGCGTCCAAGATGGCCGCCGAAACCTCTGTAACCATCAATTCAAATGTGATGATCTTGGTGTATATCCGTAGGTTTTTGGGGGCAACGAACACATTAAGATCATAAAAAATGGTATTTGTCTATTATGGAACACAAAACTCCAATATGGCGTCAAAAATGGCCGCTGACACCTCCAAATGACCACAAATCCATAGCCATTCGCTCAAGTTTGATGATCTAGATGTCTTTTCAACGTTTCTGGGGACAAGGAACACATTATGACCATTAAACATTTAAATGGGACTTTATGTTACAAGTTAATCTAACTTTGTCCAATATGGCACTACCACTTGACCTATGCGTTCAGTCTAATATTATTAAATTTGGGTCTAGATCTATCCCCTGGTTTCGGGGGACAAGAAACACATTCTAACCATTTGCAGCTGTGAATGCCTGCATATGCATTTCCCATGCACACAGGTTGTACTTTGGATACACATTTCACCAGTTCTCTGCACGACCTGGACATTTCTGGAACATTCACCCATAGTGGATACCAATGCTCTTCCTTTTGGTACCATCCAAAATCCCGAGGTCTAGGGAGGATTTTTCTCTGCAACTATACACTCTTTGTCCAAAAATTTGCTTGGTAGATGGCCCTATTTGTGTGACGAATAAGGGCATCCTATGTTGGTGGAAACAAATGCTTGAGTTTCGTGTGCTCTCCATGGCAGAATAGGTCTTGTTTAACAAAGTTCACTCTGGTAAGTGAGGTGGTTGGTCATACAGATAGTTCTATGAGGACCAACTGTCCCCCTTCTTTGTCAATCGGCTGGTAGGGTATCCTGCTTTGGAAAATAACAGCTTTTGTTACCTGTGAATAGGATACCACTATAGGCTTTACGTTTCCTTTCCTGGACGTTGTGTCACGTCCTGTAAATGCATGGAGAAAAGGAACACACTGCACACTTATCTCCAAACTCTTGATGAATGGCATTCACATTATATAATGTATAGTTCTTGCCTTGAACAATGGACATTCCGACAAGGAAACGTTTCATCTACTGGCAGTTGATTTGTTTGAGCTCCGATAATACACTAAGAAGAAAAACGAACATACATCTGTATCCACTTTGCTGACAAGAATGCGCCTTGATAAAAGCATCTTGTACATGGAGAACCAGTCCAGTGTAAACCTGCCTCAAATGTGCTTGTTTTGACACTATCTGTTAATACTTCAAAAAGTTCTTGTTTGTTGTTTGAGTCCTTGAGAAACATCGGGAAATGCTGTGGTAGTTTGTTTTGTTTGGACACATTGCGTCTTGATCCTTTGTCTCTTTTGTCTCTACTATCTCTGCAAAAGATGGCAAATTACTCTTGGCAGTGTGTGGACAATTGATGCTCCATCAAACGCTTTAGCATCTACTTTAAGAGTATCCTTGAGGTTTTCACGCAATCCAAAAGTTCAGATTTGCAAGTTGGAAGTATGAAGTTTCCATGTTGTTACAGAGTTGGTAGCCATAGTGATTTCGAAATAGAAAAGTGTGTCAAATCAGTTTGGCGGAATTGCCATGCGATGAACATTTGAGAGAATACGTTGTCATCATCTATGAGATTAATGAATTCCTTTGTTAAAGACTGTTTACTTATAAGTATATATAGTACACAAACCTATATAACGATATCGTCATTGTTGGAAACACTCGATTTCTGTATTTTAATATACACTTACTTTTCCGAACAAATCAAGTATGTCAAGTCGTTTTGAATAGGAGGATGACACTCACAACTTAACGCTCTGAAACGTATTCTATGGACAAAGATGATTGTGCATTAGGTGATAGTGGATAGCTGAAGGTCATAGATTCATACTGATTAAACAGCTCAGTCATATTCAAAGTTGTCTTTACAACTGGGGATGTACACCTAGATCATTACAATTTTTGTGAAAAGGTATGGACTGACGGTCATTTGGAGGTGTCTGCGGCCATTTTTTTACTCCGAGGTCAAGAGGTCAAGGTCGCTATGGCGAATGTAGAGAGCTGATCCGAGCTCCGACTAAAGGGATGCGTATATCCATCCAAATCACCAACAAATGAGCCAGTCTTAAGGTATATTGCCCTTACATATACTAGATGAACGTTTAATCTATATACCTTCGTATATATACACAATGTAAGGGCTCAAAACTTTTTCAATCGTGATGTGCGAAAACTGGGGACCATGTCGAAACAAAAAGGAACAGATCAGGGACCGGCGGGTAGGACGAGGTCCAGTGCTAATCAATCCAACCTCGAGGACATTAGACAATTAATTCTTGAATCCAAAGAATCTGTCCTTAAGAAAATCGAGGAGGTAAACACTACCCTTCAACTGTCTATAAACAAAATAGAGACCGAGGTCACTTCGATCAAAACTCGAGTTGACGCGTTCAAGGCAGTCACTGAGATGCAAAACACCAAGATTGATAATCTTTCAGACAAAATGTCCGTTCTCCGAGCAGATGTTGACTATAGATGTGGGATGCTTCGACGAGAGGCAATCCTAAAAGATCTACATGATCGTAACCAAAAATTCCTTTTTATGGAATAAATGAAACAAAACAGGAGAATACAGAATCAGTGCTGCGTGAACATGTGGTGTCAACATTAAAGCTCGTAGAGTCAGTTGTAAACGAGATTCAGTTTAGAACACTACATCGCATCCCAAAACCAAAATATGCAGACTCCCAAAGTGCCAATCCCAGACCCCCTACCATTTTTGCTTCCTTCCTCAATATGAATGACAGAAATACCGTCTTCTATGCGAAGTCAAAGCTGTACGGGACTGGATGTAACATCCAAACTGACCTCCCCACATCCATGAAGAAGATCAGGTCACATCTCAATAAGGCTACTAGATCTGAGAAAGCAATATGACATATACACTAGAATAAGAAGTAAAGGGGCAGTAGCACGTTTTTTACAAATTTTATTTTTTCGAATTTCCCATTTATAATGATAGTTTATGTCATTTATATTTACTTTAGAGGGTAAAAAATCATATTACACAAACCAATTATCCGTAGTGGTAATAATGCTGTTGCGTATAAAGCAAAAAATGCATGGCGGCCATTTTATTGTGAACACAATTTATTATTTTGAATGACAAAAACGATTCCCATGGATTTACGGAACCATGTACACTCATTTTTAACTTTATTTTCCGAAGAGAGAAGGGTGTTTTACTATTAGTGACATTATTTTTCAAATACATTTCGTAGACTTATTTAAGCGAAAAAACGTGCTACTGCCCCTTTAAGGGAATTGACCTGGTGTTATAGGTTAAAAAGCCAAGTGAACCGAACACTTCATGGAGACGCCAGCATGTTGAAATACCAGATTACCTTAGCCAGTACTGAATTAAAGTATCACTCAAGGTGTTGATGAATATATATAAATCAGTATAAGCTAGTTAGTTCAACCGCCATAAATCTCATCTTTAATCTATCTATAACAAATTATTATACCTATAACTTTTACAGATGATTTTAGCTGGTTCAGAATAAGGCAACACAATTGTTCATCACTTGTCTTCCAATGCCTGCAAGAATGGTTTGTTTTATGTGTGTACTGCAAATGAACCTAAGAAACAAACATTGAATTAAACATGTGTGTGTGTGTGCATATGTATCTAAGTATGTGTGTGGGTGTATGTATGTAAACTATATATATTTATGGATATGCATGTGTGAGTAAGTGTATATGTATGTATGTATGTATGTATGTACAAGACACATAAGTATATTAAATATTGACATTGATATACTTTCTGCCCTCAAAAAGTGCATTAGAGTATGTACATTTATGTAATATATATACACATGTGTGCAGTTTTGCATGCATGTATGTATGTATGTATGTATGTATGTATGTATGTATGTATGTACGTATTTATGTATGTATGAACATATGCATGTGTGTGTACTTGCCTGTATGTGTCTACATCTATAGATGATTACATTGGTGAGCCAGATAATGTGCCTATGTGTATGTATGCAGGAGCAGATATAAGTTATGTAACTATCATGATAATTTCGAAGGTGTAAGTGTGTGGGTTAAAAGCTGATAAGCTGCAAACATATTAATCCAGTAAGTAAAATTTTAAATTATATTTGTATGTATGTTTTTTTCTCAAATGCATATTACAAGATACGATATATATGTGCCCCATGTATCCCACGTCCATTGTAATTTCAAGTTTGATTGGTTATGTACATGTTTATACATATATATCACAAATGTGACTTTTGTAAAAGAAACTGACAAACTTGTCTCCCCTTTTGTGACAACATTGGACAATGAATATGAAATCATTAACGCCATATCATATATTATAATGTATAACATTAATTTTATATATGAACACTACCTTTCCAACTTCCAAGTAACTGTCAGTGGGTTATTTCACCAATATGGCAATACTATTTTTAATGTTTCTTTTGCAGATGAGTGTATAGTTATACAATTATAGTATGTGTGAACACATACAAAAGGCATGAATTTAATATGAGCATTGTTATACGCTTTTTAGTTCAATTTCCAAAATTAACATTGTAATTGTGTATTGTATACACGTGTATGTGTATGTATGTGTATGCATTTGTATGTGTGTATATGCATTGCATATGCGTAAGAAAGTGTTAATGCGCATATACATATATGTATATTGTGTGTATGTGTACGTATATGTATATATGTATGTATATGGGTGTATATCTATGTATATATGAATTTATATATATGTATGTGTGTATGTATGTATGTGTGTATGTATGTATATATATATCAAAATAATTATGATACCTGTATTGATTTGTAAGTAATTGTTAACAAAGGAAATATCATCATAATACCTTATAATATAATAGATAAACCAAACTGACCTTTCAAAAAGTGATATTCCGAAACCGCTCCTTTCGGCAATGACAGATTAATACAACGAAACCTATCTCGAATACACTGCACGCTTTCCACGCATAACGCGCACACCTTAAAACACACGCCTGCAAGCACGAACCTTCACCTGTTACAAACGGCTCATTGTAAAAAATCAATAAGAAACGCATCCCCACAGTCTCTCGGCAATGGCCAATGTTTTTCCCTTCCCTTTTGTAAATATCCCTCCTTCTAGGTATCTTTCTTTTATTCTGTTACTCTGTTTCCTTTCTACTTACAATGGGACATGTACATACCTTTTTTTCATTTACTTGTCTGAAAAATACACATTTAATGTAGAATCTAAACATGAACGGTAATTTGAAAATTATCACTTCAAATTGCCAAGGACTCAATAACAAGAAAAAACGCGTAGATGTATTTTCAAATCTTAAACGAAAGAAAGCCGACATCTATTGTTTACAAGACACTCATTTCACATCAAATCTTGCAAAAGATATCCAAATTGAAAGGGGTTCGTCAAAATGTTACTTTAGCTGTTTTAAAAGCAACGCCCGGGGCGTAGCTATTATCTTTAACGAGGAAATTGATTTTAAAATGATAGATAAAAACAAGATGAAACCAGTGGAATCTACCTTGCTCTTAAAATTGAAATTTGTGAGAAAACCCTTACCTTGATAACTTTCTATGGACCAAATACAGATAGCCCTTCTTTTTATGAAAATTTATTCAAAATCGTTACAGAATTCGACTCTGATCACTTTTCTATTTGTGGAGACTGGAACCTTGTTCAAAACCCAGACATAGACAATTTTAATTACAAAAACATAAATAACCCAGAAGCAAGAGAGGTTATACTAGCATTTATCGAAGAATACAATAGTATTGATCCGTGGCGTTATTTAAATCCGGACAGAAAGCGATATACTTGGAGACAAACAAAACCTATAAAACAGTCTAGATTAGATTGTTTCCTATTGTCTATAGAGACCTAGAACCATCCATTGAAAATGCAGATATTGAACCTGCTTACAAATCAGACCACTCAGTAACCTGGGTCAATTCGAAACTAAAGGATGTTGAAAGAGGAAAAGGTTTTTGGAAATTAAACAACTCACTACTGTATGATAAAATATATGTTGAAGAAGTTAAGAACATAATAAATAATAATTTTAAAAAAACAATACCAAATAGGATCAGATGTTAAAGGAAGCAGTTGTTGGAAATTAATGATCAACTGTTTTTCGAAACCTTACGATAAGAGGTTTTACAATTAAATATTCGTCGGAAAGCAAACGAGAGCGGGAAAAAAACGAAAAGGAACGTTGCAAAACACTCGAGGATTTAAACAGAAACCTCGACGAGGCCAACAACACTGTTGAAATGCAGTTAATATTAAATTAAACAAATGACGCTAATCTTTATTAGAAATTAGAAAAGATAAATAGTGTGAAAGCTGAAGGTGTTATAATAAGATCCAAATGTGAATGGAAAGAAAAAGAGGAAAAGCCTACGAAGTATACTTTTTATCACTAGAGAAACGAAATTATGTCAATAAAGCTATAACAAAACTTCAAACAAAAGATAATAAAATCATAACTAACACAAAATAAATAGTCAACGAAACCAATATTATTATAAAAACAATTATACAAAACAAACATGTTCGCCAGTCAATTTAGATGAGCTCTTTCAAAACTGTAAGGTCCCAAAACTCAATGACTAAGACAGAGATGTATACACTAGAAGGGGAACTAAAGTATGAATATGTATAAACACATGTATACCCAAAAAGAATAAACCGAAACAGTTTTTTAAAAAATTGGAGACCGATATCCCTATACCAAATGTATCTTACAAAATAGCAACAGCAACAATTGCCAATAGAATAAAGAAAGTACTTCCGAAAATAATAAACGAAGACCAACGTGGTTTTATGGCAAAAAGATATATCGGAGAATGCACGAGACAGATTTATGACATCATGGAATATGCAGAGTGTTTGGAAATACCGGGTTTACTGCTACTCATAGATTTAGAAAAAGCGTTTGATTCAGTAGACTGGACATCTATACGAAAGGTTCTTGATTTTTTTCAATTTTGGCCCTGCTATTAAAAACTGGATGGGTACATTTTATAAAAAAAAATATCAACTTTAGTGTTCTTGTAAATGGTTTCTCATCGGATTTCTTCGAAATTACCGGCGGGTGTAGACAAGGAGATCCGCTTTCGCCATATATATTTATTTCATGTGCTGAAATTCTAAGCATCATGACCCGTAATAATAAAAAGATAAAAGTATTTAAAATAGATGACAGCGAGTACCTCGTAACTCAATTCGCAGACGTTACTTCTTTGACACTGGATGGATCCAAAACGTGTCTACAAGCGACACTACAAACATTAACTCAATACGCCTCTTTTTAGGGACTAAAAATAAATGCAAGTAAAACTCAAGTTATCTGGATAGGTTCCTTAACGAATTCGAAAAAGACACTGTGCAAAGAATACAAATTAGACTGGTCTAAAACAGAATTTACAATCCTTGGCATAACATTCACACATAACTTGGCAGAAATGGTAGAGAGAAATTATAAAGATAAACTAAAACAAATAAAGATCATCATGAACCAATGGCTGGGAAGAGATCTTACTCCACTTGGTAGGACGACCGTTTTAAAAAGCCTTATCCCGCCTAAATTAAACCAGATATTTACAATACTTCCAAATACTTGTGAAAACATAATGAAGGACATTGAAAGACTTTGTTTTGCCTTTATTTGGAAATGGAAACCAGATAAAATTAAACGTAAAATAATAACTATAATGAAGGTGGTTTTAGAGCACCCGATATAAGAAATACAATTTTTTCTCAGAAAATAAGTTGGGTGAAACGACTCTTCAATTCGGACAACTGTTCTAAATTGAAGAAACTGTTTCATAAAAACGTATCCCCAGCACTCAGTAACGTTTATCAATACAGCGCAGAAGAAGTGATAAAGCATGTTTGTAATCCAAGAACAAACGATTTTTGGAAAGACGTTTTAAAAGCATGGGGAAGTTTCATTACCAAAAAGGGGGAACTTGTAAAGACGCTAGCTGATGTCCTGTCTCAGCCGATATGGAATAATGATAATATCAGAATTAACAATAAGGTGATTCATTATAAGCAAATGTCAAAATCAGGTATCTATCTGATAAATGATATAATCGATAGTGACGGTAACTTTTATAACTACACAGAATTAGTTAACAGGTACAAATGTACAAAAGTACAAATGTTCTTGAACATGCTGGTATCATTAATGCAATAAAATCATATTAAGTAAAGTCAAACATTAGGATAGGGAAAAAACTAGATATGCCACTAATACCTTATTTTATTGAAAATATTACTACCAAGAAAAAAGGTTGTCGAATATTTTTTTATATATAACAAGAATCAGAAATCAGGGGGTTAGGTACAAATACAGAATGAAATGGGAACGAGATTTGGAATGTCCAATCAACGAAACTGAATGGAAAAATATAAACCAATTGCCTTTTATGTCAAATCTAAGTTAAAAAACAAAATGGTTTCAATATTCAATTCTACATAGAATAACAAATGATCTCCTGGACAAGATGAAACCAAAGATGACAATAAATGTAGCTTCTGTGAGGACGAAATAGAGACCATAAGTCATCTTTTCTTCGATTGCCCTACTGTCAAAAATATTTGGAATAAAGTTAAGGAATGGAAAGAGACAAACACACAAGCAAACATAAACCTCTCAAAAAGGAACATTTGCCTTGGATATCCTGAATATAGAAATAAAGCACTGAAAATGATCATCACCACTGTTAAGTACACATTATTCAAAACAAAGCAAAATGGACTGAAACCAAATATAACCTACATCAAGAACGACATCAAGAAAGCTTACAATATTGACAAATATAACGCATACTTCTGACATGACATTCTGGCCAACGTGTCATTTGCTATTTAAGATTAATGTTAAACAAATTCATGTTGATATTCCTTTGTTTCACTTAAACTGAAAACTAGACAACTTAGAACTAAAGATGATGAGTAAATTGTTATACTCATCTATGTTACCAGCTTCTGCCAAAGTGTTTGTATCCTTTTCGTTGTAAACTAATTTGTATATGTAATGTGTATGTACATCTACCACAAAAAGAAAGAAATAAAAAATAAAAATTGTTGACGCCGTATTGGAGTTTGAGGTCCACTAATAGACAAATACCAGTTTTATTATATTAATGTGTTCGTTGCCCTAAAAAAACATACGGATAGACACCAAGTTCATCACATTTGAGTTCATGGTTACAGAGTTATGATCATTTAGAGGTTTCGGTGGCCATCTTGGACGCCATCTTGAAAACAACCACTTCTCCGGGGGTCCAACTTTTTTAGTAGCACACTAAACCTTAGAAGAATCAGTTGAGAAATTTTTTGTAGCAATTTTTGGGGGGTTAAACTGTATTTTGACCTGACTAGTTGCGATTTTCAGGACTTTGTCACTGTATTGGTCAATAAATATAATTTAAAAAACTTTCACCTGCAACAAAAAATTGATCTTCTCAAATTTCCAAACGAAACAATATTCTAAGTCAATACTCTCGACATTTAGTTATGGTCTGTATATCAAGTGCTGGCTAGTCTCAATCGACGTCTAAACAGCATTACTCGGACAGTAATGATACCAGTCCGGCATGTGATCGACTTGATTCCGACGAGTGAAGAGGGTTTTTGGAACAACTGAGCTACTGTTTAGAGTATTAGGACCAGTGCATACGGCTTAAGGCCCAACAGCATCATCCAGTACTGCATTAGCCTGCATTGACTAATAAAACTGAGGTTTCCCCGTTTCACTCGTGACTTAGAGTTTAATAATGCTTTATTCAAGGGGGGGGGGGGGGGGGTTGTGTTAGATTGTTCATGCCAATATCATTTGCTCATAACCTACAACATGTATGTAAATTTTATTTAATATTATCTTATATTCGGTGTACGGAAAAATCTGCGATGGACAAAATCTGCATTAAATTAATCTTATTTATATTTAAAGGAGTTAAAAAGCTATGTTGTCCCCTGGCCCAGATGTTCGAAGGTCTGTTAGAGTTGAGACAGCCGTATATGTATTTAATCAACATTAACTTTGACGAACATCATCGCCCCTGTTATAGGTTCAGACGATAACGTAAGTCAGCTCGCCAGCATTATCGACGACGATCGTTCTACTGCTGGTAATGTGGAAAAGCGCATGACACAGATTTTACGACGCTTCTCTCCCATTCACTATCCAACCATAAACATATTTTAACTGTTAAATCAGGATCGATTTGTATCTGTAATGCAGTTCATAGGATTTAATTCTTTGGGAGAAAAGCATTGTGATTCATAAGACATGGCGAAACTCTGAATATCAGTTGGCGACGGTCAGATTGTTTTAAAGGTGCATTGTGTTGATAGGAGTCATATATTCATATGTATTCTAAACGTTATAAATAGTGTTATTTTATCGAGAAATATTGACTGTTACCGAAAACTAACATTTATACATTTAAGTATATTTACGATATGAAGGTAAAAGTAGTGATTTTTGATCGAAAACCGGACAATGCACTGCGATTGACGCGTGCAAATTAGTCAAATGTAATTTTGGAATCTTATTATTATTATTAGTTTTGTTGATAACGTTAAATAGGTCATGTTACTACTGTGCATGTAGTTTCGTTTTATGCACATGCATATTGATGTTTCTCGATCTTAATTGGAAATTAGTAATGAAGGTATATTTATGCGATTGGGGATGGATTTGCAAGTTGAAATTATTTTTTAATGTAAACAGTACATATGGAGTGTTAGAATGTATTTAGGCCAAATAAAATTGTATGAAACACAAGGGATGCATCTTTAAACGTATTGTATTCACCGACAAAGTGTCTAAATTCTGATATCATGTACGACGCTTCACTCAGTTTATCTACGTAGTTGTACGCAAAGTTCGTAAGCGTTTAGATTTAGTTTTCGTTCGCCAACATATATATGTAAATAAAATAAATGTAAAAATCGTCCACAGTTCTAATTTACTTTTTGTTCTTAATATAATTATCAAAGACACGATGTAACATGTGTCCTAGGTATTTGTCTTTACACAAAATTTCGGAAATAAGTCAAAACAACATTGTCTCAACAAGCTCAAATGTTATCAACCTGATGTGGCTATACTTTGATATAACAATTATTTACATTTTTGACTGAAGTTATAGCTGTAGTTATAAGAATTGTATTGGACCATAACTTTAGGATCTATCTATATTTATTAAAAGGGTGGCTTATTTTCCTAATGTATCTTTTTGACTTCCCACATTTTGGAATATGAAATCATTGACGTCTCACATCACTTATCACTTCTACTTTCAGTGGACCTCTACTGTGTGACAACTTCCCCTGAACAAGGCTCAGGTGATAATGTAGTATTGACGGTTAATTTTATTAATTGCAACTGATGAAGGAGTAAACCTACAACCCAAAACGTCGAGTATCTACAATATAGAAGTTGACATATTGAGAATCTTGTTTTCTTAAAGTGAGACTTCTGTCGCCATCTTGGTTTCTTTTCATTATGTGAAATGAAAACTTGATATTGTACCTAATTTTACAACTTTTTAATAATAAAAGACATACACTGATAGAGTACCCACACAGTAAGACAGAACATGTCATAAAACTAACCAACTCTTTGCTGTTATGCTGTAGCGAAGTTTTCCCCTTTCGCTGCGCTGAAGAATAGCTTCATTTTTCATTGTGTTTTTTTTTCAACAAAAGTGCATTTTTCATTATCAAGGTGGGAATAATAAAGTCATCAAATATTAATTTCATCAATGTCTTTCAGTTTGACTGTGTTTAATCGTGTGTAAGTAGCATGTGTGTACACGGGAGTATTCTCTCGAATTTTGTTTCAATAAAAAATACCCCGATAGAACCCGGCTCCTTTTAAACTTTGTAGAAGTTCGTTTAATGTACTAACTAACTAGATGCATGTCTCATGCAGGTCTTTTAATGATGAATCTCCATGAGAATTTTCCGCAAAAGGTTCAAGTTGGTTTACAGTTCCATAAGCTGTCATTGTAAACTTCTATCTATGAACATCTACTCTCACGTGTTAACAGTGCGCTCAGTCGAGGAGATAGTTTGATGAAGGAAGGACAGCTTATCTGTATGGACAGCCATCAACTCTATTGCATGCCAAACAATTATTTGTTTCTTTTGTTTTGATATTGTTTTCTCTTGTTTGCTTT
The DNA here is from genome assembly GCA_936450465.1 of Gibbula magus. NCBI lineage: Eukaryota > Metazoa > Mollusca > Gastropoda > Trochida > Trochidae > Gibbula > Gibbula magus. The sequence continues at coordinate 76,288,223 of OW388297.1, read as the reverse complement.
TGTTAAGTGAGAAAATTCTATCAAGCATTGAATGAGTAAAATATATTAAACCCCATTTCCGGTCTCGTTGCTGTGGCTTCTTATGTTACAAGTGTATAAGTGTATAAGCCGATACACATACACTTTTTCTGATATACCTACATTTTTCTAATATACCTACACTTTTTAACAACTGAGAAATCAATGGAGTGATTTTTCTAAATTTCCAAATCAAAGTGATGACTTTATAAAATGTCAGATTATATATGAACATATAAGACACCTGGGATCGAACATGTGTCCTGTTGCTTTCTAGTCGAACGAACCATTACACCTCGAGGGCAGTTGAAACTTTGTAGATTTGTTCATGACCAAATGATTAAGGTTCTTATAATGCGTGATATAATATCATACATTTCTGTATTTCTTTTTATATAATAATGCTGTTTAATTTTGGGTCCAAATTGTCTTAACATACTGAAAGTTACTTCTGTTTTCTTTGGCCATGTTGACATAAACCATGCAGATTATGGCGTTAGCTGTACATTTCAGCGAGATGCACTCTCTTTTCGCTCTGTGCTTGTTTAGAAATATGTAATGGAGAATGCATGAGGAGCTGTGGATTCGTTAAAAATAATCAACGAGCCCGAAGGGGCGAGTTGATTATTTTTAACGAATCCACTCCTCCGAATGCATTCTCCATCTTAATCCATGTATGACTTCACGAAACATGCATATGTGATTATTTTAGATTTGAAACAATAAATTTCAATTATGGAATACCAAAATCAATTATTTTTCAAATTTCAGTGCTCATTCATCGGATATGGTACACGTAGCTGCGGCCCTCATGAAATGGATTCTTGGATTCAGATCAAAACTTCCACGCAAGCGAAGTGATTGACAGCTGAAACTCTGCCGTTCCATGCCTTCCGTGCATTGAATAGAACGTTGGATTCTTACTGACAAACAATCCTAAGGTTTCTAACAGCGTCTTGTGGCCTAATGGTTAGAAGCGCTGACTACCAAGCGAAACTGTTGCATGTTCGAATCCAGGTTCATGCATTACAAAAATTAACTTGTCTAGTTGAGAGATATTTTAAGATCCTATTCATGTACACTAAAACAAAATGCACCAGTCTCGAAAAATGTACTCGATTAGCCATTACTGAAAATGTCTAAACCTAACACCCCTTCTGACTGGGACAGTCAATAACCAGTAGATTCCTAAATAATAATCAACTGAAAACACAATAGAGTGACGTCATGACCATGGGTTAATATGTAGTAAATAATGACCCGGTGCCGAGCGGTTATGGCATATAAACTAGCGAGGGCGTCAGCCCGAGCAGAGTTTATTGCCATAACGCGAGGCAATCGGGTCATTATTTGACTTACACTCCCGCGGAACACTCTATTTATAAAATAAGTGTATATATGCATTTTAAAGGGGTATTTTGTGGATTTATACGACATGATAAAAATATATCAGTAAAATATTCCCAATGCACTCATTATTGAATTGAAAGGAAGGTTTCAAACTTAATCCTTCATTCCATACACAAATTAGACATAAATTGGTACCTATACATACATATATGAATATATAATACTAAAAAAATATATTAATACAGCCATGACAGAAAAGAACGAACACTCATCGGTATGGATCCTCGGTAGCTCCATTGGTAAAGGCGCTGCTCGACGATATAGAGGCACAGGGTTCGAATCCCACTTTCGTTACTTACAAAATTTTCATATCTAATTTGACAAAATTTCGAAATTTTACAAGTCCATTTGTTTCCGAAGGCGGAATATCTCATAACCGACCATGGTGGTTATGAGATAACCAACCTGCACAGATGGTGGTTATGGCATATAACCTGCAACTCAAACAAAAGAAATAACTTCCCAAGGGGTGTAAGAAATAGTATCCGCTTGCACTCGACCGTAAGTGGGGTATAAGACAGATATACCCATACTTTTCCTCGTGTATCAAATGATACTCTACATTTTTGTAAGTGTAGGTTATCATACGATACACGAGGAAAAGTGTGGGTATATCTCTCACAAATCCTACTGAGCGAAGTATCGTAAAATCATCATTCGGTGAACCGTATATCGGTGATTCGACATTCGTGTCCGTTAGTTGTATAGTCATACGTCATCTTTCACAGATTGTTCGTTATTTCTATTGGTTTACAAAACAACATATCTAACATATTGTTCGTTATTTTTACAGTTTTAAAATACGACATATCGCATAGACTGTTCGTTATGTGTACAGTTTTACAATACGACATGTTTCACAGATCGTTCGTTATTTTATAAACTACCAGGCAAAAGATTATTAAGCAGTCTGATTAAAATCGACCTTGTTCCGAGGAATAAGATTTGCAAAATATTGCATCTACCGGGATACGAACAGGTTCTGTAGATTCCTCGCCACAAGGTCTGAGAACACCCCGTATAGGCGTGTGTTCCGAACCAGTTTAGCGCAGCCAAAACCCAGTCAAATAGCTGACCAATCACATCATATTATTTAAACGGTTGCTGTTTTGAAAGCATACGGAACAGACAAAAGGATAGCTGTTTGGAGTTATCTGCCCCTAGTTTCTCGCACCGAAAGCATTTGTTGGGCATCTTTTGATTGGCTAGCTGAATTGCGCCCGAACACGCTAGTGTACGGGGTGCTTTCAGACGGTTTGGCGTGGAAACCTACGAACGATACGAGTTCGTGTCCCGGTAGATGCACTATTTTGCATTTTTTATTCCACGGAAAACCGTCGATTTTAATCAGACTGGATTATTAAGTATTAATATCTGAAATTTTATGCGTCGCACCATAAATCTTAATAGTGTAGGCGCTTAGTCAGAGAATACTCCTACGTCATTTTAATTTGTTTTATTCTTCAAAATTACTTGAGAAAAATGACAACTGTTCATCGACACATGTGAAAATCAATAAATGTGCATCATTCTGTACACATTTACAACATTATAAACAAGTAGGGTATAGGGGTCACGTTCGTGTATATTTCATTTCTTACCTCTGTTTACATTAAACAAAGATATTTTAACAAAAATATTAACCAATTACAAATTAATTCATTCCAAAAACTGCAGATAAGTGATGTTGTATCGTGCCATATTCCAATAATCTCTCTTTTTAAAAATTGAATAAATCGAAACCAAATAAGGTGTGTACTTTCTTTTGGCTGGCAGTTTAGTCTGATAATACGCCATCTTTCACAGACGCGTCCTTCATTCGTATAGTTTGACGATACGCCATCTTTCACAGACGCGTCCTTCATTCGTATAGTTTGACGATACGCCATCTTTCACAGAAGCGTCCTTCATTCGTATAGTGTGACGATACGCCATCTTTCACAGAAGCGTCCTTCATTCGTATAGTGTGACGATACGCCATCTTTCACAGACGCGTCCTTCATTCGTATAGTTTGACGATACGCCATCTTTCACAGAAACGTCCTTCATTCGTATAGTGTGACGATACGCCATCTTTCACAGACGCGTCCTTCATTCGTATATTGTGACGATACGCCATCTTTCACAGACGCGTCCTTCATTCGTATAGTGTGACGATACGCCATCTTTCACAGACGCGTCCTTCATTCGTATAGTTTGACGATACGCCATCTTTCACAGACGCGTCCTTCATTCGTATAGTGTGACGATACGCCATCTTTCACAGACGCGTCCTTCATTCGTATAGTGTGACGATACGCCATCTTTCACAGACGCGTCCTTCATTCGTATAGTGTGACGATACGCCATCTTTCACAGACGCGTCCTTCATTCGTATAGTGTGACGATACGCCATCTTTCACAGACGCGTCCTTCATTCGTATAGTGTGACGATACGCCATCTTTCACAGACGTGTCCGTTATTTGTACAGTTTTACAATACTTCATGTTGAACTGTTATGTTCTTTATTAGTTGCCGGCAGCATAATTAAAATTACGCTTTCTTGATGCGTGTAAGTAAGGCTGATATTGCACTTGTATCTGAGTTCAGTTGAGTTCAGTTGAGTTGAGACTCTTGTTGGTGAGGACCCAACGTATATCAATTCTAGACCTGCAGTTTGTTTGTGAAGCGTAATGGATTAACAGGCAGTCAGTTCAACTTCCTGTTTGCTTATCTTCTATTTTAATAAATCACGACATGTCTCATTCGTAATTGTTGAAGCTGGTAAAGTAGGAATCTTGGTTTTTGCGAAGTTTTATTATTGTTGCTCATTCAGCAATATTTAGTAATACCGGTACATGTTTCCAAACTTTCTTTGATCGGTATTATTGGAGACGGGAAGATGAGATATGAAGACAATCTAATGGATGTTTGGCGGTATATTTTATTATCACTGTTAAGCATTGCAGAAAATGCCATATGACTCGTCCGTCTGCATGGAAGCTATTCAACTCATTCAATCCGAGACTTTAATGATACTAGTCTTGTTGGTGATGAGAAATTCTATTTGTATAGACAGAGTTATGATTGTCAGTAGACGGTATAAATGTTGTCGTTATCGTGGTATCTCAGGTATAAGCGTAATGTATATTACATCCTTAGGCAAACTTCAGCGCAAACGTGTTGAGTACCTATTTGTCCTCGTCACACACACGAGGTGAGGTGAGGTGAGTTGGGGTTTAACGCCGCTTTCAAGAGTATTTCGCCTATATCGAGGGTGCTATAGTATTATGTCAGGGAGAAAACCTGCAATACAACCAGACATACGAAACGTTATGGGGGACTGGTCACTGATAGTACGACATCTATAGAGCGGTGCTTGATTGTATCTAGCTTAACTGCCAGTTGTTTGATCTCACGATTGTCTGGTTGAGGTGAATGAATGGATAATACGTTGGACAGTCAGTGCTGGTGATTGATACCTGATTCTGAGTTCGAATCCAACAATGGACTCCAACATAGACTGAGGATATTACATGTGTGTCTTTAACATACTATGTTTACGACGCGATTGCCTGAATATAAGTATTTCCAGAGCGAAAGCGAGGGAAATACCGATATAGACAGACACTAGTGTCGTAAATATAATATGACATAGACACGAATATAATATTCTGTTTATTACCGAAATCGTGAAATTGATAAATACGCTAAATCCGCATCTCTCCCTAGACTGACGACCCGCCGTCACCGCAATTAGAACGCAACGTCATAGACGAAGCGTAAACTAAATTATTACCTACGAGTGCAATCATATCGGAGTTCATATTTTTAATACGATGCCCTAGGGCAAAATATTACTTATTCATGGTGACGTGACGTCATAAACAATGCTATGACGCAGTTGAAGGCGAATTTTAGCGTAGTTTCATTACTTTAATGACTTCGGTAAGAAAAAGAATATTATATTCGTGTTTAAGACACTCGTGCCTGAATATCGGTATATCCCTCGCTCTCGCTCGGAAAATACTAATGTTCAGGTACTCGTGTCGTAAACATAGTATGACATAGACACTCATATAATATCTTCTATCTATAAACTATTGCAGATAGTCGGATCCCTGATACAACAATGTAACATATTGTAACATATTGCAACATATTATCCCAGTTGCGTAAACGATTTACGATTTACGTTTATATTTTCCAGTGATGACATTTGTGTATGTGACTGTGTTTAGTCTCAGTGATGTGTACTTCAGGTACAGTATATTCACTCAATCTGAAGACATTCAGTGTCCAGACACTTCAACCAACATTAACTGTTGAGTGAACAGAGCTTCTATTAATCCCTTTTACATAATAATAGACTAGTCCAAATAGAAACAAAGAAATATATATATATATATATGTTTAACACAAAACAAGACATTTTTCTCAAATAATATTATTTGTTGAGTTTCATCAGATGTGTCCTTCAATTCTTTTTGTTAAGGGTTAATTCTTGGTTATTTAATAAATATACAACTTTTGAATAAACACAGATTTTCAATAATAATAAAAAAAAAACACTTATAATTTCTTGGGAAGATGATAAACTTCCTTGATTTGGTATCAAACCGTTGATATAAATCAATTAAACTTGTGAATATTTTTTCCAGTAAACAAAAAAATCCATAGCTTATAAATAATGCAAAAAAAACTGTCTTGATTAAAGATATTTCCAATTGAAACAAACATGCACTTGGAGCACTAAAAATATCAATGAATAGTTACTGTTGTTGCCATGTTTTAATAATTATTTCAAACATTTAAAAAAATTTAGTTTCCAATAGAAATAAAGTAATTTGTATTTTTTAAATTTTATCAGTAACGAAACTGTTTCAGACTGGAGCTCGCCCCTGTCACGTGACTGTGTATATAAACAAGAGTCTTAATACAGTCTAAGTCCCCATTCCTCAAGTCTAGACAAACTAAAAGTTTAAAAACATAAAATGATATGGATGAAGGAAGAACAGTCATTAAAATTTCAAAGACTAAATTTTCTTCTAAGGCTCAGTTTTCTCAGTAGTCTTACACTCAGACTATGAAAAAAGTATTTATTCTGAAAATATCACCATTTTATTAAATATTGAAAAGGAGACTGAAAGAAATGGAATTTTTAAAAAAGGATCATTTTCATTTTTTTTTTTTTTTTAACAGTCTAAGTGTTAGACTATTTGCTCAGCTGAATAGCAGTGGACTGTTCCATTATTCATGTAGGGGGTCACCTTAATTAACCCTCTAGGTCAGTTTCAATAAGTGTCTGCAAACCGCTGGCCGTGGTAGACTGTGATAGTTCATGGAGTGTCTACATGCAGTAGAAGAAAACATGTGTTAGTTCATGAAGTGACAGAACGAAAAGGGAGCTTGACATTTGAATGAATCACTGTCCTAAAGAGAGCTATCTAGTTGAAACTAGTTGTAATGCTATACGCCCCACAATTGCGTCATTACGTAATGTAGGACTCAGGGGACGTATAACATTACAACTAGTTAAAAGGAGGGTTCTATTGAGGTATTCTTTGTGGAAACGAAATTCGAGAGGATTTTCCTGTTTACATATATATGTTATTAATACATGATTAAATCGCAGCCAAATTGAAAGATAGTAATGAAGGTAATATTTTGATGACTTTACATTTCACAACTTGATAAGAACAAGTGCACATTTGTTTAAAAATAAAAACAATGAGAATTGAAGCCATTCATCGGCGCTGCGATTGGGGAAAACTTCCCTACGGCCTAATAGCATATTGTTTATTAGTTTTGTGATACGTTATGTGTTACTATGTGAATATTCTATCAGTGTATATGTTTTATTAACTTTCCCTTTCACTACATTGTACAAATATGTGTTTGTGTGGAGAGTGTTGTCCTCTGATATCCACATCCATCTGTTCGTGTTGGTAGCCAGCTTCTTCTTGTACAGAACGGACTGTCTCGCGACGCTTTAATAAACCACACATCAACACTGTGGCTTCACGAGAAATTGTTTTTCTTAGGATTATGAATGCAAATGATCTAGATAGAAATATCACGATATCTAAATGTACTTGATTTAAAATTTTGATGTCAGGTGAAGCATTTGCATTCATTGACTTTTGTCATGTGATTGTTGATAACTTGATAACGATTTGTCTGGACTTACTGAAGTGCGTTCTCGTGTGAGGGTATCGTCGTTAGAAGCATAATTGTGACTCGTGGTGCTATGTACACTTTAAGCTTCCTGTTTAGACAATAAAATAGTTACTGGTCGTTTGCGAGAACTTATAAATTCTAAATACAACGTCGAGGTGGAAAGTTTCAATAGTTGGTCATACATGTAGTGCAAACAAAGATAGCCGTACAGGGGAAACGGTAGTACACAAGTGGTGTGATGATTTCCAAACTGGATATTCTCAGAAGAAGCGATTATCATTTCCCTTCGTAATCACCTACTTGATTTTGAAAACACATGGTCGTATACAGTCACCTGTTTTCAATAATTTGTCATATTTTCGAAAGAGCCATAAGCTTATAAGAAAATTAAATAAACTCCAAATATGCCTTTTTACCACGTTTTAGTCTTTATTAAGAAAGACAGTCAATCGAACTGAGATTAACAGCTGCGTGTAACTATAGGTTTGAAAACTAACTATTTAAAACTAACCATTTTTAAAACTAAGTATTTCACACAATACTTAAAAAGCTGCATATGTTAATAGCGGTAGACATCATCTTCTTTCGCCACAACGCTCATGGTGGTTTATAAAAGACCATCTCAACTCCAATTTAACCAATTTAACTTTTACTTTTTATTTACTTCGAATGTGTCTGGTGTAAATTCAACAAGAAATCGTGTTGCAGTTTTTGTCTCGGAATCGGTCTTCACTTTATAGCGACATGTTTATGGTTACATTTTCATGAAGTTAAAGGTATACAACATTGATTTTACATTAAAACGGAACGGAAACGTTTGTCCAACGTATCTGTTTCCAAAAAATAGCAACCATAGCTTGTGTTTAGGTGTGCTAGGAGCATGCAGTTGTAGAGTCTAGAGGCTGATCCTCGAAACATAACTCGATAGGCTTCCCTTGGATATAATTGTCCAACAGAACGAGCCAAAGTCGATTTGACGCATCATCAATTCATTTGAAATGTTTTATTTTATTTTAACTCATTACGTGAATATACGTGAATACGTGAATACGTGAATACGTGAATACGTGAATACGTGAATACGTGAATTACGTGGTAGCTTATTTGATGGTTGATCGTTAATGTTCTTGACAGAAATACGCTGTTATCATTAGAAGACGATGCCCGGATAAAACGAAGGGATCCGAAGTTCCGAACACGTTATGTTCTAAGTCAAGAAATCGTATATATACTGTGTGTATATATATATATACACACATAATATCATATGAAGTATATACAAATAAATTGAACATTAATAAACCATTAAAACATATATTTTAAACTTCGTTAATGTGCATGCATGCCATTTGGACCTCACGTAATATGCAGTTACAACGCATGTGTATGATATGTGTATGTCATTTAAAGGATACTAAATTGTATGTATGCACACTGATTTGCAGTAATTTCTAGCAATTGAATATAATGATATATACTCAAACATAGGGATTAATGCTTTACTGAAGACAGTAGTATAATACACAGTGACTATCTCCACGTTAGTACCAATGTATTCTATAATAGACTTGATGTTTGGTCTACAGATGAACATTCTCTTATATATGACCAGAACGATATCTTTGAGAATGATTCATTAACAGAAATTAATTTGGCGCGGAAGTCGTTCTGGACGCTATCAGTACGATCTCAATATGTTCCGTGTATCATTCCTGAATCCAATTATTGCCTGGCCGTGCGAATAAGGATCTAACATTCTCATCATCAAGGCTTTATTGCCTATTTAATAGTTTTCTGATAATATTAGTGAATTTCACTGAGCGTATTACAACTCTACTGTTACGTATAGTTCCTTGATATACGATACAGTGACATTAGATTTATAGCGTTACCTGACTGATGTACGGAACACCTGAGTCATATACCTACTACAAACACTACGTGGCACTGGAGTAGTTTACTCAAAACCTATATTGTCGATTGTTTACATTAAATGTTGACATTTACCTGTTATAAGGTATGCATATTATCAAAATATGAATGGTGAAAATGGTTTGTTAAATTATTCGACATGGTGAGGTTGACTGTATATGTAGTTCTGCTTATGACGCGTGTGAGAAAGTACACCAACGTTATATGATGAATGTGAAAAGTCATACATGAACCTTTGGAAGTGATATATTGGGTCCATTTCAAAGCTTTTATATTTATAAAATTTCCCATGTCCAGACATTAGATAACACTGTATACACATTATTAAAGTATTGATAGTCTTCGACTGCGACTTTGTGAAGTGTATACTTTTACTTCTATATGTTAACCTGTCATGAACCAACTCATGATTTGAAAGTTAAAATTATTTGTTCAATGGTACGATATGGTCGCGCTGTTTGACTTCTATATTAATTTAATATTTCCAATATCTTTAAAATAGATATGTGTAGAATTGTTGGTTTGAGAGAAGTATGAAATGTTTTGGAACTGTTTTATGGAAGAGAAATACATAGCGAAAGCAATATGGCTGGACAGCAAATCTTCTTCGTAGTAAAAACATGTGTTAAAAATTGCTATTCTGAATTGTAATTATAAAATTTAAGTTTATTTGAGTTGGCTCATACGTGGGATTTGCAAAATAATGTTAATCTTAAAACGGATTCACCAGTTATAAAGTGGTTTAATCGCGCGAGTTTATCTACTTTCGAAGAATAATAGACCGTCTATGGTTTACGAATTAAGTAAATAAGCTGCTACAAAAATTAACAGAGAAACATACTCGTCAAATTTACTAATAATAGTTTTTTCAGTATTCGATTTTGTTGAGAAATTTCAGAAAATGAGGTCCTTTCCATGAAGGTTGTGTCTTACATATACTCATCATAACTATAAACTGTTTAAGGGACATCTGGTATGTTGCTAGAGTAACATTAGGTCACACATGGTGTTTTATTTTATCGAGAAATAGTGAATAACGGATATCATTTATTATGCTAACTATTGCTTTTCAAACCTGATATATGTAATTATTCCGTGACATGGATATGCCGTGTCGCGAAATGATTTGCAGTAATAGCCACACTACATGAGCATACTACATGACCACACAGATACACCCACAGAACAGACAGATGAACACACTACAGTATTATAGTCTCTCGTCCAGATCCCGTTACTGTTTAAGTGTCTATAGGCAAGTCTACAACAAAACTTTACAGAAACCGGATTGAGAAGCACATCTCAGAGGCTCCATTTTATTTATTTATATTTTTTGTTTTCCTCAAATTTTCAAATTTTGAAATTTCACCAAAAAAACACAAGTTACAATTAAAGGGGCAGTAGCACGTTTTTTTAGCTCAAATAAGTCGATAAAATGTATTTGAAAAATAATGTCACCAGCAGTAAAACACCATTCTCTCTTCGAAAAATCAAGTTATAAATGAGTGTACATGGTTCCGTAAAGACATGGCAATCGTTTTTTGTCATTCGAAATAATAAATTGTGTTCACAATAAAATGGCCGCCATGCAATTTTTACTTTATACGCTACCTCTTTATTACCACTACGGATAATTGGTTTGTGAAATAAGATGTTGTACCCTCTAAAGTAAATATAAATGACATAAACAATTATTATAAATGTGAAATTTTTTAAAATAAAATTTGCAAAAAAACGTGCTACTGCCCCTTTAAGTTACAGTAACTGAAGGTTATTAAGTGTTATGGCTGTTCTCGTACCATCACACTTTGTTCATGTTCATACTACAGCATAAGCTTCCCAGCTTGTGACCATTCATTAGAAGAGGCTCTTTACCCACGCACTGTAGCTCGGGTATCTCGGCCCTGTTTGTCAATGTTAGTTAACGAAGGTAAAGACCAACAGACTGGTTAACATACCAACTACACTCTGACTCACTCTCGTGTCTTTTTACAGTGTTCGCCTTCACTTCACGTTAAGCCGAGGCAGAATATCGCCAACATGTAGTTTAGTCTAGAAATTAACAGTCCTGCATAAGAACACTTCAAAACACACAAGATATTAAGAAGCGAAAATGAAACCACGGAATTCTCTTTTCTCCAAGGTTCCTCTCCAATATTTCTTTTTTTTAAACTCTTATGAATTGATAACTAAAACTACAGGACTGTCAGTGACCGCGAGTCAGTCTGCGAGCCATCAGCCCGGCACCGTATTCTTGAATAACATGTATTGAATCCAAATAAATAGGGTCATACTAAACTTTAAAGGGACAGTGGCACGTTTTTTCGCTCAAATAAGCCGATAAAATGTATCTGAAAAATAATGTCACCAAAAGTAAAACACCCTTCTCTCTTCGTAAAATCAAGTTATAAATGAGTGTACATGGTTCCGTAAAGCCATGGCAATCGTTTTTTTTGTCATTCGAAATAATAAAATGTGTTCACAATAAAATGGCCGCCATGCAATTTTTGCTTTATACAAACACCAGTATTACCACTACGGATAATTGGTTAGTGTAATAAGATGTTGTACCCTCTTAACTAAATATAAATGACTTAAACCATTATTCTAGATGGGAAATTTTAAAAAATAAAATTTGCAAAAACGTGCTACTGCCCCTTTAACAAAGACTTATCTTGGCTTCCTCTACTGGTGATACAATACTGCTACGCCACAACACATCGCAACACAGCAATACATCAATAACAAGAGATTATTTATTATTTCAGGCATTTTATTTAGCTCCAGATCTCTGTACAAAAATTATTTCGAGGATAGATTTGATCGCGTTTAAGCTTTGCTTAAACAGTCAGCATAAACAGAAGATAAGAAACTGTCAAATTAAACAATTCACAGAATATTACTACATTAATTTCTTGTGCAAATATACAAAGTACAATAAATTTCGATTCTTTGTCATGGAAAACATTGTAAAATAGTTAGATTTAACATTCCATTACCGGGTAATACAAATATGGAAATTAAAGTAATTCACGTAGACAATACACAGTTCTGTGCGCATCAAACCGGCGCACCGACTGCACCACGTGACTAAAATGGAAAACAACTGTGTCAAACACACGTGACTAGAAGATACTAACGTCTACGCTCTGTACAATGAAGGTGTTGAGATCGGACGTGAATCCCCAGTGTACGCGTATGTACAAATCTAAACACGGTAAATAAATAAACTCTTCCTCGGGTGATGGAATGAATGGTACAAGTAGCCTTAACGACACGACCCATTGCCGGAAGTTGTGGTATCAACACCGTAACGAAGGTCCGCAGTTAATAGATCCAACAACTTCCGGTCATGGCATGAGTGAAATATATCGCCCTTTTATACTTAAATAAATAACTTTTCTTAAAATATAACAACATTATGACTGTGCCTTCAACCATTCTCAGTAAAGAAGGGGCCATCTCGGATGTTTACAATATAAGTAGTATAAATAAACTCTAAGGGTACAAATCGTATGAGGATATGCAGTAAATGCTACCACCCATCTATGGTAAAATGTCAAACATTCGAGATAGCCCTGTTATTATGTTCACATCCATATATAAATGTATAAAAACCAACCCTATATACTATGCTATGAACTGTCCGGATCAACCAGAGGACCCGACAGTTTACCTAAGCTCGTTTTGTATTCAAAGATGTAAAAATAGAAATCTGATCTCCAGATATAAATATAATTAAAATCGACAGTATTATGCAAAGAGTTGCATTATCAAATCTCTTTGTGACAGTTAGTAAAATATAAATATATATATAGATTCCCCTGTCTGCAACAGTACAGGTAGTATGGAAATAGATCATCTTGAGAGGGGCGACAACTCTGCGTCGCCGCGTTACCATAGAGATGAAATAAGATCTAAAGGACCGCTTTCACACATGACTAGATTCTGCTTCACTCAAACAAATAAAATATATACAATTACGTCCAAAGGATGTGGAAAATCTATAAATATAGTTTCAATTATGATAAATCTCTTTTCTTTCTGTAACAAGGCAGAATATGAAACTTGTAAATTATGCATGGGTCATATCACATTTCACCAAAATATTCATAAAGAATAGCGGTTTCAAGTTTCACTCAAAGAAAGCTCGGTCAACATAGGAATCCGGTTCAGAGGAAGACGTTCCCGTATATATAATAATATGTATATATACACATACGCCACAAGTGTGTAACACTGAAACAGGTGAACAGTTATCTCCCTTTACTCAGCTCTAATGTCAGTGACTGAACCTAGGGGGCATGTGCGGGGAAATATCCAAATATGTAAATTAAGTACGGTGGTGTCACAATACAGTTGTACAAAATAATCATCGAAAACGAGGCATTCTTTCTTAAGTAGGAACTCTTTTGGCAACGATTTCAAGCAATTGAGTTTCTTTGGGATTTTTAAAATGCGTTTGCTCTACAAAATGTCTAGAAAACATACTTGAACGATATGGCTGCACCACGTCAGGTAGTTCCGATAGTGAATTTAGATGGAAGGAGAGAATATAAGTCAGTTAGTAGTAGTTAGTATGAATGGAATGCAAACTAGTTACCCTGTTGCTACAGAAGGCTGTATATCACCAGAACCTGCCCATGTATTTTACTGCTGCCTCGTTTTGACTAGATTTCACTCACATTCTAGCGTAGTAATACACAAAGTTGGTCCGCAACACTTCACAGCATTACTAAAGCGCACTATATTATCTGTTACAATGTCACAAGCATTATGAAAGTACACCTAAAGATTTAAAACATGTAACATTACCAAAAGAACCATACATAAACGATTCACCGTACAAGTAATAAATTCTTTAGAAAAATACTAGACCAAGATTTTACTGCACAGCATATAACATGCGCTCCCTAGAAACTAAAACAAATGGCGCGGGTTAAATACATTTAGCAATTTAACACTTTAAAAATGGAAAATGTTCAGAATATTTGACAAAAAAATAATTACGAAATCATAATGCTACCATTTTCATTGATAAACATAATCATATAAAACGACTGATATCTGGTACAATTTGGCTTAATGTATTTGGCTGCAGAGGTAGCACTTAAGATGATAACTATTGCACAATTTTGAAATAAACTGAAACAAATCAAAACGTAAAATCTAACTAAACGTCTTTGCAGCAAACAGATATGTTCGCCCTTGTATGTAGTATTTGTACAAAACTGAAACTGAAAGCTTGGCCAATACAACAAACTGCAGGGATGGCATATTTGGGGCATAATGGGTCACGTGACTCAAAACGGAAGTTGATTTGACAAATACAAATTTTCAATAATTGGCGGCGCTCGTATGACGTCCTCCAGTTTGAAGTAGAACATGCGTTGGAGGCCTTCTCGACTTAAGGAGCGCAGTTCGGCAATCTTGCCGAGAATTCGCGAGAAAAAATGAGATTTCTTCTGTGCCTCACTGTTATACGTGCAGTGGTCGCGGAGACAGTCAATAATTTTCATCTGTAAGTCTTCCATTTTCTTCGGTTCCTTCAAGCCATGCCGTACTGCAAGAAGAAGAAGAAAGACTTAAACATTGACAACATTGAACATGGACATTGGATGAACGGATGGTTGAGGACCGAGAGTGGTGTTTAACAGTGGCAATTAATGTTACGTGGTGTTACAGGGGCGTTACTGCCAGAGTATGTATGTAGATTCCCGTTTAAAGTGAGAGGTTTGTATTGGGGCATCTTCCAGTTTGTTGTTGTGTATACCATGAGATGAATCGAAAGCGCTGTATTTCTTTATAGAAATTGTCAAATATAAAGTCACCAGGATATTATCCACAGTAATATGTTTCAAGTGGATTCCGTTATACTCATGTATCAATAGCATTTGCATAAACAGGAATGCACCATCGCTTTTCGTTGCTACAAACATCCCTCGATATAACCCTTCCGTTAAAGCTTTTATGCTGCCCGTGCTTATAAAACAATACCCTAAATACTCGCGGATTTGTTTCATCCCCAAACTAACCCCAGTCGTAATTACAAAAAACACTACGCTGCAAAGACGTTACCTTTGTTAGCAAATGATACAGCTGCAAGGTTTTGTTCTATTCGAACAGGTTAAAGTATCTCATTCTGTGGTTTTCATTTCTTGTAGACAAATATTGTTCATCTCTTTAGTAACGTTTTATCCTTTGAGGTGCATAATCTTCAATCAACTGCGAAATGCTATTGTACTTACATGTCACCATTGAGAGTGCCGCCATACAGGCGAGAGAGGAGATGTCGAGGGTCATGCGTGTGAGACTAAGGCCGAAGTCGACGATGGAGTTGATCCAGTCCCCGAACATGCGCAGACACTGGAGGCGATGCAGGACTAGCCCGTTGTCGAACACAATCTTCTCGTCTCCCGCCTGCATTCTGACAACAGAGAGATGGGGGGGTCGTCATTCATCATGTTATAAGGAGAAGGCAGGTACTATATTTGTGCAGTTTACAAATGACGTTATTTGATATGAAGAATACCAGCAGAATGTCCATGGAATATGTCATTGATGTCCTACATTCGTTGTCCATAGATTAACGGTTTAAAGGGATACATTCCAGTTAAAGGAAATGAACATGAAGAAGGAGCCAGCCCAAAGGCGTAGTTCTGTCAATTTCAATAGCAAAATACCAAAAGAACGTCAAAAGTTATCAGTTCCGGGCTGACGGATTGGATACATACAGTTAAACCAAAGTTGATAAATATATGTTTATATTCACAAGCTAAGTTTGATTTCTCCTGTGTTAATCATGTCTCACTGAAGTCCAACCAACACGCACCTGTACGCTGTCCTGAGGACGAAGAGCTCGAGTGTTGCGGACTGGAACAGTAGGTCCTGGTCCTCCTTGCAGAGGTCCGAGAAGCCAGGGATCTTGTCCGCCCAGCCCCTCAGCACGTCCACCGCCTGGATCAGGATGTCGTAGAACATCTGGATACGGTCGTCCTGGGGGTGCGGGCTCTCCTCCTCGTTGGGCACCTTGTACTGTGGGAGGGAGGAACAGGGCGTTAGGTTCAGACAACAGGGCCTTATATGTTCAGAGGGTTGGCGTTTGAAACAGAATTAGAATGAGAAGGCGACCGTCCGGTTTATAGTGGCAAAGAAGACGACGTTTAACAGTGGTACTAACATTCCTCACAAAACATGTTATACATAAACTGTTTGAGAGGCATTCTAGAAGTTGGTGTGATGAAGAAGACAAATATTTATGGATGATCAACTTCTTTATTAACAATAGCGACGTTTCGGTATATATCCTTATACCGTTATCAAGCATAAGATGCTTGGTAACGGTATAAGGATCTATACCGAAACGTCGCTATTGTTAATAAAGAAGTTGATCATCCATAAATATTTGTCTTCTTCATGTTATACATAGACTAATATATAAAAGGAAAACTACCATAGCATAACGTAAATGACCAAGTGAGGTAGTTTATATGGAATGAGACTGGCCCATCTATACAACTAACTACATAAGCACACTGAGTCGACCAGTGTGACTAGTCTTAGTATAAAAGTGGGCCATGGCTTATGACACATTGGTGTTTGACACATTGGTGTTTGACACATTGGTGTTTGAATAAGTATGGTTGTTAAAGATTCGGTAAAACGCATTTTTCTCAAGAATGACAGATTATTACCTCTACGTACAGTATATATCGGAATCAATTGAGCATAAAATCGAGACAATATACATTTGAAATTGAATATTAAGAGGATTTTAATTTACCAATTTTTACAATGCCGCAATTGCCGCTGCGATCCGTTTTGATCCGTCTGTGACCCGCTCCGTAGAGCCTCATTAATTATTTAATGATGATAATCACTGCCGCTAGATGAATTTATGAGGTGTGTTAAATCGCCAAAAACATATGTTTATGGAATAACTGTGTAATTGTTATCTGCGGAATTACCTAGTTGGATATATAAACTTTCGATATACGGAATATTTATGTTGTTTTATTGAAGATTTGTTAGTGAAATTAACAATCAAAATGTTTCGAAATTACGTTGACTTATGACTATCGCCGATAATGAGATTACTCCAGTGACGTCACAGGAGTCATCGCTTCAGGGACCACATCCCCGCAGATTTTCATTCTGGTCGCCGGGGCTAAATTAGACGTTGTTTTGAAAAGCCGTAGATATAAGTTATTAATTTTAAGGACCGATTTCAGAAATTGAGATTCGAGCAATTGTCAAATTGACGTCCCATTTTAATGAATCCGAAATTGACCATATGTCATTACATCTATCCTTTAATAAAAAGAACGAAATATTTGGATTTACATAGGTTTTATTGCATAGTATACAGCGTAAATGAAAATAAAGAAGCTATCAATCTAATATAATTCGTTCTTCTTCATCTTACCAATTTTAACTACCTCAATGGGAAATATAAAATGGAGATTAAATGAGACAGTTGCAATACAATGGATTAATGTTCATGTTACGTTACGTATATGTTTGAGCCACGATGGCTGAGGAGGGTCTCCGTGCGAGGTGGTCGCGAAGAGCTGGAGGTTAACTAACCGCGATCTAGTGGGATTAACCTTTGGTCACCTTCGTTTAAAGAGGCGTTCCCAAATCGTGACCTGATTATTAGTGAGGGTTTTTTAGGAACATGTAACAGATTATATGATTGGGAATAGGTTTCAAAGTCATTCAACTCTAGTTTTTGATACGCAAGTCCTTAGTACAACTCGTTTGTACAGGTAGTACCAGCATGGGGCATGCTTGGTGTGGGGGAAACATCCGGTGAAAGAATCTCTAGACAGTGTACTGATATGAGGTAGGAGTTGGGGAACATCGTGTAAGAATCTCTGGACAGTGTACTGATATGAGGTAGGAGTTGGGAAACATCCGGTGAAAGAATCTCTAGACAGTGTACTGATATGAGGTAGGAGTTGGGGAACATCGTGTAAGAATCTCTGGACAGTGTACTGATTTGAGGTAGGAGTTGGGGAACATCGTGTAAGAATCTCTGGACAGTGTACTGATATGAGGTAGGAGTTGGGGAACATCGTGTAAGAATCTCTAGACAGTGTACTGATATGAGGTAGGAGTTGGGGAACATCGTGTAAGAATCTCTAGACAGTGTACTGATATGAGGTAGGAGTTGGGGAACATCGTGTAAGAATCTCTAGACAGTGTACTGATATGAGGTAGGAGTTGGGGAACATCGTGTAAGAATCTCTAGACAGTGTACTGATATGAGGTAGGAGTTGGGGAACATCGTGTAAGAATCTCTGGACAGTGCACTGATATTTCTTGTGGATATGCTCACCTTACTGTAGTCCAGGTTTGGAATGTCAGGGCTGGTGTCGACATGCGCGCGCACCAAGGCGGTGATGAGGCTGACTGGTGGGGAAGGGGGACTCTCCTGGGGAGACTTTGGTTTGGAGGGGAGGCGACCTCGACGTCCCTTCAAGCTGTCTGTCCGCACCACTGCAACGTAAATACGTCCATTCAGTTCTATACACAGGATATTACTAATATACATGTAGTCAAACTCCAACGTGACCATGGTTATTTAGTTCTAAACACAGAGTATTGCTTAAAAAGTGAAAGCTAATTAGGTAAGCCATTAATTTATGTCGACATTACATGTTTCAACACCTATGTTAAATTTGAAAATATACTCAATTTACTAAACAATATCAGTCTAGTTCCTGTCATCCAAGACCTAAAGGAAATCTATCATTAGAGCGAGGAACGAACCAGATTTAAGGGATTGAATTGTTTGCACACGAATATTCAAAGCTTGGTGTTTATTACAACACATGAGGTTAGAACGACATTAAGACACGGTTAAGCTAGTCCAGGGTCAGAAAGAGAAATGCTCTGCGCAGATAACTCCGAGTGTCGGAGTACTCGGGTATTCTACCCAGGGTCGCTACATCTAGACGAGACCAAATGTTGGAATCCAGTAGCCGATATACAACAATTACAAGAAATACGTGTTACGGTTTACATCTTTAGGTCCGAGAGACGTACAACTGATGAGCATTGGCCCAGCATATAACTACTATGCTATCTTTTATAACCACTCATTCGAGTTTTATAAACATATATGACATCGAATGTCTTTTATAACCACTCATTCGGGTTCATAACCAATGGGAATGTTGTCTGTATACCACGAATACAACATTCCGTGGTACTCGATACGGCAAATTACTCGCGGATTCTCTATTCTACTTCTCCTACCCGACCAGTTCTACTGGAACGTCTACAGGTGAGTGTGGTCACCGAGATGTTGGGAGGAATTGGAACTGTATTGGGGCACACCACGAGTGAATTCATTCAAACCTGCCCTATATTGATATAGGGAGGCGAGTGGCGGACGGACTGGTGATCATAACCCGTATAGGAGGCCACATGCGTCTATAGTGGACCGAGTCTCTGGCACTGATTCCTTCAAGACGAATCATTCCGAGTGGGCCAACATGGCGGCCATATGTTCGGGTATCGTGTGCCCAGGGGCACGTGTCTGTGTGCGCAACAGACAAACATGACAGGGGCCTCTTGATGCGCGTGCTTCAAGCAAACACTCTTAATCCCCCTCACTTCCTCGAGTGCTACTTGTACGGTCACAAAGCAAGTAAATATTTTACACGAAAATGCCACCAGCGCAAACAGATTTAGCGTTTAAGGTTTTCACATATTGGAAGAGTAAAGAAATATTTGGTCCCGGATTCGCTTGAATGTAAATTTTCTATTGGCCCGAAGCGGCCTGGAATTGGTTGCCAAATCAAAACCTGCTACTTTGTGAATGGAGGGTGATGATTTGTCGGAAGCGCCCCGATAGTTCGTCTTGTCCTGAACCAGGACATGTTTACGGAGCAAACAAAGACAAGTTTGAGGGCTGATAACACTGACTGTATTTCAACGCATGTCCTCTGTATCAGACCCTTGTCTCCTCCATCTCTCATGTCTAGATTCCAATAAAAGCCTCCCGAGCTAAGAAAACAGGCGCTGGTGTTATTGTTGAAATCAAGCCCATGCTAATAGCGCTGTCTAGATGTGGGCAAGAGGATGCTTGATTCGGTAGGTGCAGTTGTACACTTCCAGTATATTCAACTACTTCGACACATTGGTGAACTTGAAACATCATGCCGACTTTTACTATGTTGTAAACAACCTTTCGATATATCCATACATGGTCACATATAGACATAATATCTTGATTATGTATACATATAACACGTTCTGGACATTTCGTTAAGTTATCTTTGATGACGTCAATATCCACGAGAACCTGTCCTGTCCTTATTTTCATTCAAAGACTCTTCTCGTTTATACACACCCACACATGGCTTGACTCGCGGTTCCCTTGTCCTCCCTAATTTATTCATTCGTTAACAGTCTTTCCTCGTTCATACACATCCATGTCGTCATTTTGTTATTCTTTTCAAACACGTTCATTGCTCATTGGCATCATCGGTTAGTTTATTTGTTACTTTTTCTTCATTGTTTCCCATGTATATATTCCTCCCTTTTAAGAAATATCAGTGTTCCTTCACTATCTCTATTCTTCATTTATTCATTGTTCATTCATTCACATCTTCATAAAGCTATTCACTTCACTTATTCAACTCTCCTTCCATTTATTTCTTAACGTGAAACATGTTTTCATTCACATCGCCATTCATTTCTTCACCGTTCCCGTTTATGTTCCATTTATTCTCCCACTCGAATTTTTTTATTTACATCTTCATTTATTCATCCTTCCCTAACTCGTCCTCTATTTATTCTTCACTTTTTATTTTGCTCATTCACATCTTCATTCATTTATATATCGTCCCCAACTCACCTTCCTTCACCATGCCGACAGCGAGACACTTCTGGAAGCGACAGAACTGACAGCGGTTCCTGCGCCTCTTGTCCACGGGGCAGTTCTTGTCCGCCAGGCACACATACTTAGCGTTCTTCTGAACTGTGCGCTGCAAGGGAAACGTGGTCATTAGCGAGGTACGACAGCATGGAGACGACTGCTCGACCCAACCCCGAGTCTCTCCTACAAGCTATCTCTCGCCCTTCAGACTTGGACGTGATTCTCTATTGTGCCCCCCACCTCTTCGCGGACTCCTACAAGCCTCCACCCAGGAGCATCCCCGCAACCCTAAGGGACTCAGCAAGGATCGTGACGTATACATTCACGTCAAGGGGGCCCCTACAAGCTCTCTCTACCCCGGGGCAGCATTATACCGGTAATGAGATTCAAACTAGTCTAAACACTAACTGTTCCTCTGGTAAATATCTCTAAGTCTAACGGTAGAGCCAGTTGGTGACTAGTATATATAGGATCACAACATTCCCGCTGCAGCTACCTCCCACGGGGTATGGTATATATTTCACCTATTGACAGGTACATCATCTTAAAATACCATACAAACAAGTGTACGAGATGTGACCAGAGACCCAATGCTGATTTGCTAATCTACTACCCGGCGGTTATAAGAGACAGTGGTGTAAGCAAGGACCGTGTACACTGTAATGGACTGAAAATGCGCATACGATACATTACAACGTGAAAATTAAGATTTCAACTATTGTCACTTTGAAGTCTGTTCTTACTTTGAAGAATCCTTTGCATCCCTCGCAGGTGCGCACACCGTAGTGTTGACAGGCCGCGTTGTCACCACACACGGCACACAAGAGGCATTCCTTGGTGGGCTGGTCCCTGGGGGGTGAGGAGCGGGAGGACCCGGGGGTGGGGGGCGTGGTTGGGGACTGGAGCTGGTACTTCTGTACATCAAGGCTGCAAGACAATGAATACATTCATATTGAAATAATAATAATAGTTTTCAAGGGATTGCTTTAAGCAAAGATTTGAAGATATTTATGTATTGATATATCAAAGTATACTATTACATACTGCCTTCAGAGTGGATGGGTCATATTTCTTACGATATATCCTTATATTGATTTTCAGTTGGCATCATAGTACGTAACGTTTTGAACTCTTATTTTGTAGAGAAGAGGGGGTTTCCTGAGTAACCCCTCGTGTCCTCGTGTATCTAAACTGGACTTGCTTGTCTCCAATTGATGATAAGATTGGAGAACGTAGTGAGAGCCTATACACATTTTCTCGTCCCAAGTGCCCGGATTCGAGTCCTCAGATTAATTTCTTAACGTATTTTCCATTAACTCAAAAGTCAATACAAGATATGTGGTCACTCTGTGGTTTATCAAATATGTTATCGATAATCAATAATAAAAACATAACAAATAAATTTTAGATTTCAATCTGCAGTTCTGTATTTGTATGATATAACGATATATGCATATACTTTATGCATTTCTAGTTTTTAGTTAAATATTTCATAAACAAAAACAAATGTTTTAACATATACGACCTGATTAATTGACATGTTCTAGCAGATAATAAGGGTTGTATTTGCTGCAACAATAAGGGTTGCGTGAAAGCAAACTCGTACTCAATTCATTGACGTCTGTCTTATTCACACCATAACGTAGTTTATTTCCATTTTCACTCTCTCTACCATCAACCTCATAAAATTTTAACATTTTTTTTAAAATGCCCTCAGTCCCTCATCCCCAGACAGAACTTAATATGTTATTGCTTCCTATATGTTGGTTTCATGTGGAGTCTCACTATGTACAATCTAACTATATCCAGGGATTGAATTTAGCATGAACACGTAACGTCGGTAATTGTTGGTACAAACACAAAGCATCAAACAACTAGTTTTAACGCATGTTTTCGGATTAATTGATCCAATGGCCAAAACTCATATCTTTGTCGCTTAGTCTAAACCTCGTGATCAGGGGGCTCCCCCTGGCGACTAGCTGGAGATGTGTTCATCTAAACCAAGAATATGACGTATTTTGGGGAATAGCAGTTACTTTCAACAACCTCCAGATAATAACCGTGCTTTTAACATGAAATTTCATGAAATAACTGTTAGAGTAACCGCATTTCACCAAACATCTGCTAGGCTCAACGCATTTTAGGAGCAATACCTTGTTTAAATGCAGTTCAAGTAAATATCATGATTAGCATTTCAAGAAATAAACGTTTAGTCTTAACGCATTTCAGGGAATAAACGTTAGTCTTAACGCATTTCAGGGAATACACGTTTAGTCTTAACGCATTTCAGGAAATAAACGTTTACTCTAAACGCATTTCAGGGAATAAACGTTTTGCTAAACACAGTGTAGGGAATACTGGGAATAACCCGTCTGTACGCATTTGAAGGCTAATAACTCTCAGATTACCAGTGTCAAATCTCGAACTATATGGGACGCTGCGGGTCATGTGACCCGTGTCAGGAGTTTGTTCTGTGACGAGCAACTTGTCCAGGGGCGCTTCATTAAGATAGCACAAACAACATCGAGGTGGATAATCGGGGCTTTCGCTGCTGTAGCAATACGTTTCCACAACCAGCAATAGTTGAATCGTAGTTAACAGAATCACCGGCAACACCGTTATAATTGGAATCTATTTTAGACAACACTGTGTAGAGACATCAACCCGAGCAGTTTATTGGGCGAACCACAGGCCACGGGCACAAATAGAGACTGAACGTCATAATTTCATAACATGATGGATCTTGTGGTTTTCTTTTGATTGTGAATATAAGTATAAGTCGGTTGCTTAATAAAATAGTTTTTAAAAGATATGAGCATCACATATTTTGAAAATAAATGTTTTTACAGGGAGGTTTGGCCGGAATGCCAACAGGGAGCAGTTGTCACGTGACTTCACTGCGGTCAACATGTGCCAAGTATATGGTATTATTACAGGGTGATTACTGCGCGCTGTAACTTACAACAAAGCTTACAGTGTAACCAGCCCATCGTACCGTTATAGTACTATGGGCTAGATTTAATATCGCTATTGGTTAATTAACTAATATCGATAGTCTCACTTCGGTTTCGCGTAGAAGGTATAGGTATATACTTATCTGAATAAGATATGAAAAGCTGAGACTGTCCGCGGACTTATATATCTGCGTTCACCGGATGCAAATATAATGTGCAACATTCTTAAACTGAAACCATTCTCCGCGCTTCCGGTCTCATCGGCGAAATATAAGATGGCGAAATGTCTTAGCTTCTTTATATCTTGTATATATATGTGTGTGTGTATATACTCATGTATATTTAAGGCATGCTTCCTATAAATCCACGCTATGTGCACTTTCTGATCTATAACTAGGAATTAATTCAGATCGACTGTCTTATATTATGGCAACACGGTGAAACCTCATATAAAACCTGTTGATCTAAATTTATTTAGACTGACTTGCTGGTAGATTTAAGATCCATGGCGTGCACAAAGCCTTGTCTTGCTAAGGGATCGTGTAACTACGGTGCAAGGATAACTTAGGTCTACAGGATAATTCATTGTCTAAAAGTCTAAAAGAAAGAGAAACTACCCACCCATCAGATATCGGCGGAGTGGGGATGGTGAGGGATGGCCGCCTCTGGAGGTGTTGTCCTCCCATCTGAATACTTATGTCCCCTCTATAGGAAGTAGGCACAGCACGGCTTGAGAAGGTGAAATTAGAGTTCGTTCTTGACACGCCTTGGCTCCCATAGAAGGGCGAGGTGAACGCCTGATACGTGGGGGTCTCCGCGCTGTAGGGACTTGTGCTGTCGTAGCCGGCGTGGTACAGCGCCTGTTTGTGATCTAGTTCCGTAAAGTTCATGTGAGACTGTGAGAAGAGCTCTGTACTGTCCGTATAAGACTGCTTCATGAACGGTTTTTGGTTATCCAGAAACCTCTGCGAATAATAGTCTGTGTCACTACCACCGAAGGTTTGAAAACTTTCTTCATATGGCACCGTCGAGTTCCCGTACTTTTCGTGCGCGAGAGACGAGTGCTCCGAGTAGAGACTGTAGGCCGACTGTTTGGCCGGGTCCCTCTGTTGCAGGGCGAAATTGCCCTCGAAGCTGTAGGTACTGGGGTAGGTGGAGCTGGCTTGAGCCGGGTGCTCTTCACCCTGATACCCGACCAGACTCGACTGGCTTCCTTCGAACCCCGACCCGAACGTCTCAGTGGATATCTCCTCATTTGCATACACCGGATCTGACTGAAACTCGTGCAGAGGAAGCGAGAACGAGGCTGAGAAAACTCCAATGTCCGCCATTGTTGTCGGTGGAGTAACACTTCCGGAATATGTCACCCCGCCGAAATGGCTTCCGCCCATCCCAGGCGACGAGTCGTAGTTACTCTGCAAGAATATGAAAACTATATTTTAGCTTGTAAACAAAATATACACACATCCAGATACACGTGCGAACATTTGAATAGCGCCGATATTAGCACCATTGGTCAATGGCGCTTTGATTTCCCTCTGTCAATGAACGTCATTCCTTCTGCACTCATCTTAACCCGCCCGAGGTACCCAGACACAGCTGGGTGGACTGGATCAATTCTGTCCAGATTTACTGCACGTCGCTGCATCAGCATCTAGATGTCTATCTACCAACGGTACCATTTATGTAGCAGCAAATGTAATTAATCAATAATATTTTAAATGTAATTAATGAATAATAGTTATACATTCAAAAATTCTGAAATTTTTTAATCAGAGACTTAAGAATTCAGTTGAATGTTGTTGTTTTTTTAGGCAAAATCTAGTTGGTCAGGGAAAATGTGAACAAACACATATAACAGGGTCGAAATTGAATAGTTCAGCTGTCGTCCAAATTAATGAACTACGGTGGGTGGTGCATGTTTACCTCGCAAGATACCGCGATTAAAAGAAACAAAAGAAACCTGGCATTTAATAATAAACTTTCAATGGAAAAGTTCTCACTTCATAAATTTTGAGATGCCATCGGCGATAAACTGATGATCACAAAATTGAAGAATAGAAGATGAATAAGAAATTATCCTTGACGAAGTCCTACCATATGTTGACAGAGACGAGAAGGGGTCTAATCGAGGTATCGGTTATACCATTGGGTTTTGGAATAGCCGCAACCAACGTCAGCGTTGATTGGCTAGGTATCGGTGACATTTAGTCAATCTGTTCACATCAACCAACCAAATGATGCGTTTTGTTTTGATGACAGTCGAGCACGTGCGTGATGCTATGAGAGGTAATTGAGGTCAACCGCGACGCACGTGTTGGGAGCCATGTTCGGCAAAGCAAACTGCTATGATTAGCAGTGAAAGAGTTTATCGCGATTAATCTATTTAAAACCGTTCACGCGTTACGGGTAGTATCGCCCGCTTCGTTGACGGTTGCCGTGAATAAAGTAGAGTTTAGGGGAATCTTCATTACAACTGTTTAATGCGTCGTTTACATGTCGAGGGACATGCGTGTTGAGCGTGACATGCGTCGTGTCTGTCGGTTTCATTTGCTCAACTTATTAACATAACGTCCGCATCAAGAATTACTTCATGATTTATAAACATAATAATAATATAACACGAGCCAATATTTCTAATATAGATTATCACTTTGAAGTGAAAAATGAGTTTTATGTTTTTAAAGCAAACGTGATGGTAACCGATTACGCCAGATATGGAAAGCAAGATGTGTTGACATCAACTTCTTCATTGCTAACCTACATGGCATATGCTCACAATAATCAAGTTGTTATCCAGAAAATCTCGCTATTCTAAATGCAGTTTCAAAGACATAAGATATATATTTCAAATAAGATATGTTTGAAAGGTTTTATGAACAGTATTTCAGGAAAGCATCACGGTATGAAATTATGTCCAAATTATTCCGATTAAATGTTTAATACATGGTTGAAGCTTACTATATGAATGTTTTATCTTCTTATTTGTAAAGGTTATAGTTCAGATTAAGTATAAAGTAAAAATTTCATTTCATTTCAATTCTCAATTTAAGCAGCGTTTCCGACCAAACCACACATTTGACACTGCACACATAATTTCTTTTAAAGTCATCTCGACTAAACTTGTTGGCATTACGTCTAGACGTTATAAAAAGACACTAATTTACTTTTTTCAAATATCAACATTAAGAAATTGAGATTTGCAAGTATATATCGAGATGTTAACATTTCCAATCCTTTATTTCATTTACTTAATCAACAAATAAGTTTTCATCATTTCAAAACTGTATTATCAAAAACACTGAAAACTTTACCCTAAACGGTAGGTTATAAGTCAATAAGCTATGAACATTGCAAATAAAATGTAAGTGATATTCATTTAAGTTAAACTGTAATTAATTGAAATATTTGTTCAAGTATATGAAAAACCAACAAGCGACATTTGATGAGGGCTGAGATTACGAGCAGCACGTGCATTACACGACCTTACACTGGAGTTGTAACTGCACGTGCATTACACGATCTTACATTGGAGTTGTAACTGCTTTATGCATCTATCTGGTGAATAACAGATTGGAGAGACAACACATATCCCTTTAAAATATATAGTTTCCTTAGTCAATAGTATATATATATAGTATATGTATATTGCTAATTTTAAGGATTTATCTCACACAGACAAGTTTTATACTATTTTAAGCAACCCAACGATCTCCTTTGACAGTGCCAGGACCTGCCATCAGATTTTAACTATGAGACGAGATATTTTATACAACTAATATTTATTGTGTGTATATAACTTTTATCCTTTTAGTCATGTGCATTTTATTGAATATTTTATGTCCGTATTTTAAATACCTACATTTGTGATATTTTACTGTATATATTGTCTCTATCTGGTGAATTACAGATTGGAGAGACAACACATATCCCTTTAAAATATATAGTTTCCTTAGTCAATAGTATATAATAATGAATCACAAATAGAAGATATATAACTAGCAGTATATACGGTTGTCTAGTCTATAGATCAGGAAGGCAAATCCATAACAATATCCAATTCTGATATTATATTTCACGATTAAATTAGTTGGATCGTTTAAAGATAAACTTCATCTAACACTGCCGTAATCTCTCTGGTGATTCAAATGAAAAATACTTTTGGCGAAATAAGAATTAAATATCTCGATCAATTATTTAATTGGAAATATGATATAACTACCAGTTTACAAGGAAGGAAGGAAGGAAGGAAGCAGCCGCACAAGGACTAGAACAGCGGAATTTGCTGAGTGTTAGGATCACATTCAATGTCTATTGGTAGCTTAGTAGGATTGAAAATATTATCAAATTATTGACAAAAATTCGGAAAGTAATACACATGTACATATGATGACGCATATTTTCATTTACAAAATTTAAATACGAAAATAAACGTATTGATTACAACCATATGAAATAATAAACAGCGTTTGAATTATTATCTTTGCGCTCTTCTTTAAATCTAACAATATATTGATTCAAATACGTGTTTTCAAATTTATATTTAATGCCAAATATAAACAGGTTTGCTTGTATACGAAATAATGTTATTATTAAGATAATACTTATAGCCATGAAAATAAATTATGGGAGCTATATAATAAACATTGAAAAAATAGATTTGTAATCAATATATATAAAGTTAATAGATTTCGCAACTTATGGGGTATGGTTATGAACTAAAAATAATGTGAATATGAAATATAAAATTAAAAAAAAGACTTCGAGTTTAAAACAAAGAAATTGAATAAAATATG
Source organism: Gibbula magus (assembly GCA_936450465.1). Taxonomy (NCBI): domain Eukaryota; kingdom Metazoa; phylum Mollusca; class Gastropoda; order Trochida; family Trochidae; genus Gibbula; species Gibbula magus. The sequence continues at coordinate 76,259,063 of OW388297.1, read as the reverse complement.
TTAATACATAAAATCGACTTTCAAGTAAATTATATCTATCTATTATATACATCTCAAATGAATAAGAAAGAAACGTGAATATAGAATATGTCATAAACAGAAGTTTAATGTAAATAAGGAAGTATGGTGATTTGTTTGAAAATGTAAAATAATCAGTGACTTACCTGTGATTGAAGCAGTAACATTGGCTTTTCTAGAGTGGCGGCAGTTGAAGTGGACGGGGCTGTGTCCCGACCCGTCTGGGGAGAGGCAAGCTCGAAGGTTCCTGTAGTAGGGGTGGGGGCCGCTACGGGTGGCGTAGGCGGGGGCACCTCCGTCGATAGACCTACAGTTAAGGGGACAGAGAGGGGTACAGATAAATATCCAAGTGATGCTTCCCTAAATGTGAGGGAATGATTCTAAATACACGTGATGTCTCTGCGCAACTGAGACAAGAAAACACGAGTATGGAAATTATTTCTGAATAAGAAGAGCTGGGGGACTGCTAGGAGAGCAACATGGTGTGTGTTAGAAGCACTACGACTTATGGGCAGGCGAGCTACAGAGAGAAGTGAAATTATAGTGCAAGTAGCTCGTGTAGAGAGTCAGGAGAACAACAAAGGGAGATGAAATTACCATCTATAAGTAGCAGGGAGACTCAAGACCGCTCACCTCCCCTAGACAGTACAGACTGGGGTGCCTATTGGTTCTCGGTCATGAGGGGAGGGACCGGTGAGGGCACGTGCTGTCCCTCCCTCCCCCTCTCTCTCACCCACGTGATACATGTTCGTGCAGTGCACGTGTATCTGTATTATGGCACGACGATGTTAGAGTTTAAAATAGTATTATCGTGAAATTATGAATTAATTGACACTAACAAATCTTCAAACTATAATGCAACGGGTACCAATTTTCAAAGACGTCCCATGTTCTGTAAATAGTTTATAAAACTCTGTAACTGCCTGAAATTGTTAAATTTGAGGCAAAGTATGGGGGCCCGGTGTTTAATCTGCCATTAATTGGAATACGGGCAATGCCTGTTAAAAGTAGGGGTGGTAGAACAGAACCCCAGCTTAAGCCTATAGTCAAAGTCAAAATTAAAGTATTTATTTAGTATTAGATGCCTCGCGGTCCAGAGTACTACAAAGAGGAATATTGTAGTAAGGAATGGACATGCAAAATAAAATAAAAGTCATTGTAACTTCGGGTAAATAAATTGATGAAAGATATAAAATTGAAATACTTATCTACACGACAGGTTGGAGAAGAAGAGAACATGCTGTGAAGGCCTATGCCTATTAGAAACTGCGTCAGTTTATTGACAGTCTATAGGCTTATACACCGCACATTAAAACAAACCGTGAAGAATGTAATGAGTTTATTAGAAAGCGAGAAAACATATTTTAACAATTGACGTTCTCCCCTGTCCATGTGACGCATACTACACTTTAGGTTGACGTTAACTTGTATGTGGAACTTGAACAGTTATTGTTTACAAAATTCAAATCCTACTACATGTTTCATTAAGTTGACCGTATTTATCTTTGAAGGATAATGCATCTCGTACCTACAATACATATACATGTAGTACCTTTATTCCTATTACCAGATGTTAAAACAACCTTAACCTAATATATATATCGGTATTATTTTATTGAATAAGATGTATACAAACAAGCGGTGTGAACAAAATACCATCGCCTGGATTGCTAAGCTGAATCATGTTACAACTCATGTCCGTCTCAATATACAAAGTTTAAAAAACACCGATTATTTCCTCAAATATATTTAAAACAGTTTACTCTTACCTTGATTTGAACTAGAAGTCGGATTATACGCTGAAAATGTTGATAGTAAGGCCCTATATTTCATTTTGCACCGAACTTGTTAAATAGTTATGAAAACTCGGATGCCGGTGATTATAGATTCAGCCAATGGGAAGGCAGGAGAACCCTGTCCATTCTGCGCTGTCTAACGCTCGGGAGGAAACGTTATACAGCTTCCTCGGCCTCCATTTATCATGCTTAATATATCGTACATTGTCTACGTTAAAGGGGTAGCTGCGATTTTAAATCGATTTTACGTCACTCTATAAAACGCCTGTTTCGTGTTAGAGATACCCGCATGTATGTTCATGTGTGTATATGTTTTACAACCTATATACTAAAAGTATTCAATAATCTTGTAGGTGCAGTTTTACCTCAATCTTTATTTAATTGTTTCACTTGGAATTATATGCTAATCAACAATTAATGGGAAGACTATGCTCTACGTCTTATGTCAACATATCTTCACATGATTTAGAAAGTTCTCTACTTTGAACGTTTAAAATGATATAGTATTAATGTTATACTTGTTTTCTTTTTATCATGCCTTTTGCTCCGATTTATTTGTAATGCATATGTAGTGTCTCGCAGGTCTGAAAACTTGATGTGTATATTTGCTTATGTTTATACATTCGAGTCTACATATGAGTCGTGTTGCGTCTGTCTGTATGTTATACGTGTGTCTATATGAAAAGGTAATATAATTATTTCATTAACAACACCTGGACATTTAGTGTTACGATAATTATATCTATATTCTTTATTGACTCATAACGCTGGAAATGTCTTTGATTATTTTTCTAGAACATAAATTCATAATAACTATAAAATACATTTATGGATATGAAATAGAGAAGTTGTATATCCTCAATATTTCATTCATTCCGCAACACTGAAGACACTTTATAGTCTATCATATACCGATGTTCACCATATGAGTTGAATGGTTACTATGTCTTGTGGCTGTTGGTTTCAGGTGAAACGCTAAGTTCCATAACAATCTAAAATATCGTTTTAAATGGAAACTAAGATAACATTCCCCGAAGTCATGAATAAGCTTTATATGAAAGGTATGTATTCGCTTCCTCGTATCTGATCGTATCCAGTCGTCTTCCAATACATCACCTACTGTAGCGATGGTATCGCATTCGACGATATTTAACAAGTGCTAACAAAAACTGTCATGTTCTAGTTTTCAAGCCAAAATGTCAATACCAACTGGCAGATATATCTTATTCCGTATGATCCTACACTGGGAAGGTTTGTCTTTTTGTAGCATGCGTTTAATCTTCTCAGTTTCACAATTTGTTTTTGAACAGCGAGGGAACATCCAATTTTCTAAATCGTTCAATTAGTGGGTTGGTTTGTGATGGCCCCTATCTGAAGGCATAACGGGAAGCTTATCAGCACCAGCTTTATAGAGTGATATATTGCTTAAGTCCCTGAACGCCGAGTGACATTTGGGAACCGTCTCTTTACAAAGCGCTAAAACTGCACACAAACGTTCTGCTCCAACCGCGCATGGGGCAATTTTCCTTCAGAAATGCCAAGGGTGAAAATAACATATGGGATAATGACAAATGTACCAGTTTACAATTAATTATTAACGATTTGATTGTGGAAAATTAGGCGGGATAATCGGTGCCGTCTCTGTGGAAGGGACACGTCATTAACCAGTCAACATAGTTGAGACAATCGCCCTCATTTCCGTTCTCGCGGGAGAGTTACCCGCCCTGGCTCACTGAACGTGTCACTCCACCGTGCCGCTGTATCCCTCCGCCACCGAAATCTAACTTCTTGATCGAGGGATGGGTTTAAACAAGGGGCTTGTAATGACGGTAAATGATACTGTGAAAGTAGTTCCATCTGGCCGGGCCTGCAGACTGACACGAAACCCGAGCATAAAGAGTCAACACTCGTCTAGGGGCCGGCGGGTAGAACTCGCTTTTTAGTGCATTATACCAAACAATCTGCATATCAACGACTCCCATTGTTTAAAATCTCGCCCCGATTTTATCAGATAGTTGTCATATTTTTGTGTGGTCTTTCCCGGCCGGAAATCATCGAATCTGACGGACGAATATTCCATTGCTCCGTATTTACTTTCTTCAATCTCTCGCATCTACTTTCGGAAGCGTGACGCATAAATGAAGACTACAAAAACAATCACAAAGTAAAACTATATACCCGTACATACCACTGTCGCCATTCCTTTAAGACAGACCGGCTCCAATACCACCTTAACGAAACTCACAAACTGCGTAAAAGTTGCTAAACAACAAACGCCCTTCGATGTTGTGCTTAATAATATTTATTTTTTTTAAAGTGTGCGCATGTTTCACCTGCAGTAATCAAAGTTTTCACTAAACTAAACTAAATGAACATCATATCATTTTATATAACCAATACAAGAATGTTACGCCAACAATATTCATTCAAAGCAGAGTACCCCGTAACGCTTCAAACAGTCAATTATAAACTTCGTATCCTTTCAATTTTTTTCCTGTTCAAATGAATCATTTAAATTTTTTTCTATGATTAAATCTGACAACTTCGAAATGTGTCTATTCGTAAATTCATGCAATTTTTAAAAAAAATCAATTCTAAAAAACAAACATTTTCAAAACTTGTAATTCTAACACTGCAAACATTCAATCCTTGAATTAAATCGCCACAAACTTTCAGTTTTCAAATGTAATATTTTTATAAAGCTCTTCCAACTGTGTTAATTAGTAAACAAATCCTAAATTCGAATCATCTCAACTTGTCAATCCTTGAAAACCAACTATTTCAACCTTTCCTTTTTAAAAATCAAATTTTAACCATTCAATCCTTGAAATCAGAACTTTTCAAGCCTTCAATTCTCAAAATACGTCACATTTTATTTCAAAAGCCAAATTCTACACCGAATCAGCAATCAACAATGTGTATTTTAACTCGGATATGTCCAGAAGCTTACCAAGTTTGTAAGAAGTCAGTACTCGTCCTGACGGGTCAATCGGGTGGAGCTAGGAATAGGGAAGCACCTTGCCTTACCCCACTGTGAACCAGACCATCACCACCGCACGGCAGTGACGACTTGTTGTAGTGAGACATTGTCGGGTGTCTTAGTATGTATCTTCAGTTTGTCAAGACGCTCCAAGGAACATATTAATTTCCATTGTCTAGACGTCTAGTGAAATGATTAAACCTCGCGTGTTTATAGCCCACTTAAAGGTTGAAAGGCACATCCAAGAATTCCACAATTTCAGCCGTGAGAACAATTAGAATATATTGAAATTTCCCACCGTATATAAATCCACTTTTTGATACAGAAGGACTGAGTATAAGCTGCTGTTGGGAGTCCCCGCTCCACACTATGGTTGGACCCACTCTGCTGTGAAATCTATAGTTCATGATATATATAAGCCTTCAAAATATCACCAAGCACTTGCTGACATTTTGTCACCTTTCAAAAGTCTGAGAATGCCAGCGTATTCTAGAGAGCCTCTCGCCACATCAAGATACTGTATGCTGGAACATAGCGCTAAAATACCACTCTGACATTTTCAGGCCCAAAGACACCATCCCGTATTCCCATGTATTCTTGACCGCGGCAGTGCAGTCCCGTGTCGAACCTTTACAATACTATTAACATTCTTTGGAATTCCACAAACTAGCTCACTTCTGAATCTTTAATTGGAAAAATTGATAGGAAAATGTCAATGATAGAATATCAACGGTATAGTTGGATGGCACTGCGAAGGCCAAGCTCGTCTTGCGTTGCCGACCTTTGGTAACAGTAAATGCCAGTGTAAATGGTTTGGAGCGACATTTGGGATATGGATACAAGAGAAAGCACAGTTGTACGGAGAATACGGCAGAAAATTATTATTTTATTATTGAAAAGTTCCACACTTAGGGTGTTAGTGTTGTGGCTCAGTTGTGGAAGAGTGTGAAACCCTTGTATGTTCAGGATACCCAAGGTCCGAAGTTTCAGAAATCATCGAAAATATACAGATATGTGCGTTCTGAATGGAACTTAAACTCTAGTTATTATTTTAAATGGTTTTCAAAGAATACAACTCTACAACTACTACAATAAACAGATACATGACGACCAAGGCCCGAGGAAATCGTCGCCAACCTGCCAGTGTGATGTATGTGTCTTACTTTCTAAAAATCAATTTATCAGATTTTCCATAGGAACATTGTTTCGTTTCGGAAAAGGGGATACAGGATAACCGAGTTCAGAATTTCTTATTTCAAACGGATGAGATGTATGTAAATATGTTCTTTGTGTTTTAAAATTTTAAGTTTTCGTGAAAGGAACACGTCGAGGAATAAATGGATATTATATACCATGTATATATTGTTCAACCCTGAATACGTTCACTTATATGGTGAGTAATACGCTGTTGCGGTAGGCCTATTGCCTGAACCAGTCTATATCAATTATAGAATAAACCTTACAATCATTATTTTAAAACATAGTTTCGTTAATTCCGATTCATATTTCAGCAAAATTCAAACCAAGTATATAATAGATGAATTATTATTTAAATTATTTGAAACAGTGAAAACCATGAATTTTATTACTGATAATAAACAATCCTTATCTGTCCACAAAGAATTGCTTTATTTCTTCCTTGTAAATATGTTTGTAAAAACAATAATTTGTTTTCTTTATTATTCCGTTTTATTTTTACAGTAATCATGAAAGAATAATTTACTATATTTATTTTGATATCAAATATCGCATTCTGATATTTTGAAAAGTTAAGTTTAAATCACAGGACATTGAATCTGGTTTGTTTAAATAAAATGTAGTTTTCGTATACAGTCGTTGGGATGACGGGTTTCCGGATATACGGGTTTCCGAGAAGCCGATGATATGAACAAACACTGCTTCAAGCATCACACCAAGAAACCACACGTTTGAAAATTATATAACGATACCTTTGGCAATACATGAAATGTGAATGTTTAATTGTAGCAAACCTAAATTATTTATTTAATATTGCGCGAAATAAGTTGGAAACTATTTATTGTAAATACAGAATATTTTGTAGGCCTAAATGATATGTTGTAAAAATAATAGTGTATACTTATAGAATATTAATATAAACTAACACATCATATGTGTGATTAATGGGAATAAGAACATAATAGAATACTTCAAAATTGGTTTTGTAATTTTCAGAAAGGCCCGCATTTACAAATACGATGTTGTCGTTATGGCGTTCCTCTGTGATAATTCATCAGTGTTTATGACATTTTAATGTTTATTGTGATTGCATATTTTCTGTGGTAGTTATTTATTTCTGTTTGTAATAGTTTCCATACAAATATATTTATACTATTCACAATTTATGTTTACATCAAAATATTTTTAATCAAAGAAATTAGTTGACATTCATATTCAATCATTTTCTAAATGTAATTCGCTATTCGTATTTCAAGATAAAAATATATTTATGGAACCTTATATAAAGAGAATTCAACGAAATTTGATATTCGACTCTAACAAAAGGATAAAGAAGTGGGTATAAAATTTTGATTTGTGAAAAAGAGTATTTCCAGGATGTATCATATGACACAGGGAAAAAAGGAGTGAAGGTTGAGAAAATATCGAATTTTCCAATATTATTCCTGGATATGATGTAGCTGATTGCAGTAAATCTCTAACGGCATGCCGCACTAGTTATAGCTGACAATGGGCCAACATGTAAGAAGACACCTGACGTTTAGCCGAGTCCTTCTAGCTTTGTACAACATCGCCGCGCGGCTCTCTCGGCACAGCTCGGTGTACAGTATACGGGCTGACACGGTCGTATCTCCAGTATTTTAATTCTTTCTGTTAGTGTCGAACTAGTTTTATGATACTGGTAATTGTAGCGAAAATCGTTGAAATGTTTCTCTTAAAATGAAGAAGATATAGGCAATTAAATTACTTGGCAAAAATAGCACGGCGAAAATTAACGTTTTGCATATTCTGAAAATCCATTTTTAAATATTAAAATTTCCTTCTAAAATAATTTCAATATAAAGGAAAAATATTAATGCACTGACGTTTTTATGGGAAACAACAAGAAAAAACATGTCTTTTTAAAAAGAAAAATACATTTAATTTGGTGTTATTATATGAAAATTCGCTATGATAAACTTTGATGAAGTAATAAATCTCTTAAATAAAAATGTAAGAGTAGTTTACAATGGAAACCCCGACTAAAATAAAGTTTTTAATTTAAGCCCATTGATTTTACAGTTAAATACATCAATGTATTCTTATTACAGCAAATGAAAATTAACGCAATAAATTCGTTTATTTTAAAAGTAAAATTAACCATTTCGGTTTGCCTGATCATCGACTTATCATTCCATTTAAAACTTTTGTCAACTTGGCTAAGCTATATTCCTGAATTGTTGTGGTCTGTTTGTAAATTAAAGAATGTTGATCATTAACAAAGCTTAGTGTCATATGATATGTAATAATAAATATCCTAATAAATCATTTGAAAAAGATTCGCCGTAATAATGAATAATGAATAATTCTTAAACGTGTTATAAATGTTAAAAAGAAATGTGTTTATCGTGATTTCCTTGTTATCCTCTATAAAGCTTTATAACAGGCGTAAAGAAAAAATGCGTTATAGTTATATGTATAGTCTATATACACAAAGGATAAACAAATTAAAAAGAAAATGAAATAAACAAACTTTACATATGACAAAATTTATCTGATGATAAAGAAGTTACATAAATATTTTTATATTTAATACAAAAGATAATGTAAAAGTGAAACAGCAAAATAAACATAATTAAACTGTTTGATAAATTCATTAGTAAATAAAGGGACGAATAAGCTTGTTGTTCATTTAGATGCCGTTGATTTCATGAGTTTGAAAGTAATTACTCAAGAAATTAAGTGAATATGAACAGGTGACGCAGATCAACACCGGAGATGATTGATGGTGAACACATCTACAGGGAGTTGTCGGGGCGGGTGTCCAGCGGGGAGCAGGTGCGCGGTCATCCACCCGACAGGTACCCGAGGAGACTGGTCAGTGGTCAGACACTGCACGGATAGGACCAGCAGTAGGAATCCAGCGACGTAACACAAGACGCGTTTGTTATTGTTGCACTAAAATCGGAAAGGAATTGATCGCGTGGAATTGTGACGTCGCTTGGCTTAGTATATTCATAGCAGGGCAATCCACTTCGATCCAAATCGGACCTAGATCGCTAAATTTAGAGAGGTGATGACGTCACAGTGTGGAATCAGGCGCGAGAACACATCAGGCGCATCGACGTCACAATGGACAATCGATGAGGTCGGTGTAAGAGTCGCCGAGCGGCGCTTCCGTATACCAGTCGACTCTGACGTAGGACCGAGGACAATCGATACAGCACTTGCTAGTTTATTGACGACTTGCCTCACAATAGGAAATCTATTCATGTGGGCTGTGACGTCACAGGTATCTGCATGACGTAAAGGCAGGCGTTAAGATCGACCCAGGGCCATATTTTTAACGAGGAGTTTGAGCAAAGGGCGATTTGCTGCTCGGAATCCGATGAGAACGGAGGTCAGCTGGCGCTTCTCTTCGCTAGATTTTATTTGACAGACGATTAATACAGGCAATGGTTCATCGGAGCCGAGTGTTCAAGAGCTCTCTCAGCAATAAGCGAGCGATATGGAGACGGGATGGGGAACAACGGTCTCCATCTGGCGGCCCGGCTCTGCTCCGGAATTCGAGAAACCCACCGATAAGTATTGTTATCTAACAGGACGGTCATTTTGACTGCGATGTATGTCTTTTTCAGAGCTGGTGTCACGCGAGGGGGCTCGTTAGGGACACATAGAGACCGATAGAGGGGACTGCAGCCCATCCAAGGAGGTGATATCGGACCTTATCGGCCGCCTGCACGATAACAGAACGGTATACTGCAAACCAGGAAGGGAAACATGGTCCAGGCCCACTTCCGTTCTCATATTTGTCGGGATGTGGCGCGACACCTTTATCGTTCCCCCACGTGAAACATGGCAGACAATGAGCGAAGGTAACACTGGTTCCTTGTCGAATTTAAACAGATCCGCGCTACTTGAGCGGGTGTCAGGGGACTGGTGAAGTGTTCGTCCGAGTGGCCCGGAAATCAAGATGCTGGAACCAGCAGTTGCACTGGGGGTACAGTATCATTGGGTGGATAGGGTATCATTGGGTGGATAGGATATCATTGGGTGGATAGGATATAATTGGGTGGATGGGGTATCATTGGGTGGATAGGATATCATTGGGTGGATAGGGTATCATTGGGTGAATAGTTTATCATTGCTAGATAGGATATCATTGGGTAGATAGGGTATCATTGGTGGATATGGCATGATGCGGTGGGTGGGAGAGGGTATCATTGGTGGATATGGCATGATGCGGTGGGTGGGAGAGGGTATCATTGGTGGATATGGCATGATGCGGTGGGTGGGAGAGGGTATCATTGGTAGATATGGCATGATGGGTGGGAGAGGGTATCATTGGTAGATATGGCATGATGGGCGGGAGAGGGTAGTGCATTATGTAATGAGGTTTTGGATAGAACATTATGGGATGAGGTTTTGGATTGGACATTTTAGCGGATGGGTAGGGTTGGGCATGATTTTGGGTGGGTGGGGTTGGACATTATGGGTTGGGTGGGGTAGGACATGCTCGGTTGGGTGGGATAGGACATTATTGGGTGGATGGGGTTGGACATGATTGGGTAGGGTTGGGTGGGACATTATGGATGGGGTGGGGTAGGACATAATGGCTTTGCAGGGGTTGGACATGATTGGGGTAGGGTTAAGGTCGGACCAGATGGATAGGATATGATGGGGGTGGGCATAATGGGTCGGGTGATTGTGAAGTAGGACATTATGGACGAGGGGTGGGGTGAGGTAGGTTGGTATCTCCTTGGTAGAGTGGGTTGGCTCCCTCTGCGGTGGGTGGGGTGACTATTAGCTGGATATAGGTTGGGTTAGGTTCACTATCCCCACGTTGAGTAGTGTGACTATCTAAACACACTGTCACATGGGAGAGTAGAGTAGATGATAGAGTAGGGTGACTTTAACCACTGAGTATGAGATAAGTATCCCGGTATTGTGACTTGGAAGGGTGAGATGACTGTCCACTGAGTATGAGATAAGTATCCCGGTATTGTGACTTGGAAGGGTGAGATGACTGTCCACTGAGTATGAGATAAGTATCCCGGTATTGTGACTTGGAAGGGTGAGATGACTGTCCACTGAGTAGGTCGGGTTTTGCAAGGTTTCGCAGGTCCATAGATGACGTTGTAAAGAAACACGTACTCTTGAGGGTGTGGTGGTGTGGATGAGTATGAGTGTGTGTTTGTGTGTGGAGAGAGAGAGAGAGAGAGAGAGAGAGAGAGAGAGAGAGAGAGAGAGAGAGAGAGAGAGAGAGAGAGAGAGAGAGAGAGAGAGCATAGGAACATAGGAACACAGGAGCACAGGAGCACAAGAGCAACAGTCACATGATGCCTGAATCATTGGAATTGATCAGCAGTAGTAGACGGCGACAACGTGGAATATTTGACAAATCTCCAAAAACAGTAGCCTGAAACAGGACAGGAGTTTTTGCTAAGGTACAAGACAATGGTATAACCGCCAATCAGACCAATACAATGATTCCCGTTCTTTAAAAACATTTGCTGTAGATACTCCCAACGTATGTTTGGAGTTATTTCCAAGATATTTATATATCTATATTTTGTATATATAGAAATCAACTAATCGGAGGTAACTTGAAATTGAGTACGTTTATCCGTGGAACTTGATTTACTTCACCCAAGACAACAAGGCACCAGTATTGAGAAGGGTAGAACCATAATCAGGAGCAAGAATTCAGTCAAATGTAAAAGTGAATCATATTTTGTCTCAAATATCAAATCAAATCAAATCAAATATGTCTATTGACAGAAGAGAGGCTGACCCAAGATCCCAAGACAAACACTGAAGTAATGGTAGAAGTGAATCGAGAAATCCAACTAGTTCATCTACTGAACACCGACATAAAGACGGCTATAACCATCCAGACACTCACACCTTATTATTACACACTCTGACAATCTCTATCTGTTTCGCTATGCTCTGAGAACAACATTGCCATAGTAAACAGTTGTAAATGACAACTAATAACCCATGAAAACTGATAATATACAGCACGATCTTTAGGTTATGTTTTGAGATCTAATTATCCCAACTGATAAAGAAACACAATGTTACTTGTAACGGAAATCTTCATTTAACAGGAGCTCCGGTTAAATGTTATGACGGCAATAATTATTGATCTTTGGAATTTCTTTCAACACGTTAACAAGAAACTAACGTTCATACTTGACACGCTCCCCCAGTCCACCAAGCTGTTTCTTCTCGTCTTGGGGGTTATACAATGACACATCTAAGTACGGTTAAACTCTTTCATCCGAGAATATTACCTCCATCGACGTCCTGGACGCTTTGAGTCTTTAGATGAACTCTTCATTATCCTTTATAGGATCTCATCCAGATATTTAATACTGATTAATGATCATAAATGGAAGCCCAAATTAGCCATTACCTACAAGTATTCTTATAGTATAAAGCTATTTACCATAAACCATATGTTATTACCCGCGGTGTTGTTAGAGACCAAGAGAGCTTCAAACACTCTATGGCATCCGAGACGACTTCAACAACACCAGATACGACTTTAAAATAATTTCACACAAAAAGCGAATTTAATTTTCTTGACGGAAAAATGAAATGCTTCTAATCATAATTTTGGTTGAATGAGAAACTAACGAGGAGTACTTGACATGCTGTTAGCGATAAAACATCCTATTCTACCGTTTCATTACGCTATAATTGCTTCTCTGAAGATGCTACGTTTTATCTTATTTCATTCTAATTTTACTGTCAATTCAAATATAGAAACACGTTTCAAATATTAATGCATTTACGTCATACACTTATCACGGTGAAGTAAAAGTAACATTTCAACATTTCAAATCACAACGATTAGAACTACATATATCCTATCACACAAAACGTATCATTTAACACGTCTTTTAAATGTCGTAACCGGACTGCTTGCACTTCACACATTTGAAGGTGTGTGTACTGCAATAAAGACATGTACCTGCATCGTGATTACCCCAGTGATTGCCCGCCCACAACGGGGAGAGAGCCACCCCCACCCCAGCCCACCCCGCCCTCTGGTTCGCACCCTGGTGGACTCACCCGTATCTGCATCACCTCCGAGTGGGTGCTTGGTGCGGGGACATAGGTACATGGGGGTACCTGACAACCTGGCACATGGACGGTAGAGAGACAAGTCCCTGAGCTCCGGCTCATACCTACATACCGCTCTTGCCTACAAGACACTCTCACTCGCTCCGCTATGTTTGACAAGCTCCGGGTGCTACTAGCGGCGAAAACGATTGATGTTTGCTCGCCGTTAATTAAACGCCGTCTTTGCTCTCTTACCGTCCCCACAGTCTCCTCGCTCGAGTCTACAGGGCTCTGGTCCGTGCTGTCCCCCGCACAGGTACACACAGGGCCGGGATCCGCGGTCTGTCACCTGCTTACATGTCCATTGACAAGCAGGCTGTAGATGCTGTGTTCGACTTCCACTGTCAACATCCCTGACCACGTGCTCACTCTCCTCGACAAGTCGTTGGCGAGCTATTACAAACCAAATGTAAGATTACACCTCCGAATAAACACCGAGGAAGAAAGGCTCTCCCGAGCTTCAATTTAATTGCTCTATAATATGCGGCAATCACTGCGCTTTGAATGAGAACGTAAGCTGAGAAAGACAGTTCCCAAATTGGTGTCTGTCTTGTCCTGTGATGAGCACCGTTACTCGACGTCCTGTCCTCCTGGCCTGTCCACTGGTACTGCTCGCTTGGACTCAATCAGTTCCTCCTACTATTCTCAGGGCAGAACAAAGAACTTCCGTACCTGCAAAGCGACTGCTTGAGACAATAGCTGCAGATCGGAAGTGTCTTACAGCAGTAGGTTGATGTAGTATAGGCGTGAGGTGTGATTACAGATTATAGATTGCAGCTCCGTTAAACTTCGATTTTGTGGACAGATCCCTTTGCACGTGCGCACGTGCGCACGTTCGCATACGGCACATGCAAACAGGGAGCCGATAGGTGTAAGTTACACGTGTTTGTTGTTGGTGAGAACAGCTAGACATCTGACACCCCAAAACGATTGGCTAAAGTTTGATCTGCACGCCATCCTCCGTCTCCATTCATGCAGACGTGTGTTCCCTCAATGGCAGGATAATATATAGGAAGAAGTTGGCAGATTTTTTCCGAAACAGGACACTATATCTTTTGATATTAAGCACGAGAACGCGAACTTGGTATACAAAAATGCGGAAAGCACTCGCACCCGATAAATGTTTTCATTTATGCACAAATATTTGGATGCAGAGGGACGGTTCTTGCCTTGGCAACAGAAAACACGGCGCCAGTCCGTATCCACTTTCTCGCTCCGGGCCTGTGCTTGTTTTCTTATCCAGGCTAAGTTTTCATTCGTTTCATTATGATACTTAGTAAAGGAAGGCAGCAAGGCGATCTGCAGTCAAAATACTTCCAATATAGCCAGATAGGAATCGCCGGCCCAACTCAAACCATCGGAATACTTGGTACCCGACGAGGAATACTTGGTACTCAACGAGGAAAACTTGATACCCAACGTGGAATACTTGGTACTTGACGAGGAATACTTGGTACCCCACGCGGGCTAGAAGCTTGTCCTGCTATCCGGGTAACTGGAGGCACGTTGGTGACTGGGCAGTTAGACAACATTTGAACGACCCAGTAAAATACCGCCGTCTTTACACTCGCTTTGACAGAAAATGAAACGAACAAAAATTCTGTTTGCTTTAGGTTTGACTCTGCCCTCTCCGACTCCGATGTATACTTTGACGCGGAGATATCTATGTTGTGTACAGTGGCGTCATCGTCAATGTTTGTTAATGAACAAGACAATGAGGCGTAATGCGACCAAGCTAAATCCATGTAAATGTCACTCGTCAACTTCTCGTGTTTGAAGTAGATTTCTTAAGTAGATAGTATTGAATCATATTGACTTCGTTAAAGAAAATAAAAACAAATTTCCTAGTCCTAACTGATGTTCCACATAATTGGTATAACCATTTCAAAGGGGGGAAAATCCATAAGGAGATTGTGAAATGTGAAATGTGATCTAGACAGTATGAAAATGACTTTGAAGAAAGAGAATCGATATGAAAGAAAAGAAAAAAAACTGGTTAGGAACAATGGTACAGGGTGGACATAATGAGATGTCGCCTTACTGCCGAGTGTTAATGTTCAAAAGTATCAATCGCATGTTGTCATACATCATAAATCTTTCTTTCAGTCGTATTCCGATGTTTTCCGAATGCTTCAAATGCACGATGTTTTCCGAACGCACCTATATATATGAAGAACGTACCCAACCTATATCTACGCTACACTCTACAATGTCAGTATGATTAGGTGAAAAGATGTACACTGAAACTATTGAAACACTCATGATTTAAATACTCCGGCATCATAAGTTATCATCGACATAAATCGAATTAAACGTTTATACCGATTGATGATGGAACCGATTTAAAGAGTATGTATATACATGTATATGTTTATAACGTTATGGTGTTGGTTTATCAAGAAGGACTGACTCATGCTGAACACAACCAATTTAATGCTAGTTCATTCAGCATAGTGACAATATAAAGGTGAAAGTCACCAAAGTGATGCGCCAATTTGCCAAAAGTTAATTTTGAAAGTGAACTTCCACAAACAAAAAGACAGATGTGGGTTGGTAATATTTAATAGGTCTTTAACTACTGTAAGTATATATGGTACGTATAATTTTGACTTCTGTGAAAGGCTGTTCCTCGGTATTCATTGGAAACAAGTA
This sequence comes from Gibbula magus, assembly GCA_936450465.1. Classification (NCBI taxonomy): domain Eukaryota; kingdom Metazoa; phylum Mollusca; class Gastropoda; order Trochida; family Trochidae; genus Gibbula; species Gibbula magus. The sequence goes on along the minus strand of OW388297.1, from coordinate 76,243,307 downwards.
ACTAATTATCATATATTTGCCGATAGGGTATACTAAATATTCAAGTCAAGTGAAATTATTTGCACATAAATCAGCACATGTGATCTTTCGACACGTATAAAAGCCAAATATTATGGCTCTTAGGATTTACCATTTATAGGATAACAACCAACAGTTCATAAACAGATGATATTAAAGAAAGGTTCACATCGACCAAACAAACGGAAATGCAAATCTATGAGGCTCAAACGGACGTTAGTCGGGAGAAACAGAGCACGTCTACGTTGATGGCGGCCAGGGAAACATGGGACGTGAACACAGAGCACGTCTACGTTGATGGCGGCCAGGGAAACATGGGACGTGAACACAGAGCACGTCTACGTTGATGGCGGCCAGGGAAACATGGGACGTGAACACAGGGCACATCTACGTTGATGGCGGCCAGGGAAACATGGGACGTGAACACAGGGCACGTCTACGTTGATGGCGGCCAGGGGAACATGGGACGTGAACACAGAGCACGTCTACGTTGATGGCGGCCAGGGGAACAAGGGACGTCAACACAGGGCACGTCTACGTTGATGGCGGCCAGGGGAACATGGGACGTGAACACAGAGCACGTCTACGTTGATGACGGCCAGGGGAACGTGGGACGTGAACACAGAGCACGTCTACGTTGATGGCGGCCAGGGGAACGTGGGACGTGAACACAAAGCACGTCTACGTTGATGACGGCCAGGGGAACATTGGACGTGAACACAGAGCACGTCTCCGTTGATGACGGCCAGGGGAACATGGGACGTGAACACAGGGCACGTCTACGTTGATGACGGCCAGGGGAACATGGGACGTGAACACAGAGCACGTCTACGTTGATGGCGGCCAGGGGAACGTGGGACGTGAACACAAAGCACGTCTACGTTGATGACGGCCAGGGGAACATGGGACGTGAACACAGAGCACGTCTCCGTTGATGACAGCCAGGGGAACATGGGACGTGAACACAGAGCACGTCTACGTTGATTGCGGCCAGGGGAACGTGGGACGTGAACACAGGGCACGTCTACGTTGATGACGGCCAGGGGAACGTGGGACGTGAACACAGGGCACGTCTACGTTGATTGCGGCCAGGGGAACGTGGGACGTGAACACAGGGCACGTCTACGTTGATTGCGGCCAGGGGAACGTGGGACGTGAACACAGGGCACGTCTACGTTGATTGCGGCCAGGGGAACGTGGGACGTGAACACAGGGCACGTCTACGTTGATGGCGGCCAGGGGAACGTGGGACGTGAACACAGGGCACGTCTACGTTGATGGCGGCCAGGGGAACGTGAGACGTGAACACAGAGCACGTCTACGTTGATGGCGGCCAGGGAACGTGGGACGTGAACACAGGGCACGTCTACGTTGATGGCGGCCAGGGGAACGTGGGACGTGAACACAGGGCACGTCTACGTTGATGGCGGTCAGGGGAACGTGGGACGTGAACACAGGGCACGTCTACGTTGATGGCGGCCAGGGAACGTGGGACGTGAACACAGAGCACGTCTACGTTGATGGCGGCCAGGGAACGTGGGACGTGAACACAGGGCACGTCTACGTTGATGACGGCCAGGGGAACGTGGGACGTGAACACAGGGCACGTCTACGTTGATGGCGGTCAGGGGAACGTGGGACGTGAACACAGGGCACGTCTACGTTGATGGCGGCCAGGGAACGTGGGACGTGAACACAGCGCACGTCTACGTTGATGGCGGCCAGGGAACGTGGGACGTGAACACAGGGCACGTCTACGTTGATGACGGCCAGGGGAACGTAGGACGTGAACACAGGGCACGTCTACGTTGATGGCGGTCAGGGGAACGTGGGACGTGAACACAGAGCACGTCTACGTTGATTGCGGCCAGGGGAACGTGGGACGTGAACACAGGGCACGTCTACGTTGATGGCGGCCAGGGAACGTGGGACGTGAACACAGGGCACGTCTACGTTGATGGCGGCCAGGGGAACGTGGGACGTGAACACAGGGCACGTCTACGTTGATGGCGGCCAGGGAACGTGGGACGTAAACACAGAGCACGTCTACGTTGATGGCGGCCAGGGAACGTGGGACGTGAACACAGGGCACGTCTACGTTGATGACGGCCAGGGGAACGTGGGACGTGAACACAGAGCACGTCTACGTTGATGACGGCCAGGGAACGTGGGACGTGAACACAGAGCACGTCTACGTTGATGACGGCCAGGGAACGTGGGACGTGAACACAGGGCACATCTACGTTGATGACGGCCAGGGGAACGTGGGACGTGAACACAGAGCACGTCTACGTTGATGGCGGTCAGGGGAACGTGGGACGTGAACACAGGGCACGTCTACGTTGATGGCGGCCAGGGAACGTGGGACGTGAACACAGAGCACGTCTACGTTGATGGCGGCCAGGGAACGTGGGACGTGAACACAGGGCACGTCTACGTTGATGACGGCCAGGGGAACGTGGGACGTGAACACAGAGCACGTCTACGTTGATGGCGGCCAGGGAACGTGGGACGTGAACACAGGGCACGTCTACGTTGATGACGGCCAGGGGAACGTGGGACGTGAACATAGAGCACGTCTACGTTGATGGCGGCCAGGGGGCGTGGGACGTGAACACAGGGCACGTCTACGTTGATTGCGGCCAGGGAACGTGGGACGTGAACACAGGGCACGTCTACGTTGATGACGGCCAGGGAACGTGGGACGTGAACACAGGGCACGTCTACGTTGATGACGGCCAGGGGGCGGGGGACGTGAACACAGGGCACGTCTACGTTGATGGCGGCCAGGGGGCGTGGGACGTGAACACAGGGCACGTCTACGTTGATGGCGGCCAGGGGAACATGGAACGTGAACACAGGGCACGTCTACGTTGATGGCGGCCAGGGAACGTGGGACGTGAACACAGGGCACATCTACGTTGATGACGGCCAGGGGAACGTGGGACGTGAACACAGGGCACGTCTACGTTGATGACGGCCAGGGGAACGTGGGACGTGAACACATAGCACGTCTACGTTGATGACGGCCAGGGAACGTGGGACGTGAACACAGGGCACATCTACGTTGATGACGGCCAGGGGAACGTGGGACGTGAACACAGGGCACGTCTACGTTGATGACGGCCAGGGGAACGTGGGACGTGAACACAGGGCACGTCTACGTTGATGACAGCCAGAGGGACGTGGGCTGAGAACACATAGTATTTCTATATTGATGGCGACCAGGGGATCGTGGGACGGGAACACAGAAGCTCTACACATAACTCTAGTTCTTCCCTGCCTCCAGGCCTCAATCAGAGGTATGCCAATGATGGAAGTCGCCTTTGAGTTGGGGAGATGAGTTGCTCAGCGTCCCCAGCGCCTTGGAGGGGCTTTACGCAGACGTGCACGGTAAGCGCCAGACGACATGTAAGCAGCGCGAGACTGGCTCGGACAAGGCGCAGATACATTCCTCTCGTGTGTGACAAAATTACCCCAGTTTATGTCCCTCCCCTATACCTGGCCACTAACCATCTATCTCTTACCTCTGTCCTAGAGGCTGGTATAAGTCTTACACTCCGTGCAATTATTTGAGGCGTGTAAAGGGTATGCAGTGCATAAACTACAAAGGGAATATTCTCATTTCAATTCATCGAAAATATAAATGACTACCTGTGTCTTATTGGCTAACACAATTGCTATTGACAGTGCAATCATAACATGTGCGATGAGGACAAGTGTCGAAAATACATATTGTATTATACAGTTTGAACTAGTATTAATTTCAATTCATTCCGTTTGGTACCTCTCTCTCCCCCACCCGGGTACCCCCAACTGCCTTTTGTCCAAACCCTTCTAATTCTTAATCTATCGCTAGGCGCTATGCAGGTAATGTTTTTAGCATTTTGAAACTTAGATAAATATTTTCTATCCATACGTGATTGTTTTGATTTAGTTCACGTCTTGTCGCTGCATAATCAACAAAGAAATATGCACTTTGAAATATGTCGTCTATTTATTCGAAGTAATACTCAATACACCACCACACTCGATCCAATTCTTGTACTCTTATTATATATAAAAAACATGTGTTTAAACATTTTTGCACAAGTTCAAGTTAAAATTTCAATATTCAAGTGGAGAAAACTGATATCTTAATACTAAAATAGTTTTGCATGCATACCATTTCGCAAAAATACTTAGCGCCAACTAAAATGAAAGTACTGTAAACATCCTGTAACGGTATGACCATATCATGGTAAAAAAAACTGAACAGTGCAACTCCGTCGTATTAGATACAGCAGTAACAAACACCAACACTGAATTCACGTCACAGAGAAGACGACGCGAGCTGATACAGAAGCGTAGAAGGTTACAATTGCAGTATTCCGATACGATTCCGAAAGTATACTGAATCGTGAATGTACTGACAGCACTGAGACAGCAGGATAGACTGGGCGAGAGCACTGAGACAGCAGGATAGACTGGGCGAGAGCACTGAGACAGCAGGATAGAGAGGGCGAGAGCACTGAGACAGCAGGATAGACTGGACGAGAGCAATGAGACAGCAGGATAGACTGTGTGAGAGCACTGAGACAGCAGGATAGACTGGGCGAGAGCACTGAGACAGCAGGATAGACTGGGCGAGAGCACTGAGACAGCAGGATAGACTGGGCGAGAGCCGACTGGAGTTGTATCTCTGTACACAGGTATGTGAAATTCAGCAGTCTTTATCGATTGCATGACTCCAGTTTCTCAATACGAAAAACGTCCACATTGATAGCGGATCCTTAGTTCTATTTTTGCTTCACAACCCTCATCGTAACTATATATCCTGCGTTAAACGTGCCACAAGATAAGTCTTCATCTCAGGTGCATCAATACATTGGTAATAGAAACACCACAAGGATATATACCACCAGTCGGTGCACTGTCGGACAGTCAGTCAGTCTCTGGTGAGAAGAACAGGAGGGAAAGTTGTATGAACCCACAAGAAGTTGACAACAATAGCAAAATCCGGGCAATATGCAAGACGAAGTGACCGTGAGAAGACAAAAAACGGGAAAAGCTTTGAAGGGTGAGTGCAGCGAGGCGTGAAGAGACAGATGGGGTGGAAGGACAGGTATACGTAATTTACCCAGCAAAGTTTCCTCACTCCAAAACGGCTGCAATATCCAGTGAGTTGAGCACGACGAGTCAGCTTGTGGCAGGCAGGCTAGCACAGAACACTTGCTGTCTGCTGGCAATCAATGTCCTTATATACTAAATCTGGCCGACAAGACGTCTTTTCCAGCTGTATACAGGACGGCAGTGACCAGGCCTGTTGCCAGCTTCACTCTTTCTCCACTTCTATGCGCTGTCCTCGCCTGCCCACTACCAGACATCGAGGTGATGCCGTGACGTCACAAGCTTACGGCAACGCGTGACGTCACACCCTGTAATTGTTCGTCTCGTGCGAACGTGACGTGTACGTGCGTCATCAGCAGCAGGCACGAAGAGCAAGGATTCCCCATCTATGCAGCAATCGATGCCGTCAGCTATACGCGCTATCGATCGGTCCACAGGCGACCTACATGTACAAGTGAAGCGTCAGTCTCATCCTGGCTACTTGCCCGGCTCAACTCGGCTCCATCAACTAGATCGTCATCATTACACTTTCTGTCGCCTAATTTACCAAATCCTCTTCACCTTCAGCGCAAGCTGCTTCTGTCGGGGAACTGGTCTTATACTCGCCATGTTAGTTTAGTTTGATGTATGTCATAAATGCGTTTGTTCTCCTGTTAAAACTGTTCGCACTCTCTCCCAACTGCATGAAGTTTGAACATTAACTTCGGACAGTTTTATGGGTTTTCAAAAACATCGAGATCTCTTGCACTTAAAACAATATATTGATCTAGTTTTATTCTGGAAGTCCTGTTGGCATAAGTACGCCGGATACGAGTAGACAACACGCATTACAGCCGCCAGTATGATGCAGGTACCCCACTGCGGCCGGTTAGCAGTTGGCGATGTCTTCCAACACTATACTGGAACCACGCAGCGCCAAAATGCATATTCTGTTTGTGCAATTGAAATAAATATTTTCTTTAACAGACGTAACAAGAAGGTATTTTTCAAGCCGAAAATCCAGCTGGTCATTTAGTATGGGGTATTTGGCGAGGGCCACTTGCATCAACACGCGCTCGGGGAAGGGACGTGCGTGCGCAGTATGGCGTTACACTCACAAGGGCCGCGCAAGATTCTTCCCATTGTTTTGGTCCGTACGCGCGGCAAAATAAGCCTGTGCTTTTGATATCTCGATGGCAATTTCCCCATGCCAGTGTAGATTCAAGTACGTTCGAGGGATTTATTCTCACGGCGTGGCGGCCTGGATAGAGTTTCAATCCAGTACATTTCCAGCAATTCCCATTGCACAATGTTCGGTGGGAATCTCTTCTCTGACTTCCTGTGAGAAGAGCGACTCCTTCCAACACCTTAGAGCAATCAATCAGATATGCTTCAAACATTCATTGCTCGTCCACGAGAGTTCAGGAGAAATGTCCTCGCGATATATATATATAAATTTTTTCTGTTTAATTATCACCATACCGAGAGATATTTTGACGAAGACGTCAAACGAAGCTCATTAAGACGTTTTAAACATCGTACAAATGATCTTATGGTTGTTGGTACGAGCGAAATATCCCTTATTCATGTAATAATTCTTGTCACAATGGCCAGTCGTGTAGGACTTCAAAGGCTATAAAGCCTGATTAAATTCTCAGGAAAGACTTAATATTGTGTGAGTGTCTGCTGTGCTATAAGGGACACGCTCCTTCAACGGAGCTAATGAAATAAAATCTATAAAACTGGCCATCACAATATCTAATATCAGGTTTCCTAAGCGGCAAGACAATGACCGTCCTCATACTACAAAAAAATGTCACTTAATGTGTTGTTCATCTAAAAAAAATATCTCATTCAATATCATCAAGATTTTAGGTACATTAGATCGGATATACAAAAATAACGATAAACAATACAGTGTTTCCACATTTAAAAAATTGACGATTATCCTTTACAACTTACTCCATTAAATTACAGTTAAACATTTTCAATGAAAATGACTTTCCTATAAATGCGAAACATATGTTATAAATTATAATCATTTATGTCATGATTAAACAGAAAAATGTCTCTGAAAGTATACTTGATTCCAAATTAATTAAGGTATTGAATTTCTCATCAACCATATTTAACAATTAAATAAAGAAGACTGAATCTGTTTGGACTTCTATCTGAACTCGGTCGTGTCTGTGTGTACAGAATGCCCAATTATTACATTGGGTGTATTCTGCTAAAGCGTATACGTATATCCACGCACGGAACGGAGTTAAGTGGCCGGGTGTCTTTACTTCTTCTAGCGACAGTCACACACGGAACTGCTAATGATCGGTCTTTCGTTTCTCGCCGGCCAAGAACAAATACATTCATTTGCAGAAAACCATTTCGTTTATCTAGAGCAAGATCCTTCCCGGGCAATGTTAAATACTACACGATAAGCGCTTCACGGTAACTCCTTATTTGAACTCACACCTAAGTCAATAGTTTCCCTGTCGGGGAGGTCTTTCTATTTTCATTAGAATTTCACAATTTCTGACCAAGAAGGCGTAACTAGGAGAAAGGAATCAACTGGACATTGGTCATTTCTGACAACTGACCGATGCGCCTGCTCTACCAGGTGATTCCTCGAGTGTCTTCCGTTTGTCTTATCAGGAAGAAGATAAAGTTCGGCATATGTGAAGGAGGAAGACAACGCACTCTGTAGTTCCACTCGGGTTTTCTCTTCAATGCGTGGCTCCCAGAGACGGAGCCCCTCTCGTCTCTCTAGTCCTACCTGTGACAAGTGCGTGCATTGTCGCTCGTTTCTACTTACATACTTAACCTGTAAAACAATGACTTGTGTCATATTTTATTCGAGGAATTTGGAAACTTGAAACAGTTGTAGTTGTGTTATTCCAGGGTCATCCTTGAATCAAATCGCTTCGTAACCGCTCTTTGTCTTGTCTTGTCTTGTTTTGTCCTTCATTTAGTTAGATTTTATGCCGCATTGCCGATAACTTCCAGCAGAGAGGAGCTATCACGTGACCGAATGAATTATTGAAAACTTGGTAGAATTTAAGAGACATATTAAACCAGGTAAAATGATTCGTGTCTAAAAATGTCGCTTCACTTACTAAATTCATGCCGGCATAATGTATCGACTAATGTATTTACAGTACATTAGAACATGGTTTGTATGTACGCGGACGATTGACATTCTACGATGTTTTTGTATGTAACTCTACCTCCTCTGCCATATGAAATTTGATATCAAACTGGAATATGTCTTGAAGATGAATATTTAAATGCTTCCTGTGTCTCAGTGGTGTAATAACCATTGATAATTATTAATCTACCTTTCATCTCAGGTCGAGTCAATATGTTGCATGTGTTACCTTATCTCGTCTACTTTAACGTACATGTTTGAATGACATTATAGATATAACGAATTTACTTAGATATTGTTTACTCGCATACACAGAGTAACATAACTAAATGACCGAAAAGTGTTAACTCAATACAAATATATTAACTTGACTCAACTGTATCAATCAGCGCTCATATCGGAGGCCGCATATGATACCCAACACCCGAGGTTATAAATGTCTTGGAAAAATGTTGGTACTCAATTATTAACCGTCCAGGACGATACTAGCTGGAGACTATGGTTGGCTCCAACAAGCCTTATAGCTGTTTCAACAACACACCATGTCATGTCCACTTCCGTCATTCCGTTATTGACAGTAACACATTTACAACTATTGTATTACACCACGTGGAATCAACTCGATATAAAGCGATAAACTACCGGTTATATCTTAAGATATCGTATGACACAAGAGCAAACTCGTGAATATCGAATATAATAAGCTCATTGACGATTCTCTAGAAAAGTGTATTAACAGTTATGAACACCGCCGTGTTGTCTTGGTGGAATGTAAAGCCAATAATATAACTGTTATACACTGTTAAACGATCGGGATGTAATTACTTCTCGCTAAGTCTAATTGGATGTGAAGCCCGAGGATATAACGCTATAACACGTTGAACTGTAGGTGATGTGAGACACTGACACTGCCGGTCCTCAATGTACATTCATGTAGCTCCACTCTCTTCTATCCAGCAACAAGTCACGGATTAACACCGATCAAGCAAACTATTTGAGTGAATTTTAAATGTTGTTGTAAAAATTTGGTGATGTGCAAAACCTTGTTTTTAGTTTAACAGAGGAGCTGAAGAATACTACTATTGTGATTAAACTAAGTTATAAAACATTTAAAGGTGAAGAGTCAACCTATCACACACTCTGGTATCTCTGTACACGAGAGGTTCGTGGTACTAGATGCTAGTCTACAGATCCCTTCTCCCAAACAGATGACAAACATTCATTGATGATGAACTTTCCTAATAGCGGCTAGATCCATATACTTTTTGAACAGCAATGTATAAGTTTGGTCACACCTTTTCTACCAACTACATGGAAGTCTCTCAAACATCACAAGTCCCTTAGATAACCTGAACAGGTGGACGTAGTACATTGCTATAATACGGTATGATGTATGAACAGTGGACCTAAGGATAAAGTGATACTCGTATTTCTTCCTGAAGGTGGAACCACAACAGAAAAGCTATATTCTTATAGTATAAGTTCCGTCTGTGCTGTAGTACGTCCACGTGGTGTACTCGTATAGTGTATTGTAGAGACACCACACTCCTAACACATTGAAATACATGATGCAACGTACATTCTATAGAAACAGAGATTGTTTGAGAACGGGCAGTGAATGTCCACCTACCGGACCCGACTGATGTTGGTCAGAGCGTCGTGATCCCCCCGCTGTCGGGCACGTGAGAATCCCCCTTCTGTACTTCCACTACACGGGGGGCGCACCGATACCCCGCGTCTTCGTCTTCGCGTTGGGTCTTGGCAGTTTGTTTCCACATCGCGACAGACGACTTAATTCCTCCGCACTTCTTAGGCCTGAGACGCGTATTTTAGAGCGCTTTCGCTACCTGTCAGCGCTCAGGTGAGGTAAGCAGGTAAGTCAGCCTCTGATTGCAGGTGTACCGACCTAAGTAGGTAGACAGGTAGAGATGTGTACAAAGTGCCGAGGTTTGGATCCAATCCAAACTACCCACGCCACCCACAACCTAAAATTTTCCCCTCCCGACCAAACTCCTTAAAAATACCGTTTTAGATTAATCACATGTCCTTTATCAATTGTAGGTATAAATTATGTTTGGGTTATTACCTAGCACTATGGTTCTGCCTCCAGTGTTCCAGATTAGATATCAGGACCATTGTCTCTACAAGTCCTAACTGAATTATATATAAGCAAATTCGCCTTATCGTTTGTGTACACGATTCGTGGCCTATCTTAAAATCGATTTGATAAATTTCTTACTTGGATATCGAATTTTAACTGTAATTTAGTGTTTATGTCCTTTATTTTCATTTCCTTATTGTTGGTGAAACGTCAGCTGCAAGCGCTTCTACACGTCGGGTTGACAATTCTTCTATGTGCTTATCGATATGGACCTGTTGGTTTCAACATGCGTCCCCGGGCATCCCTCATCACTTGGCGTGAATAGATAATGCTTCCTAAACCAGTTCTACCTTGTCTATCTCTATTTGCTCTTCGTTTTGGAATCAGTCACTTTGCATCGATTTTACCAATTTGGTTATTGCCAAGATGTAAATAAATCAGAAGATATAAACATACCATAAATAAAGTTTAGTTTTCCTGAATTCATAAATTTTTCAAGGAATGTTATATTCTCAACATTAAAAGAAACCATTAAAAAAATTCCGTTGCCATGGCAATAGGTAGATCCACGTGAATACGATAGTCACAGAGCGTTCGTGTTGGGAATGTCTTATATTGTCTTACTGGAATGTGCTGTCATTATTCATACCAAGATCAATTTTGAAGAATAATATCTTTTACTGAAACTGATCACTTGAGCTTGCAATTAAAGTTCTAACAATGAGATACATATTTAAACAGTGTGAAGCAAAAACCTCCGTTGGATACGTCGAGTCAAATTGCTTATAATGTTGCAAGGGTATATTGACGACATCGAGGCGAGCATTCCTGAGAATTTGTTACCTGAAGTACGCTAACGAGGGAAACCAATGAGAGGGCGAAATGACAGCGAGACAACGAGAATAAGCTCCCTTTAACTGTTAACTTGGAAAGTGCTGGTTACTAACGTTGTCTCTCTCTCTCTCCTGCCCGGATTCCACTTTCTTACGGCGGAATCAGAAGAAAAATCGATCGGTGTAACTAGTTCCTGTATCTCCACCTCACACCTAGCGCTGTCCAGCTACCTGCTAGCTCACACTTGCAGTATGCTACACGCGCACTTATAGCAGTCGCTCGAAATTTTCAACCTTATGCATATTTAGTGGCTTCTTTGTCAAATTGTCATAAGTTGTCAAATCTCTCATTGAGTCCCTTCGCAGTGTACATAGATGTTGTTAGTTGTTAAGGTGTCTATACTTAAATCAATATTAAAGTTATAAGTAAGTATGTTCTTTACATATATATGAAAAATTGTAAACGTTTTAATCAAATGCATTAAATATTACAGTTAATTTTGATTAAAAATAGAAAACCATATTTTATATCTTAAACTATTTATATGTACTTCAGAGAAAGACGTTATATGTAGCACGGAGACCGTGAGACGGGTTGTGGGTTGTATATTGTGATATCATCGAGGGGTAGTGCTGGAACACATGGCGGATCCGCCCCAAGTCAAACACTGGCTTGCAATCGCTTGTTTTCTATCAAGTATAGCGTTTCACCCAGTGCCCATAATATTTCCCTGCCCCATCTTGTCTCAATTCCCATCCTTTATTTCAGACGGATACGTGCACACCGAACAGCAGAAATATGTAAAATATTACAAATTTAAAAATATGGATTTAATTTTTTTATGCAAAAATGAAAAAAATATTTTCAAAGTTCAATTTATTAAAAAGGTAAATATAATTATAATACATTCTACTTACTGCTGAATTATCAACGTTAAATGTTTACATGAATAATAAATGAATCGCTTTCACCTTTCCGGCAGAAGCGCTTATTGTCCTTTTAAATACCTGATTCTTCCTCAATCAAAACAGATAAACACACGCTGTTGATAGTTATCTCACTAAGTATATATCGCCTTCAGCTTATCAAGGCTGATTAAGCTAAGCCAATATTTAAGAATTTCTCTAGCTGCGAGTAGATTCTAATGAGGCACTGTCGGTATGTATACAAACACACACTCCCGTCCCCGAGCGCCCTCCCTCCGCCAGGTAACAAGGCGCGCACCTGTCCCCCGATCACACACGGCGAATGCACACCTTCAATCCAACTCAAGTAGACGACAGAATGTAAACATTTACTTAGTAATTAGGCAGATCTAATTACCGCCAGTATTGAACTGCGGTAAGCCATACAGACACACGTGGACATACAGGGATACATACAAACACACAAACATCTCACCTTGGTCAAGCGGTTCTATCGCGGTGCCTGTGTCTGTCACCAGTGGAGGGGACACTTTGGAAGGATAACTCGAGTCCCCCTGACGGTGTGGTAAAGCCAGTGTGCATAGAGCAAAGCCTCCCTCCACACAACTCGGAAGCGTTTTGGCCTGCTTCACCAATGCAGGATTGTGTTGGCTTCTCCACGAGGCGAGGCATCGTACGTATATATTTCACGATCATCGTAAGTCAGGTCTAGGGAGCTCGTGACGTCACCAAACTCTGGTCTTGACGTCACCAGCTTTCAATGTACATTCCTTGTAATTGGAACCGTAGAGACAGCGATTCTGATTGGCTCTCCGCGTCTGTACCCTACGGTTGGTTAATATGCCTCCGCGTCAGAAGTCGGTCGTGAGAGAGATGTGACGTCACATTGGGCCGTGACGCAGTCGAACAGATTGGAGTCTAAACATAGAAGCAGTAGAACGACCATCAGTAACAATAGGCTATCGATCCGAACCATCCAAGACGCTGGCGAGAAACTCATGAGTGATTAACATAATCTGTCACTGTATCGGAGACCGCTATTCTACCTACTTGGTCATCTCAACTTCGTGAAGAGTTGCTCTAAATTTAGCAGGGGTACCAAGGGGCCCGAGAGGAACTTCTAAAGATAGAGGGGGAGGAAGGGGGTATTGATTGAGACGCGGGACGAGTTCTACTGCAGTGGTTCGATGGAGGGAGGCAGGCAGGGATCGAGGGAGGACTGTAGAATGTGGGATGTCAGGATTAATAGCACTCTTTAAGAGACGATATCGGGCTTGGAATTGGGTCAGGAATTGGGTGGAGTTCATTTCTTCTCTGTGTTTCCACCAGACACCTGAGCACCTCTCATACCAAGACATAACAGCCTGAACCCGTGTTCAGAGATCTCTGGTTTCACATGGAAGGAAGGATAGTATATTTATAACGATATCCAAATTTATTTATTTATCAAATATCTTTTTATTTTAATTGTTTTTCACAAAAAAAATAGATTAATATTTTGATTTCGGATAATCTCCAACGAGCTTCTCTCCCCGCCTGGGCATATTTTACGAAACATATATTCAACATTTTCATGGCAATGTACACAAACATGACAAAATGGAGATATTAAAATTGAACGTTGATAATTGACGGAACACAAATACAAACAAAAGCACATCAAGCCATAAGGCCAGGTTTGTATGTTGATCAGCACAGTGGAGACTGTTAGAGACGTTTTGGCGTGGCGGCACAGGTGTGTCCACAGGACGGAGAGTATAATTACGTAGAAAATCACTGATGATGCAGAATGCTTTCAGCTCATCATAATCACACTCGCGTACAGCCTTGTTCCATTTGAATCTACCCTGAGTGACCAGGCTTTAAAGCTCGTGCATTTCCGCTAAGTAATAACGCTCTTGGCGCGTACTGGGTGCCCCCTACTGCCGATACACAGCGAAACGTGCGACGTATTGTGGCCGATTACAGTCCAACATTAGTGCTTGCTTGGTTGCCTAATGTGTTGATGTGAAGCCGGGATCTTTCAGAGGGTGGGACGGGGACGGGGAACGAGGGACGGAACTGACATCCCGACTGCCAGACAATGGGAGAGCGGTTTTAGTTTGTAGAACGTTACAGGATACATGAGAGCACGGATGGAGTCGGAATGACCCTGTTCCTCTTTCATGTGGCCCAGCTGCTTTCCATTGGTCCAGCGTCGGTCTAACCACGGTCACAGGATATGGAGGCAAGGAGACTTCAAAGCTTCCAACCTACACAACTTATTGTTTCCATTTTCTGTCAATTTTGGACAATGGCGGGAAAGGAATCAGTACCGTTCCTCGGCGTTCAGATGACCTTCTTAACCGAGCAGCTTACGTTTAGGGTATTCGGTTGGTGGAACTGTAGATACAGATGAACTCGATTTTTTTAACACGATCGTCCTCAATGCACTGTGGTGGCGTCTCCTAGACGCTGCGAGGGGGGAATGGGGTGAGGGAAGGGGTACCCATCTTCATCATGAACGCGGGGAATGAGTATTGTGTCCGCTTCCTCTTTGTGCGTTCCCAGGTGATAGTCTTCAGTTGTGCCTTATATCCCTCTAGCCCCCCTGAGATCGCTGCTTTCTTAATGAGTAGGGCATGTTAAGGACCAAATCAAACTCTCTCCTTACCACCCCGCCTTATAAGCATGCATCAATAGCACTGAACACCGACTGGGGAGACGAATCGTGCCTTGCAACTATTTGAGTAAATCGTACCAGTATACAGATGCCCCGACCAACTGTCCCACTTCCCTCCAGTCAAGCAGTTGCTAACTCTTGCGCAATATGGCATGTCAACTCGACCCGTTTCAATAGTTGTGGAATTTGAAACCACAGGAAACAGGCATTTATGTTGTATGACATCGGGTCAAAGGTCAGAGAAAGTAAAAAGGAAGTCGTCACTTACTGCAGAGCGTAATCAAGCCGTGGAACCATTGTCTCCAGGCGAGACAGGTGCGCGCTGCGGTACAGAGATACTAGCTTTTCACTTTTGAATGTGGAATGATTTAAGTAGATTTAAAAGCTGTGGGACATATCAGGTAGAACCAAGCCTCCATTGCTGTGAAATGTCGTAGATTTGGTTGCTCATGTTATTTTACGTGTAGGTGGAGAGAGACCGTGAGAGCCGAGGTCTGTGTTTATCATCCCAGCTATCAACTTTCATGGTTTGTTTGAATTTTTGCGACAGTTCCTTGTATTGTTACCAGACTTTGATAATTGTTTTAAGACGGGATCGTACATCCGGGCCCTGTCAGTCTCTGATCGTGTGTTCCCATTGGGACAAAACATCGGCGCTATTTCTCGCGGTAAAATAAAAAATCTGCCATAAAATGCCATGACCAGATCAAATTGCACAAGTTCTAAATATTATAACATTCTTAAATTCACGCCAGTGTTCATTTGACTGTTGTGTATTTGTCTTGCCGCCGATGCCCAGGTTTCGAAACGCCAAAAAACAGAAAAATGGTAATGCTTCCCTGATTGCCGCTTCTTGGGTGTTTGTCTAGATCGTAAGACACGAGCTACTGCCCTTGTATCAACCATCTCCAAACCGCTCTCCAATGCTTTCTTAGTTTTTCCTAAATCTGCCACTTCGTCCCAGGAAACAATAGGCGATCTCCACATGGCGTAATGTCTGTGAAATGAATGCGGAATCGAAATGGGATGAACTGCATGAGCGACAGAAGAGAGTCATTAGTTTGGTCATGTATGCAGATGTGTTGATGGAGAGAGTAAGGGACAGTGGCAGTTTAGAGAAAGCACGTGCATGGGAAGACCGGGGGATGTGAGTGTGCAGTTCTAGATGGAGGCTAATGAAACAATAATGATGAACCTCGCACACCTCATCTCCACCTGGCTGTTGCTCTGTTTGTTGAATCTGCGAGCGGGCAGACCACCAAACTAGACATAAATATACAGAGATGTTGCGTTTATTTTGCTTATGCCCAGCCAGAAGGATGTTTTGCGTTCTCCCCAAAACATTTCAGCCATATGAGTTGAAGCGATGGGGGATCCATGTTCATCGGGCCAACATCGGGGGGTAGACATATTGAAGAAACAATGCCACCAATCTGATTCCGCGAGTTTTGAAATTCCTTGCGTCTATGACAGGAATGTAAAATCTCGTCCATGTGAGAAGGCGAGATTTGTCAGAGTCTGTGTGTTCATTGCGGTACTTCCTTGCACGTGAAATGTCCACCCTTGAAACAGGATTACCGGCTCTAGGTTTCCTATCGGCCGGGTTGTTGTTTCTTGATTTAAAGATATGCACTGGCGCTTTGCACAATGTTATCTTCTAGAAAATTCCTAATTGAAATCAGAATAAAAGCTATGTGAGATATTTGTGAAATTGGTATTGTAAAACTTTACTGAGCATTTTTTTTCTGTCAGTGCCATAGGCTTCGTATTCACGCATCTGAACAATAGTAAAAGTTTGAAATAAACTTCAACAGAACTTCTGTAAACCAGATTGGACGTGGGATGACTATAAATCTAGATTGTTCCCTCGTCAGCAGCACCAAAGTTCTTCACATGTTGACAGACTCTGGATTTCGAAACTCTGTTTACCATAAAAGGTTAAAAATGGTCTGATATGTCCTGAAATAGCCTGTAACACCTCCACGCCAAGTTTACAGCACGTTAAACTGTGTCACGAGGCGACGAACAAGGCCGCGCGCTATGACGCGCAGCTCAGCACGACTGATGGAGATTGTGACGTCACAACCTGGCCTCCTGCCCTGGCGATCAATTGTCGACATGCGCACAACGCCATATTGCGTGATTGTCGGCTGCGCGATCGATATGTCGTCTGGTGGTGTCGCTGTGACGTTGATCCCAACAGCAGGAGGCAGTGCTGATGCAGATGCCCATATATGGCAACTTTCACTGTGACGTACGAGCCTAATTATAACTCTCCACAGATGAAGGCTTTGTATCCACTTGCAAGAGCAGCGTTTATAGATTTCTTCTAAACATATCTAGGCCAGGCATACATTGATTGCGAAATCAATTGCCGATTATAGGAACTGGGTCACTAAATAAAGAATGTCCATACATTTTTGTTCTGCTGACAATTAACTGTTCTGTTAAAAGAAAAGTGAAAGCAGAAATAAGTAATTTACGAAATACCCCACCATCTACGTATCTATCCCCTATCTTCATTACTTATATTGCTTATATAACGCCTATTGAATTAATGTCGGACGATTCATTATTCAGAATGTTTGTTTTATGGAGGATTTAGTGAAGTTCCTTTACTCGTAATGGAAGAGGACATAGCACAGTTTCAGATTGGAGTTTAGAGTCTTGGGTTGGTGTCACCACTGCACTGACAGACATCCTTTCAGTCGTTATATCTTTGACTTCTTTCTGTCCATCGAACTTGTTCTCCTTCCTTATATCTTTGCCGGTTGAGGTTGCAGTTGTGGTTTGATTGAAAATGTAATTCATTTTATGTTCAAATGTTCCGCATATGACTCAATGAGAGAAACTTCCTTACCACCGTGTATGCAGGGGAACATGTAAACTATAACCATAAGCTTATTGGCAGCAATTGTGATCATCCACCACTTTCAGATATTTTGAGCAAGCTCAAGCTTTCGGAAACGAGTTATATCTTCTGTAATTATTTAACTACTATTTATCCATGTATACTTTTTAGTTTTATATATTATAAACTGTAAGCTCGTACATGGACCAACGAATTGCCAAAGCAGAGTTAATATTTTGAATTGATGTCTCTAAAATATAACTGTAAAGGGAGGTAACTCTGTTCAACGGCCGACTTGCAAATCAAGGTCAGTAGCGGCATACGACTGGAATTAAGGTTCGTTAAAATATATTTGAACATTCTTAATCAATGTGTGGTCATCAAAGGGGTTATAATAGTGGAACATTAATTTCCCCAAGGGGATCTTCTTCTCGATAGTCACGGTGTCACCTAAGTCAACCTGTAACTCAGGGGTATCCCCTGGTTTGTGCAGAACGGTCTGATCCGTCCACGGCGCAGCCACCCACGTGGAGAGCAGACGACCATACTTGGACATGCAGCAGACGACAGGGTGGAGCATCCTCAGATTGACAACTCCTCTCGTATATAAGCTCTGGATGTTGCTGGCAGAGGATGGAGCTGTTCCAAACACCAGCGTTGGTGGACTCATTCCCTGCGCCATGTCAGTCCCCCAGTAGATACACAGGTGCTGGTTATGTCAGTCAGTCTTTCTGCAGGCATGTATGCAGTACGTGGTCCTTTGTAAACGCTATAAGAGACGCACTGTGTGTACATAATGGCAGTCCATCATTAGTGTTCCATATATGTGCACAATTGCAGAATAACGTGCATGCTTCTATGTCAAAATTGTAAGAGACATTATGTGTGTGCAGTCCTAGTATACCATCTCAGACCAGTCACGGCGAGGTGTAAACTGATAGTAGTGTACCTCTTCTAGTACGCGACATCAGTGTTGTTACTATAAGGCATCAAGGAGTGGTCCGCCTGTTCGCCATATCAATCTCTCATCAGTACCATGTACTACAACATGACATGACGTGCTTGTCGTATGTTGGACTCACAGAGGGACCATGCCTCTACAACATGTCGTCTCACAACAGCGTTTAGTATGTCCACACAGT
Source organism: Gibbula magus (assembly GCA_936450465.1). Lineage (NCBI taxonomy): Eukaryota > Metazoa > Mollusca > Gastropoda > Trochida > Trochidae > Gibbula > Gibbula magus. Next base: position 76,224,543 of record OW388297.1, on the reverse strand, counting down.
TGGGTAGGGTCCGAGCTTAATGTTAACATATGACATAACAAGAACAAGCATGTCCCTACGCCATGTTGCGGAGGGTCCTTGGTCCAATGGGTCACACACTTCCCGAGCCATTATCAAGAGGCAGTTGATCCCGGTGTGGTATTTCAAAGTCCATTGCCTTTGGCTTTGATGACTTGTTCGCGAGCTGTCCTGGCTGAAATAGTTGCATCATCAGCAAAATCTGTTGAACAGCATAAGATAGATGTCAGGCAATGGTCAGATAGTGTGTGTATTCGTGCTCCAGTAGTGGCAGGATTATTAACATAATCAGTCGCATCAGTCATAGGTCTTTCTTGTAAAATACAGTACATGTATGAGCAGTACAGCGGTTGCAGGGGTACACATGCTACTAGTTGTAGTAGAAGTAGAATCACCAGTAGTCACATTTATAGAAGTAGTAGTTGTAGCAGTAGTAGTAGCAGTTGTACATATGGTAGTAGCAGTTTCAGTAGTGGTAGTAGTAGTAGTAGTAGAAGTAGTAGTAGTAGTAGTAGTAGAAGTAGTAGTAGTAGTAGTAGTAGTAGTAGTAGTAGTAGTAGTAGTAGTAGTAGTACGATTTGCAGAAGTATCAGTTGTAGCAGAAGTAGTAGCGGTAAAATAACAGTAACAACAGCAGGTACAGAAGTAGTAGAAAAGTATAGTAGTAGTAGTAGTAGTAATAGTAGTAGTAGTAGTAGTAGCAGCAGTAGAAGTAGAAGTGGCGGAAGTTTTGCAACAGAACATTTAGAAGTAGTGCTCGTGTAAATGGTAGATGTTGGTAGTGAGCATGATATGGTAGTGTCAGTAGCCATGGTCATAATTGTGTTAAATTGAAGGAGGGAGAATAAGAAGTAGTGTTAATGGTTGTGGTGATGGTGGTAGTTGTAGTAGTAAAAGTAGTATTGATGTTAGTGGCGATGGGATGGTAGAGTTTTGGTGGTGATGGTAACAGGTGGTAATACAAGTAGTATTTATGGTAGCGGTAGTAGTGGTGATGGTATGGTAGAGTTTTGGTGGTGCTGGTAACAGGTAATAGTAAAAGTAGTATTTATGGTAACGGTGGTGGTGGTGGTGATAGGATGGTAGTTTTATGGTAATGGTGGAAGTTGGTAGTAGTAAAAGTAGTATTGATGGACGTGGTGGTAGTGGTGATGGTAGAGGTGATGGTGATGGTGGTAGTAGTGTTATTAGCGGTGGTGGAACTTTAAGAAGCTGTTGTGGTAGTGTTTGATATTATATAGCTGTGGCAGAAGTTTTAGAAGTAGTAGTGGTAATGATGGAAATGGTGGAAATGGTAGTGGTGTTGGATGGTAGTGTTACTCCGATGGTAGTGGTACCAATAGTGGTAATGGTGATGTTGGCAGTGGAATTAGAGTGGTAGTGTTAGTAGCTGTGGTATTAGTAGGAATATAGTATTAACGTTGAGGGTGGAGGAAATGGTAGTAGCATAATGGTCACTAGCGTTATAGAACCTTATAATCACTGCAATTAACATCCTCGTATATGGGGTAAAGTGTAAATCCTTTCTGGTGGATCGTTGTTAGATGATCCCATTGAAGTCTCCACCTCCAGGAGAAGTGAGGAGAGTAATGGTGTCAGGTAGACATTCAGAGCATCATGGAGGGTACATGGCGTCACATCTTAATGTATATTGGTGTTAGATCTGTCATCAATCGGCTATTACCATCACTCTAAACCACACACACTGTTTCATGTTTTACAATAAGTTGCCAATCGTTTCGTGTTGCTTCAACCTTTAACGGTAAACCAGGATCCCCTTTTCGGTTCTTTTCAATATTTTGCTGATTTTGTTATTTTCGCTAATTTCGCTCCGTATTTGACATTGTGAAGCCATGTTGTGTGGCAGATATGTTCTGTGGACGATCCCTTATACTCGAACACGTATCCTCAAAGTATGATAATGTGAGCAGTTGTAATCGTTTATGCTGTTACAAACAATGTCCAAATACACTGTTGTGTGTTGACACTTACTGATAAAGATTGTTTCTTGTCTAATCCGTCTTGTTCCGGAAATGACAACCATTGCACGAACGAATAAGACATAACGTGATGACAAACACCATTATTGTCACTGATGACTGGACACGATTCTCACTGTACTGACAAGTATAGAAACTAATTACATACACATCGAGCACCATGCTTACCCATTCGAATTCGGCTACTTCCAAACTCTGCACTGTCTCATCCATTGTCTAATGTTACAAAGTTCCTGTTTGAAGTAATCACCGAGATATATAGAAGCACATCCATGGGCTCGGACTGAGTGTCAGGAACCATGCTGCCTACTTTCCTCGTCAACTGCCGAATCAGGAACTTTCCTGGTGTTGGACATCTCCTATGGAACGTCCGTAGTTCATCACAGGATCATGGAGACTGGCAAATACGACTTAAAGAGAATAATTCTTATAACATATATATGAAGTGAAGTGAAATCACATGTATGATATTGGGAAGACCCGACGACAATGTCTGTCGTCACAGCCTAAGAATTCGCGCCAAGCTTCCCGCGTCTGTTGCTAAGCGTTGGGAGCTTCTAATTCAAGAAATCGGTTTTCACGTTCAAATAATGTATATATAGTGCTGGCTGCTTGCGTAAAACGAAGAAAATTTCATTACCATTCGCACCATGTTTTGTAGCCGTACGTCATAGTTGACGCGGGAGTAGCCATGGCGACAAGCTCAAATCAATACTCTGACGTCACAAGGGTTCCCGAATTGGAATACTCCTCTGTAAGACAGTTAGTATTCGAGTAAACTCGATTGTGACTGAAACGCTGCTATTGATCAGGAGCTAATTCTGGCTCTGTGATGCGTCCTTCGTCAGTCGTGCTGCTCGTCACCAGCCGGGAGTGGCCATGGCAACTCCACGCTGACGGTGATCCTCGCACATAGATGGTGGGCAAAGTACCAGCGAAGTTGAGAAAAGTTGGATTATGTACGTCATTGCACAGAGACAAAAACAACGGAGCTGTCGAGCGTCGTAACGGTGACGAGCGACTCAAGAGGGTAGGTAGGGAGGGCCATCCCCAGTCTCACCGGATATCGCCTGCTTGGTGCCAGCAAGATTATCGGATGCAGGATACATTTAATCAACCCGGAATGATTTGTGACCAACTCCCCTAACATAGCCAAATTTCTGGATGACACATTCTTCATTTCGAAGAACACTCGGCTTTCATATGGGACTCTTATGTCAAGTTAACTACATTTATCGCATCTCATTACCACGCTTGTGAAGACGATTCACGTCTCCGGAATGGTTCGAACGATCTGTATGCGATGTGTTCCAGTGAGTTCATGTCTATCTTGACGGAAAGATTCTGTAACCAACTGACGCAGTATATCCAGCCATGCATATGGACACGTGATCTCTTAAGATTTATTCTATATATTCTAGATTACAATGCGTATTCATCAATTCTTGGAAAGTAACCTCTGAAATACACGAATAGTGTCAATTAAAATATAGACTTGATTGGAAGGGGCTATCGATCTATAAGACAGTACTAAAGGGTATATCAGCCGACTTTGGAGTACCAACCAACAAATGGTATCATCCTTACTCGTGTACCAACCTACTAAAGGGTATCAATCGACGCGGGAATAGGAACAAAATCAAATCGTGATATTTTCATTTAAACCGAAACAGATGTATTTTTTTGCAATTTCTGTATATACGAGTTCTAAGCCCAATCGAAATGTACCACATCAATCTATCTCACAAGATAATCCACAAAGACGTTGCCAAGATTCCTCATCCCATATCACTGTTAAAAGAGTAGTCATCAGAAGTTAAGCATGAGGGAGGGAGTAATGACTCATGCGTCCAAAAACAGCAAGTGATTAGCAAGTCGAGCAAGTTCTTGGGGAAACATAACGACTTCTCACCGTCCAACAGATAGCCAAGAAATTAGAAATCAGTATTGGGTCAGTGCAAACTATCTGACAGATTTTTTAGTCATCAAAAGCGTATTAAAAAATTTATCAACTGAACAGAAGTCACGTCCAAACTCTCTGGTCGTCATGTCATGTCTAGAGGAATGGTGAGGTGACACGTCCCAGCTCTCTGGTCGTCATGTCATGTATAGAGGAATGGCGAGGTGACAAGTCCCAGAGGTGACACGTCCAAACTCTCTGGTCGTCATGTCATGTCTAGAGGAATGGTGAGGTGACACGTCCCAGCTCTCTGGTCGTCATGTCATGTCTAGAGGAATGGTGAGGTGACACGTCCCAGCTCTCTGGTCGTCATGTCATGTCAAGAATGGTGAGGTGACACGTCCCAGCTCTCTGGTCGTCATGTCATGTCTAGAGGAATGGTGAGGTGACACGTCAAAGCTCTCTGGTCGTCATGTCATGTCTAGAGGAATGGTGAGGTGACACGTCCCAGCTCTCTGGTCGTCATGTCATGTCTAGAGGAATGGTGAGGTGACACGTCAAAGCTCTCTGGTCGTCATGTCATGTCTAGAGGAATGGTGAGGTGACACGTCCCAGCTCTCTGGTCGTCATGTCATGTCTAGAGGAATGGTGAGGTGACACGTCCCAGCTCTCTGGTCGTCATGTCATGTCTAGAGGAATGGTGAGGTGACACGTCCCAGCTCTCTGGTCGTCATGTCATGTCTAGAGGAATGGTGAGGTGACACGTTCCAGCTCTCTGGTCGTCATGTCATGTCTAGAGGAATGGTGAGGTGACACGTCCCAGCTCTCTGGTCGTCATGTCATGTCTAGAGGAATGGTGAGGTGACACGTTCCAGCTCTCTGGTCGTCATGTCATGTCTAGAGGAATGGTGAGGTGACACGTCAAAGCTCTCTGGTCGTCATGTCATGTCTAGAGGAATGGTGAGGTGACACGTTCCAGCTCTCTGGTCGTCATGTCACGTCTAGAGGAATGGTGAGGTGACTCGCCCAAGCTCTCTGGTCGTCATGTCATGTCTAGAGGAATGGTGAGGTGACACGTCCCAGCTCTCAGGTCGTCATGTCATGTCTAGAGGAATGGTGAGGTGACACGTTCCAGCTCTCTGGTCGCCATGTCATGTCTAGAGGAATGGTGAGGTGACACGTCCCAGCTCTCTGGTCGTCATGTCATGTCTAGAGGAATGGTGAGGTGACACGTCCCAGCTCTCTGGTCGTCATGTCATGTCTAGAGGAATGGTGAGGTGACACGTCCCAGCTCTCTGGTCGTCATGTCATGTCTAGAGGAATGGTGAGGTGACACGTCCCAGCTCTCTGGTCGTCATGTCACGTCTAGAGGATGGTGAGGTGACACGTCCCAGCTCTCTGGTCGTCATGTCATGTCTAGAGGAATGGTGAGGTGACACGTCCCAGCTCTCTGGTCGTCATGTCATGTCTAGAGGAATGGTGAGGTGACACGTCCCAGCTCTCTGGTCGTCATGTCATGTCTAGAGGAATGGTGAGGTGACACGTTCCAGCTCTCTGGTCGTCATGTCATGTCTAGAGGAATGGTGAGGTGACATGTCCCAGCTCTCTGGTCGTCATGTCATGTCTAGAGGAATGGTGAGGTGACACGTCCCAGCTCTCTGGTCGTCATGTCATGTCTAGAGGAATGGTGAGGTGACACGTCCCAGCTCTCTGGTCGTCATGTCATGTCTAGAGGAATGGTGAGATGACACGTCCCAGCTCTCTGGTCGTCATGTCATGGCTAGAGGAATGGTGAGGTGACACGTTCCAGCTCTCTGGTCGTCATGTCATGTCTAGAGGAATGGTGAGGTGACACGTCCCAGCTCTCTGGTCGTCATGTCATGTCTAGAGGAATGGTACCAATCTCTTCCCGCAGGGCCACTCCCTGCAGAGTTTCTATGGTTGTGGTAGACAGTCTGAAGGGAATAACCTCTGTATATTAGGTGAAATACTCTAGGAAACGGCACCAGTACCCCACCTGTGACAATTTGAATTAATATGACGTTACTTTGAGTCTTATTGTCACTTAAGACGATTTTTATTTGAATATAGAAATAGTAGGAACACATAGGAACAGGCCCGTTGTAATTCTTTGTATGTGTCATTACAATTTTCTTCCGAATCATTTACGCACGTTTGGACATTATACACATTGTAAACTGAGGTGATTTTGGTCTCTAACATTTTATTCTAATCCTACATTGATATATTTACAGATCAAATTTGTATCTAAACTCAGATTTAAATAATGAAGTTTTATCGACTCAAAGCAAGAAAAAGACCTATATGGTCCCGCTTCCCCAGAGACACTACCACTCTGACGTCAAACACCAACTGTATGTGAGACCCGGAAATACTCATTTTGATGATGGTCGATACAGTAAAGTGACGAAATGAAGGTAAAAGTGGTGATTTCTGATCGAAAAGCGGACAATGCACCGCCATTGACACGCGTCTGTAAGTCAAACGTTATTTTGGAACCTTATATACAACAGCCAAAGAGACGAATGTTGGTTGATAATGTTTAATGGGTCATATAACTATTCAGCACGGACATTGGAAGTGTAGTTTCGGTTTCTGGACATGCATAATGATGTTTCTCGATTTCCATTGGAAAATAGTATTTATGATATATTTGGCAATTTCGGATAAAGATACATGTTCATTGATTTTATTTGAAATGTTACCAGCACATGTGGTATTTTGGAGCGTATTAAAGATAAGACACTGACATGTTGGATCCAGGATTCAAATAATCTTACATATTTAAATCCAAATTTCCGGTTGTGTTAAATCACTGATCCTACCCCTATACACGGTGAGAAGTTTATATAACATCATCACCATGAATGGTTGTTACTGTTTATGTTCTCATAACTTAAATAGTGTTATATCATAAATAAATGCTCCTTTATCAAAGTGTATTCAAATGTATTCACCAAAACTCCATAGTGGTACATATCATAATCTTATGTAGATATTATTGATACATTGGTACAATATTAGTTGTTTCAGTGTGTGAACACCTGAGTTGATTATGATATAGGTTATACACTAATCAGTTGGATAACCAAAAAGCAGTTGCAACATATACCTAAACTTTAAATCAACAAATGAACACTTGTCACTGCTGAGCAGACCAGGAACACATTACACTTTGTAGTAACATAGCAATATTGGTCCAGGAGAAGTCAGTCTCTCCCCGCAGAGTTTATATTACATCTTCAGATTTCCTGTCCTGGCCTCTGTTCTGCTATGAGGGGTTTCTCATGTTTTAAAAATATCCCCTAGCGAAAAAAAATATACTACATTAATAACCCCTGCTATTTATCCAATGAAATTACATTTCACATCGGTAATATCGTTTACTTTCACCAAGTAATTTAAAAGATCTTAGCCTTTGACTTGTACAGTGTCTTGCTAATTAGCATATGTTCTTCGAATATGTTTGATGTAATAACACAAATATATGATGGCTGAGAGGGGCCATTTGATTTCGTGTTAACTTTCCAACACGAAATCGCGAAATCGCGAAAAAATCAAAACGAAATCGCGAAATTGTGAAACGAAATCGCGAAACAGGGAAACGAAATCGCGAGACAGCGACACGAAATCGCGAAACAGCGAACGAAATCGCGAAGGAGCGAAACGTCCGCGAAACGAAATCGCGAAGGAGCGAAACGCCCCCGAAACGAAATCGCGAAGGAGCGAAACGTCCGCGAAACGAAATCGCGAAGGAGCGAAACGTCCGTGAAACGAAATCGCGAAGGAGCGAAAGAGCGAAATTGCGAAAGAGCGAAATCGCGAAAGAGCGAAATCGCGAAAGAGCGAAAGAGCGAAAGAGCGAAAGAGCGAAATCGCGAAAGAGCGAAATCGCGAAAGAGCGAAATCGCGAAGAAGCGAAATCGCGAAGAAGCGAAATCGCGAAGGAGCGAAATAAGGATTTTACAGTTCCCTTTTCAAAGTAAGTAAGATCGGATGTTTGAGCAAATAATCTTATGTTCTATAATTGTGTTTTTAACGTAACATGACAATTATATTATAAGGCGATGAACCGGTATACAAAGCAGTTATGTATTATAGAATCTGCATGTTATATTTGTCTTTATGTGTAGTGTTATTTGTTAGAAATATATACACTGGAATTCTAATTTAGAAAAAATTATAAACTTGTTGGTGATTTCTTTTATCTCTTTAAATTATAAACCGTTATATTTTACGCTTCGTATACTGTATACTTCGCTCCGTATATAACATAATTTTATCCAATATATCAAGTTTCAACATCACATATGATAGAGATCTTGAGTGTAATTTTAAACAAAATATATCATTCGTGGGATTCGAACCTTAACCAAGGACAAGAGTAGAACAGACGGTCAAGGCAGTAACCACTAGACAACACATCACCTCATCGGCTTTTGACACGAATTGTATTCATTAACTATATATACAGAAATAAACCAATGTATTTTCTTTCTACTTCTAAGACGTTTAAATAGAAAGAATGATAGTATTTACTATAAAGAATGCGACGTTTCCTAACTTTCGGTGTTGATAGGCCTGCAAACAAGGCATCTAGTCTATCTATTAAAGTTGATCGCGAGGAAATGTCGCTTTATTTATTGTAAATCTGTCATTCGTCATGTCATAAAATGCAACGATATTTACAGATAATATTTCTAAAAAGTGGGTATGGTACCAACTACTTTGACGTCTTGTGAGTATCTACAAAATTTAAGATGGTATTCATTTGTTCGATACCAGCTATATGTTACAGGAGTTGGCATAACATCTAAACCATTCTGCATGTTCCTTGATTTGTGATAATGTAGCATTATTAAATGATATATTGCTACATTGTATTCTACCACAGACAGGATACAGCTTCATGATCAAACTTTAAAAATATAATTGCTATTTTTAGAAACATACGTTGAGTAAACGTTTCTTCTTATACATTGCAAACTCGTCGTGTGGTATTGAAATACACGAAGATGTATTATCATAAACATGCTAACTAAGAAAGAAGACCAAACGCGAGCCAGGAAGCGATATTTGTTGTTTGTTTAATTAATAACAGAGACATTTATATTTCATATGCAAATGAGAAATACCCTCGTTCAATAAAAGTTAAAAGATTTGAATACAAATCGTCGATTTGAATAAGACTATTTAAATTAGTATAACTTGCTTATTGGAAATTGGAACATTTATAAGAGTAAGGCACAATTTGCAAAACGAGAAATCAAATCACAGTGACCACATTATTTTTTAAACGTAATACAATTTGTATTTTCGGTATGTTGGTCAGTATTAAATATTTAAGACTGTTTAATCGAAATATGATGTCAAACGCGGTTATTCTTCGTCTAACAAAAACAACTATTATGAATCATAAATGTTATTCCAGATTATGACTATTTTAAAACTATGACAACCAAACGATACATGCGCAAAATTATACGCGCAACTTATGAATGTATCCAGTTTGACAACCATCATAACAGTGCGTGCTACAGTTTTCGCTGTACGGATAGGCGTGTTTACACTCCATCTGCGACATTTCATCACTTTGAAGCTGTCCGCTTCGACGTTTTAATTATCGATTACAGGTTAATGAGAGCGAATTGTAATTATATTATTGCATCTATAGAAGGCCTAAAGGGGTACACAAGGCATAATAAGTCCTTGACTATCCAAATTACTGTCAAGAAGTGTGCTGTAAAGTTCCTTTGAGTACTGTACGTACTCAAACTTTTAACATTTTGGCGTATTTACTGTATTACCCTACGTGTTTAATACGCTTTAATTTAAGATTGATGTGTATTTTCTGAATATACCATTTATTTCCCACTCCATAAAAAAAACTATAATGTAGATTACAGTAAAATAGCTACAACGTATTAAGTGAATAACATTTTTATGGCGTGTCCATTATATGATAAATTACGTATTATGTCAATCTGTCGACAGATAAATTTTGAATAGGTTGTGGCTAGATGACCAAAATGTGACAAAAGAATCATATTTGCATTGTGCATATGCATTTGATTTTTATAGTTGATAGTTGTATTGCAGTTTTTGATTCAAACCTGTTCGGAGTAGGTAATTTGTTTGCCATTTTTTAAAAAATATAAATATATATGTTCAAATAAAGAGGAGATTCACAATATCGTTCCTTCTTTCTTTGAATCTTAGAATAACTGTTTCTGCATTTTCTGCGGTGTCCGTTTCATTTTTAATTCATTCCAGTAGATCCCGCCACAACCTTTTGACAAACCATTCTTTATAAACCACATAAATATATATACATATATTCTTAAAACCATATATATATATATATATATATATATATATATATATATATATATATATCGTGAATGTTAAAGCGTATTATATAATTTAGACATATGGCTTTTGAGTACGGATTAGATTAGTCATTAGATTTTAGTCAGTAGACTCAGTGTATCTCAGTTTATATGGCAGCTCTTGTTGGCGGCATTACTATTTTGACATATTCCAAAGTTACTCCTACTTACTCTTACTTCTCTAACAAATATAAACAATAACAAGTTACCTATAATACGTCGTTCAAATTACCAGTTCGATTTTTTTGTATCGATCTTACATTGTCTTCAATTAACGTTACATTTATCATAAAACATGCAGATTCTATAATATATAACTGCTTTATATACAGGTTCATCGCCTTATAATATAATTGTCATGTTATGTTACAAATAACAATTATAGGATATCAGATTATTTGGTCAAACATCCGATCTTACTTACTATGAACAGGGAACTGTAAATTCCTTATTTCGGTCCTTCGCTTCTTCGCGATTTCGCTTCTTCGCGATTTCGCTTCTTCGCGATTTCGCTCCTTCGCTCTTTCGCTCTTTCGCTCCTTCGCTCTTTCGCGATTTCGCTCCTTCGCTCCTTCGCTCTTTCGCTCTTTCGCTCCTTCGCTCTTTCGCTCTTTCGCTCCTTCGCTCTTTCGCTCTTTCGTTTCGCGGACGTTTCGCTCCTTCGCGATTTCGTTTCGCGGACGTTTCGCTCCTTCGCGATTTCGTTTCGGGGGCGTTTCGCCCCCTCGCGATTTCGTTTCGCGGACGTTTCGCTCCTTCGCGATTTCGTTCGCTGTTTCGCGATTTCGTGTCGCTGTTTCGCGATTTCGTTTCCCTGTTTCGCGATTTCGTTTCACAATTTCGCGATTTCGTTTTGATGTTTTCGCGATTTCGCTATTTCGTGTTGGAAAGTTAGCACGAAATCAAATGGCCCCTCTCAGCCATCATACAAATAAACTATTTTCGGTTTTTGTCTCTGATTTATACTGTTTTTTAGTATGGTTATAAATTAGCAATTTTTTTCATAAAATCAAATAGCATTTTTTTACACATTTAACGAGAAACCGTTTATCTTACGTTTGTGTTCTCAAAAGTAGCCATATGACATGTCATTAGCAAATGTCACTTTTACAACGGCGTCGCTGATTGCACAACTATCTTCAAATGCAACTGATCAGGAGCTCCATATCTAGCCTCACAGTAGAACAGAGGATAATATCAAAACTCTGAAGGGAGTAAACTTTGTGGGAAGAGACAGAGTGAGTGAGGAGAAGTGTATTTTCTCTATAATCACCATTTAAGACCGGTATGCGTTGGAATTCAGCATATACGATATATGAATGGAATTCTCTCATACCGATACAAAGTGGGGGCATTTCGCTGAGCTTTAGTGTCATTGGTGTTGGTGTTAAATTGACTTTAAATTTGATTTAGAGCTTTTATAATTCCGCTGATTTTCAAACACATTATGTTCATCTCCTAATTGGAGAGTCTCTGGTCTAACATACGACAAACGACCAGCTCAATATAATCTTATATACGTTCTTTCAATAAGCGTTTGTATCAGTATGGTCTAAATTGATATGATGGTGTAGATGAACAAACACTCTGGAAACCAGCCATGGTAATCAATGCATGAAGGGGTCTACGGGGGTGCCCCAATGGTTTCTGGCCTGATTATGAACAAATGCAAAAGCACGCATACTGTACATTCATGAAGAACATTCCAATCGAATTTAAATGGCACGAAAACCAGGAGATACATGCACTTCATATAGCCTGTTCTTCAATAGTAACCCCACATTGCGTCTAGGCTGGTCTTAACGAATACTGCGCAGTTCCAGAATCATGTTTACCCATGTCGTTACTCAGGATGAAACCTTGCTTCGCCATTTTGATCCCGAGACAAAAAAGCCACGTTAGTAGTTGCGCCATTTGATATATGTCAATGAATTCAAATAATTTGATCAGACTACTCAATTTCATTATTACCTTGTAAATCTACATAAATATAGCCAGCCAGTAAAGGGTTCATACCCGCTGTCAGTAGAAATGGTCGTCCGACACATCGACTGCAAATACCGTTGATGCAATGATGTGATTTCATAGGAAATTCATTTTTTTAATTTATTACTTTGGTAAATCAATATAACCCTTCAAACCAGTTTCAAAAACAAATCTTGCTAAAGTTTGCGGGTGGACAGGCAGTAGTGTTTGTAAATACACCTGGCGATGTGGCGGCGAAAAGCGCCCACTCAGCTAATTACGAGAGATCGATGGAGCTGCGTCCCACTGCCGCCCGCCCTACTGTCTAGCTGTCCTTGTTTGGAACATGCCTGGCCTCGATACAAGGTCACAGTCTCAATCTCGTTCTGACGTCACTGTGACGTCACAGGCATTGAAATAAACTAATCGATGACCTCAATACTGGAGAAAGCCTCTCGACGGAAACCAATAAACTGCTGATGTGGGCTGATATCTCTTGCTCTATTGAATGTTTTCTATATTCGGTGTCTGCGACCAGCTCGTTCTGATAAGGTTTTGTGCTGTGTCAGCAGGAAGTTATCACCCGGGTACCTCAGTATCGGGAAGTCACCACCCAGGTACCTCAGTATCGGGAAGTCACCACCCAGGTACCTCAGTATCGGGAAGTCACCACCCAGGTACCTCAGTATCGGGAAGTCACAACCCAGGTACGTCAGTATCGGGAAGTCACCACCCAGGTACGTCAGTATCGGGAAGTCACCACCCAGGTACCTCGGTATCGGGAAGTCACAACCCAGGTACCTCAGTATCGGGAAGTCATCACCCAGGTACCTCGGTATCGGGAAGTCACAACCCAGGTACCTCAGTATCGGGAAGTCACCACCCAGGTACCTCGGTATCGGGAAGTCACCACCCAGGTACGTCAGTATCGGGAGGTCACCACCCAGGTACCACAGTATCAGGAAGTCTCCACCCAGGTACCTCGGTATCGGGAAGTCACCACCCAGGTATCTCAGTATCGGGAAGTCACCACCCAGGTACCTCGGTATCGGGAAGTCACCACCCAGGTACCTCGGTATCGGGAAGTCACCACCCAGGTACCTCAGTATCGGGAAGTCACCATCCAGGTAACACGGTATCGGGAAGTCACCACCCACGTACCACAGTATCGGGAAGTCATCACCCAGGTACCTCGGTATCAGGAAGTCACCACCCAGGTACCTCAGTATCAGGAAGTCACCACCCAGGTACCTCGGTATCGAGAAGTCACCACCCAGGTACCTCAGTATCGGGAAGTCACCACCCAGGTACCTCGGTATCGAGAAGTCACCACCCAGGTACCTGAGTATCGGGAAGTCACCACCCAGGTACCTGAGTATCGAGAAGTCACCACCCAGGTACCTGAGTATCGGGAAGTCACCACCCAGGTACCTCAGTATCAGGAAGTCACCACCCAGGTACCTCGGTATCGAGAAGTCACCACCCAGGTACCTCGGTATCGAGAAGTCACCACCCAGGTACCTCGGTATCGAGAAGTCACCACCCAGGTACCTCGGTATCGAGAAGTCACCACCCAGGTACCTGAGTATCGGGAAGTCACCACCCAGGTACCTCGGTATCGAGAAGTCACCACCCAGGTACCTGAGTATCGGGAAGTCACCACCCAGGTACCTCAGTATCGGGAAGTCACCACCCAGGTACCTCGGTATCGGGAAGTCACCACCCAGGTACCTCAGTATCAGGAAGTCACCACCCAGGTACCTGAGTATCAGGAAGTCACCACCCAGGTACGTCAGTATCGGGAAGTCACCACCCAGGTACGTCAGTATCGGGAAGTCACCACCCAGGTACGTCAGTATCGGGAAGTCACCACCCAGGTACCTCAGTATCGGGAAGTCACCACCCAGGTACCTCAGTATCGAGAAGTCACCACCCAGGTACCACAGTATCGGGAAGTCACCATCCAGGTACCTCGGTATCGGGAAGTCGCCACCCAGGTACCTCAGTATCGGGAAGTCACCACCCAGGTACATCAGTATCAGGAAGTCACCACCCAGGTACCTCAGTATCGGGAAGTCACCACCCAGGTACCTCAGTATCAGGAAGTCACCACCCAGGTACCTCAGTATCAGGAAGTCACCACCCAGGTACCTCAGTATCAGGAAGTCGCCACCCAGGTACCTCAGTATCGGGAAGTCACCACCCAGGTACCTCAGTATCAGGAAGTCACCACCCAGGTACCTCAGTATCGGGAAGTCACCACCCAGGTACCTCAGTATCGGGAAGTCATCACCCAGGTACCTCAGTATCAGGAAGTCATCACCAAGGTACCACAGTATCAGGAAGTCACCACCCAGGTACCTCGGTATCGGGAAGTCACCACCCAGGTACTTCAGTATCGGGAAGTCACCACCCAGGTACCACAGTATCAGGAAGTCACCACCCAGGTACCTCAGTATCGGGAACTCACCACCCAGGTACCTCAGTATCGGGAAGTCACCACCCAGGTACCACGGTATCAGGAAGTCACCACCCAGGTACCTTAATATCGGGAAGTCACCACCCAGGTACCTAAATATCGGGAAGTCGCCACCCAGGTACCTCAGTATCGGGAAGTCACCACCCAGGTACCTCAGTATCAGGAAGTCGCCACCCAGGTACCTAAGTATCAGGAAAACACCACCCAGGTACCTCAGTATCGGGAAGTCACCACCCACGTACCACAGTATCGGGAAGTCACCACCCAGGTACCTCGGTATCAGGAAGTCACCACCCAGGTACCTCAGTATCGGGAAGTCACCACCCAGGTACCTCAGTATCGAGAAGTCACCACCCAGGTACCTCAGTATCGGGAAGTCACCACCCAGGTACCTCAGTATCGAGAAGTCACCACCCAGGTACCTGAGTATCGGGAAGTCACCACCCAGGTACCTCAGTATCGGGAAGTCACCACCCAGGTACCTCAGTATCAGGAAGTCACCACCCAGGTACCTGAGTATCGAGAAGTCACCACCCAGGTACCTCAGTATCGAGAAGTCACCACCCAGGTACCTGAGTATCGGGAAGTCACCACCCAGGTACCTCAGTATCGGGAAGTCACCACCCAGGTACCTGAGTATCAGGAAGTCACCACCCAGGTACCTCGGTATCGAGAAGTCACCACCCAGGTACCTGAGTATCGGGAAGTCACCACCCAGGTACCTGAGTATCGGGAAGTCACCACCCAGGTACCTCGGTATCGGGAAGTCATCACCCAGGTACCTCAGTATCGGGAAGTCACCACCCAGGTACCTCAGTATCAGGAAGTCACCACCCAGGTACCTCAGTATCGGGAAGTCACCACCCAGGTACCTCAGTATCGGGAAGTCATCACCCAGGTACCTCAGTATCAGGAAGTCATCACCAAGGTACCACAGTATCAGGAAGTCACCACCCAGGTACCTCGGTATCGGGAAGTCACCACCCAGGTACTTCAGTATCGGGAAGTCACCACCCAGGTACCACAGTATCAGGAAGTCACCACCCAGGTACCTCAGTATCGGGAACTCACCACCCAGGTACCTCAGTATCGGGAAGTCACCACCCAGGTACCTCAGTATCGGGAAGTCACCACCCAGGTACCACAGTATCAGGAAGTCACCACCCAGGTACCTCAGTATCGGGAAGTCACCATCCAGGTACCTCGGTATCGGGAAGTCACCACCCTGGTACCTCAGTATCAGGAATACCCAGGTACCTGAGGAAATCTTCAGTTGTCTCTTGCAGATATTAAACTCTTGTACCCCCATTTATATACCCAATTACTCACATGAGAAAATATTGTTGACAGGAGTAAATTGGTTATGCCATCGTTTTTTTGGCTCTTTAAACGACTTCATCTCTAAAACCATTTGATACAGAAAGCTACAATTTTCAGTATAACATCGAAACAACATGTAGACTTAAGTGTGTGTGTGTGTGTGTGGGGGGGGGGGGGGGGGGGGGGAGTATGCAGAGAAGGCTGAGAGTATGCTGGTCAGTGAGACCTCGTTAGGGATGTTGCATTGCAACACAACACACTCCTGCCTGTCAGCCTCTCTCTGTCCCTCCCTCCCCCTGTCCCTCTCTCTCCCTACCTCCCCCACCCTCCGCCTCCCTGCCTCCATTACCCTCCCTCTTTCTCTCGCGATTTTCAATGATCACCTTTTTTAAATATATTTGCAGGAATTGTGATACTTGGACAACCAATTTTATCAAACTTCAGTGTCAACCAGTGCCGTGTTCAAGATAGGTTTCAAAGTAATCGCTCAAAGAGCGATTACTTTGAAACCTCTCTTGAACGCGATTGCTCAATGTAGCGCTACGTAGCAAGGCGAGCAAACTTTGAGGAATTGGCACTGTGTCGTTCAAGAGAGAAGAAGCGCTCATTGAGCGCTACATTGAGCGCTACATTGAGCAATTTAAGCGCTTGCTGCTATTGAACGGGGCGCAGGTATCAACGGTCGTTGACCGGCTCTCGACCAATCAAATCACCTGGAAAATAGGAAATATAAAAGGGAAATCTCCTATCGTGTTTGTGACTAAATTGGGGGAATTTCGTCTCATAATCCATTAATTATCAGAAGATGACATATCCCACCGGTAATTGGATATCTTGAAAGTACCTATTCAGTTCACACACATACACATTTCAGAAAGATATGCATGAACGACATTCGATTTCTGCTCCGGAAACGAAATAACTACGGAAGGACGGACGGTTTATAGACTATATTTTATATGGGATAAAAAGTGAAACTTTGTTCAGTAGTTATTCAATTCTGTGTCTGATTTGCTCACCTGAAAACTCTCAGAAGTAAGTGTTTATATCTGTACACACCACTACCAGTGTACACATGATCGAAGCAGCGACATCCGTGAAGTCATAATGACGTTATCAACGTTATGCCTAGTAGTAATATTTTACTAGTAGAGATGATGATTCGGGATACAGGGAAAGCGAATGTAATCATTTATATAAACTGGCTTGTATTAAATGGTAGTTCATTGGAACCTTTATATATATTTATCACTCGCCAACCGTAATGAAAATTCGTGACATGTTAAATCGATTTTGCCCAATAGTATTTCTAATGAAGTACTAATGTTTTGACGTCACAGATACTTACATTGGTATAACACGAGGGGAATATGATTTAAATGGTATTTATATATTTCCAGATGGTACATGGATGGGGGGTGAGACACAGAGTTACATGGAATATGAGCGTGTTAATACTTCACTGAAGAGCTCTTAGGGACAAAAGAAACTGTAGGTACACTAACGCGTGAAAAACATGACTAAAACATAGTAACACCAAATTTCTAAAAGCCAAATAAACTTCATTTGTGATTGTTGACACATCTGTTCATATTCATGAAAAACAAGACTTTTAGAAATCGTCGTTTTGGAATTTCCTTAACCAGGCAGATAGGATAATGAAATACTTTGTTTACATGATATCCTACAGCAACGATGCGTCATCTATTAAAAGTTCAATAAGGTATACTGAACCGAAAACACCTTTTGTTCACATAATTTCCAAGTATATATATCGGCGTTAGTTATTCTTTCAACTACCATATATTATATAAATAAGATGAGTTGCTTCTCACGTGAAGTAAGGTTATATATAGAAGAGTAAACATCAGATGGTTTTGACTGGATCAATCTTCTTCTTTAATATTTTATAATATTTAATAATTTATTAAAGAAGATTGATATATATATATATATATATATATATATATATATATATATCGCAAACTTTCGAGCGAAATGGTAGGCCTATATATACATATATGTAAGGCACCATGAGGATTATATATATAATATCTCATCATCACAGACATTCAAAATCGACTTTATTCTTCAGAAATATTTTGTGTTTAACTCTGTGAAAATAAGGTGTAGTTTCGGTTGTCCCTTACTGTACATTCAACAGGCGAAAACGAAATATTACATTTGATGGCAATAATTGTATATACTAATCTCTATCATCTAAAATTCAGAAATTTGGAAGCATGGCAATAAGGACAGGTCGTTATAGATTGTCAACGTCTGTATATAATCATGTGAGTGGCTACGTTGTATAGCTTTATCAAGCAAATGTGATGAGTTCATGAATGTACAGGAAATGTTTTATTCACATCCACTGAGAAGATTAACAATAACAGTAATTTACACGAGAAGGATTAACAATACTCGCTTGCAATATATTAACAAGGATAAGATTATCACAGTTTCACATTTCACAAGCTTGCCTTCCTGCATTACATTCACACATCCTGTCTCAAGGTATAACGTATGCTAATGCAACGTTCATACCCTGGGTGCAAAGGGAACTTTTATCTTCGCGAGGTGACGTATGTTACAGCCAATCATATAGTTTTCTCGCCCTGTTGGCGATAAAATTTAGCCAATCACAGAGAGCTTTTTTAAATGCAGTTGGCTTTCGCACTTCCGCAAAATGGCGACTTCCTCAGATAAGCGAGCTGAAATCGAAGATTTTTTCCCAGTCAAATTGTCTCAGACGCTGGCCATGGAATTGGCCGGGACACGCAGTTCATCGAGGAAGGTGGGGTTCACGTTTGATTACTTGGTTTTGAGAGATCGTTAAAGTTTCCGCAGTGATAAACAATAGCAATAAGAGCAATAACAGAGAATATATCATGTCAGAGCAATAACAGAGAATATATCATGTCAAAGCAATAACAGAGAATATATCATGTCAGAGCAATAACAGAGAATATACATCATGTCAGAGCAATAACAGAGAATATATCATGTCAGAGCAATAACAGAGAATATATCATGTCAGAACAATAACAGAGAATATATATCATGTCAGAGCAATAACAGAGAATATATATCATGTCAGAGCAATAACAGAGAATATATCATGTCAGAGCAATAACAGAGAATATATCATTTCAGAGCAATAACAGAGAATATATCATGTCAGAGCAATAACAGGGAATATATTTAGTCAGAGCAATAACAGAGAATATATCATTTCAGAGCAATAACAGAGAATATATCATGTCAGAGCAATAACAGAGAATATATAGCATGTCAGAGCAATAACAGAGAATATATCATGTCAGAGCAATAACAGAGAATATATCATGTCAGAGCAATAACAGAGAATATATAGCATGTCAGAGCAATAACAGAGAATATATCATGTCAGAGCAATAACAGAGAATATATCATGTCAGAGCAATAACAGAGAATATATCATGTCAGAGCAATAACAGAGAATATATAGCATGTCAGAGCAATAACAGAGAATATATCATGTCAGAGCAATAACACAGAATATATCATGTCAGAGCAATAACAGAGAATATATCATGTCAGAGCAATAACAGAGAATATATCACGTCAGAGCAATAGCAGAGAATATATCATGTCAGAGCAATAACAGAGAATATATCATGTCAGAGCAATAACAGAGAATATATCATGTCAGAGCAATAACAGAGAATATATCATGTCAGAGCAATAACAGAGAATATATCATGTCAGAGCAATAACAGAGAATATATATCATGTCAGAGCAATAACAGAGAATATATCATGTCAGAGCAATAACAGAGACTATATATCATGTCAGAGCAATAACAGAGAATATATTATTTCGAAGCAAAAAAAGAGAATATATCATGTCAGAGCAATAACAGAGAATATATATCATGTCAGAGCAATAACAGAGAATATATTATTTCGAAGCAAAAAAAGAGAATATATTATATAATAACTTAGTTTGAGCACGTCTACACCATTCTATCTTCCAAACAGAATTTAGGTTAGCATTCCTGGATAAAAATAACACATACAATATCATTTTAAAACCAGGTTAGTTCTAGCATGTTCAGAAGTGGCACGGGTCTCCGCCCCTACAGAGAGATGAGCGTGAGAAGACAGAGAGCATCTATCTACCAACTACAAAGCAAACAGCTTCCATCTCATCCGACCCTCCCAAACCTTGTCTTCAGCCACCACCAGGAATACAATACATTAGCCCCATTCTATACCCATTCGGTACCAACGCGCTGCCCATTCCAATGCCCCCGGCCTCATACGTTCATCATTCGAATTTGTGATTACAATTACGACAGCTAAGAGAAGCGATGTTCTCGCGTGTATTCTCGAGAACATACTAGGGCGACCCCTACATATGTCAATCATAGAGAAGCAAAATACCATCTTGCCTCGTCCCCCCTGGGTCCCCCGTTCCCCAGGTGGTTGGTTTCGTGTTTCCCCCGTCTCTCGCACCGACGTACTCTCCCCTTTGAAGCTGGCTTGCCCGGATAGCGATACACAACGACTGCATTCCTTGGCTTTGTCTTATATTTGATTTTGAAAATAAAAACACAGATTAGTTTACTCGTGTATGTTTGCTTTGGACGGCCTGGTTCTCCGATCCGGATCGCTCTGCCGGAAACGACCGGATTTAAAAACCCATGTCTCCGCGGCCCTGTGGTTGATATGATACGTTCGTCTATGTGAACCATATTGCTACAAGTATGAAACAAATAAGAAATATTACATCTGGAAGGGTAGTGACGAACGTAAGAGCAAAAAACATCAATCTATGTTAGTTTTTTTAAGCGTGGTGTTGATTCTAATTTACTCTGTGTTTACAATCATAACTCCGAAGAATACGCTTCAGATTGGCAACATGTAAGCCCTTATTTAAGCATATGGATATGATGTAAACACGACAATGCAAGGCTTGATTTAATTAATGTGCTTGAGAAGAGTTTTTCTGGAGTCAATATGCACGTGCGTCTTTGTTTCGTCTCCAAGTATTTCTTCTACAAAGACGATATCCGGATTTTTTACCAATTGAAGTCTGTGCCAATAACGGTGGGACGCTGTTTCTCTGAGCGAGGTGCTCATTGGCTAGAGAGAAACTGAGAGAAAATAACAGTACGGTAAGGTTAAATTCGTGAAGTAATTTTGTGTTTTGAATTAAAAGTTTTTTAATAATCTTATAATGTAAGTTTTAAATTTGAAAAGAATTGAGTTCACTCTCCTCTGATAACTTTACTAAATTAGATATAAGTACTCATAGGTAAATGAAAACTAACCCGTTGTGGGAAATATAAGCATTTCAGTCATGTTTTAAAATCCAATTAATATTAAAGAATAAAATAAATATAAAAATTTCATTTTTCACAATACATACAAGTCGATGAATTGATACCCACACGGCCTCCATCGTCCACCGGTAGAAGGGGGTGAGGCGTAACCGAGAAACTTCATTGGAAACAAACAGAGAACGTGTCATCCTTCAGATTGACATATAGTGTGTCTTATATCTTTGCTACATTTACAGGCACAATCGCAAACTTTCGAGTGAAATGGTAGGCCTATATATACATATATGTAAGGCACCAACAGTTTAAAACATCTTCCATAAATCTTTGCATAAATATCTGTTTTATCGCAATCGTTGATAATAATTCCAGACGGCCGATTCCACTGATCGACATCACATTTTTTTGTGAAAAACCCACAACATCGAAAAAAGACAATTACTGAAATGAGGAACTTGGCCATTACTGCAGTGTTTGTCTCAATCTGAATCACGTATATTCCAAAATGGAATAAACCAAAGTTTTGAAGATATAACTGAAACGACAATTATTTACAAAATTTTGTAATTTTGCAATATACAATGCCATTTTCTGCCTCACGTTTGTAGAACAAAACGTAACTTAAAAGCTTAAAGCAACCTTGCACTAATTTATACGAACTTAACTGAAACTTTACTTCGGGATCTAACGTTTTACTTAATTTGGTTGAATTATTTATATGTTAACGGCGCTGTAGCAGGATGTTCTTACTGAAATAAAGTGCTCTCACAAAAATATACACATGGAAATTAATTAAGAAACACCTGAAATGTGGTGCCCTGGGATTGTTAGGATAAATTGAATGATTTTATAGCCCCAGACATAACAATTGGTTATTTAGCGACTCATTCATTGAAATAAAACTCAACCATGTGCAAAATATATGCAAATAAGAGGGAAATGTGATTGTATTGAATATTTACCTAAAATAACTTTTGTCCTAGGAGAGAAACTATACTTCAAACTTTAGAATTTATTTATTGTGAACAACATGTGACCCGCGTGAGTGTTTATCCATCAGTAACACTAGGCAAGTTGGATAAACACTAACAAGGGTCTGATAAATTACGATGTCACCCGAACAAATTGAATATTATAACGTATTTATCTTACCGCATGTCTCTAAATATCATTAATAAAACAAAGAAAATTGTGAAAACAGCTGATCGATTCACAAACTATGACCTTTAATTTGTGTCACGTGACATGGAATGATTGACGTTGATGCATGCTTTATTCATGTTTCGGGATATACAACATTTATCACTCTTTTAACAATTACACCAAGGTTACCCTAATGCTTTAAAAATTACACCAATGTTACCCTGATGCTTTAACAATTACACCAAGGCTACCTTAATGCTTTAACAATTACACCAAGGTAATATTAATGTTTAAACAATTACACCAAAGTTACCTTAATGTTTAAACAATTACACTAAGGTAACTTTAATGTTTAAACAATTACACCAAGGTTACCTTAATGCTTTAACAATTACACCAAGGTAATATTAATGTTTAAACAATTACACCAAAGTTACCTTAATGTTTAAACAATTACACTAAGGTAACTTTAATGTTTAAACAATTACACCAAGGTTACCCTAATGCTTTAACAATAACACCAATGCTACCTTAATGTTTAAACAATAACATCAAGGTTACCTTAATGTTTAAACAATTACACCAAGGTACATAGATGCTTTCATAATTACACTCATGTTACCTTAATGCTTTAACAATTAAACCAATGTTACCTTAATGTCTAAACAATTACACCAAGGTTACTTTAATGTTTTAACAATTACAGCAAGGTTACCTTAATGTTTACACATTATACACTAATGTTACCGTAATGTTTAAACAATTACGCCAATGTTACCGTAATGCTTTAACAATAACACCAAGTTTACATTAATGCTTTAACAAGTACATCAAGGTTACCTTAATGCTTTAACAATTACAACAAGTTTAAATTAATGCTTTAACAGTTATACCAAAGTTACCTTAATGTTTTAACAACTACACTAATGTTACCTTAATGTTTTAACAATCACACCAAGGTTACCCTAATGCTTTAAAGAGCCATCACGGATGTTAGTGTTTCAATTTTTTGGAAAATATACTTATAACGTCATTCGCCAGAGAAATCTTGTATCTACAACATGGCATATGTTAAATAATTTTCATATCACGACAATGTATTGCAATTTGGTTTCAAAGAGAAGTATCACTTCGACTAGCGCGCTACGGGTATCTGACGTATATAAACAGAGTCCCCCTTTTTGCGTAATACGTACTACACAAACAGCAAGCGCTTCCGAAGCGTGAAGGCTCGTCTCTAGCGCAAGTCGCCATAACAACCCATGTGCTGCACGTGTCTCTCTTGCAAAGTACCCTTGTCACACATTACTGAATGTGACGATTGCTTTACAAACTATGTTTCTAAATGTTCTGAGAATATACAAATTATTTCCTGTTTAATGTTCTTTTTATTGAGATAAGACCAGCAAATTATGACAATTTTTACTCTCATTAATTATAAAATTCAAGAAAAGTACCTAGTTGGGTAAAACAATTATTCCAATATCTGTAGCAAATACATAATTAAATGAAATGGTAAATAAATAACCGTCAAAAAATTATATATTTCGATTCCTTTCATTGCTCATATTTTTTGTTATTCTTTCGTGTCTTTGTTTACTGTGTGTGAGCTAGACCATAATGCTTTGCGCTTGAAAATAATAGACTGGATCTATATTTAGACTGGAAAACACCTTTACTAATTAATGCAATTTCTCGGCTTATTTTAAAGTTGGAAAAATTTGGGGAAAATTAAGTGTATTTGTTTCATGAAGATAGATTTTTGGAATAAATTGTGATATTTTCATCAACATCCGTGATAGCTCTTTAACAATTACGTCAAGGTTACCTTAATGCTTTGATAATAACACCAGGGTTACTTTATTGCTTTGACAATTACGCCAAGGTTACCTTAATGCTTTAACAATTACACCAATGTTACCCTAATGCTTTAACAATTACACCAAGGTTACATTAATGCTTTAACAATTACGCCAAGGATACATTAATGCTTTAACAATTACGCCAAGGTTACCTTAATGTTTTAACAATTAAACCAATGTTACCCTAATGCTTTAACAATTACACCAGGGTTACCTTAATGCTTTAACAATTACACCAATGTTACCCTAATGCTTTAACCATTACGCCAAGGTTACCTGAATGTTTTAACAATTACACCAGGGTTACCTTAATGCTTTAACAATTACACGAGGGTTACCTTAATGCTTTAACAATTACGCCAAGGTTACCTTAATGCTTTAACAATTATACCAGGGTTACCTTAATGTTTTAACAATTACACCAAGGTTACTTTGACGTTTTAACAATTACACAAAGGTTACCTTAATGTTTTAACAATTACACAAAGGTTACCTAATGTTTTAACAATGACACCAAGGTTACCTTAATGCTTTAACAATGACACCAAGTTTACCGTAATGCTTTAACAATTACACCATGGTTTCTTAATGCTTTAACAATGACACCAAGGTTACCTTAATGCTTTAACAATGACACCAAGGTTACATTAATGCTTTAATAATTACACTGATGTTACCGTAATGCTTTAACAATTACACTGATGTTACATTAATGCTTTAATAATTACACTGATGTTACCGTAATGCTTTAACAATTACACTGATGTTACCGTAATGCTTTAACAATTACACTAATGTTACCGTAATGCTTTAACAATCACACAAAGGTTACCTTAATGTTTTAACAATCACACCAAGTTAACCTTAATGCTTTAACAATCACACCAAGGTTTCTTAATGCTTTAACAATTACACCAAGGTTTCTTAATGCTTTTAACAATCACACCAAGGTTACATTAATGTTTAAACAATTACACCAAGGTTACATTAATGCTTGAACAATTACACTAAGGTTACATTAATGCTTGAACAATTACACTCATGTTACCTTAATGTTTTAACAATTAGACCAAGGTTACCTTAATGCTTTAATAATTGGACCAAGGTTACATTAATGATTTAGCAATAACACCAAGCTTACTTTGATGTTTTAACAATTACACCAAGGTTACATTGATGTTTGAACAATTACACAAAGGTTACCTTAATGTTTTAACAATTACACAAAGGTTACCTTAATGTTTTCACAATGACACCAAGGTTACCTTATTGCTTTAACAATGACACCAAGTTTACCGTAATGCTTTAACAATTACACCATGGTTTCTTAATGCTTTAACAATTACACTAAGGTTACATTTATGCTTTAATAATTAAACTGATGTTACCGTAATGCTTTAACAATTACACTGATGTTACCGTAATGCTTTAACAATTACACTAATGTTACCGTAATACTTTAACAATCACACAAAGGTTACCTTAATGTTTTAACAATTACACCAAGGTTACCTTAATGTTTTAACAATTACACCAAGGTTACCTTAATGTTTTAACAATTATGTCAAGGTTACATTAATGCTTTAATAATTACACTAATGTTAGCTTAATGCTTTAACAACTACACCTATGTTACCCTAATGCTTTAACAATTACACCAATGTTACCTTAATGCTTTAACAATTACGCCAAGGTTACCCTAATGCTTTAACAATTACACAAATGTTACCCTAATGCTTTAACAATAACGACAAGGTTACTTTAATGTTTAAACAATTACACCAGGGTTACCCTAAAGCTTTAACAATTACGTCAAGGTTACCTTAATGCTTTGATAATAACACTAATGCTACCTTAATGCTTTAACAATTACACCAAGGTTACATTGATGCTTTAACAATTACGCCAAGGTTACCTTATTGCTTGAACAATTACGCTAAGGTTACATTAATGCTTTAATAATTACACTAATGTTACCGTAATGCTTTAACAACTACACCTATGTTACCCTAATGCTTTAACAATTACACCAATGTTACCTTAATGCTTTAACAATTACGCCAAGGTTACCCTAATGCTTTAACAATTACACCAATGTTACCCTAATGCTTTAACAATAACGACAAGGTTACCTTAATGTTTAAACAATTACACCAGGGTTACCCTAAAGCTTTAACAATTACGTCAAGGTTACCTTAATGCTTTGATAATAACACTAATGCTACCTTAATGCTTTAACAATTACACCAAGGTTACATTGATGCTTTAACAATTACGCCAAGGTTACCTTATTGCTTGAACAATTACGCTAAGGTTACATTAATGCTTTAATAATTACACTAATGTTACCGTAATGCTTTAACAATTACACCAATGTTACCCTAATGCTTTAACAATTACACCAAGGTTACCTTAATGCTTTAACAATTACGCCAAGGATACCTGAATGCTTTAACAATTACGCCAAGGTTACCTTAATGTTTTAACAATTAAACCAATGTTACCCTAATGCTTTAACAATTACACCAGGGTTACCTTAATGCTTTAACAATTACACCAATGTTACCCTAATGCTTTAACAATTACGCCAAGGTTACCTTATTGTTTTAACAATAACACTCATGTTACCCTAATGTTTTAACAATTACACTCATGTTACCTTAATGCTTTAACAATTATACCATGGTTACCTTAATGCTTTAACAATTACACCAATGTTACCCTAATGCTTTAACAATTACGCAAATGTTACCTTAATGATTTAACAATTACACCAATGTTACCCTAATGCTTTAACAATTACGCCAAGGTTACCTTAATGATTTAACAATTACACCAGGGTTACCCTAATGCTTTAACAATAAGACCAAGGCTACCTTAATGCTTGAACAATTACGCCAAGGTTACCGTAATGCTTTAATAATTACACTAATGTTACCTTAATGCTTTCACAATTACACGAGGGTTACCTTAATGCTTTAACAATTACACCAATGTTACCCTTATGCTTTAACAATTACACCAAGTTTACATTAGTGCTTTAACAATTACACCAAGGGTACCCTAATGCTTTAACAATTACGCCAGGGTTACCTTAATGCTTTAACATATACCAATGTTACCCTAATGCTTTAACAATTACGCCAAGGCTATCGTAATGCTTTAATAATTACACTAATGTTAGCTTAATGCTTTAACAATTACACTGATGTTACCGTAATGCTTTAACAATTACACTAATGTTACCGTAATGCTTTAACAATCACACTAATGTTACCGTAATGCTTTAACAATTACACCAAGGTTACCTTAATGTTTTAACAATTACACCAAGGTTACCTTAATGTTTTAACAATTACGTCAAGGTTACATTAATGCTTTAATAATTACACTAAAGTTAGCTTAATGCTTTAACAACTACACCTATGTTCCACTAATGCTTTAACAATTACACCAATGTTACCTTAATGCTTTAACAATTACGCCAAGGTTACCCTAATGCTTTAACAATTACACCAATGTTACCCTAATGCTTTAACAATTACGACAAGGTTACCTTAATGTTTTAACAATTACACCAGGGTTACCCTAAAGCTTTAACAATTACGTCAAGGTTACCTTAATGCTTTGATAATAACACTAATGTTACCTTAATGCTTTAACAACTACACATATGTTACCCTAATGCTTTAACAATTACACCATGGTTACATTGATGCTTTAACAATTACGCAAAGGTTACCTTATTGCTTGAACAATTACGCTAAGGTTACATTAATGCTTTAATAATTACACTAATGTTACCTTAATGCTTTAACAATTACACCAATGTTACCCTAATGCTTTAACAATTACACCAAGGTTACCTTAATGCTTTAACAATTACACCAAGGATACCTGAATGCTTTAACAATTACGCCAAGTTTACCTTAATGTTTTAACAATTAAACCAATGTTACCCTAATGCTTTAACAATTACACCAATGTTACCTTAATGTTTTAACAACTACCCTTATGTTACCTTAATGCTTTAACAATTACGCCAAGGTTACCTTAATGCTTTAACAATTACGCCAAGGTTACCTTAATGCTTTAACAATTACACCAGGGTTACCTTAATGCTTTAACAATTACACCAATGTTACCCTAATGCTTTAACAATTACACCAAGTTTACATTAATGCTTTAACAATTACACCAGGGTTACCCTAATGCTTTAACAATTACACCAGGATTACCTTAAAGCTTTAACAATTACACCAGGGTTACCTTAATGCTTTAACAATTACGCCAAGATTACCTTAACGATTTAACAATTACACCAAGTTTATTTTTTCAAATTTCCCATTTATAATGATAGTTTATGTCATTTATATTTACTTTGGAGGGTAAAATATCTTATTACACAAACCAGTTATCCGTAGTGGTAATAATGGTGTTGCGTATAAAGCAAAAAGTGCATGGCGACCATTTTATTGTGAACACAATTTATTATTCTGAATAACAAAAACGATTCCCATGGCTTTACGGAACCATATGTATAATCATTTTATAACTTCATTTTCTAAAGAGAGAAGGGTGTTTTATTATTAGTGACATTATTTTTCAAAAACATATCATCAACTTATTTGAGCCAAAAAAACGTGCTACAGCGCCTTTAATTGCACATGATCACCTTGTGAAAAAGGACTACGGTCAGGCTCAACTTGCTGAGTTTGGTGATTGAAAGAAAGACACCCTTCTGAATGACAATATGGGACGGTATAAACTTTACTGAATTGGCGGAAACTTTTGAGGATAATAATAGTTCATTTTGTTTAAACAATACTGTAGCTACTGTGTGTATATATAGAACTATATAGAAAAGTTGTTTATATAAAAGGTTTTCGAAAATACGTTTTAAAATTTTATTGTCAGTGATTATACGAGTTTTAGTTTGAATTGGTTTATAAAAATATATAAGTAAATTCTTACGATAAGCATATTGAAATACTTAGCCAAGGGGACAACTTGTATACGTTTAAAAACAATTCTTCATTTTCTAAAACGGTTCACTATAGTTAGTTTTCAGAACGTATACGTACAACATACAATAGGATACATTGATATATTGCAAATTATTCATATTGCTGTTGACGTTTCTGTCTGCCTATCATTCTTCTTAGGTTCCAATATTGTTGCGTAAAGTTGAATTGAAGCAGGAAGACACATCATCATCATCATCATCATCATCATCATCATCATCACCGCTACACCAACAGACGATTCCATAGCCGTCCCTCTGTTGCATCACGATGAACATCAACACGTGTCTATGATTTACTCAGTAGAGTCTTGGTGAGAGAATACCCCTTTACCCTTTCTCCAATTATCTTACTCTGACTTAATATTGTTTTATCTAGACGCTGCATGCAGTCCCAGGACTCGGCCCAGCCTTCCCACCTTCTCCCGGGGTATGAAGCTTGCTTTGAACCGAGCTCGTAAGAATCTTGTTCTCCATGCTACGCATAACCACGTGGTGTCATAAGCGTCGCCATGTTGGATGACATGTGCATCATAGTTTATTTCTTTTCATTTTTTTTAATGCGTTATTTGTTATTTCTCCTGAGGGGGCTCCACGGCACGGTCGATGGTTACATCTGCGTTATAGTGGAATCCAGCAAGTTCTACACTGCTTGGAGATGCTGGAATAATGGGAGCGAGTTTGTATGGAAGCTGGAGCGTATATATGCAGCTACAATAGACACTATGATACAAGCGTTCTTGATGAAGCAATGCATGTTCCTCGTCAGCTGTCCCTGAGTACCAGTGATTATTTTTAAGGTGTGAGCCCATTTGTCACTGGGTATAGTTCCGGACAAATATGGTTACTTCTATACTTGTATATTTCTCTCCGCAGCTGCTGTCAGAAAATATACATGCAGTTTTCAACTGCGACAAATTGTCATCCACTGCATATGTTTATTATAATGAGCGCGTAACAAGTTGGACGGTGATGAAGGGAATCATGATTGGTCTTAACCTGACTTCATGTTTGTAGTAAAGGTTTATTCAGGTGTATTTTATCTGTTGAATTAAGCATGTCCATATTAGTTGCTGAACATAATGAGTTTGAATTTAACCTTTTTAAATGAGATTTGTCTTGTTCTACTTGTCTGCATTTCAGATACTGACTGCATGAAACAGCAAACAGCAATTTTGTGTTATCATGGTCTGTTATTCAAAGAGGAAACATGTCCCCTTTAAAGGCGATGTAGCACGTTTTTGGATTTTTTGTTTTCTCCAATTTGCCATTTGTTATAAAAGTCTATGCAATATATTGGTACGTTAATGCAATGGGTAAAACAACTGCTTGCACGACCCGGTAAGCCAGATCCACAGAAAACGGCTATCCGTATTCGAAGAAAATGGTGCAACGTATATAGCGACAGTGGTGTGGAACTCTTTAGTGTGAGAGGTAGATTTGTAGGTCTCATGAGAATTTGAGAATTCTGAGCAAGACGGTTGACCATGATTCCATCATTGTATCTCATATTTAAAACTCGACTCTGAGGGATTAGGTATCGCTACATCAGTCAGACAACTTGAACTACCTGAGAGGCCATTTTAATGTGAACACATTAAAATGGTCGCTCGAAGGGAAATGGACTTTCATGGCTTAACCAAACCATGTATATTCGTTTTAGAACCATTTTATTGATTCAGGAGTATTATGTAGCCATTGGTAAAACTTAATTATCTTTTTATTTGAGCACTTTATTTCAGTAAGAAAATCGTGCTACAGTGCCTTTAACGCGTTAAATAGACATTTTACATAGAAAGCGACACTTTCTTTATAGCAGAAGGTTACTTGAGGAGAACCCGCGGACTGTTTCACTTTAGCGCGGCGGATGAAGATAGTGTTTACTTAATGACGTCACTTCCTCCTTCACTTCCACGTACCGTCAGTGCAACTAAAACATTCAATAACTGAGTGTTGATAGTGTAACGCCTGAATAATACGATAAAAAGTAATGGGGGAAATGTGCTTAATAATATAAAAAGGTTCGCACATACATGTAGTTATAATCCATACACAGCTTCTGTATACTCCGCTACATATGGTCGTCGGTGTGTCGAAATCAAATGTTACCTCTTTTGGGTTAACGAATTTGTGTAGACAAGATGTCCGTGTATAATTCACTTGTTAAAGAAATAGTACGACTGAGCAGATTTAATAGAATCATGGATAGAGAAGATATTCCCGTTGGCGGAATTACGCTTCTATGTATTTATGTATTGTTTTGTGGAGATTATTACCCGAGGAAAGGTGTGGCATGGACTTTACGAAACGAGTGTGAATTTGAGTATTGCACGAGCGAGAACGATTGTTCTACACAAATTGGCACGAGTTCCATGAAAGTCACATGACACACTTTCGAGTAAATTGATTTTTTTGTTATCCATTCTATTCCATTTCAATCGCGTAAAAATTCAGAAAACCATCCATTTCTCGCGACGGCAAGCTACAGTGAAGTCAAGAACAATAATTGTTTCATGTATAGGACAAGCTCGTATGGTAAGTCTTTTATGCTTAGTCCACTTCAATTTATTATTAAATTTTAAATTTGAATTTTCGCGTATGACAATAATGGTCTCTGTATACCAGTACTTCCTGCAGATGAAGGGTTAAAGTATGTACTATGTGAGCAATGTATATTGACAAAAACGTTGATCACAACAACAATATTTCACCAGCAAAAGAAGAAGAAAATGTGACAGAAAGAAAGTACTTGTTTTATATAATAAAATCAACATCTCGCAAAATTATGATATTAGTGTACTCATATTACAAAACACAAATAATATTTATTTTTTCAATATAGCTACATGTTTGCTGGACAACAAAATACCACGATTTTAAAACAGCATATAAAACGAGACATTATCTTAGTTCAACTTTCTTTTATGACTATTTATATGTTTACTTTTCCATCAGGTTGAATGTAGGTATAACAGGATAGATTACATTCATACACAATATAAACAATCCGTTCCCAAACTACTGTTAATATTGTGTATGGTTGAAGGGAGTAAGAATGTTATCCGAAAGGTCATGTATATTCACAATAAAGAAGTTATCAAAAATATCATGGTTTGTTCTTTGGTATAATATTTACACATATATAAAAATTTAAATGAACGTATTTTAAGCTTCATGGATGTATGTTTGCAATGAAGAATGTAACTCTGTTGAATTATTCTATGAACAATCCTCCTCTGTGTAGTTGGAGAACATCGAAATCAAGTTGAGTAAATCGACAATAAGTATAAATAAGTAAAGTAAACAGCCATTTAAATTGTATGTTTATTAATTACACGACAATATGCAATTGACCAATATTGCCTTTATCGCCATTGTCCCTACATAGTGGACTGCGCCTCCTAGCGAGCTGAAGCCAACTAAAGCTGTACACAACTTCAAATGTAATCCCAAAACTCCAATGTTCAACAATTTCTATTTGTTTAGAAAAAAGACAGGTATTATGTACAATTCTATATTGATGTTTTTTTTACATCAAAAGTATCCCTATATCGAATGATCCCATTGCAACATTTGGGATAATCTGTCATCCAGACCATAGAGAAACAAATTAAAGGAGCCTTCACAAGTCTAAGAAATGTTGGCCAGTCTAGTTGCCTCAGTTCTAGGGTCCCTGAAATTAGTATTGTTCATGTCTCCCCTTTTTTATTTCCTATCAAATATTGCAAAGTAAAATATCAGTAAAAAAATCTGTCTTTCAGGGGCAATATGTTAGTCTACATGTGGGACAACACTACCTTCCATAGTACACATTCTTGTACATCTATTGTCTTTGTCATCCCAAATGTAACAATGTGATTTGTTCATTATCTAAATGGCATGTATTTTGAATAGTTTATAGTTTGTTTGTGAAAAATAATTAAAAAATATACGTAATTTAGATCTGCAATCGTAAGTTATCTATCAACAACATTCAAATGATCAATCTTCACTTTCCACGCTTTAATTAAAAGTTTTTGAAACCCTCAACGACAACTGACGTATCACTTGAAATATAATCAAAGCATATCTTTATCATCGTACATATTACACCACATAAGATAGTGTCGATTTGTTTTATATGTTGACATTAATCAGTCAGCCTTTTAATTATTATGTATCAATTTCTTTTGGTATTCTAATTTGGTGACTAACTGAAGGTCTTTATCATATAAAACCATATCCCCTAGGGCAGCACAATAAGATATCATATATGGTGTACTATCACATGAAATGTCTGTACACAAGAAACAATCCCATCTATTTTAATTATTCTCCGGTCTCTTGAAAAATATATACAATATGTTGCGTGGTATTTATCAAAGTATCTGTCAACGTATCTCGCGATCTATCCTCTTTTCATTTAAACTCATCTCTAGAAACTCATCTCAGTCCCCAGTCACCTGAATAAAGTCAACTCATCTCTAGAAACTCAGCTCTGTCCTCCAGTCACCTGAATAAAGTCAACTCATCTCTAGACACTCAGCTCTGTCCCCAGTCACCTGAATAAAGTCAACTCATCTCTAGAAACTCAGCTCTGTCCCCAGTCACCTGAATAAAATCAACTCATCTCTAGAAACTCAGCTCTGTCCCCAGTCACCTGAATAAAGTCAACTCATCTCTAGAAACTCAGCTCTGTCCTCCAGTCACCAAAACAAAGTCAACTCAACCGTAGCAACTCATCTCTGTCCCCAGTCAACTGAATAAAATCAACTCATCTCTAGAAACTCAGCTCTGTCCCCAGTCACCTGAATAAAGTCAACTCATCTCTAGAAACATTACTCTGTCCCCAGTCACCTGAATAAAGTCAACTCATCTCTAGAAACTCAGCTCTGTCCCCAGTCACCTGAATAAAGTCAACTCATCTCTAGAAACTCATCTCTGTCCCCAGTCACCTGAATAAAGTCAACTCATCTCCAGAAACTCATCTCTGTCCCCAGTCACATGAATAAAGTCAACTCATTTCTAGAAACTCATCTCTGTCCCCAGTCACCTGAATAAAGTCAACTCATTTCTAGAAACTCATCTCTGTCCCCAGTCACCTGAATAAAGTCAACTCATTTATATACGTATTGCTTAATGCTTAATTCTGTCTTAATTACAAAAAGATATTTGAACTAAAAATTAACCGAAGTCACCAACAAAGTCATCCAAACTACTGCAGATAAGTATTATTGTATCGTGCCATAGTCAAATACATCTGATTTCTTTTAAATATTGAATTGATAGAAACAAACCTAGGTGAGTCCTTTCTTTTGCCCGGTAGTTTATTTGTAAAATCTAAAGTTGAATCTTCGCGTATGACAATAATGGTCTCTGTATACCAGTACTTGCTGCAGACAAAGGGTTAAAGTATGTATGTACTATGTGAGCAATGTATATTGAGAAAAAACGTTGATCACAAACAAATTCACCAGCAAAAGAAGAAGAAAATGTGACAGAAAGAAAGTACTTGTAATATATAATAGAATCAACATCTCGCAAAATTATGATATGAGTGTACACATATTACAAAACACAAATAATATTTATTTTTTCAATATAGCTACATGTTTGCTGGACAACAAAATACCACGTTATCTTAGTTCAACTTTCTTTTATGACTATTTATATGTTTACTTTTCCATCAGGTTGAATGTAGGTATAACAGGATAGATTACATTCATACACAATATAAACAATCAGTTCCCAAACTACTGTTAATATTGTGTATGGTTTTAGGGAGTAAGAATGTTATCCGAAAGGTCATGTATATTCACAATAAAGAAGTTGTTATCCAAACTTTCATGGTTTGTTCTTTGGTATAATATTTACACATATATATAAATTTAAATGAACGTATTTTAAGCTTCATGGATGTATGTTTGCAATGAAGAATTTAACTCTGTTGAATTATTCTATAAACAATCCTCCACTGTGTAGTTGGAGAACATCGAAATCAAGTTGAGTAAATCGACAATAAGTATAAATAAGTAAACTAAACAGCCATTTAAAGTGTATGTTTATTAATTACACGACAATATGCAATTGACCAATATTGCCTTTATCTCCATTGTCCCTACATAGTGGACTGCGCCTCCTAGCGAGCTGAAGCCAACTAAAGCTGTACAAAACTTCAAATGTAATCTCAAAACTCCAATGTTCAACAATTTCTATTTGTTTACAAAAAGACAGGTATTATGTACAGTTCTATCGATGTTTTTATATATCAAAAGTTTCCCTATATCGAATGAACATTTTATAACTTTGCAACATTTGGGATAATCTGTCATCCAGTCCATAGAGAAAAAAATTAATGGAGCCTTCACAAGTCTAAGAAATGTTGGCCAGTCTAGTTGCCGCAGTTCTAGGATCCCTGAAATTAGTATTGTTCAGGTCTCCCCTTTTTTTATTTCCTTTCAAATATTGAAAAGTAAAATATCAGTAAAAAAAATCTTTCTTTCAGGGGCGATATGTTAGTCTACATGTGGGACAACACTACCTTCCATAGTACACATTCTTGTACATCTATTGTCTTTGTCATCCCAAATGTAACAATGTGATTTGTTCATTATCTAAATGGCATGTATTTTGAATAGTTTATAGTTTGTTTGTGAAAAATAATTCAAAAATATACGTAATTTAGATCTGCAATCGTAAGTTATCTATCAACAACATTCAAATGATCAATCTTCACTTTCCACGCTTTAATTAAAAGTTTTTGAAACCCTCAACGACAACTGACGTATCACTTGAAATATAATCAAAGCATATCTTTATCATCGTACATATTACACCACATAAGATAGTGTCGATTTGTTTTATATGTTGACATTAATCAGTCAGCCTTTTAATTATTATGTATCAATTTCTTTTGGTATTCTAATTTGGTGACTAACTGAAGGTCTTTATCATATAAAACCATATTCCCTAGGGCAACACAATAAGATATCATATATGGTGTACTATCACATGAAATGTCTGTACACAAGAAACAATCCCATCTATTTTAATTATTCTCCGGTCTCTTGAAAAATATATACAATATGTTGCGTGGTATTTATCAAAGTATCTGTCAACGTATCTCGCGATCGGTCCTCTTTTCATTTAAACTCATCTCTAGAAACTCATCTCTGTCCCCAGTCACCTGAATAAAGTCAACTCATTTCTAGAAACTCATCTCTGTCCCCAGTCACCCGAATAAAGTCAACTCATTTCTAGAAACTCATCTCTGTCCTCCAGTCACCTGAATAAAGTCAACTCATTTCTAGAAACTCAGCTCTGTCCTCCAGTCACCTGAATAAAGTCAACTCATCTCTAGAAACTCATCTCTGTCCTCCAGTCACCTGAATAAAGTCAACTCATTTCTAGAAACTCATCTCTGTCCTCCAGTCAACTGAATAAAGTCAACTCAACTCTAGAAACTCAGCTCTGTCCTCCAGTCACCTGAATAAAGTCAACTCATCTCTAGAAACTCATCTCTGTCCTCCAGTCACCTGAATAAAGTCAACTCATTTCTAGAAACTCAGCTCTGTCCTCCAGTCACCTGAATAAAGTCAACCCATCTCTAGAAACTCAGCTCTGTCCTCCAGTCACCTGAATAAAGTCAACTCAACTCTAGAAACTCAGCTCTGTCCTCCAGTCAACTGAATAAAGTCAACTCAACTCTAGAAACTCAGCTCTGTCCTCAAGTCACCAAAACAAAGTCAACTCAACCGTAGCAACTCAGCTCTGTCCTCCAGTCACCTGAATAAAATCAACTCATCTCTAGAAACATTGCTCTGTCCTCCAGTCACCTGAATAAAATCAACTCATCTCTAGAAACATTGCTCTGTCCTCCAGTCACCTGAATAAAATCAACTCATCTCTAGAAACTCAGCTCTGTCCTCAAGTCACCTGAATAAAGTCAACTCATCTCTAGAAACATTGCTCTGTCCCCAGTCAACTGAATAAAGTCAACTCAACTCTAGAAACTCAGCTCTGTCCTCAAGTCACCAAAACAAAGTCAACTCAACCGTAGCAACTCAGCTCTGTCCTCCAGTCACCTGAATAAAGTCAACTCATCTCTAGAAACTCAGCTCTGTCCTCCAGTCACATGAATAAAGTCAACCCATCTCTAGAAACTCAGCTCTGTCCTCCAGTCACCTGAATAAAGTCAACTCAACTCTAGAAACTCAGCTCTGTCCTCCAGTCAACTGAATAAAGTCAACTCAACTCTAGAAACTCAGCTCTGTCCTCAAGTCACCAAAACAAAGTCAACTCAACCGTAGCAACTCAGCTCTGTCCTCCAGTCACCTGAATAAAGTCAACTCATCTCTAGAAACTCATCTCTGTCCTCCAGTCACCTGAATAAAATCAACTCATCTCTAGAAACATTGCTCTGTCCTCCAGTCACCTGAATAAAATCAACTCATCTCTAGAAACATAGCTCTGTCCTCCAGTCACCTGAATAAAATCAACTCATCTCTAGAAACTCAGCTCTGTCCTCCAGTCACCTGAATAAAGTCAACTCAACTCTAGAAACATTGCTCTGTCCCCAGTCAACTGAATAAAGTCAACTCAACTCTAGAAACTCATCTCTGTCCCCAGTCACCTGAATAAAGTCAACTCAACTCTAGAAACTCAGCTCTGTCCTCCAGTCAACTGAATAAAGTCAACTCAACTCTAGAAACTCATCTCTGTCCCCAGTCACCTGAATAAAGTCAACTCAACTCTAGAAACTCAGCTCTGTCCTCCAGTCAACTGAATAAAGTCAACTCAACTCTAGAAACTCATCTCTGTCCCCAGTCACCTGAATAAAATCAACTCATCTCTAGAAACATTGCTCTGTCCCCAGTCAACTGAATAAAGTCAACTCAACTCTAGAAACTCAGCTCTGTCCCCAGTCACCTGAATAAAGTCAACTCAACTCTAGAAACTCAGCTCTGTCCCGAGTCACCTGAATAAAATCAACTCATCTCTAGAAACTCATCTCTGTCCTCCAGTCACCTGAACAAAGTCAACTCATTTCTAGAAACTCATCTCTGTCCTCCAGTCACCTGAATAAAGTCAACTCATCTCTAGAAACTCAGCTCTGTCCTCCAGTCACCTGAATAAAATCAACTCATTTCTAGAAACTCATCTCTGTCCCCAGTCACCTGAATAAAGTCAACTCAACTCTAGAAACTCAGCTCTGTCCTCCAGTCAACTGAATAAAATCAACTCATCTCTAGAAACTCAGCTCTGTCCTCCAGTCACCTGAATAAAGTCAACTCATCTCTAGAAACTCAGCTCTGTCCTCCAGTCACCTGAATAAAATCAACTCATTTCTAGAAACTCATCTCTGTCCCCAGTCACCTGAATAAAGTCAACTCAACTCTAGAAACTCAGCTCTGTCCTCCAGTCAACTGAATAAAATCAACTCATTTCTAGAAACTCATCTCTGTCCTCCAGTCACCTGAATAAAGTCAACTCATCTCTAGAAACTCAGCTCTGTCCTCCAGTCATCTGAATAAAGTCAACTCATTTCTAGAAACTCAGCTCTGTCCCCAGTCACCAAAACAAAGTCAACTCAACCGTAGCAACTCATCTCTGTCCTCCAGCCCCCTTAATGATATCAACTCATCTCTAGAAACTCATCTCTGTCCTCCAGTCACCTGAACAAAGTCAACTCATTTCTAGAAACTCATCTCTGTCCTCCAGTCACCTGAATAAAGTCAACTCATCTCTAGAAACTCAGCTCTGTCCTCCAGTCACCTGAATAAAATCAACTCATTTCTAGAAACTCATCTCTGTCCCCAGTCACCTGAATAAAGTCAACTCAACTCTAGAAACTCAGCTCTGTCCTCCAGTCAACTGAATAAAATCAACTCATCTCTAGAAACTCAGCTCTGTCCTCCAGTCACCTGAACAAAGTCAACTCATTTCTAGAAACTCATCTCTGTCCTCCAGTCACCTGAATAAAGTCAACTCATCTCTAGAAACTCAGCTCTGTCCTCCAGTCATCTGAATAAAGTCAACTCATTTCTAGAAACTCAGCTCTGTCCCCAGTCACCAAAACAAGGTCAACTCAACCGTAGCAACTCAGCTCTGTCCTCCAGCCCCCTTAATAAAGTCAACTCATTTCTAGAAACTCAGCTCTGTCCTCAGTCACCTGAATAAAATCAACTCATTTCTAGAAACTCATCTCTGTCCTCCAGTCACCAAAACAAGGTCAACTCAACCGTAGCAACTCATCTCTGTCCTCCAGCCCCCTTAATAAAGTCAACTCATTTCTAGAATCTCAGCTCTGTCCTCAGTCACCTGAATAAAATCAACTCATTTCTAGAAACTCATCTCTGTCCTCCAGTCACCAAAACAAGGTCAACTCAACCGTAGCAACTCATCTCTGTCCTCCAGCCCCCTTAATAAAGTCAACTCATTTCTAGAAACTCAGCTCTGTCCCCAGTCAACTGAATAAAGTCAACTCATTTCTAGAAACTCAGCTCTGTCCCCAGTCACCAAAACAAAGTCAACTCAACCGTAGCAACTCAGCTCTGTCCTCCAGCCCCCTTAATAAAGTCAACTCATTTCTAGAAACTCAGCTCTGTCCTCAGTCACCTGAATAAAATCAACTCATTTCTAGAAACTCATCTCTGTCCTCCAGTCACCAAAACAAGGTCAACTCAACCGTAGCAACTCATCTCTGTCCTCCAGCCCCCTTAATAAAGTCAACTCATTTCTAGAAACTCAGCTCTGTCCCCAGTCAACTGAATAAAGTCAACTCAACTCTAGAAACTCATCTCTGTCCCCAGTCACCTGAATAAAGTCAACTCATTTCTAGAAACTCATCTCTGTCCCCAGTCACCTGAATAAAGTCAACTCATCTCTAGAAACTCAGCTCTGTCAAGTGGTTTTATTTCCGGTACTGAAAGGCCACAGGCCTGTAGTACAATACATGTCAATGATAATATGTACACGCACATTTAATGCAATGAAGATGATATTCAACAATTAGGTATAACTAATATTATGTGTAGAAATATATTCTTTTCTGAATACCATAGCATGGTAAACAAACATAGCCAGATTTTGAAGAACTGCAATGTTTGTGTTACTTAACAAGTCTACAAATTTATAAAGGTTCAGATGGACATAGAAATAGTTTTTGATATACAACTTCCTCAGTGAATTATAAAAAGGGCAAATAAAAGTGAAATATCTTATAAAGGCCTATAGGAAGTATATGTACATTAATCGAGATTCACCTAAGCTTAAAAATTAAAACATCTAAAAATTATTGTTTTATAATTTTCTGTTTTAATGTTTGCCATATACAGTCAAGCCGCAATAATCCGGCCACCGATAATCCGAATCTCACAGTTTCCGAACGATAGGAATATGTAACCAAACTTATCTCTATAGTAGTCCTCAGTACTCAGTAGTCCGAACATTTCACTATCCGAACGTTTTTGATGAAAAACGGAAGCGTCTCTCCGCGCCAGTTCGGTGTTGAAAGAGTTGTTATCTAAAATCTTATAAAGGCTTATAGAAGTATATGTACATTAATTTATCTACACATATACATACAATAAAACAAATAATGATTTGAATTCCAAAATATCTTCAGACATGTTTTAACACTTTTCAAACATGTTAAAGTATATCTTAATTTTAATATTATATCATGAAAGTTGTAAATTAAAGTTTAAATTTAAAGCCAGTAACTTTATTAAGTGACATTAGTCTTGGGGCTTGTGATTAATCATGGTGTACAATACAACAGGTCTTTGGGGAAGTTGAAAGCATAGGAAAATCAAGATTTTTAATTTATCAAAGAAGTCGTTATCCAGAAAAAACATTTTCGCAATAGAATGCACACTGTAAAAATGGTGTTTAGGATGTAAACATAATACTAAGCGCGTATCTTGTCCTGTTTTTTTTACACGTTTAGACCCCTAAACACGTTTAGCTACATGAATGTGTTTAGGAATGTGTTTAGCAACTACTCATGTTTAGCTACATAAACACGTTTAATAATGTGCTTAGCAACTAAACACATTCCTAAACACATTCATGTAGCTAAACGTGTTTAGGGGTCTAAACGTGTAAAAAAAACAGGACAAGATACGCGCTTAGTATTATGTTTAGGATTAAGTTTAGCTTTCAACCAAAACAAAACCATACAGTCCAACACGCCTGAAAATGAAAGCATTGCAAATGTACAAAATATTTAAATCAACGAAGACCAATTGTATATCTTGTAAATTAAAATGCTAGATCAAATCACCAGTGGCTGTTGAAAACAGTTACAAGTTTCTATGTTACACAGTCATCGCCAAAATATTCTACTACTAATGTAGTCTAAAAAGTATATCAAACAAGACATAAATTTGGTCTGCATTAACTTCTTTTAAGAAAATAATGACTCAAAACAAAGGAATTCCTCGAAAAGGTTTATTAAAAATAATAACATAAATAAAATAACCATATACACTTAGAACACTCCTCCAAATTACCAAATATTGTATTTATAAGATAATCATTATTCTCCTAATATACATGGATAAAAGGTATCTAAAGATAAACTTTATGCCTGGACAATGTTCACTTGGCAGTTATTTGACACAAATATCTTAAAATTGGTTTTAGAATCAAGGCAAAATAGCGACATTGTTTAACAAATGATTTTCTGTACATGAATTAATAACTAAATATATCCTTTAAAATAGGTTTGGGTGCTTTCTGGATTTTTCCAATATAACATTTTCACAACAAGTTTTTTGTAGTTTACTCCCTTTAAAACATCTGTATTAAATCCAAGGATTTGGAAGGTATTTGAGATTCAGGAAGGTCGTTTGTAAACTGCATTTTATTTCCTTTGGCATCCTTCACCTGTAACATGAATGAAGAAACTTTTAGTTTACCGTCGTAATGCAACATTACAAAAAATAACACACTTTATGAACATATCGTGTCTCCTGAAAACAGTTTTATAAAGGAAGTAAAGTGAAACATGTCATAGAGTAACTCATTTGGGTATATACAAATGGTTGTACAAAATTAACTGACATCAAATCCAGTGATGAAA
Organism: Gibbula magus; assembly: GCA_936450465.1. Taxonomy (NCBI): domain Eukaryota; kingdom Metazoa; phylum Mollusca; class Gastropoda; order Trochida; family Trochidae; genus Gibbula; species Gibbula magus. The sequence continues at coordinate 76,182,030 of OW388297.1, read as the reverse complement.
TCAGTTAAAAAAGACTTTAGTGTATTTTAGTGGGACTTCAACATTTTGTAATAACTGATTCTGTCAGTTCTTGTTTCCTACAAAAAGGGCAAACATTAGTATAAAAAAAAGAATAAAATGGCAGATACAAGCAATTTTTTACCAAAGCATATTTATACAATAGTTGGTCTTTATAATGAAAAGTAATAGTCTATATATTACTTAAATACTGTTCATTTGTGAAAGTCCTTACATAAAGGAATTCAGTTCAATATTTACTCACCACAACTGAGTGAATGCTTACAGTTTCTCCTATTTCTCCATCACAACATCTTCCTTGTCAAGGCAGAAGTCATCAGGAAAACTTCTTCTCCAACTGCATAACATAGATACATCTTAATATACTGGTCTGGTCCTAAATGAGCTATATGAGCATCAACCAAGTATTTAATGAACATATTGTCATATGCTTCTTTCAGAACTTATTTAGTAAATACAATTGTTAAACGTCTATACCCTTATTACACATCTTAATTGAAGTAATTCAACACAAATAGTTACACTAATCAAACCTCACTACACTGAAATGTGATAGTAACATGTGGTTTATGGATATTACTTTATTTTAGATCTATAAACATTATCACAACCCTCATATATATTATTTATATAAATAACAAATATTACTTAAATATTTATGTTACTGTTGGTGCTAAGCATATAATATACGTACTTTAAATGACTTGTTACAAACTCCTTTGACAAATGAAAACAACAAAGAAACCAATCGGACGACGTTGTGAAATCTCAAATGAACCTACCTTAGAAAGTCTTGATTGGAACCATAATTGTGTCGTTCAGGGAACATAGAGACATATGTTCGCAGTAGCATCAACTTTTGGCTTCGTGTGCACTTCGAATGATCAGAAACTTGTGCAACAACATCGTGTAAACTGACAAGAGGATGCTGGCGAAATATGGCGGCCACAGGGATACACATCTGTTCTTAATTAACTCTCCCGCCCAAACTGACCAATGTAATCCGACCCATTGGGTCAATTCTCAAACATGTTTAGGAAAGTGTTTAGCCACTGGTGCAATGTCTGTCTAATCACGTTTAGAAATGTGTTTAAAAGCTATTCATGTTTTAACAACAGATGTAATATCGTTCTTGTGTTAAGCTATTAAGCACTAACCTAAACATGTATAGCATTAAACATGTAACGGTGGTGTTTAATTGCTAAACGCGATTTTTACAGTGCATGTCATGTCATATCACAATAGCAAATAGGCCAGTTTCATTGCCGTTCTATCATAATATTAGTGTCGCTATATTAATTTACCCAGTCATAGACTATCGTGTTTTTCAACATGCATGTATATACCAGTAAGTATTCAGCCCGACAATCTGGCGGTTTAATAGGTATACACTACTTACATGAAGCCAACACAGGATATGCCGCCTCGTGGAATTACAGTAGCCACATGCAGAGAGAGAAAGGTCGCTATACCCACTGGTTAAACCGTGCTACATTATACATTGTACACAGGCTGCATATGAGAGTCATACCTCGCCAATAGTTATACACTTCCTCTCTCTGTAATCGATTTTAAAATGGTTTTAAATTGTTTTAATGATTATAACACATGTGCGAGCATGTCAACATGGACTATGTATACTTTTCAAATGCAACTTTTCATACCACGTTTAACGCCGTTGCAATGTAGCAATTGTTTTGTTTTTCAGTGCCAACAAATTCTGCAGTTCATAAGGATTTTTGTTATACTTTAAGCAGTTCATATACGAATATAATTGTTTTTCGAATTGTACATATTGTGTCAAAACATTTTACATGTAGTACAAAACCTACATTCAATGTGTTAGGAATATCAAACTTAATTTGGTGGAGTTCTAACTTCTATTAGAACACATACGAAATGAGAGTATATTTCTAAAAGTACCACGGAAGAGAAAGCTGTTTGTTCTAACACATATCAAATGAGAGTAATTTTCTAAATGTCATAACGTCGGAGCATTGTTTTATGACGTCAGGTCATTGTTATATCAGTCACTAGTGACTGATAACACGTTCCATTGTTATTTTCACTAGTGACTGATGAAACGTTTTATTTTCATTGATAGATCCCGGTATTTCACCTGCAATCATATAATAAAAAAAACCTATACATATTATCAATTCAATATATATCCATAATGTTAACAATGCCAAACCAAACATGTTATTAATGGTATATAATACTTTACATGTTAACAATGTAATATAAAACCATACATGTTAACAATGCAATATCCTTACATGTTAACAATGTAATAAAAAAAATTCATACATGTTAACAATGCAACATATATCCATACATGTTAACAATGTAATATAAAACCATACATGTTAAAAATGCAATATATATCCTTACATGTTAACAATGTAATAAAAACCCATACATGTTAACAATGCAACATATATCCATACATGTTAACAATGTAATGTAATATAAAACCATACATGTTAACAATATAATTTAAAACTATACCTGCTTACAATGTTATGTAAAAACATATGTTAACAATCTCATATAAAACCAAATATGTTAAAATTAAATATAAAACCGTAAATGTTACGGAACAATGTAATTAATTCTTACCATTGTATATTTCTATGTATTCCAGTTGAATGTTAGGTTAAGAGCAAAATTGAAAAGAACCTAATATACTCCTACAAAATTCAAGCATAATGTAACACTCAAAGAACTGGGGTTTTTTTTTACAAATAGGAAGATCGAACACAAAAATCATTAAATAGTCACTGGATAAATTACATTCAAAATATACACTTGGAAATTAAATAAACAACACCCAATTTTGTTAACAACAAAATCGTTCCGATTTGAAAGAAAAAAATATGTCAGGAAAACAGTTATTGATTTTAGGTAGAACAATAATTTAGCAGTGTTGAAATAAAAGGTCATGTAAGGTTATGTAAGGAAATGAAAGTCAATAGTTGTTGCTCTAATGTGAAAGTGAAAGTGAAATGATTACACTTTACTAAATGACTATTTAACAAAAGTCCCTCGTTAAAACAGGATTCACCTTAAAGGGGCAGTAGCACGTTTTTTCACTCAAATAAGTTGATGAAATGTATTTGAAAAATAATTTCACCAATAGTAAAACATCCTTCTCTCTTCGGAAAAAAAAGTTGAAAATGAGTGTACATGCTTCGGTAAAGCCATGGGAATTGTTTTTGTAATACAAAATAATAAATTGTGTTCACAATAAAATGGCCGCCATGCAATTTTTGCTTTATACCCAACATAGTTTTTACCACTACAGATAATTGGTTTGTGTAATAAGATATTTTATCCTCTAAAGTTAATTTAAATGACATAAACTATCATTATAAATGGGAAATTTGAAAAAATAAATTTTGAAAAAAACGTGCTACTGCCCCTTTAAAACTCACAAAATCATGAAACTTTCAATTTCAATAAACGTGTCATTATGAACAAATACGGCCACTGCTTACGTTATTGGCTTATCAAAAGCGAGAAGAAGTGTTTAATTAACAGAATGACCTCAAATAATCTATAATTTATATTTATTTACAGATCATATTGTTGTAGACATTTTCTCAATTATCGTTAAAAAGGGAGTGGAAGTTTAATGTCTGTCTAGCTTATTATCATCTATGATATAAGATGTTTGGTGTGTGAATGTCAACTTGCTACAATAAATAGTGGATTTTTATTTCAGTGAATGAGTCGCTCAATAACCATTTTTTTTATGTCTGGGGTGATAAAATCGTTCAATTTATCCTAACAATCCAAGAGCACCACATTTTTCCGTTTACAAACTACATGTGGGTTGTTGCTTAATTATTCCAAGTTTGTTTTTAATTTTTTGTTTATTAAATCAAATTAGTGACTTGGTGATGGTATTGTTATAAAGTCCAAATATAAAATTAAATCATGTTCGCGATAATTCATTATAGTGTCTTTGTATGAGATAATTCCTTGTTTATGTGTTTAGTGTGTAATAGTTCCTTTAATTACCTTATGTTTTTGTTTTTGTTTGATTATTTTTTTTTCTTTATTTTGTTGGACTTATTGTGTGATAATTAATTATTTTCTTTTAATATTTGTATGTTTTTGTGTTGTGTAATCTTAAAAGTTTCCTGATTTGTATGTTTTTTTTAGTAAGTCCATGTTTTTATTTTCAAATAAAAAAGTTAATGTTAAATACGAAATACGTAATATTAACCATCAGCTATAGCTTGTGGCATTTTCACAGCTTTCTTGAAGTAATAATTATTTTAAAACATTGCTAGCAATATCGTTTCTTTTATTTTGATGTATTGCAAATATTTAGCTAATAATTCGCAGATTTTACTTTCTTGTCTTTGATTTAATAATATCAAGTTCCAAATATCACTGATAGATGTGCCCTTCAAATGAGTATATAAAGAATATTGATTTGATATAGGTTCTTGGTTTTGTTTGTATATACAATCATTCATCTATGTAGCCTGACAGTCATTTGTATGAACTACATTAACTTTAGTCCTATCTTCAATCAACGTTGAAAATAAAAACATATTTCTAATACATTCATTCTAGTGTAGCGATGGGTTTTTTTCTGTTTAAATAATTGATTTATGTTGATACTGTTGAGAGAAAATTATCTCGTTTATCATTTGAAATGTAAGAAGCACTACACAGATTGTGTAGTGATACGAAGAATTTTTTCCTCAAAACTTTGTACTTTCTACGAGTCCTTTCTCACTTTTTGCCAACACGACATACACTGTTATGTATATTTGTTAATTGTACTGAATACCGTAAGAGGCCCAAGTTGATAATGCTTGCCTAGTCTTGAATACGATGTAATTACTGTAATAACATCGGTGATGTTTTGGTTCCATATCCATATATTGCCAAAATCTTAATAATTTCGAAAAAAGGGTCGATCCTTATCGAAAACAATATTACAACAATTTCAACATTCGTACTCCTTTTAATATATACTCTATGACAAACATTTGTTTTTTGATTGACAATATAAGTACATGGATTATTATTTATTCTATTTTATATTCAATTTAATTTTAATGATCATTATGGAATGTGATGTAGACTCAGTTATAACTTTACTGCATCAACGAAGTGTGAAATGCATCATTATTTCAAATTAATACAAATATAGATGGTAGTTGTTAGTTATTGAACAGAGACACTTCATTGTATTTTTTTTAATGGACATTTTCATAATTTAATTAGGACTTTTCAATATTTGTACATTTATTTTTTATCGGTTCAAAATTTCAAATCAGTATAGATTTTTCACGACAATAAATGCTGGCGTCAAGGCTGGTGAGCGTATCGCACTTTTACTACAGCGTGTTAATAAAGTACTCTTGGCGTGAGCTTGTCTAGCATGGCGGCAGAGCGCCCGTCCCATCCAGACTCTCATGAACGTCTAGCGTTTCTTGGTTCAAATATCGTCTCATTTATTCTGTTAAAATAAAATATTTTTTTAAAATGCGGGTTATAAAATGGAAAATGTCTTTAATACATTGATTTTAGAATATAGAATTCTGATTACGGTAACAATTTATGAAAGAAATTCATTTTCAATGACAAATAATAGATCGTTTCAAAGTTGATCTTACCACGGCAAGGTGACACGTATCGAGATAAACCCTATATGCTGAGCGAGACGAGTTAGACAGCTAGTTGGTACGGCCCTGACGGTGTGATGGTGTCTCTCATCTCGCCTAGTTAACATTCCAAATTGATGAATTTTTTCTGAAACACGAACGAATAATGTTTCCAATTTTTTAAATTTAGTTAAGTTATATTTTGTATTTAATGTATATTGTTCTGTTTCTTTTGCCGGTTATTTAAGTTGTCATTATTCAAATTCAAATTCAAAATTGAACTTTTGAAAACGCAATATATGCTTCGGATATCCTGAAAGACGAAATATGATTCTAAACCTTATTATAACACCAGTCAAGTATAATATAGATATCCAAATTAAAGGATGTTTACCGCAACGTCATACAACAAAACAAGATATAAAACATGTCTACGAAATTGACAAACTCATATGTGACTTAAAATACAATTATTCTAAATTCACTAATTTCTGGTCTGTATGCCATAATATATTTACAGACTAAACTCACTGCAACTTCTGTGAATGTATGAAAATGCCAGGTTTAACTAAAGAACTTTAAGAACTTGAATTCTTGTATGTTTGTTTTGCAGTTGTTCTGTACCAAAATGTGTTTGTATTTCTATTGGATACGTTAATACTATGAATTTATTATGTCATATGTCTATGTATCTTAAAAAGAAAGAAATAAATCAATTAAAAAATGAACCAATAATGTTTCCAAGTTTTAAATTTAATAAAGTTATATTTTGCATTTTAGGTGTATTTTTCGGTTTCTTTTGCCGGATATTTAAGTTTTCAGTATTAAGTAATGAACTTGTGTTACCGAGAAATTTAAAAAGGAATATAAATTAATTGAAAAATTTAAAAATGATAAAGAGTTTGTTGATAAATCCATTACAGGTTTGTCATGTTGATGTAATAATGATGTAAAGTTAAATAAAGAATAGCACTATTCTAAAATCACAAATATCCAAGCTTTGTAGAGTTATATAGAGAATATCACCGAAGCATCTTCTGATGTCAAATATATCACACACACGTTGATGAGAGTTAAGTAAAACTACCCGAGCCTTGTACGATTAAATGAGGATTGAGGATGAGTAAAATTAGGGGGGTGTTAAAGTAAAGAAAATGGGGGAGGGGGTCATCCTTGACCCCCCACGTGGTTCTGCCAGTACAGATACAGACTGAGCGCTTCTGCCTGTTTATTGTATCAGCGCTCTCCCATTCCTCCCTAGATTCCTCCTCCGTCCGTGACGCTCTGGCCGCCTTGATTTGTTTTCGCATTTGGACACAATATAGCTTCATTTTCGTCCAACAAAATGTTTATGTCTGAAAATAAAATGTCCCCCGGAGAATGAGGGCGGGTGATGAGGGGAGAGCTGAGAAAGCGCGGCCCAGGTCTGTGTACGTCATGTCTATACTCGTCAGGCAGTTTCGTCAATAAACACCGGTAGGGTACATGGACTGTCAATAAATATTGTCATTGAATGGAACGCTCAGTGAGGAGAGGTGGGGCAATGGCAAATCTGGATACATGCATTGGGCCATATAGTTTATATCCGTTAATGTCATGCTTAGTTTTAATTGAGATGTCAAGGTATAGTTTTCAAATTTCTTTTGATGTTCTATGAATGCATTGTATATATATATATCGTCGATCTTAAGTTAGAATTTGTTAATTTCTTTAGAATTATTCAATCATTTACAATCATAATGTCGACGAAAGGTAATGAATATTACAGAAACATGTAAGAGCAATTAGGAGTAATGCCTGAGCGCCCTTTCACAAATCGTACACGACACTAGAAATACCGTGGTTAAATGTTAAAGTGTGGATTAGGCATGTAATACTAACCTTAGATTAAAAGCCCTAAACTAGCATTACATTCCCCAATTTACTATAAGTATCATATATCTTTCGAGTGGATATAATGGACTGTACAGTACAACACGAGTTTCACTCTAATAAAATATTTAAAATAACACGTTCTTTCCTTCAGGTTAGTATATACAGTCATGCTTTCCAGTTTCATCTCGTAAGAACAACACCACATATGAAAAGCGTTAAAACAGTCTAAATGAGCGAGGCTTACGTGTGCCTATAGCAAGCACACATAATTCAGGATGACATTCTTCTGCAAAAGTAAAATAATCTGAATCTTGATGTATTACCTCTAGTGCATGTTGGGTAATTTAAATTTATTCAGAAATAGATTTATCCAAATAAAGTTGAAACGACCACATAGATTAGAGTAGCTCCCAAAACAACACAGGACATGTGATAATCAACATGTATATGTTCTTAAAATGTCCAACATCAGAAAATGTGAGTGAGTGCATACTTTTCAATTCCGTGTCTTTAAAAGAACATATTCATTACTCAAAAGAACAATTTTACTTACGCGGTTCCAAAGGATCTGCAGTCACCAGCTGTGTGTACCAGTAATTATAAATAGATTAACTAAACATTTTATGCGCTTTGAGCATCTATAGCACACGGTATATGATCATTGTAAGTATGTTGTTATTATTATTATTAACAAAACAAAACGTTTCACAAATATGCATCAGTTTAATTTGGTGTTTAATCTCCCATTCTGGGCCGATTCTCTCATTATACATTCTCGTATCTAATATCTATTGAAGGGGTAATTAAAAGTAGGCCTAGTGATTCTTCAAGTGTGTAAGTGTATGAAACACAGAAGGAATTGAAAAAAAAATGTTATATTAATTCCACACTTCTAAATAACGTTTGGGGATATCAACCAAAATATCATGTTATTGTTGCTACAAACTTGGTATTTTAAAAATATCATGTTTTCAAATAAACGTCCATAAACGTCCATAAACGTCCCATGTTTAGCTTTGTTGTGCGTCCATTGACGAGGGGAAATTCACATCAAACAAAACGAACGGTGTTTTAATGTCATGATTATTTAAATCATTAGCTACCCATCTTGTAGAAATAGATCAATTTCGGTGGAGGCACCAATGACTACGTAACTCTTAGGGTGGCACAAGGCGGGGGGTCTGAGGGGCCGGGGGTCGGGGGATTGCGTATCATGACAACCGTTGTCAACAGCTAAAAACAGCCAGTTGTAACCGACGTGCCAGTCTCAGCTTACCAACCCGAACCGTGACGTTTAATACACTATACCTACGTTTACAAAAAGATTAGACTATTTTGATAACTTTTTTAAAGCAGTACGTACGAGTTTAAAACTCTTATTAAAGGAACAGGCATTGACACGGCGAATGTATATGCGATGAATATTTCCAAAAACTAAAATGCTGTTTATCACGCACACAAAAACAATACTCTCAAATCATAATAGAAAATAGCGAAAGATCTGAAAATATAGAGAGTTGTACAGGTTCAATTAGGATATATGTTGTTTTAGAACGTTCAGGGGTTGGTATACACTCTGTCGATTGTGTGTTTATTGACATAGAAAGATGGAAACTCGTGTTCGTGTTCGTGTTCCAGAAAAATAAAATCAGACAATCATTTGTTCGTGTTCCAGAAAAATAAAATCAGACAATCACTTTACCATTTTTGCATCGTAAAAAACATATGTAGCCTATGTTGGTATGTTGTAGTGGTGTATCTATTCAAAGAATCATATTTACCATGTATTAATATATAGACATTTATGCGACCACTAGCAATGTTCTTCTCACTGTGTCTATATTAAATATTCATCCATTATGCAATGTTGTACAGAACATTATTATTGTTTTATCACTGTAAGTATGTTGGTTAATTTTAGTGGTTATCCTCCAGGCTTCTGTCGTTAGTTATGTCCCTTTGGTGCCGACCGTTGGCTTCCGGTTACGCATGAGCATAGAGCATAGCAACCGTTGCTGCAGGACACAGTTACAAAGGGATCAGCGGGAATATTTAGGTGTTTGTTTTTTCTCTCACTCCTTTCGTAACATTATTGGGTGACTTTAGAAAGGGAAAGGAAGAGCATTATCGTGTATGTCTTTTATGACAATTTCGGATATAAACTCCGAGCTTTTATAAATATTGTGGAGATCACTTCTTGAACACTTGTTGAATTAGTTCATCATCATGTGAGTTGGGTTGTCGATCATATTGTTGTCTTTGACTTGGCCGACCGAAATCTATTTATTAAATCATGTGATTCTTACTCGTTAATTAGACCTAGCGAAATGCTGCCGAACAATCATTTGTATTCATTGGATACGTTTATTCAGAATGTCTAAGTTTCAGTGACATAACAACAACCTGTCAGATATCGTTTCCGTTCTTGTTGTTATGCTATGATCAATTTTGTGTGTCTCTTCAACTGGTTTGTATGCAGGACATGTTTATCAATTCATTTATGTAAGAAATGGTAAAATTTTTAACCTTGACCAAACTGATGTTGTCATTAATACCTCTCTTGTGGCTAAAATGTCTAAATTGAAATGAATTTCATCACAATCAACGAATATTTCAGATTTTAATACTGACATCATCAAGAAGTGAACATGGGTCAGGCTCTTCAGAGAGCAGCTCAGTGGACATCAGCTCGTGATGGTTCCGGCGGCAAACTCGAGTTCACACCAACAAATGAGGAACTTCTTCACACAATCCTGCAGTTTGTTGAAGGCTTTTCCAATAAAAGTCCGGATGAAGCAAAACTACACTTCAAGAAGCCTCTTACATGGAACACATCTCTCAATCCCAGCAACTTCTCAGGGGGATCTTATAGTGAAAAGTAAGTTGCAGAAGTAGAAAATTTTTGAAATATATGCATTATGATTATGCATAACATGCATTGAGATGATAACATTTAAGTATTTTTTACAGCCTTGTCAGGTAAAAATATGCGTAGGGTAAAGATACGCACTGCCATAAATAAATGTAGAGAATGTTGACTTTATTTATTGTTTCTTTTGGAAATTTTAGAAGATATTGCATTGTTTGTAGCAGGTAAAACTTTTTAGAGAGATGTTTATTGACCAAAATAGTGACGAATTACTGAAAACTTAAAAATATAACGAACAAGACATCATTAAAGATGCTCTGGGCCAAGCGATATCGAGATTGCCGTAGAGGCCGTTACGCAATGTGAAAAGGCGGAAGAATCTCAACATTATAGAATAATTATATACGGTAGAGAAAAAACTTTGATATCTGTGTAAATAATTTACAGTGAAGATCCTTTGAAGTATTTAAATTTAATTAGTTCAGTTCAGTTAAATAGTTCAGTTATAATGATCATACTAATGGATACATGCTGCCTCTCACCTTTGATTGGATATCACATCTTATTTATTGATTAAATTTGTCAATATTGCAGAGGTGATGACCTTGAAAGTGATATGAAAACCAAAGATGGACAGCCACTATTTTATCTGAAGAAATTGTCTCGGGACAATTATGAAATCAGCATAATGTGTTTCGAATATGCTGAGAATGTTCTCCGAACTGCCAGTGATAAGAAGATTGTGGAGCTCAGAAGTTGTCTTGAAGGTGAGTCTGAAACTATCACACTGAGGGCTCCATGATGGTGTTTACGGTAAAACCTCTTAAATTGAGGAGGATTTATTTTTCTTTTAGGCGAGTGATGATAAATTTTCATCGGAAATACATTCCAATGAAGAAGCATACATAAAGTACCACAAAGGAACCATGAACTTATTTCCAACCTGAACGTTTGCATTTCTTTCTGCATGATATAAAAATGATTAACATTACCAAAATTACCCCTGTCAGCAGCTACTTATTTATAAAACATGATATGAAAACATGTGTATTTAAAACATTGAGATATATCTTTCTTAAAGCAAAATAAATTGTAGAAAATAAAAAAAACATTAATTTAATCAGTGATAACTTTACCCCCAAGCCCTGCATCAAATACTCATATTAAATAAGGAAAGGACTCATAAAATTTTTAACTGTGAGTCCCCTGAACTCAAAGGGTTTTTATGTAGTATTTGCTTACTTATTTAGGGACTCACTTATATCTGCTGGGACTCGTAATAGCTTGTGGTAGCGAGTTCCTGGACTCTGCATGTCATATTTGTAAATTTACCACTGTTTAATAACTGATAACTTTGTTATATTACAGCTAACCGCGACCCAGTTGTGAACATGTTGGGAGAGAGGTTTGCGACAGTAGAGGGTGACGACAACTCCATCTACCGCTACATGGAGGAGATCACCAAGGAGATTGAGCAGGCTGCGAGGGCAGGTCAGGAGGAGGGAGACAGGCAGGCCGAGGTGGAGGAGAAGAAAGTAATCCTCAAACTGAGACTGAAGCTGCAGAGACTGGACGAACAGCTCCTCAACCAGAGCATCATGAAGAAGTCAAAGTAAGAGTTGTCCCAGACAGGTCCAAGCTTTCATTGTCATTTGTTATCAAATAGCTGCAAGTAGCGATCTAGTCTCTACCTCGTCCTAACTCTCTTGCCGCTAGGAGTGTCAGTCATATCTTCACACAGTCTCATTACCGTCTTTGTACTAAAAGAGCTTTGAAGGGGCCGCAATAACCTTATCAAAGCACTTGCCATTAGGTGCTAGTTAATTTTAAAAGAACTGACCCAAGGCCATCTAGGCTAGCCAAATGCATCTACAGAATCATATCATCTTTAAATGCAACTTAGGCTTTTGGACTACTAGTCAAAACATTTTACTCCGTGGCAGATCCTGGGCCTAGATTTTCGAAGCTCTCTTAGCGCTAAGACAGTCGTAAGTACCATACATTAACATTGGCTTATGACTATCTTAGTGCTAAGAGAACTTCGAAAATCTAGGCCCAGGGGGTTAGTTCCAGGGGGTTAAGGGGTTTGATTAGCCCAGCAAGTTTTTCACTAGCCACAGGCGTCCACACTGGTGCTAATTTGGGATCCTACTGTGGAACATGTCACCAGAGTATGATGAATAAGTCCAAGTAAGAGTTGTCCATCAATAAATGAGTGCTTGGATGATGAATAAACAATATGATTTAACTAGGTCCTACAGCATAAGTGACAACTAGTTCCTTAGGAATTGCATTGCCTTGGCACTGCTTTTGCCATTCCAATTGGCAATACGTCTTTAGCTGGTTAACTATTAGATTCCTTATTGAGACAGATAGGATTACTGGATATAGGATACAAGAGAAATACTCTATAACATTAATAAAGGAAACCATTACACTAGACAATTCAAGATTCATTAAATTAAAATCAAGTTTTAAAGTCCAAATTAAATATATGATAATAAGGACAATGAATGAAATGATATAAATTACAATTGTTTTTACTGCGGAAAAAGAGCCTATAGACTAAACATCAACTCAAGCTTTTCAAACCATCAAAAAAGGTTTCTTTCATTCTCAACAAGTGTTTGACAATTTCTTCAAACATATTTTTGTACAGTTTGCATGTAATATTCAAATAGTGGACTGTCTATAAACATATGAAACAAAATAAATTCAAGATTTTACATGATTAACAATATATATAAACATTAAAAACAATTATCAAACACAGCTATCAAAGTTTTAGGCTGTTTAAAATTCCAGGTGTTCAGAACTGTATAAATGATAAAATCCAACCATTTTTTCCTTTCCCGTGGTTTCTCTTCATCAGCTGTGTATGTTTTGCTAAGGTTTAAGTGATATGTTTGAAATTCTAGTAATCACATGCCTCCAACTTGTACCGGCTAGAAGGCACAAATATCTGCCATACAGACTACTTGTAATGACGTAATAGGCCTCTCCCAGCTGTACAGTTACGCAGACAGCTCTGTCTCTTGCTGAACCCGTCTCACCCGCTATCATCGACTGTGAATTAAATTATAGCCGCACTAATCTAGATTATCTCTTTCAAAACAATGGAGCACTATCAGCTTACTATCAACATGCCCGTGAGAATTCTGACAGAACATGCTGCCAACTTCACATGTGCTTTGAGTTTCCCCGCTTCTAAACACCTTTGCCAATTGCGCACATTTCAACTCAAAACAGGAGAAATCCACATTGCTCTGATTCCAACATTGCTGCATCAGTTGGTTTGAAATTCAAAATTAGTTTCTCGATATATTTATTTATTGTGTGCTAAATTCTGACAGCAAATTCTTCCTTTATTGTATGCAATACGGATGTCAGCGTGGAGTGTTGTAGATGTTTGTACACATGTAGGAGATCTATAAACCAAATCCAGTCAAGTCGGGAGATGGGATATCACTCATTTTGTACCGGTAAGCTGAAGCAAACTAAAGCCTGTACCAAACTCTTGAGCTATATTTTCACAAGTGCAGTGGAGAATTTTCCATCTAATCGTAATTTCTAGCAGGCTAGCGATGCCTCCCAAATGCTGAGGAGTGTTAGTGGTGCGGCAGTGTGCGTGCCCCGAGAGAATGAAGCTCAGGTGAAGTGCCCAGCTAGCCGCTCTACACTTGATAATGAGCTGCTATTGTCTGATGCCAGTTTGCTGCTATGTCAGTCCCACACACGTGTTCATCCACACAGACGAGCTGGCCTGAATTATCCTCATTTTTCTCATTCGCATCTCCACATTCTTTGCTTTTGCCTATTTGTATTTGCGCAATGACGCTGCATAGAACCATCTGATTCTTATGTGATGTACCACATTTTTTAATATTTTCACGATTGTGTATGCCACCCAAGTTTATGATTTTTTTTATTATCATGAGTACTTAACTCTCTTGTCTTGTAATCAAAAGGCAAATAAAATTATGGAATAAATAGTGGTATGACAAAAATATAGCTGATGTACATTTGGAAGTTCTTATAGTTTGTATCCTTATACAATACCCCGGCTGACTGATGGCGGACTGTTCAAAGTCTTCTGCACACTGTCCTCTTTCCTGTGCATATTGCAGTATTAGCAAACTCTCGAGTATTTCTTTAATATTTCTCTTTCAAAACTGCTCCAATCATTAATTCAACTAGTATACATTCAATTATAACTATTTCAAAGATGTTTATAGCAAACAATTTGTTTCCACACTATGCTTATTTGATGTACCTTTTAATATCAAATGTGAAGTGTGTGTAGCAGACCCTTTTGGACCTAACATGGATGTTTTTTACCTTAAACAAACTGAAGAGAATTCCCTCTTCCTTCAAGCTGACAGTAGACAAGATTTGTGTTTGCCATAACAGTATCATTGTTGTGATGTGTGGAGTGATATTTTCATTGACTGTGTGTATTTACAAGTGATATTTTGGTTGCAGCGAGACCCGACTGACCCCGCCGACGGTTGATGGAGAAGTGAGCATCCTGCAGCAGCTGTCCGGGGAGGATGAGGAGAAGAGCGTGCTGGAATACATCCACTTCTACGGTCAGTCCTAGAACTCGATCGTCAGCACCAGTAACAACTTGTACCTGGTGGTCAATGCTTGACCATTTGGGCAGTTGATTTGCAGTTATTTGCCAAATGTTAGCATTTAGTTGCCAGAGAAATGTAGCCTATGGACAACACTTTATCAGTCAATGGCCAACAAAATGATATTTGAAATCAACAGTAGTAGAAACTTCATGCTGTCCTGTAGTTCTGTAGCCAGTACCAATAATTACTTTGAGCCATGCTTTCTGAGCTTGTTGCAGTGGGCCCGAGTGGGGATAGTTATCTTATTTGAATCCTCCATCAACAGACATTTATAAAGTCTATTAGTGGTGGGGTTGCCAACACTTCAACCTTTTACCCATTCATTTTCTGGAAGTTACGGCATTGGCCAGTAAAATGTTATTTTCCAAATCCAAGCTTTTTGGACATCAAAGAAAAGTTAAAGAGCCATCACGGATGTTGATGAAAATATCAAAATTTCTCCAAAAATCTATCTCCGTGAAATAAATACACTTAATTTTTCCCTAATTTTTCCAACTTAAAATAAGCCGAGAAATTGCATTAATTAGTAAAGGTGTTTTCCAGTCTAAATATAGATCCAGTCTATTATTTTCAAGCGCAAAGCATTATGGTCTAGCTCACACACAGTAAACAAAGACACGAAAGAATATAAAACAATATGAGCAATGAAAGAAATCAAAATATATAATTTTTTTATGGTTATTTATTTACCATTTCATTTAATTATGTATTTGCTACAGATATTAGAATAATTGTTTTACCCAACTAGGTATTTTGCTTGAATTTATAATAAATGAGAGTAAAAATTTGTCATAATTTGCTGGTCTTATCGGAATAAAAAGAACATTAAACAGGAAATAATTTGTATATTCTCAGGACATTTAGAAACATAGTTTGTAAAGCAATCGTCACATTCAGTAATGTGTGACAAGGCTACTTTGCAAGAGCGACGCGTAAAGCACGTGCAGCACATGGGTTGTTATGGCAACTTGCGCTGAGACGAGCCTTCACGCTTCGGAAGCGCTTGCTGTTTGTGTAGTACGTATTACGCAAAAAAGGGGACTCTGTTTATATACGTCAGATACCCGTAGCGCGCGCTAGTCGAAGTGATACTTCTCTTTGCAACCAAATTGCAATACATTGTCGTGATATGAAAATTATTTAACATATGCCATGTTGTAGATAAAAAAATTCTCTGGCGAATGACGTTATAAGTATATTTTCCAAAAATTTGAAACACTAACATCCGTGATGGCTCTTTAAACTTGAAGACTTTCTTTCACTGTATCCCCTATGCCGTTATCTGTCCAATATGTGACTGCTGCATACACCAGGTGGGGTCTGATCCACTAACCAATCTTAGCCCTAAGGTCATAAAGTCTATCTTTCAATATTGGTAAATATATTGGTCCTGAAGAAAATTGCCCACCCTTTTGGCTTGGTGTCCCTTAAAATGTGAAAAATAGAATACTTTTACCATTCAAAAGAGCCAGGTCTGTTGAGAATTGTCCAAAATGACCCCCCTCACATGATCATCCAAGAACCCAAGAACAACACAGCCAGTTACATAGCAAGGATTCAGTTCAGTTCTTTATGCAACTTCATACTGATGACTGAATTTAGACCCTGAAACATGTTGAAAGTTTTTCTCCAAAACACAAGTTTTGTACTCAAATGTTTCTGTTAATATTTTACAAATTGCCTTATTGTTTTAGGCTCTGACAGAAGTGGCACTGCTCACTGTTCCCCTTCCAATCTGTTATGTCTCTCTTTTGTGTCTCTCTGCTATGTCTCTCTGTGTAGCAACTATATGGCACCACACAACACCACCTGTCAATGTCTGAAAGAGCGATGATTGCACAAAACAAATTAGAAAGAGAATCACATGTGTATTTAACTAATAGAAAGATTTGAAATCTAAAACTGATACCAGATGGAACAGAAATGAAGTTACATGTGAATGAGATTGACCCCTGTAATAAATGTGTAAAGTAGCGTGTGTTGAAAATATTGATAGCAGCACCAGATCTGTTTGTTTAGCTAGATATGAATCAGTTTTCTTATAAATAAAGTTAAATATTCGACTAAATCATTTGATGAGGACTGTGACAGGTAGACGGCTACTAGAGGCAAACTGCATACAGCAGTGCTTTGTGTAGATCAACATATATGTCCATGCTGCTATGACTCTTCAGTTCTTGAGTATACCGGTACATAGATATTTATTACTACTATTTGCCTCTAGATCTATATCTGTAATTGTACAATAACACGTTCTTCTCATTGGAATGTATGCTCTCTCAAGCATCGTTATATCATATTTTTATCAATTTGCAATGTTTTAGAAATTAAAATCTCAACTCCGTAATAGGAGTCAATGTTGTAGAACAGTTCTCTATGAGAGACAGAAAGTGAAATGTTGCTTTCTTGATGGTTCTTTTGGAAATTATTATATCATGTCAAGCCAAATTAATAACTTAGTTTACACATTTTATGGGGCAAAATGTCCAAATCATATAGTTTGTTTTTCTTTTTAGTTCAGTGGTGAAATCTGTTAACATTTGTAAATGGGAGGGATTCTGAATATTTTTTTGTTTGTTGTCAAATTGGTCAAAACCATGGTAGGAAAATCATTAAACCAACCAAATATATTCATCAACATTCCTTAAAGTCGGTGATACATTTTACATATTCACCATTCAAGGTGTTAATTGTGTGTAATATCAACACCTTGGCATTGCCTTTCACTCTTAATTTGGATTAATCATTTGAAGATAGTATTTCAAGAGTCCGGTTCAAAGATAGGCTGACCGGCAGTTTAAATATCCCCATCTAATGTAACCCACAATACCTAATGAAATTAATGACTGATCATAATCCTCATATAAGTTGATTTGAAAGACGAGTTTGTGATATCACTTTCAATTTGTAAAGTAGCTTGAAGGTAATAGGAAGTATGTTGGATGCTGGTTGTGAGTCATATATACACGAGTACAGAGTAGCTTGCAGCCAGACTGTTCATATTGATTAGTAAGTCTCGTCACAACATCGCAACACTCTTGTGTCCTGTCATATGAGACACTGCTGCCAGATATTGCATTATCGGTTGGACAGACGGATGGGAGGACAGACAGTTTGATAGCTGTTGATCGGTCCCTGGGATTAAGCCAGCAGACTATTAGTATCAGTAATAGCCTGATAGAGCAAGATAACAATGACTTAACAATCACTCTTCTTATATCAAGATTTACTCTTCCACAAAATGAAGTAATTCTCTTTCTCTTTCACAAATATCGAATACGTTTGAGACATGTTTGACTCTATTAGAGACCCGGTACTTATGCTAATGTACTGTGTTGGTGACATCGCTGAACTAGCGTGGTTGTTTTAATTGTCAAACTCAAATATCAGTTTCAAATTAAGGAAGCCGAAATCTTGTAAGATTTAGATAGGACGACTACTGACTGATAGCCTATTAAAGTATTGTATAGCCGTCATTATGTACACTTGCTTAGCTTAGATTTCAAGATAACAGGAGATACAATATCATTTATTTAATATCACATAACATTCATGTACTCACAACAGAACAATAACATCCACATACCGGTAATATAATTAAGCTCTTTAATGTTTGCTTCAGTAGGAAAGCAGAATAAGGTTATAACTGATGTTTGCTTCAATAAAAGAACAGCAGAATAAGGTAAAAACTGATGTTTGCTTCAAAATAAGAATTATAACTGATGTTTGCTTCAATAAGAGAATAGCAGAATAAGGTTACGGCTGATGTTTGCTTCAATAGAGAATAGCAGAATACGGTTATGGCTGGTATGTGCTTCAATAAGAGAATAGCAGAATAATGTTATAACTGATGTTTGCTTCAGGGGACACATTTGTCTTCAAGAACGGTTGTCGGGCACAGCCGTGGCGCCAGCTTCACGGAGACATCTGCTTCCTGGAGGTCAAATGTCATGACCTTGACAAACCTCTCTACATCACAGCCAACACAGTGGGATACTACCTCAACAACGTGAGTCCTCCTGTACACGGCCCCGATCAGTCGCTGTGTGCCGAGATACCTCCACTTGCTGGAACACCTGTCTGTCTCTTTAGTTACTATCAATTAACAGCATTATGAGAGGTTTCTTAAAATCATTATATATTATACATGTATGCATTAGATGATGATTTCTGATCCTACTGATCATCAGATACCCAAGTGGTAAACCCAGGATTGTTTCCCTCGTCAGTGTCAGAGTTAGGATTCCTCTAAATTGGCCACTTAGACATTCATCAGCTAAACTGTTGCCGGTACTATTCTTACCTTTTCAACTGTTGGTTTCTCATTGAATGGTGACACAAACTAGTGACTCAAACACAATCTTGATCCTCTTCTGAATTAATTATTCAAAATGACAAGTTGCAACAGATTTCTCTCTGGGTATCTTGTTTCACAGAAAAATGCAACAACTGAGTGTAGGGTATCATTATCAAGTTGAAGCCCAGCCCAGTCAAGCTATTTATCGTTGTGTTTGTGTATACGTTGTCAGTGTTTCTCAATATCCTCAGAACTGCCATATCTCTGCAAGTCACTGCTTCTGTAAGTCGCAT
Source organism: Gibbula magus (assembly GCA_936450465.1). Taxonomy (NCBI): domain Eukaryota; kingdom Metazoa; phylum Mollusca; class Gastropoda; order Trochida; family Trochidae; genus Gibbula; species Gibbula magus. The sequence goes on along the minus strand of OW388297.1, from coordinate 76,162,411 downwards.
AACTTGTACATCAGTTGTGTATGCCCATTGTACACAACAACAAAACTTGCGGACCAACCCAATTTGATTATTGGAGTATTTGATGATTCATATAATTATCTATAAAATAATTAGATATGAGATACTGGGGTTTGTTGAGTATACTTAATGTTACTCTTTGTATTTGTGTCTGTAAACCTGTCTGTTGTATGTGTATGCATATCTGTCCATGTATAAATACATGTATTTTGTATCATGTGTGCATATATACATGTAAGTGTACTATGTGTACACAGGGCCCGGACCCGGAGAAGGCCTCCCAGCTGGACTACGGACGTCCTGATCAGGACATCTATAGAGACCTTGTCACTCTCCTCAAGGGAAAGAGCAGTCGCTTTGCTGAAATGATTGACAAACAGGTGAGAGAGAACATTCCACTTTAGATTATATGCAAAATGTATACAAGATATCTATATCCTGAGCAAAGCTTTGCGGGAGACATAATGTTTTCGCCACTGTCCGTTATTTTGTCCTTCCGTACTTCCGAAATGCTTTCATTTCCGGGCCATATTTAAAAGAAAGTACAATATTTTGTTTACGAAACTTGGTTGTTGACCTAGTGGTGGAGTGGTACCTTTTGCTACTTGGGTTATTATGATTTTTATTTATTTTCTGGTTTCCATGGAAACAATTTGAACTTAGTGCATTTGGGGGTAAGGGACCTTTTCCGACCTCTATCTCAAAATCTATTCAGTATTATTCAATGAGACTTGGTATGTGTTTGGACTCAAATAAGGAATGGCTTTTGCTACTTAAATCATTCTGAATTTTTTTCTGGTTCCATGGAAACAATTTAACAAAGAGGTCAGAAAAGGGACACAATTTGAACTAAGAGGCTACATGGACACAAGATTACCGTAACTCTTCCTTAAATTTGCCCCCTCTATAAGTTCGTCCACGTAGGATCATCCGACAGGCTTGTCTCAAAATGCCCTTAAAAATTACGACAGTTTGCCCAAAGTTCAGTGTTGACAAAACCATAAATCGACCACATTCCAAATTTGGAAATTAAATTATTCACCAGACATGCCAAGCCTACCACTTTACCCGGTAGTCTACCGGTTTCAAGACCATTCTACTGTCCTGCCGAGATCGAGGTATCTTCTACCAGGTTTTCAAAATTAGTAAAACAATAAAATTTAAAGCAATGTCCCCAAATTTATTTTATGTCTTCCCCTGAAGGGTTGGGAGACCTATTGTTTTTGGTTGAGTTTCTATTGGCATTGGCATCTGCGTTGACGTCAGAGTTCTCATTGTTTCCAGTGCAGATGTTTAAAACTCGTTGACCAATCTTTGTATATTTGGTATACAGCCAACCCATATCATGTAGATGTGTCTTGGGGTGTTTCACCTTTTTTTTTAATTGAATGTTTTTGGTTTCCATGGTGACAATTTGGAATTTGTCCATTTGAAGGGTAGGGTTTTTTCTGGAGCAGATCTCTAAAACTGCTTGACCAATCCTCACCAATATTAATAGACTGCCTCCCAATATCATGTAGATGTGCCTTTTGGGGGTTGAAGTTTTTAAGATTCATTATACTTATATAGTATTTAGAGGATATTTGGCTTTTCTTGACTAATACCATGTTTATCTCATCAAGGTAGAAAGGTTATATTTTCACAAAAAATATATTACTTTTCTAACTCACGAGATGAGATAAACATGGTATTTGTCAAGAAAAGAAAAATTTTCTATTTGTTGAATGACCAAGTATTTGCATAGTCACCGAAATAGACTTGCATTTACGTTAAGTCGGCTCCAGAATGAGCCTGTCGCCTCAGCAACAATGTGACGTCATGAACGTGTCATGACGTCGGAGCATTGTTTTATGACGTCTAATCATTGTTATATCAGTCACTAGTGACTGATAACACGTTCCATTGTTATTTTCACTAGTGACTGATAACACGGTTTATTTTCATTGATAGATCATGGTATTTCACCTGCAATCATATAATAAAAAGTAATACCAACGATTTGGTCCGTCCGAAGACATTTTTTGTCAAATCAGTAGTGTATTATGTTATCCCTACCTTATTCTTACTCCTACTTTTCCAAAACCACCTATTTTACATGAAGAGATTTGTCCTACCCTTTTCACAAACACTTTAATCTTAGCAATTACATTTCATAGCTTATGCAGACACCTCTCTCTAAGTCAAATTAAAAGTGTCAAACTTTAACAGTCGGGGGTATTAGTGAGCCACGCTCACTTTTTTGCTTGTTTTTTTCTGTTTTATGTCAATAATTTGGACTTTGTCTTTTAGAGGGGTAATAACTGAAACAATTGGGGAATCCTAGTTCTCTTTCCTAACGATATACATACTGTTTTCAAGAAAAAAAGATTCATTAATAATTAGTTAAAATATCAAAATTGAAAATTTTGAAGAAGTTACTCAACATTCTTAGTCTCTAATTCTATTTTAATGGACCTATATGTTTGTATCTGGCTCCCGCTATCTAAAAAGAAATGTAACAAAGTTTACCCAACCTTTACAAATAATCAAGTTCATGATTTCTCGGGGAAAAAATATATCAAAAATATTTTGGATAGAGCACTTGGAATAATTCTCTGCTCTTTGATGAAATCGCAACCTCGGAGCGAGAAAACATTTCTGCGTTCCCATACAAAAGGGTTAGCTAGCTTCTATTGACTGTTGTGTTGCTCACTCATTACGTGGAGAGTAAACATGTAGGCTTGTGCAAGTGGTGTGTGGAGTACACGCCTTTTCATGCTGGAAAACATTTGACTTGCACACCGACATGGCGCTGATAATGCCTTCATTATTTGTCCGTTTTTATACGAATTGATTGATACCGAAACAAAAATGTTTGAGCTAGCAGAAGGAGAAAAGTAAAGCAAACAGCTCGTGTTGTGATAGTGTAAGGTAAGCTGGGTAAGTGAGGAGAGAGAAGGGACCATCTGTGTCACGCTCGGGAACATCACACAGCCCGCTTGTGTTCCCAGTCTCACATCTACACACATCTCCACACACACGCCGCTCACAGACCTGTGTACCAATCTTCATTTCTATCATTGCTGTAACTTCTCTATTCTCCTTGCATCTGGCATTTATTATGACAAGAAATGAAAGTTTTCAAACAGCATGAACACCCACACAGTTCTTATAGAGTCATTTAAGCAGAAATTGATGCAGAAAACTCTGGTTCGTATATGTATGATATTGATATGTAATGATGTTGCTTTGACAAAGAATTCTTAATTAATTGTTATCTCGTGTTTGTTTAATACTTCTTGGTGCAATTTCACTAATCAATCAAGCTTAACCAATGTTAAAGTTGGGGATACACCTGATGCTAGCACTCTGATCACTGAGTGCGTCTGCTCACTTCTTGCTTCATTACAAACCATGATTATTTGCAACTGAGGGATCCCTACAGACAATAAACTTAGCTGGTAGTTTTTATATATGGGATGGTGACTATATTTTAGTTTTGGATGCATACTTTTGGCATTATATCTCTCCTGTAAACTGACATTTGTATAAATATGTTTGCACTTATTGAACTCCCTTTTATTACAGGAGTTCACTCTGCGTATGGATAGTCGAGAGGAGCGGAGACTGGACCTGATGACGGAGAAGCGTGACGATGACGAGGGTGACGGCACCCACCGGCAGGAGCAGTCGTGGCAGCAGCGCGAGTCGGACAAGGAGAAGGACAAGCAACACAAGCAGAGCAAACAGCAGAAGAAGAAGCTGGAGCCGTCCCTCAAGTGGAAGGCCCTCGGGGTCGAGGAGTATAAGGAGTAAGTCACTCCCATTTCTCATCATCAAACATCGGAATTTCAGTCATTAACGTTTAACACGGACTTTCAGTGCTCGGGTTGCTACCACCATACATTTTATACCCTTAGTACAGTGTCCTTGTTAGCTTACAATGAGGAGGGTTAGGGGAGCAAAGTGGTTACTGTGTTCTGCTACAGATCACGAGGTCCTGGGTACCAGTCCCATGACGACCTCTGCTATAGAAACACTGTTCCACATGCTGTAAAGTATTGGTCAGTACAAGGCATAGCCATTCTCTGTGAGGCTTCTTCATTCAGCGTTTAACCCAAGATCAGTCATCAGCTCACTAAAAAGTTTTATTGAGGGAACACAGTTAAATTTTCTCACAACTCACACACTAGTGTATGTTCATGTAATCATTCTGCCATACTTTAATATTATCATAAGTCTCTCTGTAATCGTTCAAGTAATGCAAAGGTACCTCTATAGGAACCAACAGCTAGCCAAAAATACTTTAGGTTTTGAAGAGTTGTCTCCCTTAATTCAACCCTTTTAATTCTATTTCACCCCTGATTGAAGTTGAAAAATTTAAATTGCAGTCTATTGGTCTCATCTCAGTGATATCTTTATGATATATTTATGATATGTTTATGATGGGTTTTTTTTTGTGTACACAGAGAGGAGAAGAAAGAAAGGAAGAAGCCGACCCAGAGGAGGAAACACTCCCTCAAGTGAGTGCACGTCCAGATACTAGCCAACTGAGATCCACTAACTTAAAACATGTCCATACAATGTCAAGAAATGTAGCAAAAGTTTAGCTTTTGTGTCTGCAACTTGTTTGACCTTCTGCTGTTTTCAAATCATCAAAAGTATTGAAAGCTCCCTGAGACATTAAACCATATTTTGTTTCAATATAAAAGTAAACATGTGAGTGTTTGCCAAACTACAATATTCTCTGTCACTGTAAGGCACAAGTCTAAGACACCGGTTGACGCGGAGGACTCGTTCAGCGAGAGTTCGACGGAGAGTGAGGAGGAGGAGGAAGCTGTGGAGCGGAGGACGGAGGCAAACGCTGACCTACCCTCCGAGTACTGGCAGATACAGAAGCTCGTCAAATACCTTAAGGTGCAACATTCTTCTCTATAGACAGACCTACAATAATTTTCATTATGTCATTTGCGTAACTGTGAAAAGTTTTTGAACGAAAAAGTTGATTATTATGCACTTACAACTAGATTTGGTCAGTGTGATAACATTTTCATTTGACATAAAAGACTTGTTTATTTCAAGGTAAACACAGGTTTAACATACAGGCAATGACTCTAGCACCTTGATCTGTATATGCTATTAGTACCTCTACATTACCTCTATAACTAAGTGTGTTCGTCTACTGACAGGGAGGCAACCAGACTGCAACTATCATAGCATTGTGCTCACTGCGTGACTTCAACCTAGCGCAGGAGACATGTCAGCTTGCTATCCGGGACGTGGGCGGACTAGAGGTCCTCATCAACCTCCTCGACACAGACGAGAGCAAATGCAAGGTCAGACAACTCTACTCAACTCCTGAAAATACAAGGACGACATAACCTTTGTTAGAAAAAAGATTGAACACAAAATCCTTTTGACAGAACACTTTTGATTATTGTCTGCGTATTGTTACACAAAAAATGTAAACCAGGACCCATATTTTTCAATTTCCTTTTCACATAGATAGCCATTGATTTTTTGCCTTAAACATGGAGTTTTAGTGCAGACAGACCTGTGATAATCTGGGTCACACAGTATTGAAAGGAGAAGGCTACCAGTGAGTGCCATCTGTCCAACATGGTGTTTAGTTAAATCTCAGGAAGATGATGGCAGTCATCAGAGGACCATGTTTTGGTCCTGGAGCAGTCTTCACACTCGTAACCTAGTTCAAGACAAACATTTCTAATTGAGCTTGACATTAGACTGTTGATCTCTAGTTCCACCAGATCCTTACTGCAAAATAACTCAAGTCTAATTTACTTAGGGAATTCTTCATGCTTGAACCAATCGTGAACCCAGTCTCTGAGAAATTTTCATGCTTGAACAATTTGTGAACCCAATCTCTGAGATTTCTTCATGCTTGAACAATTCGTGAACCCAATCTCTGAGATTTCTTCATGCTTGAACCAATCGTGAACCCAATCTCTGAGATTTCTTCATGCTTGAACCAATCGTGAACCCAATCTCTGAGAATTCTTCATGCTTGAACCAATCGTGAACCCGATCTTTGAGAATTCTACATGATATATGATATGTGGTCACATTTCTCCAGGAATCACGTTAATTAGTAAGCCAGCAGCAGCAAGCACCTAGCTCCCATTACATCAGAAGGTTAAGTGTTGACATTAATAATGATCAAATATGATCTTCTCATTAGGATTACTTTGTGAAATTTTAACCAGGGATAATGCCAAACGCACCTTTAGCTCTGAGCAAGTCTTTAGCCAATTGAAGCGTATTGTACTGATGGACAGATGACAGCATTAAATAAGAAATATCCACAACATATCCTATATCTGTCAAGTTTGTTTAAACTGCGGTGATGGAGTATGTTACACCTTGATTATATATAAGGGCTTTGGGGATACTGAGGAAGAAAGGTTACGTATGTTCTTTATTGTTTTTACTATTTTGAACCCTTGACACAGTCATTAAAATCGACCCTGTTCCAAGGAATGAAATCATCAAAATAATCTACCAGGATAGGAACTGCTTCTATCAATTCCTCTCCATGGGGTCTATAAACACCTGGTATAGGCACGTTCTGTGCAAAATCCATAGCTGGCCAATCACATCATAGTTTTTACTCAAGTGCTGGTTTCAAACACATTTGGAATAATTCCTAATGTTATGGAAACAGAAGGGATGGCTGCCTGGAGTAGCTTGCCCCTAGTAAAGCTTTTGTTGGAGCACTTGGCTTACTGAACTTGATTTGAGAATATGTGATTATACAGTCAGTCATTTGACTGTAGGGAGAGGAACCTCTGGTGATGTGAGTTCGTATCTCAGTAGATACACCGTGCTGCATCTTTTATACCTTGGAATATGATTGATTTTAATCAGACTGATCCTTGACAGGGTTAGAAACTAGCACTAGTCTGATAGCTAATGGTTAGTGCAAACGTTGCTCCTCTGGTTAGTCCGCAGGACTAGTTGATCATTGATCATTATCATTAGGTTGATTATGTAGATGTTTTTGGCTAGCATTGAGTTTTGGTTAGTGCCTTCAGAAGAATTCAGAAATTCACTAGTCCGAATGGCTAGTACTTTGATAAGATAGTTTCAACCCCTGCTTGATATCATCTTAAAAGTTTGTGTTTAATAAAGGCAATGTTGTATGAATTGTGACTTTGTCAATACTTTCAACTCTCGCCATTGATCACCCATGTTTATATCCGCCTCTTAAACTTCAGATCGGATCTCTGATGATCCTCAAAGAGATTTCGCGCAATATCCAGATCCGCCGGGCTATCGCTGATCTCGGAGGTCTGCAGACCATGGTGAAGATCCTACGAGACCCAAGTCAGGAGCTGCGATGTCTGGCGGCAGAAACAATAGCCAACGTGGCCAAGTTCCGCCGGGCCAGGAGGACAGTCAGACAACACGGCGGCATCAAACGTCTCGTGAGTCATCTGCTTAGTGTCACGTACTGACAGCACAATCAGTGCCAGTGACACAGAATGCTCACTGTCACCGACAAACTGTATATTGATCTTGGTCTGGATATTGTCACCACAATTCATGCACTTTAGCCAACCACAGGATATTGTCACCACATCTCATACACTATAGTAAACCACAGGACATTGTCACAACATCACATACACTATATTAGCAAATCACAGGACATTGTCACCACATCTCATACACTATAGTAAACCACAGGATATTGTCACCACATCTCATACACTATAGTAAACCATAGGACATTGTCACCACATCACACCACACCAAACAGCATCACACCACACCACACCACACCACACCAAACTGCACCACACTGCACCAAACCTCACCACACCGCACTACAACACACCACATCACACCACACTACATCACCTCACACTATACACTGTTTTACACCACACCACACCACACCACAAAACATTAACTTACACCACACACCACACCACACCACCCCACAAAACATTAACTTACACCACACACCACACCACACCACCCCACAAAACATTAACTTACACCACACACCATAACGCACCACATCACAAAACGTCACAGGTCCCTACACTACATCACACCACACCACAAGACAGTTGACACCACAACATAAAATAACACACTACACCGAACAACACCACATCACACCACACCACACCACACCACACCACACCACACCACTCCACTCCACTCCACTCCACTCCACTCCACTCCAATCCTCTCCCCTCCACTCCACTCCACTCCACTCCACTCCACTCCACTCCCCTCCCCTCCCCTCCCCTCCCCTCCACTCCACTCCACTCCACTCCACTCCACTCCACTCCACTCCACTCCACTCCACTCCACTCCACTCCACTCTACATGCAACTCGCTCTGTCCCAACTAAAGCATATACTGTAAGGACACAACGTGAAACTCTCTCATTGCAACTTGAGTTTACTGCAGGGACGCAACATCCAGCTTTCATTATCCAGCTTTGTCAGTTGAGCAGTGTTCAGATCCCGGCCCATTAGTCAGTTGGTCAGCCTCTCATGTTCCCCTCTTCAGTGTTACGGCTTTGCTCTTGAGCAATCTCTCTTTAATTCTCTGCTTACATTCCTCCATTAGCAGTCTTTCTCTCCTTTTTGCATTCAGACAAAATTAGTTTTCTTTCTGTCATAAACATTGTGATTCTAAAATCTGCAGTAAAATCACCACCCATTGTAGTGATCATCAAGCTTATTCTTCAGATTATACTTCACCATTCTCGCTTCTTGCCAAACCGAAGTCTTTGTCCGTGGTTGAAGCTGAAAAGGTTATTTGTAAAAATGGAATTGATACTCTTTTTTAGAGATTACCTGTTATCACCATCATAAAATTGGTTTTTTTTTACGAAAAATATTTGGGATGTAATTTACTTGTAAATGAAATTATTTTGGATTCTATCAATCTTTTTTAATTAGATGTTGAATTATAATAATTTTGTTTAGCTAAAGTGAATGGTTGAGTTTTTACATTGCATTTCACAGATTAAATTGTGTTTTTATTAATATGGCTTTATATCTAATAATGTTTTGACATCCGGACTATGATAGATGATGTATAATCTCACACAAAGTTGATTATGTGGGGCCTGGTAAGAAAGAAATCTAATTGTTTCCTCTTGATTGATGTTTTTAATTTCCTTTATCTAATGGATAAGAACTGCTTCTTCTTTCTTCCTTCCTTCAAACAGTATTTACTCTCCATTTTATAAGTTGGAGAAAAATAACAACCTACTCCTCTTCTTAAATACTTGTAATTTCTTCTTATGATATTACGGTACTTATTTTCAGTGAAGTACAATCTATTGTGGATGAACTAACAAAAAAATTATGAAAAACAATATTGTGTGATACAATATTTAGATAATCAAAGATATCATACAATATGAAAAACAATGAAGCCATGTAATAAAACAACATTTTGTGTAATGCCATAAGCATTATTATTAGAATATATAGTCGGTAGTTGAAATGCTGCTAAATAAGATAAAAACTGCCACTGTTCTCCAATGTCAGCTAATCACCGTCAATTCTGAAGCGGTAACCTGAGACGGAATGGTATGAATTGACTAGTATAGCTGAGATATTATCTGAGACAAAGATGTTAGTCCTGACAACTCTCTTACTCTCTCTCTCTCTCACCATTTCTCATCTTGCATTTCATCTTTCTCAAAGAGAATCTGTAAAAAAAATAGTTGAATTTTTCAAAATATTTTCTCTTTTTTGACAGTTTGAAATATGTACTGGTATGGTAATAGCATGTCAGATAATATCTTGTGTTTTGATCACCGTCACTGTTCACTGTCAGCTGAACTGTAAGACTGTTTGTTGTAAATAAATTCATTGAACCTATTCCTAATTCTGAACACACCTAGCAGTTCTTGCAACAAGATATCTGTTCACATTATACACCTATCTTAGTCAAGTGCAACTTGTTGAGAAATCTGTTTATGTGAGATATGAATCCATGAAAGTAAGAGATATTTTTGCAATAATTAATAGGGAAGTTAATATTTCTGTGAGTCTTCCTCCTCAGTAGCAGGGGGTCAAACATTTTTGCGTTCTTTATAAGTCAGGGACTTACATTACATGAAGTTTTTACACATATATCACAGATCACGGAAAGTCATGGTAATTGAAGTAAATTGTGTAAATAAAACGACGCCATCAAATGATGATGCTGTTTTAATGTGACAAATGTAAAATTTGGTAAGTCGTTACCCACGGCTAAAAGATTGTGACCGTTGCTGCAGGTGTGCCTGCTTGACTGTTCCGTGGTGGGCAGTCCGATGACCCCGGAGCTGGAGAAGGATGTGGAGGTGTCGAGGTGCGGTGCCCTCGCTCTCTGGAGCTGCAGCAAAAGCAAGAAGAACAAGGAGGCCATGAGGAAGGCCGGCTCCATCCCCCTCCTCGCCAAACTACTCAAGTCTCCTCATGAGAACATGCTCATACCCGTGGTCGGGACTCTGCAAGAGTGCGCCTCTGAGGTGAGGGAATTGTTCAGACACTGAGCTTATAGACACTGAGCTTGTAGAATGATGCGGTATTTGATATTTATCGAATGGTACGTTTTGTGTAATTATTTCATTTGGTTTAAATTAAAAGGCAGCTTTATGAATGTTCAGTTCTCTTTCTTATTGGGTATACACGTTAATTTTGATTTAATTCAGAGAATTATTTCAGATTATGAATAAGTTGGCATCAACTCCCTGTAGTATTATTTAGAAAATATCTTTACATATAATATTATTGTAAAGAAAATATTTTATAGTTAGAAAACTAAAACAGTAGTTTCTGAATTATATCAAGTAAGTTCAAGTAAAACCGGTTTATTCATTCACTACATGTAGAAATGTAAGGCTTCTAACTGCTTTGTATACAGGAGTTGCCTCCCTTATACTACAGAGGAGAATTCTTGATGTGAACAGTAGACAACTTTAAACATACCTCATATTTCCCAGTGCATGTCACCACATTTAATTCTCAAATTCAGTGCTAGGATCAGATGAGTACATTTGAAGAATATACAAACATGAATTTTGAAATGTTGCAGCTGCATTGTTTTTTTAAGAACAGTAACGATTTAGAGAAATGTTGTCAATATCATGCTTCCTGTAAAAGCATTTTTCAAAGGTGAGAATAGAAAACATCCAGTTAGTTAACATATGAGTGTGATGAGACTAAGAATGTGTCCTTCTCCTCCTGAACTCTGCAGCCCAAGTACCGCCTGGCGATCCGTACGGAGGGCATGGTGGAGGACCTGGTGAAGAACCTCAAGAGCAGCAACCAGGAGCTGCAGATGCACTGTGCCTCCGCCATATTCAAGGTATGTCAACCTTACAAATACTATATATAGTATATATAGGCATTTTGGATGTTTGAATAAAGAGAATCAGGAATCATTATCCATATATATTTCTCTCCATTCTCATTCAGTTATATTCCAGACGCGTGTACACAATAACTGCCCTTTGGCATTCCTGATTATTCCCTTTATGAAAAACTCTCACTTGTTTTCTTTAAAATTTGATAATTTTACCTTTTAGGAAATGGTTAATAAACTCAACTTTAGAATAAGAAGTTCACCCTGACCTCCATGTTTCATGTTCTGTATTTCAGTGCGCGGAGGAGAAGGAGACGCGAGACTTGGTACGACAGTACGGTGGCCTGGACCCGCTGGTAGGTTTACTCAACACCAGCGAGAACAAGGAACTGTTAGCGGCAGCAACCGGCGCCATCTGGAAGTGCGCCATCAGTCGAGAGAACGTCCAACGCTTCCAGACATTGAAGGCAATTGAAATCCTTGTTGGTCTACTCAACAACCAGCCAGAAGAGGTACGTTCTCACGTTATACTCTCACATGAGACTTTCTTCAGGCCTTCTATGTGACGCATTGGAGGACATTGTGAAGCCATTAAACTGCACTTAATACTCGCAGTTAGGCTGATGCATCATGTACAATATTGTTTGTGTATAAACAAATGTTACTGTAAACAAGTCCAAAGTGAACTTTACTGCAGATTCACTGGAATGTTTGAATAAAAATTATTGTACAGATCTCAGTTCATCTGAATGTATCTACCCAACGCTGGTTGCAGGTGTTAGTGAATGTGGTGGGTGCTCTCGGAGAACTTGCCAAGGATCCGCCAAACAGACTCCAGATCCGCAAGTCTGGAGGAATCCCGCCCCTGGTAAACCTGCTGACCGGAACAAACCAGGCACTCCTGGTTAACGTGACGAGGGCGGTGGGGCAGTGTGCAGAGGAACCTGACAATATGATGTACGTGACTGTAACGTGATAACTTATGATAGTTAATATGGCTCATCCTTTACATGGAGTTTTTACTTATTTTGTGACTGACTAAATAGGGCATTTACATGACATATAATATTTTTGTAACATATTGGATAATACCTGCCATTTGTGCTAAAGTAAGCCTGATGTGTTGGTTTTCTCTGAATGGATTTGTTTTGCATATTGCCAATACCTGTTTTTCATGATTACACCTACGAACAGTTAATTCTTTTCTTTAGTAAGAAAATTTCATTTTGAGAATGAAACATGTCAAAAATGATTGTATATAGTATTTTGTTTGAGTAGGAAAAGTTTTATTTGACAGCTATAAGTGGAGAGGAATATGGTTAAGGGAGATAACTCTTGTTGTCTTAATGTGCTTTTGGACCTTATTCGAGATAAATTAATACTTGTCTTCTTTTTCAAACTCCATCATGTTTATCATTTTTGTATCTGCAGAATTATAGACAAGTTGGACGGCGTGCGGTTGTTGTGGTCACTCCTCAAGAACCAGAATACAGAAGTACAGGCCAGTGCTGCCTGGGCAATATGTCCCTGTATAGAAAATGCTAAGGTATTCTCTCGTTCTATACACAACAATTATGTTTACTTACAGTGGGTCCATCAATTGTTAATATAAATTTGATAGACCCCAAGGTGAACCCCGCCCTTTTTCAATAAGAGAACCCCCAAGCTACCTTTCAAAATCTCTATATCCACCACTGACTATAATTAAGCGACTGTAAAACAGTGTGCACCATTTGTATCTCTTACTTGATCGTAATAGTTATAAATGAAACTTATCTTTCCTCATTTTGCAAATATGTTATACCATGTTATATATGAAAAAAGGTAAGTTCCTTTAGGTGATATTTTAAAAATTAACATTGTAGAATTGCCTCTTTACCTTGAAAACCATTTGTGACACTTTATTGCTCTGTGTGTTTATGATTTTTAAAATAATGTATTAGCTGAATTCAACAGTTCCAACCGAGTCCTTAGTGGTCAACTTGCCAGTTTCATTAAATACACAAAAACACATTTTACATTATTTAAAATGGTAACAAGTAAAAGGTTGAGATAGAATTCTATTTGTTAAACTAAATGTTCATCTGTTGTCCAGGATGCTGGAGAAATGGTGAGATCGTTTGTGGGAGGTTTGGAGCTGATTGTGAGTCTACTGAAATCTGACGACAACGAAGTTCTAGCCAGCGTGTGTGCTGCAATAGCCAACATAGCCAAAGATGAAGAAAACCTGGCTGTTATAACAGACCACGGGGTTGTGCCCATGCTGGCCAGACTAACGAAAGCTGTGAGTACTGCAAACTTCTACTTTGTATCATTGCTTAGTTTTAAAACACTTGACCTGATTAGGTTGATTATTATAAAACATAAGTCTCCAAACATATACTCACGTATTCATAAGATATTAGCAAGAAAATTTCTTCTTGTTATCAAGACTGAAATGTGAAGTAGTCATACGACGACACTATTGCCTTTCTTTCGTTTATATGTTTATATAAATCTACTGCTGTGTGTTGGAGACATTTGGAAAAAAGGACGTCAGAAGGTGCAACTATATACCTTTTTTAGCTCAGAGTAACTTGGCACTACTTTTAATGCTGAATGGGGAGACACCTGTGTTCTCTGATTGAGTCCCTCTGATACACACTAACACTACCTGCTTGCTGATTTCTGCAGGGGGCGGGTTAGCGTGTTCGCTTTCGAATCAAGGGCAGGGTTTCAAATCCTGTCAGGGGGTCGGCAACTGCAGTAGAGAACTGTTCTACATGCAGTAAGGTTTGGGTGCAATGCTACACTGAATTTCAGCGTAGTACCACCCATGGTTCGCAAGTTCTATGATGATTTTGTGTCAAGTATTTCACCATGTTATTAAGGGTTTGTGGTTGGTTACCATAATAGAGGGATACAAATATATTTCACAACAATCAAAATTAATCTAAAACTATCATTTCTGAGTTTTCGTGTGATTTAACTTAACAAAAAGGAAGTATAAAACCACTCAACAATTGCAATTTTTTGGAAGTTTTTCCTTCTCAGTATATTGCAAGTTCATTGAAGCATGAGATGTAATTGTAATGTAATAATGACGATCATAGAAACTTATGTATATGTGTCATTGTCCATACATAAAAGCATACATACAGCACCACACAAGAGAGGAGGTGAGGCTGAATATATACTTGTATTGGAAGGTAGGTGGAGTTGTGCGAGGCAACAGATGGTGTGTACAGCAGTAGTTCTAGCTGCTGACTCATCATTCCTTACACACACTTCACAATCATAATTGAAGAATATTGAATAATTCTATCAACCGTATATTTATTGTGTTACATATTGCCAAAATTAAAATTTCACATTGTTCTGCATATTGAATTGAGTCATCAATCAATAAATATACAGTAAACAAGTTGGTGAATTCATAATGGACGAGTTCATAACAAATTTATTTTGAAAACAATAGGAGAGGAATGGTATTGCCTTCAAAGGTAGAGATGAAATAACTCTAGCAGAGGAATAGTATTGCCTTCAAAGGTAGAGATGAAATAGTCCCAAACATAACTTTTGTATAAGGGCTATCTGATAAATTTCAGTGTGAATCACTCAATCGCGAGTCCTAGATTGGACTATGATTAGGGACACTGGAATCATGTTTTTATCTAATCTTGTCTCGTCATTACGATTGCTCTCAGTTGCTGTCAGTATTCTGAGCAAGAAACAGCTGACTGTCACTGAGCTTAGTAATATACCTCACCCACACACATACACTTACTCACATGTATAACGATATCACCGTAATCGACTTAAAGTGATTGTATCATGTTGTCACATCAAACTTTTTCTTTTAGATCATATACGTTACTGAAGTTACTGAGGCATCTGCAAAATATTTTCAAAGATTATTTTATGTGATAAATAAACGGTTTGACAATATATCACCAAAGGATTTTCTCAGTTATGTATTGCTATAGATAGATGATTATTTCAAAGAGCGAGAGCACTATATTGAGAAGACTGTGACTTCTACTGATATTCACAACAGACACATATCTCATTGACGGTCCCGTCTTTTATCTACTTTCTCTTTCTGACAAAGTCAGTACTAGCTGAGTAGCTGTCATTTGTTGTTTTCTTAATTTGTGTATTATTTCGTTGAATTCCCTGTGCATTACGTCACGATTTTTGTGAAGAAGCAAATAAAGGTAATGAATGTGTTAAGCACTGTATTTAGGGTTCTGCAACAAACGTTAGTCAGGGAATGGTTACAATAGTGAGAGGGACCGTTGGTTTACAGCTTTATTTGAGGTGTTGAAAGTGTGTCAACACAACTACAACAAATGAACTCAGAATGCTTCATTGTGGAATATCATAACTATAATTCAGGGTTCAGTGCTATAGCTTCCCTCCAATGACTTAGACATGGCAGTAACATCATTACTACTAGTAATAGTGTTTGTGGTGTCAAGATGATCCGTTGTCGCTAGCAAATTTACAGAAATGCGTTCGGATTTCTTTATGCCTGGTGCATTGCAGCTTTATTTCTAATTATTTCATAAAATTATTAGAATTTTTTTTTTCAATTTTTAGTTTATATTATTATGTTTAAATTTGTTCTTTCTTTTTTTTCTTTCATTTTATCTAATCAATTAAAGGCTACTGCTAGTGTTATGAAGACATCAATTCTGACACTTGAATAGTAACAAAATTGTTCTGTACTAAAATGCTTACAAGTGTAGTTAACAGTTTCCATATTTTCAGTTTTTTTACTTTCCAAATTTAGCCCTAACCTACTGTTTTAACTGTGAAACAAATAACCAGTGGGGAGTCAAAACTGGATATTTTATAGATTCAAGTTTTTTCTCATATTTCATCTGAGTAGATTTAAACATGATAAGCAACAGTGAGAAATATTATCAGCTCGAGATAAGAGGAGTCGTGTTGATTTGGTTGAAATTTCCCACATAGTTGAAGGCAATCATGTGGAGAGGAGCTGACTAATAAGCTGATTCATGAGATAACGAGGAAACGTATGTGTGTGTGCGTCCTGTACGCTGACTTGTCACCGAGATCACACAGACCACACCTACATGGTCATCATTCACTACATGCGTGGACAATTGTCTGAGTTCAGGCACCATTTTATGTACATTACAACGTGGTACTTGATACTTGTTACAGATGTGTTTAAGATTGGCTTGAAAACTAACAAGACGGAAAGTGGAATTTTGTCAATTTGAATTGGTAATTAAGAAAAATCTCAAAAGGTACCAGTCTTAACAGTTGGTTTGCTAGTCTGTCATCCAGACTCCTTAATGTTTTAAAATCCGAGGCAAATCTTTAGAGCTCAGTTTAAGGAAAGAGAACCCGCCTCATATAGATCTATTTTGTGGAAGTTTTCATGAAAGAATACGGTGTTACTATTCAGTCTCTGAAATAGTGTTTATAGATTTATTTGTTCATCACCAACATATCTCTTAATGTATAAATAATTTTGGTATCATATATAAAGGAGCCTCAAGGAAATCAGAGTTTCTTTTCATCTAATACATCAAAGATTTCATGAAGTTATGGGGAAATAAAGACTAGAATACTTCAGTGATATCGGTGTTGATTTGTGGCCTTGAGTTAACATGTGTATGAGCATGTATGACAACCTATGACATGTGAGCCTTACAAACACAGATAGGAGCAACTGATACGTGCTGATACGTGCTGATACGTGCTGATAGCAACTTGACACAGCTACCGGCTGGTTATCCTCTGCATTATGGAGAGTTGTCATTTCAAATGATTTTCAAATTAATCAAGTGAGAAAGAGGTTGTATTTTGGAGTGGCAAACACCTGTAAGCATGATAAAAACTCTGCATGTTATTCTCAACAATATAGTTACCCTTTCAATGTACTAGCTTATGTATGAAACATTAACAACATTCCCAAATGGCAACTAATATAGAGTAAACCAAGAAAATTAGAATATATATTTGACATGATCGACATAACTAACTCTTATCAGTATTTATTAACTGTATGTCAAACTCCCCTGTGAAATGTTTCGATATCCTCATTCAGAGATAACCATTCTTCCTTCTCTGCTGGCTCATTATCTGAGCATGTGACTAGCGATAACAATACCTGACTCTAGTTGCCAGGTTAACAGGTCCTCACTGTCAATATTAACAAGCTTCCCACGTCAACTTCTGATGCTTAATTAAAAATATCCACACATATTTACCTCAGATAAGGAAATAGATATTTAGTAACCCTGTCCCAGAACAAGCAACACAAAGCACCATATTTCCATGGGTCAAAATGATAATAATAAAAATCTCCGCCCCACAGAATTGTGTTGTATTCTTAGTTACCAGAACAGTTCCAACTTCTCCGTAGCATTATAAACCAAAATAAGTGTATCTATAAGTTGATAACATAATAATGATAAGTTTTGTGGATATTCATTATTCTAGAGTCTGCCTTCTCCATAGAATTGTAAATGCAAATAATAGAAAAATGAAAGTTGATGAAATAATGACAAATAATGTTAAGGTTATTGGATATCATAATGTTTGATTGAAATACTCCTAGAAGAACCTATTCCAACATTGTGTTTCTCTGTATGTGTATTTCTATTGTGTGTTGTGTACATGAGCTGCATTGATGGCTATGGTCTGTTTAGATAACACCTGTTACCTGTAATACAGAATAATACCAACTCTAATCAATCGTATTGAATTTCTTCATGCCATTACAAATTAGTTTAGTTCTTTATTTGTAGGAAGCCTATTTGACTAGGAATGTATATACAATCTCCATCAATATCAATTTCATTATTTAATTCAAAATTCATATATGTAAACGCAAATTGAAGAAAAAAAACAATTTAACTTGCATGAATTTTGTCACAGCATGATAGATGCTTTGTATAAATTGTTCTATTTATTGTTTATTTCAAATAATCCTTCATATTTTATCTCAACTAAACGTGAAAATGCTTTTTAACTAACAGGTGTCCCAGTTTTTCAAACTCTCTGTTTTAAGAAAGTTTTAATTCATGTTGCACCACTCTTGAAAGTACCATACCTGCTTTACTCGAACACCTGATGGGAGATTTATATACACTGAAAACACTGAAAACACTAAATGTTCTATGTCCCCATGTAAGTGTCTACAACGTGCTCTGACCCAGTCACAGTGCAGTGTTTATTGTAGTCTCTTGTTGACAGAATAATCTCTCTCTATTGTTTCTCTCCTAGTCCTTCACAGTTGACACTATCAGATCAAACCGTAGCTAGATACTTGGCAAACAACAGATACATCCCACCGGCATATTTCCTTTATGATCTGAATCTAAATATGATTATAGATTCAAAATTGTTTGTAGTGTGTATATCAACGGTAAAACATTCAAATAGATGGAATAATTTGATATTTTGTGGAAGTTGTTTATAGATGTGGACTCGTGTTTCACTCTTCCTGAATAAATGTATGACTGTTACATATATCAAGGGTTTATTAAAAAATCATCTGCATAACTTAGTTATTTTGGTTGGTATGTTTATTGTTTTGTTTTATGCTTTATGAAAAATTTACTTTAATGAAAAGTCTGTTAACTGTTACATTATTTACTGTATTATATTTATTCTGGGCTTCGTTCTTTTTTTTTGCTTCAATTATCAGATAATTCATGTGTAACTACCGTGGGCCTACTAGTACTTGAAATAATCCTACAAAACTAAGTTCTGTTTCACTTTCAATTTCTTGCCTGGTTTCCATTATCACTTGTGTTTTATAAGGTTATGTGTTGATATCTACCGTTAGTCTATGAACACTGTCTGCCTCTTGTGTTGTATTAGGTTATGTGTTGATATCTACCGTTAGTCTATGAACACTGTCTGCCTCTTGTGGTTTCCTTATCATCCAATTGATGATGTAGAATACATGTTTTGCTATTAAACAGTTATCTTCTTACAGGAGCTCTAACCATCACAAAGTATTTTATCTGTAGTCTAAATCTCAATTATTCTGAATCTCTTCAAACAGCAGCTCATGACACACATGCTATAAGGAAGTAGGAAAGTGTTGTTTCCTTGTTGAATCATGATATGATACTCTAATATGAAGGTGAAACATTTGAGAGTGAAACAATTTGATATTTATCATATTTTGAAGTAAAAGCACAGCTAATCTAGTCTCAACTTCCATACGCAAGGCATAACTCGCCCAAGTCGCATCACCGCCTTGATAAGTGATGAGTGATGATTGCTATCCGCTATGTGATCCAATGCAGGAAGGAAGTTCAGGAAGTCCACTGTGTTTATGTTTACAGTCGGTGCATGGCCAGAGGCTCCCTATAGCTGTCACTTACATGTCATTCTAACATCGCTGTGACCTGTTCACTGACTGCTTTTTGGAAATGTTTTTATGAGAGTTATGCAATATTTATTAGACCATATACAGTGAACTTCAAGGTCAACCAACTGAAAATATGATCTAATTTGCATGATTCTGGGTAACTAGCTATATTTGTTGAATAATATGTCCCCAGCTATGTCAAAATTGGGGATATATTTTGCTCTATTTGTGTGTCTGACGTCCATGTGTCTGAAGTTGTTTCCGGAATGTATTTTGAAAACTATATATATGACTTTAAAACTTGTGACTTTTAGAGATTATAACTCCAAGGTGCCTAAATATCTTTTAGATATGGACCAAAAATGCATACATGTTACTTTCATGTATTATTCTGAAGCATAACTTGAGAGGCAGATGACACAGAAACTTCAAATTTGGTATGGAAGTTGCAATGTTTGTGCCTAATGGAACCTTGCTATAAAGAACAATAATTTTGAAGGCTAAGTAAATTGTCAAATGTTTCTGGACACAATTGAACATACATTAATTATTTACCCCTAAAGCAGCTAGATCTTTTTTGCTTTCATGTTTGCGTTGATAAAAGTTATGCAAGTTATGTGTGGAACTGGAAGTACCAGTAGCCCCTGTGAAGTGTTTATCACTCAATATCATCGATGTCATGTCCAAGGTATGACCCAGGTCACGGGTTCACCTGCATGCACACCTGTCTTGTTAGTCACTAACGAGCTGCACATCTTGTGTACCATCTATTCTAGAAATATGTTAGAATATAAGAATAATCAACAAGTTGCAAGGAATTATGGATTATCTGTCCCAAGTTCATCATTGTGATAAACCCAGAGCTTTAGCGAGGAGTTTCACATAATAATTCATGAGGGACAGATAATTCGTACTTCCGAGCAGGTGGTTATTCTTTTTCTTACCTAAGATCATTTTAATTAAAAAATCTAAAAACAAGACGTGAATTCACGATCTTTGATTAGACGCTAATATACAAATTGTATAAACTCTCTCTCACCTTCAAGATGCGCACATCTAAATAGTTTGCAACTTGCGCTCTTTTTTCAGAAAGTAATTCATGAATGGGCGTAAAGTAGTTCCGTCAACCAATCAAAATGCAAGTTATATTTAGAAAACTGTAATTTCCATGACCATTATGAAAACTTAAATACCCGGTATATCTTTGCCCGCTTGGGTAAGAAATAATAGAGAATATGACATGGATATCAATGCAATATCTATTTATTACTAAAGTTATGAAATTAGATGAGCCCCATTGTTGAAACCCTCCCTCAGGTAGAGCAGCCTCCAACTTGATCATTCGATTGGGGTCAAAGTTTGTGTATTTTTCAATTTTAATGCTTTTTTAAATAGACTCTCCTTCAATTAAAATAGCTTGACTTTTGAATTAAGTAGAACTGAAAACTGTAAACAGTGTTTCTCGGTAAAACCTTCATGTTCCAGGAGGCCTAGTCGTGGACCTCTAGTGTTAGACCTGAGCACAGAACTGGTCAGTCTCATCTAATGGCTGCTTATCAGACACACTGGCGGACATGTCACAATCAATCCAATTTATTGCCGTCTCACATGAGGATTAAAAGCAATGCTGGGTTGGGAGCACTAATTGTTCCCCACAAATGAGAGATAATCCGAGATAATTTCATCAGTCTATAGGACTGCAGATGTACCTCAGTGAGACTTGTCACATCCCGCCAATTTGTCCTCTGTGCTAATAGGCTTGCAAAATAATTATATCGGGGTAAACATCAGATTCGTGAATTTTAGAAACGTCAGTGAATATATATTTTTCCGAAATATATCCAAATGGGATAAAAAAAAATGAGATAGATATATCTATTGATTTCAGGAGCTTGAGGTAACCAGAATTTTGTTATTTTGCATATTTGCTTGTCCATGATTAGTTGACACATTTGGTAAATAGATACGTCATGTCACGTCATTGCCTCTTCAAATAGAAGCAATTACGATTTTTAAAGCAGTTTCTTTCCTTTGATTATTATGTCCCCCGAAATTTTTTTCAGGAGACATAATGTTTTCGCCTCCGTCCGTCATTCCGTCATTCCGTAATTCCGTCATTCTGTTATTCTGTTATTCCGTTATTCCGTCATTCTGTCATTCCGTCATTCCGAAATGCTTTCTTTTCCGGCCTCTATCTCCAAAACCATTCAATATTTGTTCACCAAACTTTGTATTTGCTTAGACCTAGTGATAGAGTGGTGCCTTTTGCTACTTTGGCTATTCTGAATTTTTTATTTCTCGTTATTAATGCAGTATTGAACTTAGTGCTAAGCATATAAGTGGAAAATAAGGGTAATATGACTAGGTTGGATTGAAAGTTGGAGCGGGGGACATCACAGTGCATCACATTCACATATTTCTAGTTTTAGTTATTTTTGTATTTTGTCCTGAAGACCCTTAGCCTGTTGGTACAGGGTGATGAAGTATTATGTAGTGGTAGGTTGGAGGAGAACGGTCTGTTAGTCTCGCTGTCACTTGGAGAGTGATCCAATAACCGCAGTGTCACCATCAGACATCTGATCAGACTTATCTCCAACACTGACACTCCATCTTCCTGGTAATGAATATCAGAGTGTCGTCCCCCCTCCCTCCCTCCCTCCACACTTTCAGTCTCAGACTCATCTTCTCGTTATTGCTATTTAGAGGTTTCACTTGGCAATCCTGGACATAAGTTTCCTCAACTTGAGTTATGATAAGGATGTGATGCCTGTTTAGAGGAAACTGTTGCAGTGTAATGCCTGGGAGATTTCAATCGAAGTCTTTATTTCGTTCTTCAACATTTCCTCAGAACCTGCTTCTGTTGCCTCTTTGTGAATCATTATGGAAATAGGCTCCATGAAAACAATTCTGAATCAAGATTGCCAGTAATTGGTTCCGTGATGGAGCTTTGATATCTAACTGCAAGGGCAATTGAGCAAGTAAATGGAGAGAGAGGAGGACCTTCGGGGAGGCTGCAGGCGTGATTACTTCAGAGGAGGACCACAGCCTCACGGCATCGTCAAGATCAGGGTCTGGGGTATTACACTGGGCGTAAGAATCGTGCAGCTATCCCTGCAGAGACTCAGAGGGGCATATAACTGTATATCATAACACTGGCGGGGAGATACGAGTCGTATATACTCCTGTTGTGGAAGATTCAAAGAGCGTGTTGGTATTGATCTAGAGAAGAGGCAACCTGCCTCCTGATGTGTCACTTCTCCAGAGAGCAGCACCTTCTTTCTTCATCTCTTTGATTCCATATCTCCTAGATAGGCTCTCACTGTTCTGACAAACGTTAAATTTAGTTCACATCTTTTCCTTTGTATCTGTCTGCCTCACGACTTAAATGTGATGTTTTCTTTCATGTCTTCAGTCAAATTTTGAAGTTTAACTTGAACATTTTAGATAACAATCCTATTTTAAAAAATGTCAATTTTCAAAACCATTTTGATGCAAAAATCAACATTTAAAAAAAAATTTAAGTTCTTGAAATATTAGTGTATTGATATCAACGTAAACTGCTGATCCCCGTGAACACACGGCTCAGTTTACTAGTTATGTTTCACCGAGGGAAGAAGAAACTGTCACAGTTCCATTTCTATGTTAATGTAAGCTTTTCTTTTGTATTCATTGTTTAATGATATTCATGCATATAGATAGGCAGATAGTAGATATGGAAAACAGGACGCCAGCTGCTGTTACTACATTCTCAGGCACATTGTCTTGTTTAAATTGGTATTGTTTTCTCTATACATCCAAACTTTTGAAATAAATGTTTCAGTCATAGGGCTTCCACGGGTCCAAAATATTGGACTCGAGTACTCGAGGGGTTGGACCCGACTCGGACTCGAGTACTCGAAATTGATACCTTTCAGCTAAATGGCAGCATGTCACTCTAACATTTTGTTTGTCTTTGAGGTTTTATATTAATATGCATACAGTGGAACATTGATATACCACGAAGTAATACCCATTTCGCGATACAATATAGCCATATGTCCCCCAAAATAAACACTACTCATACAATGTTCAGCACAACAGTTGATGAATCTAACACCATTTCAGGTTCAAATTAAATATTATTTAGGCTATTTATTTTATGTCTCAGTGATAAAGACATGCAGATGACAGAGACGGAAAATTCCAATAAAAATAATATTTACTTATGTTCTCCTTCAGTGACAAAGGCATACAGTAGGCCTACATATGAAATAAAATGGTACTGTTGAATAAATGTGTGACAGTGTCGTTGTTCTAATCTACACATCAAGTGTAAGAAATCTAGATGTGGAATGGTTAGGAATGAATTTGACATCTAATGTATATAGGCGAAACCATAATCGATAATCTTGAAAATCATTGAAGTGTATAAGACTAAGGCCGCCGTTTTTATAAACAAAGAATGGTCGTGATAATTTCATGAAGGGTAGCAAGTAGAAAAGTAGAAAATGGTTGTGATTTAGATAATTAATATTTATAGTGAAGACATAATAAACAAACAAAATTTACAATAAAAATATTATCTTACTTGTACATAGCTTTCTATTTATTCAATGTCAACAATTCGTAGACAAATTCACATCCCTACTAAGAAATGGACCGCTTATAGATTTACATTCCTGCTAGATCTCAAACCCGTTTCATATTTCATATTGGATTGAGTTATATATGTCCAAGCAAAATTCTCGCATTTTGAATGGTTGTGCCCATGATGATTTTACCATACAGTTGACATGGAGTATTTTACCTCAAATGTCGGTGTCATTATCATTATTCTGTAGTGATATAAGATTTTGATTATTGCCTTTTATTTCACAAACATACTTAAATAATAACAGAATACATTTATGCTACGTTATGAAAAAGCGTAACATTCATTATTAGATATGAAACCTGTCTACTGTCGCTTGTAAACTCGACATACAATTAATAAACACAAGTTTCATTTCTAACATCAGTTTATTGACAAACTTGACCATATAAGCTTCATATTTATTTACATTTGTAATTGGTATAAACTTCATCTGATATCATCATTTCAATGTTTTATTTGGTTGCATTGTGCGATTTTAACTGAACTTTGTGGCTGTGATAATGAAAGTAGCTGATGTGACCAAGGCTGATGTCACTGTTCACTTGTAACGTGGTATAGAACTTGTCCCTCAGGCAACACGACATACAGGGTCCACTGCAGTTGTCGTTAAATCTTTTCAGGCACGACATGTTCAACTTTCCCAGGGTGACTAAAATAAATGTGAAATTAATGTGATCTTTTATCGAGTCCTCGAGTCCCAGAAAATGGACTCGAGTCCAGCTAAACCCGACTCGTGCTCAAGTACTCGAGTACCCGTGGAAGCCCTATTCAGTCAGCTTTGAAGTCAATTCCATACTATTTAGGGTTTCTACATTTTCAGTGTATATAACTTGCACAAGGTGACTAAAGTTAATGTGGAATAGAATGATCTTTTATCAAGTTCTCGAGTCCAACTAAACCGACTCTAAATTGACTTGAGTAGCCGTGGAAGCCCCAATACTATGAAACACATCGAAGTAAACTGAAACACATAACACTAATCCCTTGAATACACATACCGTATTCTCTCGGGTATAAGACCAGGGGGCAAGGCAAACACACATCTGGTGGAGACACCAAAAATTTGTGACCTTGGTCTCACACTGTGTTGTGCCCTTGGGCAGGGTACTTGATCCACATTGCAATCAGTCTACCCAGCTGTTTAAATGGGTACCTGAACATGGGAAAGTACAGACCTATCCGGTCGCCAGGAGCGCTTAGTAGCAGCCTGAAAGTACAATTCCTTCAGCGTAATAATATGTGTAGCGCTTAGAGCATGCTAAGCATGGATTTAGCGCAATATAAATATGCATATATTATTTATTATCTTGAAAACATGGGGATGGGCTTTTAGATGGGAAAGACCCCAACTCAGATGAAAATTCATACCGGAGACCGTCAGTCAGAATAGGTATGAATATTTGAAAGATGTATGTATTCCACTTAGAATCAAATAGCATTATTGTTGACATCAATCACGTGTGGTGGCTGCACAACTGTACACATCAATCACGTGACTGCTGCAACAAGGAAACAGGACAGGGAAGGAGAGAAGGAAATAATATCAATCAACCTGAACTCAGTCATACAGTCGGAACAGAACTTCCTCACATTATACATTTGTATCATTCATTATCGTCACCATCATAGTTATTTCCAACAGTTTCTAAAT
Organism: Gibbula magus; assembly: GCA_936450465.1. Taxonomy (NCBI): domain Eukaryota; kingdom Metazoa; phylum Mollusca; class Gastropoda; order Trochida; family Trochidae; genus Gibbula; species Gibbula magus. Next base: position 76,136,440 of record OW388297.1, on the reverse strand, counting down.
GTTTTTTTTATATTTTATAGTAACTTTCAAATTTGTTTTAAACTTATGTATGAATGTATGAATTTCTTCTGTGAAAAAAACAAAATGAAAGAACTAAAATAGTTGTAACAAGTATTCAGAAATGTCATAAATGCAGTTAATATTTTCCATCATTCTACATAAATGTCAATATTAATTGTTTAAAATTCATCAATACACATACACAAAGTCCTTCCATGTAGATTGCATTTGCACAACAAAGCCCTCTGTTAAAAGTGCATCTTTAATTGACCAATAATTACTGCTTGTTTGACTGTTAACAACTTGCCATATACTGCTGATTGTATGTTTCATGACATTTCATGACATTTCATGACAGGATCATTTTTCATGACATTTCTGGTCTTTCTCTGTTCTGTTTCTCTCTCTCTCTCATTGAGGCATTTAAACGTCAAAGTAGAAAAAAATTTAGATAAACTTCCTGATTTGTAAGGAATCATTAAACATCATGCATATTCCTGAAAAGAAAAAGAGCTTTGAAATATTGATTCTAGAGAAGAATTACTAAATCTCCCGTGGTGTTATTGTGCAAGGTAGCCCATTAGCAGCCTGGTGGAGTTGTATATCTGTGTCAATATCGGAGCTATTGTTGGGAGGGCGGGGAGCAGGAGAAGAATAGAGGTGCAATGAAGTACAGTATACACGCCAGCAGCAGCACCGGTAGTAACAGATGGTGATAAGAGACAACTACTTCCTCTCGGCAGTATTCTCTTCTATAGTATTCATCTTCTCACTACAATCTGCTCACTCGGCAGTATTCTCTTCTATAGTATTCATCTTCTCACTACAATCTGCTCACTCGGCAGTATTCTCTTCTATAGTATTCATCTTCTCACTACAATCTGCTCACTCGGCAGTATTCTCTTCTATAGTATTCATCTTCTCACTACAATCTGCTCACTCGGCAGTATTCTCTTCTATAGTATTCATCTTCTCACTACAATCTGCTCACTCGGCAGTATTCTCTTCTATAGTATTCATCTTCTCACTACAATCTGCTCACTCGGCAGTATTCTCTTCTATAGTATTCATCTTCTCACTACAATCTGCTCACTCGGCAGTATTCTCTTCTATAGTATTCATCTTCTCACTACAATCTGCTCACTCGGCAGTATTCTCTTCTATAGTATTCATCTTATTATATGTTCTAATACAAACTGCTGATGTGGCAAATATTTTACATACAGACAATCTCAAACTGTCTCATCCTCATTATTGAAAATGTCTGTTGACCAGGGCCTCCTTTCACAAAGCACTAAGGTGATCGTAAGTCACTAAGGTAGCCTTAGCGCAATGTTAAAGAATGGGAGATAAGGTTAACCTTATATATGCGTAAATAAATAAAAAAAATCTGAATTCACAATCTTCCTTTTATTAAATGCTTTCTGATTTGTTTGTCAAATATGTTTATTCTAAACATAAGCAGACCTTCATTTTCTTTACTTTTTCAAGATGTAAGTAAAATAAAATAAATGCTAGGAAAGTTTGTCATTCTTGCAAATAGTTGTGTGTCAACATAGGACCATGATAAAATGTTTGTAATTAATCAATGACAGCTGTCGCCAGGTGGACCCCGGAGATGGTTAACTCACTCAAGCGTGGATTATTACTGTATGTGTGTATGTATGTATGTATGTATGTACAGGAGCCGGCTGCTAATGAGACTTCACTAAATGGAATGTACAGCGCTCATCCAATGTAATTATATGTTGAGGAATAGAATGCTTTTGATATTGGGCATAACTTGTAATAAAGACTCGTTGGTGTAATTGTTGATTGTTTGTAATGGGTGATGGTCCTGTGTATGCATACCTAGCATACCATGTTGTCAATGTGTCTATCGGTTTATATTCCCTGCTGTAGTGTCCTAGCATACCATGTTGTCAATGTGTCTATCGGTTTATATTCCCTGCTGTAGTGTCCTAGCATACCATGTTGTCAATGTGTCTATCGGTTTATATTCCCTGCTGTAGTGTCCTAGCATACCATGTTGTCATTGTGTCTATCGGTTTATATTCCCTGCTGTAGTGTCCTAGCATACCATGTTGTCATTGTGTCTATCGGTTTATATTCCCTGCTGTAATGTCCTAGCATACCATGTTGTCAATGTGTCTATCGGTTTATATTCCCTGCTATAATGTCCTAGCATACCATGTTGTCAATGTGTCCACAGGTGAAGTTTAGCGCAAATATGTTGCGCAACAGAGTTGAACGACCAGTTTTCTCTATGTGCGAACGAAGTGAGCAAAGGTTGGCAACGTATTTCTCTCGACTCGAATCGAAATAATTTTCAACTATCCAAATTCATTGTCCCAAAAATTCAAACTCGACACCCATTTGAACACAGGGTCGTGCTCTCTTAATCCCAACCCCATATGTTTTTACATTTACTCACGTAAAACATATACAATTAATTATTTTAAGCGCCCAGAGAGGCTTCTAAATTCGTTCTTCGGCACCATTCTCACTCGCAAACTTCCGCTATACGGAGCGAATGAATTACCAGGGGAGTTAACTCCTAATACTGTTAGTACGACACGACCTTTTTCACTTTAAATAGTTTATAGAGCAAACTAAAAAAATATATCTCTTTATCATAAAACAAATACTATATTGCACAATTATAATAAAATGGTTTTATTATCATATTTCTCGACAGTTATTAAAATTTCTAATGTGCATGACGAACACTGTTGCTTGAAATGTACCTTAAAGCTACAAGGCTATGTGGCTACAAAACCTACCTGAATTTGACAACTAAGTTCTAAGAACCAACGATATTAATACAAGATACAAGAATAAAAAATCAATCGAATCGGAAAAGAACAAATCTAACATCAGCGATTGAATATCGAAAAATGTTCAAAAACTCCGAAATTACTCGATCTCTACAGAAGCACAAATACCCAATCTATCGAAAAGTTGCACTGCTAATTACAGAGTTATTTCCCTTGGTTTTCAATATTTCGATAAACGTCTTTTAAACTTCTAAAAAAATCAAGGAATACGACAAAACATCCCATAAATAAAGATTTAAAAGTTTAATGCAAAATGGGGTTATATTATAATTCTTCTTAATGTAAAATATTCCTTTTCATTTGCTCCGTATAGCGGAAGTTTGCGAGTGAGAATGGTGCCGAAGATAGAATTTAGAAGCCTCTCTGGGCGCTTAAAATAATTAATTGTATATGTTTTACGTGAGTAAATGTAACATATGGGGTTGGGATTAAGAGAGCACGACCCTGTGTTCAAATGGGTGTCGAGTTTGAATTTTTGGGACAATGAATTTGGATAGTTGAAAATTATTTTGATTCGAGTCGAGAGAAATACGTTGCCAACCTTTGCTCACTTCGTTCGCACATAGGGAAAACTGGTCGTTCATCTCTGTTGCGCAACATATTTGCGCTAAACTTCACCTGTGATGTGTCTATCGGTTTATATTCCCTGCTGTAATGTCCTAGCATACCATGTTGTCAATGTGTCTATCGGTTTATATTCTCTGCTATAATGTCCTAGCATACCATGTTGTCAATGTGTCTATCGGTTTATATTCCCTGCTGTAATGTCCTAGCATACCATGTTGTCAATGTGTCTATCGGTTTATATTCCCTGCTGTAATGTCCTAGCATACCATGTTGTCAATGTGTCTATCGGTTTATATTCTCTGCTATAATGTCCTAGCATACCATGTTGTCAATGTGTCTATCGGTTTATATTCCGTGCTGTAGTGTCCTAGCATACCATGTTGTCAATGTGTCTATCGGTTTATATTCCCTGCTGTAATGTCCTAGCATACCATGTTGTCAATGTGTCTATCGGTTTATATTCCGTGCTGTAGTGTCCTAGCATACCATGTTGTCAATGTGTCTATCGGTTTATATTCCGTGCTGTAGTGTCCTAGCATACCATGTTGTCAATGTGTCTATCGGTTTATATTCCGTGCTGTAGTGTCCTAGCATACCATGTTGTCAATGTGTCTATCGGTTTATATTCTCTGCTGTAGTGTCCTAGCATACCATGTTGTCAATGTGTCTATCGGTTTATATTCCCTGCTGTAGTGTCCTAGCATACCATGTTGTCATTGTGTCTATCGGTTTATATTCTCTGCTGTAGTGTCCTAGCATACCATGTTGTCAATGTGTCTATCGGTTTATATTCCCTGCTGTAATGTCCTAGCATACCATGTTGTCAATGTGTCTATCGGTTTATATTCCGTGCTGTAGTGTCCTAGCATACCATGTTGTCAATGTGTCTATCGGTTTATATTCCGTGCTGTAGTGTCCTAGCATACCATGTTGTCAATGTGTCTATCGGTTTATATTCCGTGCTGTAGTGTCCTAGCATACCATGTTGTCAATGTGTCTATCGGTTTATATTCTCTGCTGTAGTGTCCTAGCATACCATGTTGTCAATGTGTCTATCGGTTTATATTCCCTGCTGTAGTGTCCTAGCATACCATGTTGTCATTGTGTCTATCGGTTTATATTCTCTGCTGTAGTGTCCTAGCATACCATGTTGTCAATGTGTCTATCGGTTTATATTCCCTGCTGTAGTGTCCTAGCATACCATGTTGTCAATGTGTCTATCGGTTTATATTCCCTGCTGTAGTGTCCTAGCATACCATGTTGTCAATGTGTCTATCGGTTTATATTCCCTGCTATAATGTCCTAGCATACCATGTTGTCAATGTGTCTATCGGTTTATATTCCCTGCTGTAGTGTCCTAGCATACCATGTTGTCAATGTGTCTATCGGTTTATATTCTCTGCTGTAGTGTCCTAGCATACCATGTTGTCAATGTGTCTATCGGTTTATATTCCCTGCTGTAATGTCCTAGCATACCATGTTGTCATTGTGTCTATCGGTTTATATTCTCTGCTGTAGTGTCCTAGCATACCATGTTGTCATTGTGTCTATCGGTTTATATTCTCTGCTGTAGTGTCCTAGCATACCATGTTGTCATTGTGTCTATCGGTTTATATTCTCTGCTGTAGTGTCCTAGCATACCATGTTGTCATTGTGTCTATCAGTTTATATTCTCTGCTGTAGTGTCCTAGCATACCATGTTGTCATTGTGTCTATCGGTTTATATTCTCTGCTGTAGTGTCCTAGCATACCATGTTGTCAATGTGTCTATCGGTTTATATTCTCTGCTGTAGTGTCCTAGCATACCATGTTGTCATTGTGTCTATCGGTTTATATTCTCTGCTGTAGTGTCCTAGCATACCATGTTGTCATTGTGTCTATCGGTTTATATTCTCTGCTGTAGTGTCCTAGCATACCATGTTGTCATTGTGTCTATCGGTTTATATTCTCTGCTGTAGTGTCCTAGCATACCATGTTGTCATTGTGTCTATCGGTTTATATTCTCTGCTGTAGTGTCCTAGCATACCATGTTGTCATTGTGTCTATCGGTTTATATTCCCTGCTGTAGTGTCCTAGCATACCATGTTGTCATTGTGTCTATCGGTTTATATTCTCTGCTGTAGTGTCCTAGCATACCATGTTGTCATTGTGTCTATCGGTTTATATTCTCTGCTGTAGTGTCCTAGCATACCATGTTGTCATTGTGTCTATCGGTTTATATTCTCTGCTGTAGTGTCCTAGCATACCATGTTGTCATTGTGTCTATCGGTTTATATTCCCTGCTGTAGTGTCCTAGCATACCATGTTGTCATTGTGTCTATCGGTTTATATTCTCTGCTGTAGTGTCCTAGCATACCATGTTGTCATTGTGTCTATCGGTTTATATTCTCTGCTGTAGTGTCCTAGCATACCATGTTGTCATTGTGTCTATCGGTTTATATTCCCTGCTGTAGTGTCCTAGCATACCATGTTGTCATTGTGTCTATCGGTTTATATTCTCTGCTGTAGTGTCCTAGCATACCATGTTGTCAATGTGTCTATCGGTTTATATTCCCTGCTGTAGTGTCCTAGCATACCATGTTGTCATTGTGTCTATCGGTTTATATTCTCTGCTGTAGTGTCCTAGCATACCATGTTGTCATTGTGTCTATCGGTTTATATTCCCTGCTGAAGTGTCCTAGCATACCATGTTGTCATTGTGTCTATCGGTTTATATTCTCTGCTGTAGTGTCCTAGCATACCATGTAGTCAATGTGTCTATCGGTTTATATTCCCTGCTGTAGTGTCCTAGCATACCATGTTGTCAATGTGTCTATCGGTTTATATTCCCTGCTGAAGTGTCCTAGCATACCATGTTGTCAATGTGTCTATCGGTTTATATTCCCTGCTGTAGTGTCCTAGCATACCATGTTGTCAATGTGTCTATCGGTTTATATTCCCTGTTGTAGTGTCCTAGCATACAATGTTGTCAATGTGTCTATCGGTTTATATTCCCTGTTGTAGTGTCCTAGCATACCATGTTGTCAATGTGTCTATCGGTTTATATTCCCTGCTGTCATGTCCTAGCATACCATGTTGTCAATGTGTCTATCGGTTTATATTCCCTGCTGTAGTGTCCTAGCATACCATGTTGTCAATGTGTCTATCGGTTTATATTCCCTGCTGTTATGTCCTAGCATACCATGTTGTCAATGTGTCTATCGGTTTATATTCCCTGCTGTAGTGTCCTAGCATACCATGTTGTCAATGTGTCTATCGGTTTATATTCCCTGCTGTAGTGTCCTAGCATACCATGTTGTCAATGTGTCTATCGGTTTATATTCCCTGCTGTAGTGTCCTAGCATACCATGTTGTCAATGTGTCTATCGGTTTATATTCCCTGCTGTAGTGTCCTAGCATACCATGTTGTCAATGTGTCTATCGGTTTATATTCCCTGCTGTAGTGTCCTAGCATACCATGTTGTCAATGTGTCTATCGGTTTATATTCCCTGCTGTAGTGTCCTAGCATACCATGTTGTCAATGTGTCTATCGGTTTATATTCCCTGTTGTAGTGTCCTAGCATACCATGTTGTCAATGTGTCTATCGGTTTATATTCCCTGCTGGGGCGGGATAGCGCAGTGGTTAGCGCGTTCGGCTTCAGATCAAGAGGTCCGTGGTTCGAATCCCGCCAGGGGCAAGGCAACTTTGTCTGCAGTAGAGAACTGTTCTACACGAAGTAAGGTTTGGGTTCAATGCTACACTGAATTTCAGTGCAGTACCACCCATGGTTCGCTAGTTCCAGCCGATGCTCGCAGGTTTCACCGCAATGCATAGCCACATGGTGTTGCGGGCTTTCTCCCTGCCATAATACTAGCAGCCGTGATATAAGTGAAATACTCTTGAAAGCGGCGTTAAACCCCAACTCACCTCACCTCACCTCCCGGTATATTCCCTGCTGTAGTGTCCTAGCATACCATGTTGTCATTGTGTCTATCGGTTTATATTCTCTGCTGTAGTGTCCTAGCATACCATGTTGTCAATGTGTCTATCGGTTTATATTCCCTGCTGTAATGTCCTAGCATACCATGTTGTCTATGTGTCTATCGGTTTATATTCCCTGCTGTAATGTCCTAGCATACTATGTTGTCAATGTGTCTATCGGTTTATATTTCCTGCTGTAGTGTCCTAGCATACCATGTTGTCAATGTGTCTATCGGGTTATATTCCCTGCTGTAGTGTCCTAGCATACTATGTTGTCAATGTGTCTATCGGTTTATATTTCCTGCTGTAGTGTCCTAGCATACCATGTTGTCAATGTGTCTATCGGTTTATATTCCCTGCTGTAGTGTCCTAGCATACCATGTTGTCAATGTGTCTATCGGTTTATATTCCGTGCTGTAGTGTCCTAGCATACCATGTTGTCAATGTGTCTATCGGTTTATATTCCCTGCTGTAGTGTCCTAGCATACCATGTTGTCAATGTGTCTATCTGTTTATATTCCCTGCTGTAGTGTCCTAGCATACCATGTTGTCAATGTGTCTATCGGTTTATATTCCCTGCTGTAGTGTCCTAGCATACCATGTTGTCAATGTGTCTATCGGTTTATATTCCCTGCTGTTATGTCCAAGCATACCATGTTGTCCATAGGTCTATCAATTTATATTCCCTGCTGTTATGTCCAAGCATACCATGGAATCAATGTGTCTACCGGTTTATATTTCTTGCTGTAATGTATATTTTCGAAGCTCTCTCAGTGCTAAGATAGTCGTAAGGGCCATACATTAACATTGACTGTCTTAGCACTAAGACAGCTTCGATCAGTATGATGAAAGTAGTCATCTATGACTGCAGTTATGTGGGTTACTATACAGGGATGGGAAGTGGTTCTGGGTCAATTGATTTCTTTAAGTCAAGAGCTGAAAAGATGTAAGAAGTCATTGATGTAATGGAGACATTGTCTCTCCTCTAGGGAGGTTTAAGCTGGTGTTGCTACCTAAAGTTACATTAAAGAATGATGAGGCTTTGTAACTACCACGTGATGAATTAATCAAATTGTCTATTGGTAGTGTGGGGGATAGGCAGTTCCTAGCTTCTCACCTTGTAACACACTGCAAAATCTTCAAGTCAGGCATCATAGATATACTCTTTGCTCTAATGTGGACAAAAGATGTTTAGTACAAGTCTAGTACAAACACAAATCCACCAAAGTCTTAATAATAATTTTCCTCTGTCACAGAGCCTATTCCACTGTAGCATTTGTGTTAACTATACTTCTTATAATAATATATATGAAACAATGATATGGCCATTTTTTGTTTCATTCAATATAGTAAGAATTTGCTATAAAAGATGTAAATTTTGGTACATGTAGACTTTTTCTAGGCTTTTTCTTCAATTTCCATCATTGTAGTTATTCAAAAAAAGGAAAATAATAGGAGAAATACAGTGAAGCTATTGAATTACTCTGACAAGTCAATAGTCTGACAATAGTTATAAATGTTTCAAACCCAGTGCAAATGAGCCTGGGAGGAGAGGATGGATTGAACAGATATTGAAAGGTTACGATACAGTTGTACACACCATGGGGAGTGATTACTGCAGCTATTTACATCCATCTCTCATTTCACAGCACCATGCACAAATCAGTCAGCTCACGTATACTTCATAATTGATTCCCTCATGTTGTTGGTTGTAGGAGTAAACGTCACCTGGCAATCTTGTCATATTTGTTGTACTTGTTAGTACAAGGTGTGCCATACAACAAGTTGTGTAATCATTTAAAACTTTAAATATCATTTGGTGGCAGGTTGACTTGTTTTCATCAAAAGGCATGTTATGTTAACATCAGAATGCTAATAATCAGAATCAATAACACCACAAAATGCAAACTATAGATAATCTGAATCAATAACAACACAAAATGCAAACTATAGATAATCTGAGTCAATAACACCACAAAATGAAAACTATAGATAATCTGAATCAGTAAAACTGTAAAATTCAAACTATAGATAATCTGAATCAATAACACCACAAAATGCAAACTATAGATAATCTGAATCAGTAATACTGTCAAATGCAAACTATAGATAATCTCAATCAATAATACTGTCAAATGCAAACTATAGATAATCTGAATCAGTAATACCACAAAATGCCAAATGCTAACTACAGTATTTCCATTGCTCCATTGGTTGCATTGAGTTCTTTCTGCAAGATGTTTATATATATTCTAAAGAAAAGATTGGTCTATCTACTGAATGTCTGCCTTGGAGCACAAGTTACAGCATGTGTTTCTTTACTGTTCACATGAGGAAGTGAGGCAGTACTGACTAGTTTATACATAGTTATGTTCCTGTTGCATTATGAAGGTGTCTTAGTTCTGTCTGCGAGTCAATCAAGCTAAGTGATGACTATTTGTAGGGCTATTAGTGGATTGTCTCTATGCTATTTCCATCTAACTGAGTCTAACTGAGTGTACCCAGAAATCATACTCATTTACGTTAAAATTTGCTGATGACAGTATTACAACATCATAAACTCTTTCACTGACCCCCAAATTTCTTACTTTTTCTAGACATAATAAAATTGCTATTTTGAAAAAAAACCTTCTTAGTTAAATTATTTCTTTGTCACGTCTCTAATGAAAGAGTTATGGAAGGGAGGCGATGGTGACATGACAGGTTATCTTTGAAAAAACTTAAATGATTGCGATCAAGCCATAAGTTAATTAGTTTATTTATCTCCTTATTTAATTTTGTTTTCATATTCCATGCTACAAGACCATTCTGAAATGAAAGATTTATCTTAAATGTCTTTTTGAGTTAACAATGTTCTTGTCAGTTCTAGTTATTTCTTCCAACCCTGCAGTCATTCAAAGATCTAAGACTTTTGTAACTCTCCTAGGCAGCCAACATCAGATGATAAAGGCAAGGGATGAGATAAACTAAGCATCTTAATGCTAACAGCTGCTCCCTGATCAAGAGACCAATTAAATGAGGTTGTGTAGCTATAAGGCTTCCACGTCGTTGCATAACATGTCGCTGCTGTAGCTACCTCGGTGGTGACGTTGTCGCCTTGTCCTCGTGGGCACGACTGCATGACTATTGATTAGTTAGAGCCATGCTGTGTGCATATTCTGCTACAGCTCTCCTACACTGCACTGCCAACTGTCACTGTTATGTGATACAATATCCAAGTCTGCCTACTGCTAGCTCTGTAGCAATCATTTTGTAAATGCTGTTTCAAATACCATGACGAGCCATTCCTGCTACCGTAATGCATCAACACCAGCACCAACTATCAATATTTTCATCATTGTCACATTTATGTAACAGACAGAATCATGATTTTTCAGATTTAGCTGTTCAGATTGAGTGGAATTAACCCTGAAACCTTATGTGTTATTCTTGCATGTAGAGCGCAATTTCATTAATTCTTGGCTGCTTCCTCATCCCACGAGACGTGTTCCGTGCAGGCATCATTTCATTATCGGCCTCTGATGTTGGCATTCTGCAAGTGTTTTCCACTTAGTCCTACAATAGGTGTTTCTCTCAGTGGGCCGTATCTGCTTTATTTATCAGCACCAGTCAGATTGGCTTCTCTCATGATACAGTCCAGGCTTCTGTCGGAGGCTCCTGTTTCATCATGTCGGCCAGCCTCTAAATAGATGGTGATTTTCACATATGTTCATTTGTGACCAGTATATTAATACCAGTTTGTATGGTCAACTACTATGATAAAATAACTATTATGGGAGAATTTATTCGATGCATGTAATATAGAGCTTATGGTATGTCGGCATTATTTCATATATACCGGTGTATATTACTTGTGTGTGAAAGCATGACTGAGAGCTAGGTGATTCCAGACTTATATTTCATTGTATTGCCTGCCTAATATCCAATACAGATTGTCAGTCCCAAATGTCCATGCAGAAAAGGCTGTTCTGAAAGCAATAAAGATTGCTGTGTGCTCATTCAGTGCACATGACAGTAACTTATCAATAGTTAGTAGGAATCTATGGTCAACTGTATCCTGAAATATCATCACTTATCTGAATAAACAGATACAGCAACATCAAACAAATCCAACTGAAATTTGAATATTGCCCCATGATACTCACTAAATATAATGGTACACATGTGTTACTGATTCATTATAAAGTACATGGACAGACCTATAGATGTGTAGATTGTTAGCAGGCCTGGGGTCATCCTGTATTATTTACGTATGGTAAAAGTCGGGTTGTTTATGTAAGAAGCAGGCTATTATCGGACAGATGGACGCGTGATTGTGTGATTTGTAGTCATTAGTCCAATGGTTAGAATCAGTGTACTTTCCATTTTAAATTTTAGCCTAGAGGGAATGTTAATAAGATGGGGTGATTTTTGTTTTGAGCTTAGATCAATTAGTTGAACTTTCTCCCATCCTACATCTATATACTAGTAATTCATGTTCATGGATAATTTTCTTGATTTTGTTTTGTATGCCTTTTAAATTCAATAAATTCAGGTCATATGTTCATAAATATGTAATATCACCTTTTTCACAAAATCCTTTGGGGCAGATAGCCAGTGGTTAGCGCATTCGGTTAAAATAAAGAGGTCCTGTATTCGAATCCGCCAGGGGTTCAGCAACTTTGTCTGCAGTAGAGAACTGTTCTACACGCAGTAAGGTTTGGGTGCAATGCTACACTGAATTTCAGAGTAGTACCACCCATTATTTGCTAGTTCCAGCCGATGTTCATAAGTTTCACCGCAATGCAACCACCATTGCATTGCGCGCTTTCTCCCTGCAATACTCTTAAAAGGGGCTTTAAATCCCAAATCGCCTCACCTCACCTCACCTCACAAACTCTTTGTTCAAAGCTGTTATCTGTAAAGATTAAATATCACAACTGCCTCTGTGCATTGTTTGGCTTATGAAGCTGGCAAGCACTTTTCAGTCGGTGCATATTTGTCAGCTGTAAAGCTATCTGCACACCAAGAGCACACAGCCAACATTGAGGCAGTCCTGGCTCTATTTCAATCCAATTACATACAATTAGCAAGCTTATGATTGTATCACTGACATTCAGCAGTGTTTATCCCCTCATCAACTTGGAGGCAACATCTATCATGGCATGTAGAGTGGTGCCAGCTCGGCCTTGACGTTTTGGCTTCATGAAATCATCAATATTTAACGCAGAGAAAATGAGCATGAATAGAAATAGGAGCAACCAACCTTTTATACTGGTATATTTGTGTCAGTTGTCTTTTAGAATTATGCCCCCAGTGTTTGTTGACACTGATTTCCATCAGTACACTAGCTATATATATAAATTATAAATTGTGTATTGTTTAAATGGTATGTTAGTCAACAATTAACCTCAGACAATAATTGTTGATGCTGCAAGTAACACAATACAAGAATAAGTCAATACACAAAAAAAGGATAAGCCTGGATGAATTGATACATTCTTATTACAAAGCTATATTTCCATTTGTTTGACTTCTACTTTGAGTAGACAAGCACAGTACTGTTATTGTAAATGAGTAAATAAGAGTCTGAGATATGGGCAGAAGTATCTTATGTCACTGAGAGTGCCTCTCCTCCTCCCCTCTCCAAACTAGTGCTCTTGTGAAAGATTCAGTAAACATACGTACAGAGGAGCTGTACATAAATCCACCTGAACTTGCTGTTCTGCAAGAATGCCCATGCTGCTTGAGCACAGTTGGAGTGCACTCGGTACTTCTCAAATGGCTTTGTTTCACGTAACAATGCTTCTCCTTCACTGTATGTAATATACATGGATCAATGCAGCATCCCTGCCTGACGACAATCATCTTGTAAACACTCAATAGTGGCTTCTTTAAAGAAGCGGGTATAGATCTCATCCATAATTTCTTGGGAAACAGATTTCAGGCTATAAGAACACTTATTTCAATACCTTGTTGTGGTTATTATTTACAGACAAATTATGCCACATGAAAAGTTGTTTATCACATGAGATTTTAGTTTGACGTCTATAAAATTATGTATATCTGTATGAAACTCATGGAGACATGGACACACTTGTGAACTGTACTTGACTAATGAAGTGGTGTGATGAACTTTTCTTATAAAGGTTGTAAGGTAAAAGTTGCTGTCATGTTTCCTATTTTTGAAAGTTTTTACAAACTATTTTCTCTAATCTGAACCTGGTCTGCTTTTGCATTACATTTTAGCTGAGTCTCAGGAAAGCTGTCGGTGAAGATGTGCTATATGTGTCAACATTATGTATATCAGATTTGGTATCAATGATGTAGGGTGCTTAAAGGGGCAGTAGCACGTTTTTTGCAAAATTTATTTTTTCAAATTTCCCATTTATAATGATAGTTTATGTCATTTAAATTAACTTTAGAGAGTAAAACATCTTATTAGACAAACCAATTATCTGTAGTGGTAAAAACTATGTTTTGTATAAAGCAAAAATTGCATGGCAACCATTTTATTGTGAACACAATTTATTATTTTGTATTACAAAAACGATTCCCATGGCTTTACCGAAACATGTACACTCATTTTAAACTTTATTTTCCGAAGAGAGAAGGATGTTTTACTATTGGTTAAATTATTTTTCAAATACATTTCATCAACTTATTTGAGCGAAAAAACATGCTAATGCCCCTTTAAGGGGGTATAGTTTTCCCAAGTCCCTGAAGTGATATAAGAGTACATGTATTGTCATCTGTGAAGGAAAGAAAAAAGAAATCAATAACTTGATTCAATATAGTCTTTTCTTGTTTGTGCTGTTTCTTGTTGTATGTTAAGGGCTGTGTTAGCTTATCTCAAGTTGGCAATGAAATGCAGTAGTAGCTTACCGCTAATCTCAAGTAACACTGACTGCGTGTTACACCCCCCATTTTGTGAATGGATGTCTTGTTACCATACTTAACACAGAAGGAGACACTATCAAATGTTTGTGGTATAAAAGTAATCAATCAAGGGTAGAAATATTCTTGAATTGGAGCTTTCTCATATGTTCATTCCTTTAGATGAGCTAGTTTCAGAAAGAAGAGATACTTATCACACATGTATGTATGTATGCTACTGTTGATCAATGTGCAATCTTGGATGGTCGTTTTATTTATCATTTGCTACCAGCAAATATTTAGAATACTATAAGGTGTTCTTTACTTGTGTTCAGTACATTAGAATATATATAGCAAGTGTGTAGGAAGCTGAGCATGTTGACTACGGTTCTGTTGATGTAGATATACATGTGTGTATAGTTAGAAGCTCAATACATCAGGTGATGCAGCAACAGCTTGCTCCCCTCACACCCTCCCTCCCTCCCTCCTACGCTGGCAGATATATCTATACTTACCTGACACTTTACTTACACAAATTACAATGCTCACATTCTCATTGGCTGCAGCGACTCGTATGAGAGCATTTAATTAGAAATTGTATGATCAGGTGAATAGTAAATCAACAATACCTGTCGCTACATCCAGCTAAACAGAGAAAAGCCAGCTAGTTATTTCTATGGCCAACTCTAATTGGTGTCATGCATCGATTTTGTTCCATAATAGATTACATTGTGTTGTTACCTGCTTCAAAGACTGTTGCGACTATCAATAAAAGTCATAGGTGGTAGATTGTGGAAAGTAATTATGAAACAATTTTACGTCATAGAGAATCTCACACCAAGTCTCTGCTGATATCAAATACAGTTTAAAAAACAGTTACATGTATCTGAAGCTTGTGGAGGATACTTCTACTGTTGTCCATTAGACTTTCAGTGCAAGGGTATCATAACATTGTGCTGCACATTGTAACTTTGTGATATCTTCAGGTGTTTTACATTGTAGTATAGTGGATGATTATTTGATGATGTAAAGGCAATATAGTTGCAGGGCGTTGTTCCAAATCTACTGGCAAAACCATACATCCTAAGACATAAGCTTGATGTTCCTGTCAACCACAGTTTGGATGACAAACTTTGATGTCTATACATCCTGCTTAGCAAATGGAAGTTTGGTCATGAGCAATGAGGTGATATTAAAGTTGTTACCAAATAGAAGCTTGGTCATGAGCAATGAGGTGATATTAAAGTTGTTACCAAATAGAAGTTTGGTCATGAGCAATGAGGTGATATTAAAGTTGTTACCAAATAGAAGCTTGGTCATGAGCAATGAGGTGATATTAAAGTTGTTACCAAATAGAAGTTTGGTCATGAGCAATGAGGTGATATTAAAGTTGTTACCAAATAGAAGTTTGGTCATGAGCATTAAGGTGATATTAAAGTTGTTACCAAATAGAAGTTTGGTCATGAGCAATGAGGTGATATTAAAGTTGTTACCAAATAGAAGTTTGGTCAAGAGCAATGAGGTGATATTAAAGTTGTTACCAAATAGAAGTTTGGTCATGAGCAATGAGGTGATATTAAAGTTGTTACCAAATAGAAGTTTGGTCATGAGCATTAAGGTGATATTAAAGTTGTTACCAAATAGAAGTTTGGTCATGAGCAATGAGGTGATATTAAAGTTGTTACCAAATAGAAGTTTGGTCATGAGCATTAAGGTGATATTAAAGTTGTTACCAAATAGAAGTTTGGTCATGAGCATTAAGGTGATATTAAAGTTGTTACCAAATAGAAGTTTGGTCATGAGCATTAAGGTGATATTAAAGTTGTTACCAAATAGAAGTTTGGTCATGAGCAATGAGGTGATATTAAAGTTGTTACCAAATAGAAGTTTGGTCATGAGCATTAAGGTGATATTAAAGTTGTTACCAAATAGAAGTTTGGTCATGAGCATTAAGGTGATATTAAAGTTGTTACCAAATAGAAGTTTGGTCATGAGCAATGAGGTGATATTAAAGTTGTTACGAAATAGAAGTTTGGTCATGAGCAATGAGGTGATATTAAAGTTGTTTTAATTTGACCCGAATGCGGACCTTTATCATTGCTGGTATAAGCTAGCTTGTCGGTGCATGTTTCTAAACCTGGCCACCTATGTCTGATTTGTCCCAGTTCAAATGTTTATTGTAAGTTAGGATGCTGCCGAGAATATCTTCTCAGAAATTAGTACTTGTGAATAGGTTTTGAAACATCAACTCACTTCTTCACTTGCCAGGTATTCCAGTGGGCAGGGTGCTACTCACCTTGTAACAGAGAATCAGATCAGGCATATCATTATTTTCTAGTTGATCCTTATCAAGAGTTAGCAATTGCCACAAAAAGAGGTTGCTTTTTACTCCCAACCCTAAAGATACAACATTAATATCAGCTATTGTCTGTATCTCGAAACTGCTTGTGATGATTCTTTTGACAAAAATTGGACCCTAGATATGATGAGAGGTTTCACTGACCAATTTACTGTCTGCGATGTCTGCCTGGGATATAGTAAGGCTAGCCATGTGTTTATATTGCAGACTGATGACAAACTGAGACGGCATCTAGCGGAGGCCATCTCTCGCTGCTGCAACTGGGGCAACAACCGGACTGCGTTCGGGAAGGAGGAAGCCGTGGCACCGTTGGTCCTGTACCTCAAGTCCAAGGACGAGAACGTGCACAGGTCTACAGCCAGGGCTCTCTTCCAGCTGTCCAAGTTCCCAGACAACTGCATCACCATGCATGAAGCTGGTGCGGTTAAGGTAAGCGCAACATGTCTTCTTCTCCACATTCAGCCAACAATCATGTCCATGACTTCATTGTGTCATGTGTTGGTTATTCTGGCTGCAGACTTGTCACTAAGAGATATTTTAATTAGTAATCATCTGTAATGTTCAGAATTGGTATAGTATATGTAATAAATATGCTAATAGGTAATTATGGCACTCTCAATTTGTTTATGAAATGAATCCTAGGTTCACCTTGATGTATAATTTGTAATACCATTCTTCTGTAACTGAAACATTCTTAAATTAGACCCCCTTGAGTCCTCTGTAAACAAAGCGACAAGCAGTGAGCTGGAGCGAGCTTCCCCTGGAGAAGCAGCAGGAAGACTGTCACTGGGAACAGATGAAATCACATCCACAGCAAACACCTCCCTAATGATTTCCAGTCCCTTCTTGAAAGACTATATCAATATTACCTCATAAATCATCAACATTACACTTCCTGTCCACAAATATAGCCACAGTTAACCACTCGAGGGGAAGGATCAACATTGTGCAACGTCAATATACACCCACACATCAATAAATCTAACAAAATGTTTTCTCAATGAATCAATTAATTTCTTCTTTTCCATCCACAGCCTCTGATCGAGATGGTAGGATCGAACAATGAAGATTTACAAGAAGCAGCGGCGGGCTGTGTCGGCAATATTCGTCGTCTCGCACTTGCCAATGAGAAGGCCAGATATGCGTAGTGTGGAGCCATCAGGGGAAGGGGAGGGGAGGGGAGGGGGGACATCGGCTGCTTAAACAGTGCTGTACCTAACACTGGCTCTAACATTCCATGTACCTCAATCTGTGTATTATTGCTGGTCGTGTCAACAGATCTTCCGCTGTGTATCCAAACGCTGAATGTTTTCAACTGATACTCAAATATTTCCATACCTTGAGCGTAGTTATTGGCAATTTTGTATAAGTCATTTTTCAATAACTGTAATGGTCAAGAATAAGATTTTCACTGTAAAGAACGGAGGTACTTTTGTTTCATTTGTGATTTTACGGTTGAAATAGTATGTATGCAAATTAATTGAAGACAAGCAAATCATTTGAAATGAAAATTATTGTAATTCTGTAAAATTATATGGTTGTATTTTGATTCAGTTAATTGTAATATCACAATTTACTTGTACAAGCTTGTTCATTTTGTGTTTATTTCATTTATAAAAGTTGTTACTTCACAATGGATGTCCTCATGTTACGATTCCGTCCATCAATCATTTATTTTATACATGTGGATCTTTCAAAGTTTTCTTAGCGTTAAGACTGTCATAAGTACCATTGGCATGTTTCTATCTTAGCACTAAGAGAGCTGTGAAAATCTCGGTCTGTTTATGACTTAAACACTTATATATAAGAACATTCCATGTTACTGACAAATTGATGTGTATGATCTGTGATAGCATTAGAAAATTTATCAATGTTTTGAATAAAACTGTTATCCTTATTTAACTGTTTTGCTGTTTTCTATGAATATGAGTAGATTGGTTTTATGTAAGGCTTGTTGACGGATCATCGTCTCTTTGAGGAATCACAATTTTACAAAATTTTAAAAGAAAATATATGAAAAGTAAGTTAACCTGACAAATGTGACTAGCTGTAGATTGTAAAGGAAGAGATCACACCGATGCCTGGTCACGTTGGTTTCACGTGTACTAAATGTCAGTGTGTCCTTTAGGGCTGAGTATCATGGGAAATCTCACGATACGATATGTATCACGATACAGACAGGCGATACAGAATGTATCACAATACATTGTTAAAGTATAACTTCATGCATATTTTGTGAATTTTCAAGATGGTGGAAATTTGTGTTATGAGATGATCGAAAATCGAAGATTAAAACAGTTTTTTTCTCTAAAAACAGTTATTTATGAATCAGATTGCTTCATGCTTACTGTAGCTACTGTTACTGCACAACACTAGCTGGTTTAATAGTGTTCACTTTCTTTTCATTTTTAAGTAAATGAAATCTATTTTTAGTGTATCACGATACATGAAGCTCACGATACAATAATCATGATTTCCCAAGCTACGATTGTATCGTAGGTATCGATGAATCGTTACAGCCCTAGTGTCCTTGCAGAATATCTGCCATCAACTCCTGCACGCTCCCACCTCCATCAGGCTACTTTATCCACAGTTCTACTACAAATACCCAGATTGTCTATACCATTTTGACGAGTTTACGATTAACGGCAAGTTACTCAATGCTATTTGTAGCATGTGCTCAGTCAGCATGATAGGAAATACTGTCATTTTGAAAGTTGACAATAGTTCATCGTCTTCTCATCGATCAGTGTCAATCAATTTTAAATCATTTCACTAGCTTGTTATTGATTGCATTACGAGTCAAAAGTGTGTCAGACATTCAGGGTATTTGTAGTAGAATTGTAAATAATTATATCGATGGAGCATGACACTTGTGTCCAGTGTGACAAAACAAAAACTTCATGGCCATTCCCATTCTAGCACTGAATTTAAATAAACTAGAGCCATAATTCTCAATGGAATAATCTGAAAATAAGACTGAAACATGGATTGTTGTCTTACAAATCAGCAAGTCAATATTTATAACACTCTAACATGGATTTAGTAATGGTAAATTTATATAGTGCTGAGTTCATACTGCTGAAAACCTTGACCACTATTGTCTATGAAAATGTACCAGATTCCTCTGAAGGTTGTATTGAACTGGCTTTGAGGAGCAGTTTGTTCCATTTGGCCGCAGCAGAGTAAGCAACGATCTCCCACTGTATCGAGGCAGGATAGCACAGTGGTTAGAGTGTGTGGCTTCAGATACATGGGTGGTTCTGTGTTGAAATAAATGTTGCATTGCACCTAGACCTTACTGTAGTGCGTAGAACAGTTTTCTACAGCAGACAAAGTTGCCGAGCCCCCGAAACACTGCCACTGCCTTATCCTTCCCCATGTGATTAGTTTTCCAGTTACATTCTTTTCCAAGGAAGATTTTAATTCAAGTTTCTAACTAAAACGTACATCATGTAGATGTGAATGTAGAGTACTGAAATATATCTGGGGTCTAGTATTTTTTTGAATTAAACTTTAAAAGGTAAACTGAGTCAAAAAGGCAGATAAAGATCAGCCACACCCATCCTGAAAATCAACTTCATTAGATCTTCTCGGATCTAAAATTTGACCAACAAGTCTTGAAAACAAAGAAATTTCTCTTGCCTGTTAATATCACATTGTCACATCCTGTATCTCACCTCCATAAATGTGACCAATAGAGAGTACAAACGATCTTCTGTTTAATAACATATTCATGAAATATTTATGAAAAAGCCAGTTAGATACAAATACCATCTCACGGTTTCATAAATATCTTATTAAACGGAAACGAGTTTAGTATTTTATTTATTACTCTCTGATTGAAATGCCACCTAATTCCACAAACTCATCGATAAATGAGACACACTCCATTGGAACTGCACCGCTAATAATGTGACCTCATTATTTATGGCATTATGACGTCACGTCAATCGGCAGCACGCCATGTAATAACATTGTAGATTATTAAACAGCTATATCTTCAGTAAGAGTAAGAAATGACAGTCCCAACATTCATAAAGAATTGCACGGACGATTGAGCAAGTTCCAAGGGGCTGTAGCATGTTGTTTTTGAATATTATTCTTTAACTTTGCCATTAATGAAGATACCTGATAAGTCAGATGCATAAAAAAACAGTTATCTGTATTTGTAGAAAATGGGGCGACATATAAATCAACTGTTTTGTGGAACTCTTCAGTTTGTGAGGTAGATTTGTAGGTCTCATACGATTTTGAGAGTTCAGACAGCAAGATGGTTGTTTATTCTATCATGGTGGCATAAATCTGAGTGTTTTTATTTTGAGGAGTATTATATAGCCATTGGGATTACTTTATTTCAGTGCCCTTAAAGGAAGATTTGTCATAAATAGGGATACCGTATATTACTGGGTATAAGTCGACCCCATTTCTCAACTACCCAAGTACACCTTTCGCTGCCTGGTTCTTGTTACGAATGTCCGGAATATGTGCGAAGTGAAAGGAGTAGCTCCGAAACACTTTTCTGGGCGTGCAGAGAACATGTTCCAAAAAAGCAGGTGCAAACTGCAAAGCATTAGAACATGTTCCGCACAAACAGAAGAATGTTCGGAGTCCCTCTTTTCATTTCGCGCATGTACCGGACATTCGGAGCGATGTTCTACATTTTGAAAGGAGCAAGCCTTATGAGATTGTATAACATGCTGGGATATCAATAATTTGTCATGTAGCTTAAAGGCACTTTGTCACGCCAATTGTTTTAAAATATAAATAATGCACGGATAATGCCGATCTCTCAATATTACACTCAGGTAATGTATTATATTAGTTATCTGGAAAATATGTACGTATTCAGGTTTTAAAGTTAACTTTAAAATACTGGAAGTATTTAATGCAACGTTGCATTAAATCCGCATGAACTACAATATCAGCAATATTAAGAAATTGCACCCAACCCAACGACCAAAAACGACAGTCGCTATCGTTAATGTAACAACAATGCTTACACTGCGTATTACAAACCGGTGAAGTTACAGATACTCCTTAATGAAGATTATCCAATCTTTGTTGTCAGTTAAGAGAATAAAGTATATGCAAGAGCTGAATGAAATCCTAGCTCAGCCGTTTTCTACAATCTTTATTTCCCATTTTGCACATCAGCGACTCTTTCTATTCGTGATATCCCCGAGTGACTTTGGCCATCTCAACTATTTAATTATTGACTGCAGGTCAATTGTAAAGAATAATAAGTATTTTATTGCACCGAAAGGAAGCTAAATTGAGTTAATATGCCCTTGTATGACCTAAAATAGCTTATTTGAATGCGAAAAATGTGCACTTGTGCCTTTAATAGTTAACATCGTCCCACTGAACGGATCTGCAAAAGCATTGTCAACATAATTATGACGAACAAAAGCTGTATAGACATAGAGTTGTTTATTGTTAACAGTATACAGATGATAGCGAACACCATACCACAGTGACATTTGTACAAGAGAATGAGTATGATAATGTACACAGAAATAAACAATATTGAAAATGAAACAGTTAATGTACATAGCCATTATTATTTACTGGAAAAACACATGATTATACAAAATTCAACTTCTATATTTTTCAACAATTAACACCTTTAATTTATGGACCGCCTTGTATACGTTGCAGTATGTTAAAATAACAGCAAACTGCGGAGATCAGAACAGCTCGCAATGTGTTATAACCACCTTGACTAGTGACGTACTCCATGGGATATCAAACAAATCAAATATTGGTATTAACTTAAAGCCAGATTCATAGAGATTGTCCATTTGAAAATTCAAAGACCCCGAAAGAACAAATGATTTACAAAAATGAATTTTAAATAAACCTTTGGGTGGCCATCTGTTATTGCTAGGTCTCTATGTAGACTGTAACCATAGTAACAAGATTGATAACAAACTGGCACTGCACAATGGTAGAGGACCAACAACAAGGCTGCTAGTGCAGCTACACATTCATACAGTCAAAAAGGACAGCGATAAGAAAGTACTTTATACAAACTATTTTCTTATTGAGCTTTAAGGTAAAGATGGATGAGAAATAAAGCATTTTTTCTTTACTTCTGGATGTTCCAGATTCCTGATTTAACATGAACTTTGTTAACTTAACACCTTTATTCTGTGTGAGAATTGTTTCACTTAATTGCTCCCATTCACAAACGAGTTAGTATTCCCACTGCCCTCTTCAGAGAGGTTGAATCTACATGTAGTTCCTCTGTAGGACAGGCCGGCCGACAGACAGGAAAGCCGCAGTGTATGAAATAAGCCACGTCCGACAACCCGAAACATTAACTCCAGGCTGTGAACTGTCTATTTCATGCCGAGGAAATTGGGGCGAGCTGGATATCCAGGTTATTTCATACACTGCCGCAGACTGATATCCGACAGCTCTCAGAGTAATGATAGATGAAGGTCTGTCCGCATCAGCAGAAAATGTAGAGATGTTGTACGTTGGATAGCAGAGGTTAGGCCTTACCAAGAGGTGATTAAGTTTCAGTCAGCTTTCCAAACAGGTTCACGGGAGGATCGAAGATAGAAAAATATTCCAGAAAATTGTGAATGCTCATGGGTAGCTGAATTTAAAATGTCTTCATAAATTATACGACTTCATATTCCTTCTTGATGGCTTTTCCAAGACAGCAGGCCAAACAGATGCCGAAGATCTAGAAAACAATAAAATTGACAATTAGAAGAATTATCATTATCGAAAACATTTACACCCCCCTCCATCAGGTAATCTTTCAACAAAACAATTTCTATAAAAACATGGGCATCTATTATTGTAATCATTATCAAACCCTTCCTTAAATGTTGTTGTTAAAAGTACACACTTTCTTCCCTGGTTGTTCATGATCGGTTTCTTGTCATTTATTGCTTCTTAAAACTTAAGTTAATGAATCGATTATTTTAAAACCAATCTGAGTGGCCAATTTACAGGACACACTTTCACAAAAGTAATCCAAGAACAGCCAATGGCTAAAAACCCCGACGGCCGTTAAATGGTTACATCATTCACTTAAAGTCATTCATCCTAAAAAAATGAAAGGGTTACACTAACATCGCATCCAGTCATTCATACTAACAAATGAAAGGGAGACTAACCTGAACGAAAGCAAGACCGATTCCGATTCCTCCGACAATGATGACGTTGCTCTTCAGCCAGTCAATGATGCCGTTTTGACAAGACTGCGAAGAAATAAAACAATGATTAACACCTCGGACAACTCAAAGTTGCAGACCAAAGCAGAACAGACTAGCAACTGCGTTCTCACGCTCCCATATGCTGTTTTTGTCACTACAAAATGGTAAAGATGTATAACTGCCTGATTTAGAGCCAAGTTAGTTTTTGCGCAAACATGATGGGCGTCTGTTAATACTTTGTAGAAATGAGAGCTCCAATGTTGGTGTGAAAAGGCATAACAGTGTTTAAATTAACTATGAATTGAATTTGGTGGTCTTAAAACATTCCAAAGTAATAGCGAGTGCATTTGTGAACTCTTCACTTCTAAAACATTTGGTTGAGTACTGAGTAGGGAGTACAGCAGCCACGAGCAGCAGTTCTGTTTTAGCAATACTTCAATCATGGCGTGTATTATACGAGTTAGAAAATATCAAATATTCTTACGTCCTGATAGACATCATCGGAGGGTATGAAGGACCTGGCCTTGCACGCATCACTTCCCATGACCTTGCAGCAGGATTCTGGAGGCGCAGACAGGTACTTCTGCCAGTCGTTAATACCCTCCGCACCGCAGCACTTGAACTGCAACACATCACCATCCACTTTATACTAACACAAGGGATATAGTTGTCCGGTGCACTTAAATGTACACTTAATGTAACACAAGGATTATGTTTGTCAGGTGAACTTAAATCAATGGCTATGTAGAAGTATCACAAGGGTTTGTAAGGTGCACATTTAACAGAAGGGCTATGTTGTAAGAGAGCATGGGCATGTGACATAGTATACTTACGCTCTGTTGGATAAACTCCCATCCCTTGGCAACATCTGTGGAGTTGATTTTTTCCTCTGCCTGCTTTAATCTATCTACTGCAGTGTTTTCAATCTGAAACAAACAAAGACATTGATCATAAACACAGATGAAACTGCACAAGAAGGTCACGATTCGATACGTATCTCGATACAGCTGCCACGATTCGATACGTATCACAATACACAAAGTTTTATTAAAACCTGGGTCTCAAAGTTCAGAAAGTTTGGATCATTCAGTTTTATGTTTCATCAGACAATCTACTTTTAAAATTCCCAATATTTTCATGTTGAAATACTGTAATACTCTAATGAGAAAGCATTTACTGTATTTGACAAGATAAATACATTTCACTGTATGTAAATTTGTAGCGTATCTGGCAAATCGTATCGTACATCTATGAATCGTGATGCACCGGTGTATCATTGCACCCTTAGTGATTGTGTGATTATCTCAAGTAGAATTCGAACCTTGAACCTCTAGGTGAAAGTCCTGCACACTACCAGTTGAGCTAAGGGAATATCTCACATCGGGAAATCAGTAGGTTTCATCTCAGCCTGTCACTGAGTGGTGTTAAGTGGACTCCAATACAAAAGATCACAAGTACGGTGTTCTATGTTAATTACATAACCTCTTCGTCTATTTCGAAATTGATAGTTTTAAAACCATGGCAACTGTGTAACACCTGTACTACATTCTTAAACCACAAAGGTACATATGATAAAATCCTAACAGCTGAACTGGTACTGCAATGATTAAACAAAATCATGAAAATGGATTTAGTTACAAGACACATGGGTAAATCATATTTAATTCCTTCAAAATCATGTATGTTATCATAACATCAAAACGATTCTGAAAAAACATGATACTGCAATTCACTCTATATATGGATTTCTGTATTATTACAATGATAAAGATGATAAATTCACAGGCCAACAGATACAGACAGTTAGGAGAACAGTTCTTAATTCTCAAGTGTATTGGCTAAACTTTAAATTAACGTCACTGCATGTATGAACGGAAGTGATAATTTTAGAAGTACATTGCTGATGGCCAAATTGATTTCCCCTGAACTGTAGATGGTAAAAGCTTCCTTAGAACTAAGCTGCAATTATTGTCATTTCTTGTGACCTGAAGATGACAAGTTCAACTACTCAAAACTGTTTCAAATGCAACTGTTCTTTGCATTTCCTATGCATCCTTCAACAGTCAGCATGGACATTTCCTGACTAAATGGTAAACACATGGCCGGTAAGGCCCACAAAATAAAAATAAATGTTTCTGGCTTATAGGCTGACAAAAATGATGCAATGAGGCGATTTGTTTTAAAGACATTTTTTTTCGAATGAAGAGATAAATTCCATTTTATACAAACTTCTCACCAGTTAAAAAACAAATTAAGACAATTATTTTTATAAATAAAGCACAAATCCTCTTAGATATGTGTTACTATTCCAAATGGTCAAAAATCTCATCCCTACACTCCATTTCCAATAGTCAATGTTTTCTGAGTTCTCTGTCCCTTACTTTTGTTTAAACCTAGAAAAAAAAGACCTGAGGCCTTGGTTTGAAACTGATGCGGGCGGAAACCAGAAACAATTTATTTGGCCTAAAGGAAGGCAGAAGAAAAGCCATCGTTGCTGTCTTGTTGAATAAATAATTCATTGCTCAGTGAATGCCATGTGTTGCCCAATGCGACAGACAGACAGATACCAGAGTGAGGTTATATGGTTTTAACTCTGCTGTCGGAAGTATTTCACTTATATCATGGCTGCTAGTATTAGTGCAGTGAGAAAGCCTGCAACACCATGTGGTATGCACTGCGGTGAAACCTGCAAACATCGGCTGGAAGTAGTGAACCACTGGGTGGTACTGCATTGAAATTCAGTGCAGTATTGCACCCAAACCATACAGCATGTAGAACAGACTTTGTATGGACTCTTAACTTTTGAAAACGTTCAATGTATCCCAATAGCGTTCAGTGCCTTTCATGGTGACTAATGTCGTTCTTTGTGCAACCTATTCAATCCTTCTGCCTTCTACAAGCATTCAAAGGTGTTCTGAATAGAATGCACAAAAGCTGTCGCTGTCCAGTTAAAAGGGGTACTAAAATAACTAAAGGTTACGTTATTTATTGTGAATCATTCAATCTAGAACCTTGATTTCTATATAATTAACATGAGAGTACAACATAACTTAAGCCCTTAATTAGACATGACAAACGTAACAGTAAGGCTGGGCGCACACTACGTTCGATTTATCTTGCAATGTGTCATGCGATGCGTTAAAAAAACTAAGCGTATTTTTCATAGGCCACGCACACTACGTCCGATGCGCCAATGCGATGCGATGAAAATAGGTGCTGCATCCCTTTTATCGCAAACGAAATCACACAGAGGCTTCCCTATTTGACGTCATATTTTACACTTATCAAAGGGGTTTCCCCACTCAAACCACATTGAAGGAAAGCGGGTAGACCCATGTATCATGCGTGCTATGCAGGGATGCAGATTCAAATTTTTGCCAGTCGGACATTTCATCTTTGACCCAAAAAGACGAACCCGGAAGTAAAATTTTTTTATGAATAAAGTATCAGAAAGTATTACTATTTGTTGGTTCTTCAATTCATTGCATACTATTAAACATAACACGAAAGCAATTAACGATAACTATTTATTTTTCATTAACATGCATAAAATGGTTCATAATTTAAAATCAGTGTTTACCAACTACGATTTACCGACAGTGCTAGTTTGAGCGAGTTTACACAAGTGAGTTTACAAGCGAATTTGCGTCAAGATAGACGAGAAAATTCTAATAATTTAATTGCACATAGTTCATCAAAAGTTCAAATCATGGCCAAATGATATGTACCTTCTAATTAATCATTTTAAATTCAAAGGAACTCGTTTTCAATAGCGATATAATTTACGTAAACTCACAACTCGGCAGAGCACGTGGTCAAACTATTTTCCATACGACTATTTTCCTATTCAAGATGTAGTTACGAATTTGAACTTATTCTAATAAGATTACTTTTATATTTTATTTGGAGACATATTTCGCAATTGTAAATGAATAATTATAAAATAAAAAGAAGTAATGTAAACGCAAGGGAAAATGGAGTTTTTAAATTAGCATACCTATTTATAACGTGTGTCATCATGTAAATTCGATGGGCAAATGCGATCGCGTCTTCGTAGCGTCATACAAACGGTGTTTGACTACATAACGTCTCGTGAAATATTATTGCTAATTATTCGTTTTTGATAGGTTTATTTATTTTGAATTTGTATAATAGCTTTACCATACATCGATATTGATCTATCATATTTGTTGAAATATGTTACCTTTGTTTTATGACCGAGATATTATTAAATTTATCGGGATTCAAATAGCAAAATCTCAATCTGTAACAAATTCATGAATCACCGGTACGGTGAAGCCACACGTTCATGCAAAGTTTATCTTTGACAAAATTTGTTTATAATGCGATTTTAATGAAATCTTTTTCGTAAATAATGTTGTGAAATGGGTCACATCTTTCAGTCACTAAATGACACTGGAAATTTCAATTAAATAACAAACGGTAAGTGTTTTTTCTGCCGACAGTTCTAATTTACTGAAGATAATGATGATTGACGTTGTGCCTCGTGCTGTGAAGAATAAATGTGACTTCTTGACTGGATCAACATATTTCAATTTCATAAACAAGTATGACCGACACAAGCAGGGCCGTTTGCCTTTATTTAATGCTTGTAAATTTAGTTTTCCTTTTATTTTCTGCAATCGGTCAACTGATGTCCGATAGGTCAATTTTCCATTCGGTCAAACTGGATTTACAATCGGACATGTCCGGCAAATAGACCGATTTCTACATCCCTGGTGCTATGATTATATCTTGATCCATAATTACAAATCCCGCTTTTTATATAGTTTTGAAAAAAATGTTTGATATTATTGTTGCCGACATATAGATAATATTGACATTTTTAAAACATGTTTCGTATGACTTCTATTTGGATATAAAGAGATTTCACATTAGAGATATATAGCATCTCATGTGAACTTCATATAAAACACATTATCGAACGCATCGCAGAAAAAAAATCAGATGTAGTGTGTGCCCAGCCTAAGAGATACATTCAACGTGACAAGACGCACCTGTGAGCGAAGGACGAAGCCGGCGATACCTCCACCGATCTCCAGGATGAAGATGACGACCAGAAGGCCAGCAAACTGAAACAAACAGCTGATTGGTGAGAAACACAAGTCTATCGAAGATAAATGTATTTATAAAAAGTATAAATACGAATGTCCCCTCAAATTTCATTTCCACAAAATTCATGATAGAACCCTCTCTTTAAGACAAACAGAATATGAATCTTAAATGAAGGGAAATCAAACATTAACATAGGACCTGCTCAGGGCTTAAGCTTATACTTCATACATAAATCTCACAACAGAAAGATACAAACATTATCTTACGTATTCAACTTCTAAACACTTCAAATGAAATTATACATAACTTGCACATTTGATAGAAACTGCAAGAAATAGTTTACTCCTATACTCACTGTCATGATGCAACAATGGTTCTCCCTGCATGCTCCCAGACACCCGAAAGCAGCGATGAGAAAGATTATAACACCAACGAAGATGAGCAGAATACCAGGACCATTGTATTCACTGCCGAAGATGGACGCTACGTCGGTGAGACGGGTCTGCACGTAGGCTCCAGCCCCTATCAGTGCGATGCCCACGATCTGGAATAAACATTAGATCTGCCGTTAGGACGATACTAACATTGATCGGTTAAAACATATAAACTTCAACCGAATAAGTCTTTTATAAAATTAAGAGTATTGTAACCAGTAGAGTTTATACTGTTCTTGTCCGTAAAGCAAAGGTGGTAATTTTCGCCAGTTCTAAGCAGATGGGACCTTTTGCAATGGTTAACGTATCCCAATTCCCCATATTTTAGGGACACCCAAGCCAAATGTGTAGGCAAGTATCACTAGGACCCCCAAGAGGAAAAACAGTGTTATATATTAATATTATATATCATAAAGTAGAGCCATTGTAGCTCATTCATATTCACTATTCTCAAGTACTACTTAGAATATGTTTTGTCAAAATGCCATTAATGACATTAAAAACAGCTGAGAATGTGTGTTAGATAAGCAAAGAATCATCTGTGTCCCCCCTCCCAATGGCACCCCATGAAACAATCCCATTCTTCACCGTACCTTGCCCTTCTCAATGGGACCCTTGTCTCCCAACACCTCACCCCTTAACGTCTCATTAGTTGGAACTTACGGGACTTGACAACTAAGCAGTAAGGTTGTGCAATATTATTGCAATTCCAATATATTGCAATACAGAGTTGTGCAATACACGTAGGGCAATACGATTTTCATATTGCAATATATTGCACTAACAAATATTATGTCAAATTTATTCATTTATCTTGTAAAAGGCACATTTACTGGCCCAACTTGTATTAAGAAAATTATTTTGAAGTGCTAGAATGTGTGTTGGACTGTATAACAAATGATCTTTTTAAAGATCTGAAAGTCATTTTATCAAGTGTGTCATGTATAAACTGCAAAAAAGAAGTTTAAAAGTTGAATGTAGAGTTCATTTAGCATGTTGAAATATCATTAGCACTAGTTAAAATAGTTTGTAGAGAAATATCTCATTGTCAGAGGATCTTGCAATATATTATATACAGTTCAGCAATATACGTACCACAATACAAAAATTGAGGCAATACACATCCCTACTTTGCAGTGTAATAACATATTGGATAGTAACTAACTGGGCCCTGTCAACATAACGACACTCTCAGCTAGCCCCTACCATTAATTAATACACACATCCCAGTTCACTGCATAATGTATCCTACACCAACACATCAATAGTGAATACTCTAGATCAAGAGCGTTAAACGTGGTGGTAGGCTTCATTCATTATTGGATCATTGGTCAGGCCAATAATCAACATCCGATAATAAATAAGACCTATCACCACGTTTAAAGTTCTTGATGTAGAGTATTCACTATTGCTGAGTTGGTGCAGGATACATTTAATATGCAGTGGAATGGGATGTGTGTATTATGGGAACTTGTGAATACTCGAGCACAAAACTATACGCCTGCATTCAGTTACATTGCCAA
The DNA here is from genome assembly GCA_936450465.1 of Gibbula magus. Taxonomy (NCBI): domain Eukaryota; kingdom Metazoa; phylum Mollusca; class Gastropoda; order Trochida; family Trochidae; genus Gibbula; species Gibbula magus. Next base: position 76,105,651 of record OW388297.1, on the reverse strand, counting down.
TACATACATCAACAGACTTCGCAGTCACTGTTGAGTTTCTTAAAAACAAAATACTTATATTTTCCTTATTAATGGTGACATAGACATGACAAAGTTGTTTACAAGAACAATATGATTAAAGCTATCAAAGGAGTGCACCACTTTGAAAATCGATACCTCCCACATCCATATTTTGGCAAATAGGGCAATGAAATTTACAAATCTCCATCCAAGAATTAAAGACCTTATTCTGAAAGTTGGGGATTTCAAGGATTACTCATTAAATTTATTTTAATGATTTTATTCCTTTTATTCCATACATACGTTTTAAAATATAAATAGGTACAAATATTGATACAGAGCAAATGCAAGCTAATTCGACAAGTTGCAGAACATTATTAGATCTAATTCTTGGAGAGACGAAAAAAAAGGTGTGAGGTTGGACACATCATGTGAGGTGAGGTGAGTTGGGGTTTAAAGGTGCATCCACTGTGTTTCATAAAATTTTATTAGGCTTTAATACGTTCCGACTCACCATATGTGGTGTTTACAGTGCAAATAAATTCACTCCGTTTGCATATTCATCCCCTATTGCCAAATATATCATAATTACTAGTATCCAAATAAAATTGAGTTACATAATAATTATGCATGTGCAGAAACCGAAACTGCACGCCCCATTTACATGCATAGTAGTTATATGACCTATTAAACATGATCAACCCAAATTTATCATTGTGTCTGTTATAAATAAGATTCCAAAATTACGTTTGCTCATTGGCGCGCGCCACACACAGTGTATTGTCCTGTTTTCGATTTGAAATCACTACTTTTACCTTCATATCCTCAATATTCTAAGTCGACTATCATCAAAATGGTGTTTTTTGGTAACAGTCGGTACTTCTCGATAAAGTAACATCATTTATAACGTTTTGAATATGTGACCCCCAACAACACAATATGGATGTACCTTTAATGCCGCTTTCAAGAGTATTTCACTTATATTGCAGCTGCTAGTATTATGGCAGGGAGAAAGTCTGAGGTAAGTACAGCACAGTGCCAAAAGTGTTGCAAGATTCGCTGTTAAGCTCCCTAGTTTCAGTGAAGCATCTATAGATAATCATCTCAATTTTCAAAATATTTCACTGATATTTTACATGGAAACAGGAAATCTACTCCGCAACAAGTACCAAATTTCTGACTTTGGTCACAACGTTATGTAACGAAACTGTTAAATTATTACTGAGGTGTATCTATTTTTTCAGCCCTTTCCTTATTTTCATTGACTGGTTGACATTACAACTGCAGTACAACCCACTTAAACTGGACACAAAGATTTCTAGATGAACAACATGGACATCAGCCTGTTATCGAATTCCTTCTGTCTGTTTAACTTGTTATGGAGAAAGTTGATAACATATTTTTATTTTTTATCATGTTCCTTCCATCTAGGTTAGTGAAATAACTTCTGACAAGCAAAATTATTCCCTAATTTTTCACGAACGAGTCTCAAGTTGACCTATTGACCCTTCCGCTAGGCCTAAACGATGCACTCGTGTCAGTTCGACAGATTTGTTTTGAAATGGAAATGGACTTTAACCATATGTTACAGTTTAATCAAATCACGCTGACCAAAGTTTACCACATTAAGTGACACAGATAAATTCTTCATTTAGTGACGTGTTATCCTTTCGAAAACATTCTCACGTGATCGAAAGTGATGATGTCAACACAATCGCGAAACGATCCTTCAAACACTTTCATTTCTAAATGACATTAGTCTACCGCTAGCTGCCATATTCACTGTCGTTTTGAGAAAATCACTTCACTTACCACAAAAATGATGTTAAATAACATCAAAAGAAACTTCACTATCTTCATTCCACCCTCCATTTTGAGTCGAGTTGGTTTTCTCGCCAATGAATCTCAATTAAAGTATCACGACCGAGCTAGGCTTGTAGACTGTATTCCTCGCCCGACGAGCACCTGCAGTCACTGAAATATCCTTCCGCAGAGAAAATATAATCCTTAGTAAAATCACAGTTTTCCGAGTATATAGTTGTATCACACACTTTTACCTTTGTATGAAGGTAATCATACAGTATTGACTTATATGATAACTGAGATGATGAACGTTAATACTAAAAATGAATGATCGAGATTAAAATGCGCGGAGTCTTAAATAGAACCAGCCTACTCACGTGCCTAGCACGACGTCATCGTTTTGTCACAATCACATGAGCCCCGTACACAACTCATTGAGCAATACACTCGCATATAAACACAGATAAGATATAAGACTTATCCGATGTATGCAGTTATTTCTTTCATTCGATAGTCCTGCTATTTTCGACTTTTAACTTGGATTTATTTAAGTAGTTTTAATAGCTAAAAAGATTTATATCCATACATATATATTGTGTCAACTTCCAAACGCAAGGCATAACTCTTGCCAGTTTGCATTACTGGCTGATTTAACCTTTGCGGTATTTCCCTCGCTTTGTTGTGTCAAGATAGTGAATCGCTGCACCTGAAATGCATAGCGGGCCTGGATTTCTAAACACAGATTTTTTAAGGAAATACTGCAAGGCCTAAATCAGCCAGTAGGCCTAATGGAGACTGGCAAAAGGTATGCCTTGCATTGGGAAGTTGATTGTGTATACATGTAGACCTATATATAGCTTTAATCTTATTAATTCATCATGTTCTTAAACATAATATATAGTTCTAAACTTTAATTTGTTAACTTGTTTATGAATGCTACCTAAATTTACGATGAAAAAACAATTTTAAGAAAATATATATCAAAAATTAAAAGATATCTAGAATTTGTATTTATCCAAGGCAGGTCTATACAGCGAACGCGCTAATTTGTCAAACATGCTGATAACAGTATACAAGTTTATTTACAACGTTCAGGGTTTAGATTTACTCACACTCATAAGAAGGCTATATATATTAAATCATTGTATAAGAACTGACGCACGGTCAGGCGAACCAGCTTTTGTATAGAGGGGCGATCACAAGGTATGTAGGCCTAAATAGGCTACCCGTCATAATTAATTCTTGGTGTGTAGGCCTATCTACCCGTCATACCTTCTTGGTGTGTATACTGACTCGACCACGTTCTATTTCAATAGGAAACACTTCCGTGAAATGTGATCTATATATGATCGCATTTGGTGGAGATATATATACTAAATACTTTGATTATTTTTTTTAACATTTGAATGACAAGGTCGATTTTAATCAGACTCTATTAATGTCAATGTATTTGTAATGGAAGAACATACAATAAAACAATACACATTGGGGAATTCATTTCGGAGTGTCACAAACGTTCATAGATACATATTAAAGCATCAGAATAATGAACTTCGTTCTGCTAAAAGAAGCAAATAAACTACTGGCGGTCGTTACACAAAACAACCATAAGACGAAGGTTACCCTCAGTGAAATAGTGCCACGGTTCCCAGGGACACACTTTTGTTTAACGTTCTGCATTAAAGGGTTTTACTTGCATGGTCGTATATACACATGCTTTCTAGTTTCTTGTTTTCTAGAATATATATATAAAGCTCCCAATGTACGTCTCTGCCTTGTTTAAACTAGACTCTAAATGCAAATAAATTCCGTATACTTATTTAAATATGCTATGATATAATGGACCAGATCGTCGAATATATTGTTGTCTCTTAACTTCAACCAGAGATCACACCAGTCTCTGTTTCAACAATACACGTTCCTTTCCTTCTGAATGGACTCTTGAAAACCGAAAATGTGAAATACAAAACCACAAACCATTAAAACCAAATTTATAGAAGATATATGATATACCAGACCCTAAGGTATGTATCACGACTTCCCTACCGAGGCCATAAGGTTAGAGACTGCTCCACGTTCACACTGGAACTGCTTTTACCAACACCTTGTACAATACGTCACTAATTGATACCACAATTTGACTGTGGCTCTGTATTTTCACTTTGTCTGGGAAATATCAAATACACATTGACGACAACCATGTGTTTATAAACATGTATATTTCTTCGTGTAAATATTCCTGTGCTTACGGACAACAGTTACTGATGGTTTGATTGCAACTACCACACGTGGGTCGGTATAGTTAGTATATGGTCCCTTAAATTACTGCCGAGAGAGTCCGACTCCATGAATAAAGCTGTAATATAGCAAGTGGGTATATAGAACATATCGCGTTTGAAATACATTTGATTTGAGAGAACAAGTACTAAGGATAGTAAGCTTCTGTCATATTGCTATGAATGCGACGTTTTGGTGTAGATACCAATACTGTTATAAAATAATCATTTTACAAATGTATAAAACTATTATGGCCCGTATACATATTGTATCATCGCAGTTAGTATACAACACTGATGTATCATCCAGTTAAATCTACCACATGTCCCTGCCTTGCATAGTATGCCAATCAACCAATTGTCGATCCAAGGCTAATCACAATGGCTATCTATCTGATTCTCCCTGCAGCACACTGTGTGCTGGTTGAATGTGTTCATCACCCACTGATGCAATGTCGTAATTAGTTCACAGAATCAGCATTGAGTGTGTGTCAGTTATCTGGTATAAACACTGGGCTTCACCGACAATACACAGCACCGTCCCGTTGTTCTTGTATACAGAGCTCACTGTAGTTGGCTGATTGCATTCAGTTGACATAATATAGCCTCAGGCTTTTCCGGTTGTAGTATCATTCAAACTGCTCTATTATGATCTGGAGTGTTCTATAATCATTTTTAAAACTATTGCACAACAAAGCAAAGGGTTGGCTGTCATTCCGGAGAATAGCAAGTTCGATATAGAGTTACTTGTAAGTCCTGTTGGGCCCTAGTTCCACAGCCAGAACTCTTAAAGGAAGGGTTCTACAGGAGGATCCACCGTTCTGTGTTTGTGCATTTCGTGAAAGTAACAGATAATTTACCATAAGGTTGACCAGCGATGGCGTGTTATGCCGCAGAGCTCTCCACACTCGGACCGTCGCTGAACGACATGCACCACTTCTCATTGTTCGTATTTATATTTTGAAAGAATGTGCGCTAGTGTTTATCAAATTGTCAAATATAGTCACCAGAGTCATCAGAATATAACCCTCGGTAATATCTTTCAACTGAATTTTGTAAACTGAAATGTCCACAAAGTTCGTCTCCACAAAACATATCTCGATAGCACCCCTCCTTTAAAAGAATGCTACGGCTTGAGAAGAACAACATAGCAAGCGGCATTTATATATGTTACCACACGTGTATCTTTTAATTTTCCCTTAAAATAACGTTTCAAACAAGTCTCAAATGGATTGTATTACAATAATGCATTTCATCTGCACAAACAGGGATATTTCAGGAATTCAATTTCTATTAAAAAAATTCTATGTCGGATTGTATTTCTAATCTTGTTGGCCCTAAGTTTCCCTCAGTTTCCCCAGTGACTCATATATGTACAAGGAAACGAAACAGTTTTAAACAGAAGCACGAGGAAGGCTCGCTGAACAGTTTTGGTTTTACCATGTACGATTGTGAGAACGTAATTCAACCCATGCATGAGCGGTTTCTTCTATTTCCTTGTCATGGAATCATATTTAATACTATTCAGTAACAATGCAAATCAATTCTTATGTTATTTCTTCCAGAAGGAAACCAAAAAACATGTGTGAATAATGTGTCTGTTATATGGGCTTACCTTAGTTGAAACGTGATCACTATATATAAGAACATAGGCTTGCATGGGGAAACCAGCTTAAGGTTTGTGAGAGGCTTCGGAAATTGGGCTTCAAGTTTAAAAGAAATAACATGTAACGATAGGTATGTACATACCTAAAAAAACATTGAGCGTTTCCGATGCTATAATGAAGCAGTCATATATATATATATATATATATATATATATATATATATATATATGAGTCATTCTCAAAATTCGTGCATATTTATGTTATATGTTTGTATCCTTCAAACTGAAGTAAAAGTTAACATTATTTTTATGATAGGCAATATATCTCAATTTGCTCTACCCATTACAGTAGTAAAATTGTAAAAAAATACAAAAACAATTTATGTTTAACCCCCAAAACCACTCGATTTTACCCTATTTTCAAATGTCACAACTCCAGTTGTCAATGGACATTTTTAGAATTTTTGTCTTTTTCCGTGTTGTTCTTAAAATTTGTGTCCGATTCTATGATTTATGATGTTGCAGCTACATGCTTGGCATGGTTTGAGGTATTTTTTATATTTTTAAAGTATTTTTTTAAAATGTTTAACTTTGTCACAAGGTTTGATGTCCATACCGTTACAGCACTGAAAAAAGTGCAATAATGATTACTCCCTGGAATCTCTTCTCATTCTCCTTCATGTTAGCAAGGACTGCCAAGAAGGTCAACATGGATGTTGAAGATTAAGAGAAAAAACTTCTTATTTATGAATTTATAACACATAAGGTAAGTTAAAATTTATGTCTGAGATTTTTGCATGTCCTTACCGTTACAGTGCCAACCACATTCAACTAATATCTATCTGAAGCCAAACAATGCCAGGTACCTCCGACAGATGGGGAAATCACTTCAAACCATGTTCTAAGTAACTTTTGGGGACCAGTTATTGTTTTAAAATTGGTTTTGCTATAGGTTGTCCATACCGCTACGGTCACAACCGTTATACTTGGGATTGTAACGGTAAGGACAGATATTTGTAACGGTAGTGACATTTTGGCAGTGTATTGGTGTTTGTATTAACAGATTTGAATATATATTCATATAAGTGTTTTGAAATCTAATTTTAATTCCATTTGTAAAAACCAAAATGAATGTTTTAGATGATATACTTCTTATAAGGAAGTTAGCTTTAAAGTTTGATTAATGTGTAACGGTTCGGACACATTTTGTAACGGTAGTGACATTTTGGCATTTTGTTTGGGTTTATAAACTCATTTGAATACTTATATTTATATAAGTGTTGTAGAATCTAATATTTCCTTCCAGTTTAAAAAGCGAAAACAACATTTTAGATGATATACTTCTTAAATGGCAGTTAACCTCCAAGCTTGATCCTTGTTTTGTAACGGTAAGGACTTACATGTAACGGTAGTGACATTTTGGTATTTTACTGATTCTAATCAACTTTAACAGATTGATAAAAAGATTACTTCAACGTTTTAGTGTCATATTTTTCAATCACATTCAAGTGTACGAAAATTGTATAAAGAAAATTGAAATAGGACAGTTAGCCCCAAAGTTTATTTTTTGTAATGGTAAGGACAGATAATTGTAACGGTATTGACATTATTGTAGTTTGAAAAAGCAAAAATTATCATTTAGAAAATTTACTTCAAATAAGAAAATACAAAATTAATCATGATAGTTAATGTGTGGTAATGAATTTAGCATTGATGATAAATTTCAGTTTTAATATACATTAATGTCAGATATTATGTAAATGATGATTAAATTTTGTCATTTCAGATTAAAGATGCCTTCAAAGAATGCATTGGAGCAAATAAGATAATATCCGCAAAGAATAATTCAAGATCCTGACAGAAGAAATTCTTACTTATCAAAGGAAAGGGTCAGGAACAAACAAAATTAAAAAATCCAATATCTACAAAATCGACATGATCAATGAATACTGTATTATTTTTACATAATATTACAAGCGGCAATTATTTGTTCAATGTTTCACATTTAATTCTTTCAGGTTCCAAATTTAATATGTAGAAAAGACTTTTCAAGAATGTTAAAATTGTTTTTGCTATTTTAGGTTGAAGGTTTCATTTTACAGGGTTAATCTGATAGCAGTTCCTGTTGATGAGAAAATGAGATGTGAGATGTGTACACTCTGTCCAGAAAATAAAAGTTTCAAATTATTTTTGTTGTATTGTTGAAAAATGTTTGCTGACTATTTTCATGACCACCAAATAAGAGTAACAGGCAACATTCAACGATAAAAGATGAATTATCAAGAACATTGAACAAAATATTACATTCATATCAAATGTTATGTTTCAACAAAAATACCCTCTTTGCATCAGTCGACCTTTTCCCTATTTTATCAAATATGTTGATGTTTTCATCAGACTCTCTCAAATATTGAACACATTGACTCTAATTTGAGGTTGACATCATGAATTGGATATAATTGAGTTTAACACATTTAATACATTTTCATCACTAAATCCTCAAGTGACACTGTCCATGCCGTTACAGGGGTAGTCCCGGACCGTTACATTTAAGATTTGTGTATCCATTCAAAAAGTATTTGTCAATTTATGCCTGTAAATTCTTGTGCAAGTATGTTTGTTAGTAGAGTTGTGGTTAATTATAAAATACAAGGTTTAGTCAGTTCTATATTTGTTTAATGTAGAACTTTATATGTTGAAAATTTAAGAAAATAATAATTTCAGTTTGTTAGTCCTATTTGAATCAAATAAATATATAAATTCCGAATTAATAAGTTTATTTTTATTGTAAAACTCAACTTAAGTGTATATCTGCACCAAAAATTACTTGAATAAGGACATTATTCATTTTGTAAAATTGGTTTTAAAATTCTGTAACGGTAGGGACAAATTTGTATTAAATTGCTCCCAAAGAGTATCAAAAATAAAAACGATGTTTTCTTAAGCTTGCATAATTTATATTTTATATATTCAGAATACTACAAAGACTAAAAACAACATTTAACGGCAAAACAAGCACACACAATTTTACATTTTGGCAATATGAAATATGCACGAATTTTGAGAATGACTCATATATATATATATATCATAGAATAAAGGGAATATTATTTCGATCAATATTCACATTTGGACCCATGTGGATGAGGTTCGTTCGATGTAAATCAGATTCGAACCTGCTGAGAAGAACTAGCTTTCATTGGACCTCTTTGAAGTTAAGTTGAATTTGGTTACAGGGCTAGATGAAGTCATACGGTGATGAACTCTTCTTTTACTTGTGGATTGTGAAATCTTCAGTCTGATTGAAATCGACCGTTTTCCGAGGAATAAAAGTTGCAAAGTAGCGTATCTACTGAGATATGAACTCATATCGTTCAGAGGTTTTCTCGCAAAACCGTCTGATAACAGCCCGTAGGTTCCCGTGTTCTGACGTCATTCAGTTAACCAATCACAGGCCCTCCAACAAAAGCTTTCGGTGCGAGAAGCTAGGGGTAGGTTACCCCAAACAGCTATCCTCACGTCTGTTGCGAATGCTTTCAAAACGGCAACCGTTTAAAAAGTATGATGTGATTGGTCAGCTATTTGACCGGGCTTGTCTGCGCTATAAACTGGTACGGAACACTCGCCGGTACGAGGTGTGTGTCCTCAGATCTTGTGGCGAGGAATCTGTAGAACCAGTTCGTATCCCGATATGAACGTTTTTGCAGAGTTAATTCCTCGGAACAGGGTCGATTTTAATCAGACTGGTGAAACCTTCAAACTTTTCACATTATATCATTCAAATACCAAATTTTCACATTATAACATTCAAATACCAAACCTTCAAACTTTCCACAGCATATCATTGAAAAACCAAGTTTTTAACTTTCCATATTATATATGTCATTGAAATGCCATTACAATACTGACATCAAGGCATTGTGAACATATTGTTTTGTTATTTAAAAAATCACATTAGATATAGCAAATATTTAGAATATCATAAATTTCATGAAAAGATAACATCGTAGTTTCATCATCTTTTTGAAACATTGATTTCTGATTTTTCAGGTTTTTGAAAGTTATAGCTTAAGATATCGTCACTGTGATACAATGCTGTATATGACACCATAGCGATGAAATGTCATCAATCTGATGAAATCATATCATTGTGACGGCATATGTTTTTAAAAAGAACACTTTTTAATATAATAACTGCTTTGATAACCAAATGCGTCATATAAGAATTTGATATCGAGTTTTAACATAAAGTTATTGTTTATAAAGCTATAAATTATAGCTTTGTCACCTCAACAAGTCGATATCACGATGTTTGTACATTAAAAGCATTGTGATATCATAAAGTTTGTAAATTAATAGCATTGTGATATTATCGAGTTTGTATATTAAACAATATGATATTATCGTTTTTGTTTATTAACAGCATCATGATATACTATCATGTGTGTATATCAATAGTATTGTGATATAACCAGCTTTGTTTGTTAATAGCAGTGTGGTATGATGTAGTTTGTAGATACATTGTATTGTGATATCAACAAGTTTGTTGATTAATAGGTTCATGGTGTCATCTAGTTTGTATATTAACAGCACTGTGATATCACCAAGTGTGCAGATTAATAACATTGTGATATTACTAAGTTTGTATATTAATACATTCATGATATCATCTATTTTGCAGATTAATAGCATTGTGATATCATCTCGTTATTGGCATCATAACATTGTGATAAATTCAAATTTGATTAACTCAGATCAGATTATACAATACTGATTTATGAACTCGAAACACGTTCTATTGCAGAGACTAGCGATATCTTCATTGTAGATGTTTCTTAATCTCGTGTACCAGGTCGAAATCTCTGTATGGACAGTGTAGTGTTCCTGTGTAGATGTTTCTTAATCTCGTGTACCAGGTCGAACTCTCTGTATGGACAGTGTAGTGTTCCTGTGTGGATGTTAGGTCGGATATATCATTACGTATATATACTTACTTACATACTTACTTACGCTTGTCCTGTGTGTCATTGTATTAGATGTGTGAATGTTGATTGGGAAATTTGTACAGTAAATGATGTAAACTGAAATATTGATATATCTCATCATTCAATAATTCATGCAGCGGAAATTATTTCGAAAGATGTTCCGTGTTACCACTTACGTTTCCGTGACGAATTGAATATAATAATATCATTTTTAAATAATGACGTTATTAACATTTCACAAATCTTCCGCCATGGTTTCACAAACCTTCAACCATGGTTTCACAAACCTTCAACCATGGTTTCACAAACCTTCAACCATGGTTTCACAAACCTTCCGCCATGGTTGCACAAACTTTCTGCCATGGTTTCACAAACCTTATTTGTTCTCATGGACGCTAAATCCCGATATACCTATAACTATCTGAACACTGCACCAATCAGGAGAAACGTGAAGATACGTGAAACAGTGTGAAGTCAGCTGCCCGTCGCCTGCAATGTGAAACAGTGTGAAGTCAGCTGCCCGTCGCCTGCAATGTGAAACAGTGTGAAGTCAGCTGCCCGTCGCCTGCAATGTGAAACAGTGTGAAGTAAGCTGCCCGTCGCCTGCAATGTGAAACAGTGTGAAGTAAGCTGCCCGTCGCCTGCAATGTGAAACAGTGTGAAGTAAGCTGCCCGTCGCCTGCAATGTGAAACAGTGTGAAGTAAGCTGCCCGTCGACTGCAATGTGAAACAGTGTGAAGTAAGCTGCCCGTCGCCTGCAATGTGAAACAGTGTGAAGTAAGCTGCCCGTCGACTGCAATGTGAAACAGTGTGAAGTAAGCTGCCCGTCGACTGCAATGTGAAGCAGTGTGAAGTAAGCTGTCCGTCGCCTGCAATGTGAAACAGTGTGAAGTAAGCTGTCCGTCGCCTGCAATGTGAAACAGTGTGAAGTCAGCTGCCCGTCGACTGCAATGTGAAACAGTGTGAAGTAAGCTGTCCGTCGCCTGCAATGTGAAACAGTGTGAAGTAAGCTGCCCGTCGACTGCAATGTGAAACAGTGTGAAGTAAGCTGCCCGTCGCCTGCAATGTGAAACAGTGTGAAGTAAGCTGCCCGTCGCCTGCAATGTGAAACAGTGTGAAGTAAGCTGCCCGTCGACTGCAATGTGAAACAGTGTGAAGTAAGCTGCCCGTCGCCTGCAATGTGAAACAGTGTGAAGTAAGCTGCCCGTCGCCTGCAACGTGAAACAGTGTGAAGTAAGCTGCCCGTCGCCTGCAATGTGAAACAGTGTGAAGTAAGCTGCCCGTCGCCTGCAATGTGAAACAGTGTGAAGTAAGCTGCCCGTCGCCTGCAATGTGAAACAGTGTGAAGTAAGCTGCCCGTCGCCTGCAATGTGAAACAGTGTGAAGTAAGCTGCCCGTCGCCTGCAATGTGAAACAGTCTGAAGTAAGCTGCCCGTCGACTGCAATGTGAAACAATGTGAAGTAAGCTGCCCGTCGCCTGCAATGTGAAACAGTGTGAAGTAATTAAGCTGCCCGTCGACTGCAATGTGAAACAGTGTGAAGTAAGCTGCGCGTCGCCTGCAATGTGAAACAGTGTGAAGTAATTAAGCTGCCCGTCGACTGCAATGTGAAACAGTGTGAAATAAGCTGCCCGTCGACTGCAATGTGAAACAGTGTGAAGTAAGCTGCCCGTCGACTGCAATGTGAAACAGTGTGAAAAAAACTGCCCGTCGCCTGCAATGTGAAACAGTGTGAAATAAGCTGCCCGTCGACTGCAATGTGAAACAGTGTGAAGTAAGCTGTCCGTCGACTGCAATGTGAAACAGTGTGAAGTAAGCTGCCCGTCGACTGCAATGTGAAACAGTGTGAAGTAAGCTGCCCGTCGACTGCAATGTGAAACAGTGTGAAGTAAGCTGCCCGTCGACTGCAATGTGAAACAGTGTGAAATAAGCTGCCCGTCGACTGCAATGTGAAACAGAGTGAAGTAAGCTGCCCGTCGCCTGCAATGTGAAACAGTGTGAAGTAAGCTGTCCGTCGCCTGCAATGTGAAACAGTGTGAAGTAAGCTGTCCGTCGCCTGCAATGTGAAACAGTGTGAAGTAAGCTGCCCGTCGACTGCAATGTGAAACAGTGTGAAGTAAGCTGCCCGTCGCCTGCAATGTGAAACAATGTGAAGTAAGCTGCCCGTCGACTGCAATGTGAAACAGTGTGAAATAAGCTGCCCGTCGACTGCAATGTGAAACAGTGTGAAATAAGCTGCCCGTCGACTGCAATGTGAAACAGTGTGAAATAAGCTGCCCGTCGACTGCAATGTGAAACAGTGTGAATTAAGCTGCCCGTCGACTGCAATGTGAAACAGTGTGAAATAAGCTGCCCGTCGACTGCAATGTGAAACAGTGTGAAATAAGCTGCCCGTCGACTGCAATGTGAAACAGTGTGAAGTAAGCTGCCCGTCGACTGCAATGTGAAACAGTGTGAAGTAAGCTGCCCGTCGACTGCAATGTGAAACAGTGTGGAGTAAGCTGCCTGTCTACTGCAATGTGAAACAGTGTGAAGTAAGCTGTCCGTCGCCTGCAATGTGAAACAGTGTGGAGTGAGCTGCCCGTCGACTGCAATGTGAAACAGTGTGAAGTAAGCTGCCCGTCGACTGCAATGTGAAACAGTGTGAAGTAAGCTGTCCGTCGCCTGCAATGTGAAACAGTGTGAATTAAGCTGCCCGTCGACTGCAATGTGAAACAGTGTGAAATAAGCTGCCCGTCGACTGCAATGTGAAACAGTGTGAAATAAGCTGCCCGTCGACTGCAATGTGAAACAGTGTGGAGTAAGCTGCCCGTCGGCTGCAATGTGAAACAGTGTGGAGTAAGCTGCCCGTCGACTGCAATGTGAAACAGTGTGGAGTGAGCTGCCCGTCGCCTGCAATGTTTGACTGTATCGACTCCTGTTCTGTCAACACCGTCGCCGGTTTCACTTTATTTATCAATCCCCTCGCTCAGTGGTAGCCAAACCAACCTGCCCAGTCTCTTGACGAACTGTTTGCTTACTCTCACTTCGTCTTCGTACTTAGTCTAACATTTAGCCTCTGAAATGAATTTTCTTGTAAAATATAAACATTTGAAAACAAATAAATTAAAATAAAAAGGAGCCTCTGAGACGTATGTTAAACTGAGCTCTGTAGTCTTGTTGTAGTCTTGTTGTAGTCTTGTTGTAGTCTGGCTGTAGTCTTGTTGTAGTCTTGTTGTAGTCTTGTTGTAGTCTTTCCTAGACACTTTATAAGTTAATGGGTCTGGATGACAGACTATACTTCGTACTATGAAACACGTTGGGAACACACATGGTTGTAATGCTATGGATAGTTTATATAAGTTTGTATGTAAAGTATGTGATTATATAAACTGATTATTATAACAATGGATCATTCGCATATTTTCGCTGTACTTCTTTTATATAACTTCATTATTATATAAAGCTCAAATTCTCTGAATAATACAAATACCTAATTCAAACCGTACAATCCTGAGCGTTGTGCAACACTTCGCCGGTATCAGTAACCTGGTGGTGTTATAGTAGACTGAAATTTTATCAATGAAATTTAATTTCCAGATCTGAAAGACGACGGTTTAGAAAGAATTACTGTATATCATATGTTTTTCTATCAGGAAAAGTGTTATTTCAATGGAAAATACTTTGTCTGCTGTTTTGTGTTTGTAATGTGTATACAGATAGCTAGGACTGTCATGTGAGATATCAAAACATCATTCAATACGCCTAAATAACTTGACACAAATCCTAGAAACAAGTCACAAGTTAGTAATGAAAACTAGTGTATGATATTATTAAGTCACCTGATGTTGGATTTCCTACAAAAAAGGACTTGCTTTAAGGCGTACAATTTTAGGAAAAGTAAAGGCGAGGCAAGTCAATGATTCAGGGGACTGCGTGGTCTGGGACGGTACCACGAGATTCAGTGTGACACCAGAGTTTTGTTCAGGAGGTAAACGCTATTATGACACCCAACCATATGCTCATGAACAGGACAGTGTAGCTCAGTTCAGTTGGGTGAAAAGCACGTGACCCAAGGAGGGACACGCATCCGAAATAAGGCTTAGTCATTTCTCGCCTGTTGAAGAAAGGTTGAACTGCCTTGCCTAGACTTGCAGCGGTTCTCTAGAACATTGTTTCTTCTCTACATTACAAACAACGTCGGTATAACATATCGATATTACATGTTAAATGCATAATATTAAACATAACTTAAACATATTTGATGAAATTGTTGTTCCCTTTCTCTCCAAGCGCCATATCAACTTTACCTACCAACGTTTTGTATATCGTCAGTTTTTAATGTTTATTCTATGCTTTTTGTCAGGAATTTCTCATTCGTAATGCAAATTCGTACTTTTCGCTGCTTTTCGATTTTTCATTGGTATGACTGAACGTACAGGTCAGGATGTATGGCACTTATTTCTAACACTATTTATCTACAGAGGGTTGCTGCAAGTCTATACAGTTGTTGAGTGCACTGTGATGCAATGTATAAGCACATCATGACGTATTCAGTGTACATACAAGTGGATGTAGTAATCTGGGAGTGGTCTGTATTCTGATGTGTAATACTATGAGATGACAGTTTCACGGTGACCTCGCACAGACAGTCACCGCGGCTCACAGGAGAGAAAGTTCATCAAACTGCCTCAGGTCATACCGCTACCTGCCATCCACAGAGAACTACTTGTAAAGTTGCCATGTAGAATCCGATAGTGTATAATTGTGTTTTATCTAATTATAATAGCAAATAATTCATAATTTCAAACTAACTCTTCCACAAATTCAATTCCAATTAAAGCGAACTATACAAATTGCATATTTATTTAGCTCGATATACCTAGTTAGCGTGTTTGATCAGTAAGATGATACACCTTCCTGCCCAAAATCACCTTCCCACGACGAGGTGAAAACATATAGAAGAGAAGAGAAGAGTTTTTAAAGGTTTCTGTCCCGAATCAGGATACCCGTTAAAAGATATCTGCCCAAAATGAGGATACACGTTCTTAAAGGTATCTATCCAAAATGAAGATGTCAGTTCTGAAAGATATCTTACCTAAAAGATGATAGCAGTTCTTAAAAGTATCTGTCCTAAATGAGGATGCCAGTTCTTAGAGGTTCTGGCCTGAATCAGGATAGGAAGGTCCCGGTTTTTAAAGGTATCTTACCTAAAATATTATACCCGTGCTTAAATGATATCTGTATAATGTAGAGGTTATACCAGTTATTATAGGTTCGGGCCTAATGATGAAACCCGCGATTAAAGGGTATCTATCCTAAATGATGAAACCCGCGATTAAAGGGTATCTATCCTAAATGATGAAACCCGCGGTTAAAGGGTATCTATCCTAAATGATAAAACCCGCGATTAAAGGGTATCTATCCTAAATGATGAAACCCGTGATTAAAGGGTATCTATCCTAAATGATGAAACCCGTGATTAAAGGGTATCTATCCTAAATGATGAAACCCGCGATTAAAGGGTATCTATCCTAAATGATGAAACCCGCGGTTAAAGGGTATCTATCCTAAATGATGAAACCCGCGGTTAAAGGGTATCTATCCTAAATGATGAAACCCGCGGTTAAAGGGTATCTTTCCTGAATGAGGATACCTGTTTTAAAAGAGTCTGTTATAAATGGAAGATGCCCGTTTTAAGAGACCTTTAAATAAGGTATAAGGGTATTTTCTAATCAGGTGGATATACATAAACACTTTAGTTGACCAGTATGAACTACCTGCATCATGTATTGTAGAACACGGATATAGCGAACAGTTCGTTATATCCGCGTTCTCCTGTATGTGCGTATACAGGTAAGTCTTGTACCTGCTTCATGTAATTATGAGGTGCCTTTATTCACCTGTATAGTTGTATACAGGGTGTATTCATTCATCTGTATAGTTGTTTACAGTGTGTATTCATTCACATGTATAGTTGTATACAGTGTGTATTCATTCATCTGTATAGTTGTATACAGTGTGTATTCATTCATCTGTATAGTTGTATACAGTGTGTATTCATTCACCTGTATAGTTGTATACAGTGTGTATTCATTCACATGTATAGTTGTATACAGTGTGTATTCATTCACATGTATAGTTGTATACAGTGTGTATTCATTCACATGTATAGTTGTATACAGTGTGTATTCATTCACCTGTATAGTTGTATTCAGTGTGTATTCATTCATCTGTATAGTTGTATACAGTGTGTATTCATTCACATGTATACATAGTTGTATACAGTGTGTATTCATTCACCTGTATAGTTGTATTCAGTGTGTATTCATTCATCTGTATAGTTGTATACAGTGTGTATTCATTCACCTGTATAGTTGTATACAGTGTGTATTCATTCACATGTATAGTTGTATACAGTGTGTATTCATTCACATGTATAGTTGTATACAGTGTGTATTCATTCACATGTATAGTTGTATACAGTGTGTATTCATTCACCTGTATAGTTGTATTCAGTGTGTATTCATTCATCTGTATAGTTGTATACAGTGTGTATTCATTCACATGTATAGTTGTATACAGTGTGTATTAATTCACATGTATAGTTGTATACAGTGTGTATTCATTCACATGTATAGTTGTATTCAGTGTGTATTCATTCATCTGTATAGTTGTATACAGTGTGTATTCATTCACCTGTATAGTTGTATACAGTGTGTATTCATTCACATGTATAGTTGTATACAGTGTGTATTCATTCACATGTATAGTTGTATACAGTGTGTATTCATTCACATGTATAGTTGTATACAGTGTGTATTCATTCACATGTATAGTTGTATACAGTGTGTATTCATTCACATGTATAGTTGTATACAGTGTTTATTCATTCACCTGTATAGTTGTATACAGTGTGTATTCATTCACCTGTATAGTTGTATACAGTGTGTATTCATTCACCTGTGTAGTTGTATTCAGTGTGTATTCATTCATCTGTATAGTTGTATACAGTGTGTATTCATTCACCTGTATAGTTGTATACAGTGTGTATTCATTCACATGTATAGTTGTATACAGTGTGTATTCATTCACCTGTATAGTTGTATACAGTGTGTATTCATTCACCTGTATAGTTGTATTCAGTGTGTATTCATTCATCTGTATAGTTGTATACAGTGTGTATTCATTCACCTGTATAGTTGTATACAGTGTGTATTCATTCACCTGCATGTATAGTTGTATACAGTGTGTATTCATTCACCTGTATAGTTGTATTCAGTGTGTATAACACCTGTATAGTTGTATACAGTGTGTATTCATTCACCTGTATAGTTGTATTCAGTGTGTATAACACCTGTATAGTTGTATACAGTGTGTATTCATTCATCTGTATAGTTGTATACAGTGTGTATTCCATCCTAAGAGAGAAATGCGGGTATGAATAATTTCGATTTGATGAAATGACATTTTGATATGTTGCATTGGTTGTGTGTTATGTGTAAACACGCGAGTATACCTTAGTATTTCTAAAATGTCTAACTATCAGATAATCATGTTTTTATATTCTTTGAATGACGAAATATAATCTGAAAGTACTACAGTTTCCTGTTGAGAGGGGTTATCGTGACAAAGCCCAACTCCTTCTATTATTAGTGGCGGTGTTTCTTAATTTACGCAACGTTTCAGGAAATGACTCGTCCGCTCTCTGTGTGTCTCCTCTGGGTGTGTTGACACAGTCGTAATGGCGACTCCCTGTTTCTATGGCAACCCTAATTCGACACATAGTCGGTGTAACACGTCTACACTGTATACACTAACTCCTGCCTCTGTTCAAATACAGACCGAGACACCCATACAGACTACCTAGGGGCAGCAAGATTCCATCACGATATTTCTGGACTGCCCCCAAATGTGTATGCTAAATTCTTTATCAGTAATTTAATTAATCTGATAAATACTTCGATGTCAAACTCAATGAAGTAAACACACCGCTCTACCTTGACTCTACACACCAGTTTCTTTGACAAATTACAATGATTCATTTTGATACATTTACGGTGAAATATTCATAGTTTGAACATTCGAGATCGGGCTGCATAGAGTCATTCAATGAAATACGGAATGACTTACTTCGACGTATAATGTTCGTCGATTGAAGTTAACTGTATATAATGTTAACATTAGTTATATATATCGATTGTACATACACACATATGCTAGCTGCCTGTTTATCATACACTGCAACATGTACAGACGAAACAAGTTTTAGAATCATAACATGTTTATAAAGTGAGACAACAGATGTACCTTTCACTCCCTGCGTGTAACCTACGAGGGGGGTTCAATAAGTGTTGCAACTTCAATATAAAACAAACTCGCGTAACTTTTTTTTTTTTACTTTTATTTTTCAATATGACCTAATAAACCTTCATCTCAATACACTAATTCCACTTCTCTTTAAGGCTGTTGATGTCACTTTTGTAGAAGTCTTCGGGTTGCCCCCTAACCACGCCTCTGTGGCAGCCTTGACATCTTCGTCATTCCGGAAGTGCCTTCCAAGTAGGGCGGATTTGAGGTTTCCGAACAGAAAGTAACCGCTGGAGGGTTAGGTCTCGGCTGTAGGGTTGGTGATTCAGCTATTCGAATCCACATTCACGTATAGCGGCCTTTGCAGTTCTATAGACTTGTGAACTCGAGCATTGTCATGTAAAAACAGAACACCACGTGACAGCATTCCATGACGTTTCTGTCGAATTGTTTTTCGCATTTTTCCCATTAGCTTGGTATAATACTGACCATTCATTGCAGTTTTGGGTGGCAAGTAATCAGTTATGCCTTTTGCATCCCAACAGATGGTGGCCATAGCCTTGCCAGCTGATGGTTGAGTGCGAAACATCAGTGGAGGCGGAGAACTTGGGTGCGTCCACTACTTGGATTCCAGTTTAGTTTCAGGGTCTCAGTGGTGGATCAAGGTTTCGTCACCCGTCACCAGACGAGATAGAAACCCGGTTTCGTCAGCATTGTGAAGATCCAGGAGCTCCACACAACTTTCGGTTCTATGATAGCGACCTTGTGCCGTGAGGTTTCTGGGTACTCAACTTGTAGATATCGTGGACATACCAAGATGATCATGAATGATTTTGTCAACACTTCCAAAAAATGGAATTCCAAAGACAGTTCAGACACTTTGACACGGCGGTCAGCTTAAACTCTTCTTTCGATAGCGGCAAAAACTTCTGGTTGTGTGACTTCTGAGGGCCTCAATGACCGTGGGTCATCGTTTAAGGACTCCAACCCCTTTTAAAACTAAGACCAGAGACAAACTGTTGAATAGTAAGGAGCTTCCTTATTCATCAAATAATGAAATTACATAACGATAATGTCTTTCTGTAGCGTTGCATCCCTCCTTGGTATAGAACTTGATCACAGCGCGTTGTTCATGTTTGAGAAATTCCATGATTAAGAAGCAACTATTATATTTAAACAAGTAGTTGTCACTAAGGTGACATGATCCCCCGCCGCAAATTAATACTTCAAAATTGAAAAATAATGTCAAGATCAGCAAAATCGACTGTCGAACAAAAATTCAATTCAAATTCCACTGTGTCCTTGAGAATGGTGTGAAGGTCACCAAAATCTAATCATCCCTTTGTCTTCCCTAGGAGGTGCTTTGTGTAAGATATGTTGAAATTCCGGCGAATGGTACTTGACATATCCGGCTGACAAGCTTTACATGTACATTAACATGTCGAAAAATTCAAAGTTCCACTGTGACCTTGAGAATAATGTCAAGGTCACCAAATTCTAATCAGCCCTTTGTCTTCCCTAGGAGGTGCTTTGTATAAGATATGATTGAATTCCAGTGCATCGTTCTTTAATTGAGATATCCCGCTGACTATAGCTTTACATGTACATTAACATGTCGAAAAATTCAAAGTTCCACTGTGACCTTGAGAATAATGTCACGGTCACCAAAATCTAATCAGCCCGTCGTCTTTCCTTGGAGAAGCTATGCGTAAGATATGAAGAGAATCCAGCTAATGGTTCTTGAGATATCCCGCTGACAAGGATAAAATGACAAAGTCTCGTTGAAATGAAGGTCAAAGTCACAAACCTATGTAGGACCATTACTCTCCCTATTATGAACCCATATGTAAAATATGAAGAGAATCATATCAGTTTTTGAGTTATTTCATTTCGTACAGACGTACGGACGCCAATACTTTATCCCCCGCTTCGCGCTAAACGCGCGGCGGGGGATAATAATGTTTGTGTCTAGAATTCTTTTTTCACATAAGTCAATATTATATTTTTACTAAAGTAACACCTGCTGACACTGTTTATGTAAACATACATGTCCAGCTGGAAAAATTGACCCCCCCCCCCCCCCTTTCCAAAACATCTATTGTTATATATATAAAACATCTCATATTATTTTATGTTACTAGCAAGTAACTTGTAGATAAGAACGACAACCCCTCCGTCCTTTTCTAGACTGGTGACAGCACTGAAGGTCAAAGGTTAAACTCGACGTAGTGCGCGTTCCGTAACAGCTGCTCGCTAATACAGTCGTGTTTTTCTTTCTCATCGATTAGTCGGCTAAAGACAGCATGAGCAGTCTACATTAACTGCATCCCACTGCGTCTATACTGCGAATAATGACTGTTTGCTATTGTGACGTGAACATCTATTTAAAGATTTGCACCTTGTCGTTCGTCGCCGTAATATCGTATCTACCAAACGTCACAGATTAATTTACCGATATATTTAAAACAACTCACATACTGATATACCTACATACGTGTATGAAGAAATAGTGAGAGCATATTTAATTGATTTTTTTAAACATTAGAGCGCCCTTAACATAAAGTTTTGAACTGGTTGAATTCGAGGCAGATTTATAGAAAACTGATAGTTCAGAATCAGAAAAAATAGTTCAGTTGTTTCACAGAACCAATTCAGGAACGAATATAGATCGAGTTCCATACTTATTTGCTATAAAGAGTCGATCTTATTTTCCTTTAAAGTCAATATAAGTTTCATATGACGTTTCTTCTTGTTAAATACTTTTATCGATTAAGTTTATACTAAAAGTGCACACCTGCGAGTTGAGAAAGAGACACGCACCTGTTAGTGACGGGACTACTTTCCTGCAGTGCCAACCCTCATGATCGCCACTGGCGCGGCTTAACTGTCGAATCCCGAACAAACTGAGTTCGTCTCAGCCGCATTGATCGATGTGCACTGCATGCATCTCCCAGAGCGCTCTCAAACATAATGTTTACTTATTTGTTTTGTCTGGGACATGGTTTAATGGGTTAGTGTTTTAAAACTTTTATTTTCGTCCGAGCCAATTGACTCAAAGGAAAGTCACCCAGTGTATCGCGTCTTGTGGTTAGAAGTTTGAAGCAGGTGAAATAAACAGGAGATTTTTGACAGTTTTTATGCTACATCGATAGGCCTAAACGTTAAACTGAAATAGTCAAAATAGACGACGTTTCATAATCTTGTTGATCTTCTCATAAATTCATGTTATATAACTTTTATTAAATTTCGATTTTTTTTTTTATTACTGTTGGACATTAACTCTTCGTGAAAACTGTACTTGGTTTATTTCGTTTAAATATGTTTAATTAAAGTTGTTTTCATATGTAGGTATTCCACACATGTCCCCAGAGGGACACTTCAGTCAGTTATAGAATGCCAAGCCCGGTGTAACAATTAAGAAGTCACAATTGCAGTCACAGAAGTCACTCCATGGCCAGTGATTTCTTCCTTACCAATAACGTAAGAAATGATTTGAGTAATAGTTGTGTAGAGAAAATGTATTAATAGGCCCTATCCGTGTATCAAGATATTTGCTAAGCAAACGTTGCCATGGTCAATTTTCAAAAATCACAGTTACCAGTACTACGTATAAGTATATGCCTCTAAAGCAAAATATTAAGAAAACAAAAACCTAATAATAATACGTATATATGTTCAGTGGTACAGTGTTGATATGGAGAACCTTACTGTGCATGTTTCTTAGCGCTTCACTACTCGTATGCAGAATTCTCTCTACCTGGCAATATACCCTCCTAGCACAGCCCCCCTCCCCCCTACCTGGCAATATACCCTCCTAGCACAGTCCCCCTACCTGGCAATATACCCTCTTAGCACAGTTCCCCCTACCTGGCAATATACCCTCCTAGCACAGTCCCCCTACCTGGCAATATACCCTCTTAGCACAGTTACCCCTACCTGGCAATATACCCTCCTAGCACAGTCCCCCTACCTGGCAATATACCCTCTTAGCACAGTTCCCCCTACCTGGCAATATACACTCCTAGCACAGTTCCCCCTACCTGGCAATATACCCTCTTAGCACAGTTCCCCCTGCCTGGCGATATACCCTCTTAGCACAGTTCCCCCTACCTGGCAATATACCCTCCTAGCACAGTTCCCCCTACCTGGCGATATACCCTCTTAGCACAGTTCCGCCTACCTGGCAATATACCCTCTTAGCACAATTCCCCCTACCTGGCGATATACCCTCCTTGCACAGTTCCCCCTACCTGGCAATATACCCTCCTAGCACAGTTCCCCCTACCTGGCAATATACACTCCTAGCACAGTTCCCCCTACCTGGCAATATACCCTCTTAGCACAGTTCCCCCTGCCTGGCGATATACCCTCCTAGCACAGTTCCCCCTACCTGGCAATATACCCTCCTAGCACAGTTCCCCCTACCTGGCAATATACCCTCTTAGCACAGTTCCCCCTACCTTTGCGATTTACCCTCCTAGCACAGTCCCCCTACCTGGCAATATACCCTCCTAGCACAGTCCCCCTACCTGGCAATATACCCTCTTAGCACAGTTCCCTCTACCTGGCAATATACTCTCCTAGCACAGTTCCCCCTACCTGGCAATATACCCTCTTAGCACAGTTCCCCCTACCTGGCAATATACCCTCCTAGCACAGTTCCCCTACCTGGCAATATACTCTCCTAGCACAGTTCCCCCTACCTGGCAATATACCCTCTTAGCACAGTTCCCTCTACCTGGCAATATACTCTCCTAGCACAGTTCCCTCTACCTGGCAATATACCCTCTTAGCACAGTTCCCTCTACCTGGCAATATACTCTCCTAGCACAGTTCCCCCTACCTGGCAATATACCCTCTTAGCACAGTTCCCTCTACCTGGCAATATACTCTCCTAGCACAGTTCCCCCTACCTGGCAATATACCCTCCTAGCACAGCCCCCCTACCTGGCAATATACCCTCTTAGCACAGTTCCCCCTACCTGGCAATATACACTCCTAGCACAGTTCCCCCTACCTGGCAATATACCCTCTTAGCACAGTTCCCCCTACCTGGCGATATACCCTCCTAGCACAGTTCCCCCTACCTGGCAATATACCCTCCTAGCACAGTTCCCCCTACCTGGCAATATACCCTCTTAGCACAGTTCCCCCTACCTGGCGATATACCCTCCTAGCACAGTCCCCCTACCTGGCAATATACCCTCTTAGCACAGTTCCCCCTACCTTGCAATATACACTCCTAGCACAGTTCCCCCTACCTGGCAATATACACTCCTAGCACAGTTCCCCCTACCTGGCGATATACACTCCTAGCACAGTTCCCCCAACCTGGCAATATACCCTCCTAGCACAGTTCCCCCTACCTGGCAATATACCCTCCTAGCACAGTTCCCCCTACCTGGCAATATACCCTCCTAGCACAGTTCCCCCTACCTGGCAATATACCCTCTTAGCACAGTTCCCCCTACCTGGCGATATACCCTCCTAGCACAGTCCCCCTACCTGGCAATATACCCTCTTAGCACAGTTCCCCCTACCTTGCAATATACACTCCTAGCACAGTTCCCCCTACCTGGCAATATACACTCCTAGCACAGTTCCCCCTACCTGGCGATATACACTCCTAGCACAGTTCCCCCAACCTGGCAATATACCCTCCTAGCACAGTTCCCCCTACCTGGCAATATACCCTCCTAGCACAGTTCCCCCTACCTGGCAATATACCCTCCTAGCACAGTTCACCCTTCCTTGCAATATACCCTCTTAGCACAGTTCCCCCTACCTGGCAATATACCCTCCTAGCACAGTTCCCCCTACCTGGCAATATACCCTCTTAGCACAGTTCCCCCTACCTGGCGATATACCCTCCTAGCACAGTCCCCCTACCTGGCAATATACCCTCTTAGCACAGTTCCCCCTACCTTGCAATATACACTCCTAGCACAGTTCCCCCTACCTGGCAATATACACTCCTAGCACAGTTCCCCCTACCTGGCGATATACACTCCTAGCACAGTTCCCCCAACCTGGCAATATACCCTCCTAGCACAGTTCCCCCTACCTGGCAATATACCCTCCTAGCACAGTTCCCCCTACCTGGCAATATACCCTCCTAGCACAGTTCCCCCTACCTGGCAATATACCCTCTTAGCACAGTTCCCCCTACCTGGCGATATACCCTCCTAGCACAGTCCCCCTACCTGGCAATATACCCTCTTAGCACAGTTCCCCCTACCTTGCAATATACACTCCTAGCACAGTTCCCCCTACCTGGCAATATACACTCCTAGCACAGTTCCCCCTACCTGGCGATATACACTCCTAGCACAGTTCCCCCAACCTGGCAATATACCCTCCTAGCACAGTTCCCCCTACCTGGCAATATACCCTCCTAGCACAGTTCACCCTTCCTTGCAATATACCCTCTTAGCACAGTTCCCCCTACCTGGCAATATACCCTCTTAGCACAGTCCCCCTACCTGGCAATATACCCTCTTAGCACAGTTACCCCTACCTGGCAATATACACTCCTAGCACAGTTCCCCCTACCTGGCAATATACACTCCTAGCACAGTTCCCCCTACCTGGCAATATACCCTCTTAGCACAGTTCCCCCTACCTGGCAATATACCCTCCTAGCACAGTTCCCCCCTACCTGGTAATATTCCCTTCTAGCACAGTTCCCCCTACCTGGCAATATACCCTCTTAGCACAGTTCCCCCTATCTGGCAATATACCCGCCTATCACAGTCCCCCTACCCGGCAATATACCCTCCTAGCACAGTCCCCCTACCTGGCAATATACACTCCTAGCACAGTTCCCCCTACCTGGCAATATACACTCCTAGCACAGTTCCCCCTACCTGGCAATATACACTCCTAGCACAGTTCCCCCTACCTGGCAATATACCCTCCTAGCACAGTTCCCCCTACCTGGCAATATACCCTCCTAGCACAGTCCCCCTACCTGGCAATATACCCTCCTAGCACAGTCCCCCTACCTGACAATATACACTCCTAGCACAGTTCCCCCTACCTGGCAATATACCCTCCTAGCACAGTTCCCCCTACCTGGCAATATACACTCCTAGCACAGTTCCCCCTACCTGGCAATATACCCTCCTAGCACAGTTCCCCCTACCTGGCAATATACCCTCCTAGCACAGTTCCCCCTACCTGGCAATATACACTCCTAGCACAGTTCCCCCTATCTGGCAATATACCCTCCTAGCACAGTTCCCCCTACCTGGCAATATACACTCCTAGCACAGTTCCCCCTACCTGGCAATATACTCTCCTAGCACAGTTCCCCCTACCTGGCAATATACCCTCCTAGCACAGTCCCCCTACCTGGCAATATACCCTCCTAGCACAGTCCCCCTACCTGACAATATACCCTCCTAGCACAGTTCCCCCTACCTGGCAATATACCCTCCTAGCACAGTTCCCCCTACCTGGCAATAAACACTCCTAGCACAGTCCCCCTACCTGACAATATACCCTCCTAGCACAGTTCCCCCTACCTGGCAATAAACACTCCTAGCACAGTTCCCCCTACCTGGCAATATACCCTCCTATCACAGTTCCCCCTACCTGGCAATATACCCTCCTAGCACAGTCCCCCTACCTGGCGATATACCCTCCTAGCACAGTCCCCCTACCTGACAATATACCCTCCTAGCACAGTTCCCCCTACCTGGCAATATACCCTCCTAGCACAGTTCCCCCTACCTGGCAATATACCCTCCTATCACAGTTCCCCCTACCTGGCAATATACCCTCCTAGCACAGTTCCCCCTACCTGGCAATATACCCTCCTAGCACAGTTCCCCCTACCTGGCAATATACCCTCCTATCACAGTTCCCCCTACCTGGCAATATACCCTCCTATCACAGTTCCCCCTACCTGGCAATATACCCTCCTAGCACAGTTCCCCCTACCTGGCAATATACCCTCCTAGCACAGTTCCCCCTACCTGGCAATATACCCTCCTAGCACAGTCCCCCTACCTGGCAATATACCCTCCTAGCACAGTTCCCCCTACCTGGCAATATACCCTCCTATCACAGTTCCCCCTACCTGGCAATATACCCTCCTATCACAGTTCCCCCTACCTGGCAATATACCCTCCTAGCACAGTTCCCCCTACCTGGCAATATACCCTCCTAGCACAGTTCCCCCTACCTGGCAATATACCCTCTTAGCACAGTTCCCCCTACCTGGCAATATACCCTCCTAGCACAGTCCCCCTACCTGACAATATACCCTCCTAGCACAGTTCCCCCTACCTGGCAATATACCCTCCTAGTACAGTTCCCCCTACCTGGCAATATACCCTCCTATCACAGTTCCCCCTACCTGGCAATATACCCTCCTAGCACAGTTCCCCCTACCTGGCAATATACCCTCCTAGCACAGTCCCCCTACCTGGCAATATACATTGTACCCTCCTATCACAGTCCCCCTATCTGGCAATATACCCGCCTATCACAGTCCCCCTACCCGGCAATATACCCTCCTAGCACAGTTCCCCCTACCTTGCAATATACCCTCCTTGCAGTTATATCCAATATACAGGTACATATTCCATCATGATAAGTACACACAACAGGTGTTCGGAATAATGACTCACGATTCGTTCAATTGCTAGTAGTTTCAATTCTAGGCGTAGATATATGGACACTATTAGAAATTTGTGTTGACTCGTCAGAAATGAAAATGTGATATTTTTCCTGAGAAAGAATCAATCGTTTTTCTCTTAAATACGACCAGTGTTACATGTTAAAGACTCTATTTATTAGAGTCGTAAATGTGATTGATGATTGCGGGATGAAAGCGCCCCATAACTTTCAAAACGATTAATTTTATTATCGCCCGAGGTTGAATTATGTCACATTGTAACATTAAAACAAACGAACCAAAATGCAAGACACATGAGACAGACCTGTGAAAATCATTGTAACATGGTTAAAAACCAGCCACGTTTCAATAAGGATTGCTATTACCTCTTGCGCTCTAACGGTGTGGTTGTGTTGTTCTGGGATGTTCTAGGGCCGTGTGTGTGTGTGGTGGGCTGACGTGGGGTGGGGTGGGGTTGGGTGGGGCGGGATGGGGGTTATATATAGAACATCATACTTGTGCATTTGGATCGTTTTTAGGGAACGAGAAGTTGTCACGGAAGCGGAGGACCAACACCTGTATTAGTATCTTAAAGTTTACACTGGTAGATAATATATTTTTAATTTCCTTTCAAGTGAAACGATTAGACATCAGACATTTTAACTAAGTAATGACGAATATCATTATTTTCACGAACGATAATTATTGTAATCAATGAATTAACTCCAAACTTAACAGCTTGATTTGCGTTAAGTTACATACATTTTACGACCACTTCATTAACTATGTAAAGCAACCTCGTTTTCCGCTAACCCCAGACTCAGATGTAGATGTGTACTTGTATAAGCTTTAGAGTCAGTTATTTGACAAGACAACGGCAGGTTAAATTTGTTTTAGAAAATGGAGAAATCTCAAAGAAATCTATTTTTTACATCTTGTTGTTGAAACTTTTATTCCAGTAAGTAAACGTTGGACTGCTTTTCGCGGAATATGTTAAACATTCTTCATATATTACAGGCTTTTTATGTCTAAAACTGTCAAAATGTTGGTGATTTAACTCTACATTTATGTATCAATTTCAGTTTTCACGTGAAATATATTTCAAAACAATATGAATTTTTTTATAAGGAATAGTAAGTACATGTTTTCTTCACTTTTTTCTTTAGAACTACATGGAATCTCACTGAAATGTCATCAAATCTACAATCTTTCTCTACTATAATATAAAATACTTCTGTATACTAGTGTCATTTATTCATATTAGAAACACATTATCTGGGTTGTACGATCAACTAAACTCACAGGCGCCAGACACTAAATATAATATCGTATACCTATCTATTTAACATATAGAGAAGCTTTATATGCTACATAGGTCGGTAGTTATACGTATATGTGTATTTAGGGTCTGGCGCCTATCACTTAATTGTAACATGAACCATATTGCCCTCATTAATAACCAAATAACAAAGGAGCATCAAGTAATAACAGTATGAGTATTGCAATGATCTGAAGTCTGAGTATCTGAATATTTTGAGTAGGCCTACCATGATATGTATCGCCCAATCTAGTTCACACTAGCTATGATGATATTCGTTCCATAACTTAGTACGTATAACATTTTACTTACTCTAGTTGTACCTAGATTGAATTACCGTGGCATTCAACCGCCGACCAGTACACCACAGAGTCGCAGGGGAATATTTTACGGCCGCTTCAATAGGTTAACGGTATGAAACATACAGTTAGTTCTTCACATTTTTAAGATGACAATGATATCACTGTTCAAAGATCACCATCAACTGTTGTTGTTGCGGAGACGGCTGATCAGGACGACTCTTGCAAGGAATGACTGTTGAAGACGTGGCAGATAAAGTTGGAAGGCAGGCTGTCGGGGATGAAGAACTACTTTTTTCGGTTTTGCGAGCGAGGCGTTTTTGTTGGCATCTTGAATTCTGTTTTGTTCATTGTATTTTCACTGTGATTAGTGGAACAGCACCAGTGTGGCCGGTTTGGGAAGCTGATTCCTATTCAGTCTAATTAAAATCAGACCGTTATTAGTTGCACTGCGTATATGTATAAGGTAGTGCAACCTAATTACGATCTGATTTTAATTAGATCGATTCAAATGTTGAGGGGTTCAAAATATGCAACATGCGAAACACAAATCAATCATATTACAAGTATATGCTATCAAACTGTACTGTTTACGACTGCTAAAAGAGATAGTATTCCAGGTAGTTCCGATTCTAGGGTAACTGCAGTCACATACATCAGTTTCTGCTTCAACCAAAAACCATCACATATTGTTCATCTACTGAGACTGCTTCGATCCACTCGGACCACGTTATTATTGAAGCACTAACTATCTGGCACAAAGAAACAATAGCGATGACTGAATAACCTTGTCTTTTAATTTCTAAACTTTTCCGATCAATTGTATCATTTTTCCTAAGAATGTCTTTATTTAAGAAATATATTCAAGAAATGTTAACATCGCGTAATGAAACTTAGTTTAAACAGTTTATCTACAAAATACTCAATACGAATGTCAGAATGAATGTTTAAGTTTGTTTTGTACCGAAATACATTTCACCAACACAGCGTTAATCTCATTCTTACAACTGTACTTAAATATATAAACCATAAATACTAAGCATTAAAACTGAATAAGAATAGGATACCAGAAAACAATGTTGCGCTTGACTTTTTAAACAAAAGTCCGAAACTTTCAGTATAATCAGAAGAAACATCTACATTACATTATAAGTGTTTAGATAACACAAGCATAAAATAAACATAAAACACAACACGTTCACATACATACTTTTCAGAAAGCAATAAAGCAGCTTTATCCAGCGATTGTAACAAATGTATAGATGGATCAACACTCACAAACTAATCAACGGAGTAGTAAATATATTCTAATCAAAACGATTGAAAAATTATTTTGTATTTTTAAAAAACAAGATCGAAAATGGTTGTTCATCTTTCATATATAAGCAAATGGTATAAGACAGTCATTTGCTCATTTCAATAAAATCAATATAACACAAGTAATGCATTTAACAATGATACATTCTGAATCAGCAATTGTGTACTTGGTTAAGAAATATTCAAAACATTATGATGACAAACATGTACAAGAAGAACCTGCTATTGGTAAATAAGGCTAGTTCAATGTTATGACGTATCTGAAGGCTATACATTATGAAGACCAAACGAAAGAGTATTCCTCATTTTTGTTTCCGACACTGCTGACTAAACCTGAAGCACAGATGTAATGTGATTGCTTGAAACAATTCATTAAAGAATTTACTTTGTCATTGCTTCCAACAACTAAACTGCAACGTTTACAACGAAACATTATCAAACATTATGATAATTAAAGCAGCGATTCAGTCCTCAAAACGATAATTACGAGGGTGGCTAGGGGAAAACTTTCTCCTCTCGAACTTTTCCTGGGCGAGAGCTTCGACCTCCGGATCAAACAAGACCTGACCTTGGACGTTGAACCCTTCCTGGACGAGGACGCTTTTAGGCATCACCAGCTGCTCCATCCTGAACCCTCCGTACGGGATGGGCATCCTGCTCCCACCAGGTGTCACGCGACCTGACAGGACATCGATCTGGAGACTGTCGTCTGCCAGCCCTCCTTCCCGCTCTCCTCCTACCACAACGAGGCTGTGACCTTCAGTATACAAGCCGAACTTGGATCTGGCGTCGAAGTCGGCAACCTTATTGACCGTGTTGTCTGAAGCGTCGAACCTGTAGACCTTGCCCTCGCTGGTCAGAACGTAGATGATGTTGTTGATTACCCCAGCAGATGACGTCTCCACTGGTTCCGGAAGTGACCCCACTTCTGTGCAGGTTTGAGTGACGGGGTCATAGCACTGGATCGTGTCAGACGGCTGCTGTTCATCGTTAAGCCCGCCAAACATGTAGATCTTGTTCTTGAGGACTGCAGCAGACAGACTGTCCAATGGATGATGGAGTTTGCCCACTGTCATCCACATGCCTTTCTTTACATCATATGCTTCGATGTCTTCAATAACTTCACTGCCATCATTTTGTTGCGAGTTACGTCCCCCTAGTAGGTAGATGCGATCTCCTACCACGACCATGCTGTGGCACTCCCGACCGTTCACAAGAGAAGGCTGCGGGAGCCAATCGTTAGCGACAGGGCTGTACTTGACAAACTTGTCCAGGCTCCTCGATCCACCACTTAAGTAGATTTCGTTCTTGTACACACAGGTAGCAAAGTCTTCACCTTGCTCATGTGGGACGGAAGCAACAGTGTACCACTTCCCCCTCCGTAGGTCAAAGCAGAGAACACAGCGGAGCGGATCGTCTGCCACGTAGTGACCACCAAGCAGAGTGATTACCTTCTGCATATTCGAGTCAACTCTCAGCTTGGACTGCTTTGCCATGATGCTTATCTGTTTAGCTGCCTGGTCCGGCTTTAGGTGGTACTCCAGAGCTTCCATGGCCATCTCCTTGAGTCTTGGGTTCCTCTCCATCATCACCTTGTCTGAGATGAAACGGTCGAACAGGAATGCTCCTGAGAGTTTAGGAAGACAGACAAAGCCCAGGAGCTCTTCAAGATGTTCCTCTTTAGACGAGGAGTCCCGCCTGACCCACTCGAGCACCGCGGCACAGATGGGGTCCTCGGACTCTGGGTTGAGCTCCTCGTCATTCAGGATGGTGATCAGCTCCTCCTTGTCCAGACACTGGAACTCCTCCTGCTGGCTCACCTCGCTGAATCTGTGGAGAAAGAAGTGAGGTTAGCAATAATGTACACTTAGTTGCTGGACTTGCTGGACTTGCTGGACTTGCTGATATTACAGTGGACCTAACTTAGTTTACTAATCCGTACATATTTAACAAATTTAAAAAACGCCCCTCAAAAGTATTAATACTGTAAGTTTAGCATACGTTAATACTTTTGCACAATCTTCTTGTTGACCCTGAAGTTCCCTGACTTGTTAATAAATCAAAGTGATCAGAGTTTCTAAAATCAACTTAGATTGATGACATGAAATCCCTCAAAATAGTAAAGAAAATCAACCCAGTAAATGTAAAAACTTACTTTCTGAGGATGATGACCCAGGCCTCATCTGTTAGCTCTGGACATCCGCACATTCGACTCATCCGCCAGACATTGATACAGTTGGCTGACGTCAGACTTTTCCCCATCAACTCCACACACTCCTTCTCCAGACTCTTCAACTGTAAGAACACCGAGGCTTTGAGAAGCTCCTCGACAGTGCTTGAGCTTACCACATTATCTCCATAGTAGATGTATGATAAGATTCGCTCGAAAGAGGAACATGAGATATCTTTCAGCTCAAAGCAGCCATCTTGACTTTCCTGCATACCGGAAGTCAACATAGAATGGAAGTATCCTGACAAGGCCGCCATTATGACCTTGTGACATTTGAAGACCTTGTTTTCAACCTTGACCTCTAGGTCAGTAAACTCTCCCCCCTTGTACATGACAGCAAGTGCCTCGTGGAGCGAGGTGAGAACATCCTTACGGTGTCGGGAGTCCCGGGGGGAGGGTTCGCTGATCGTCACCCCCTCGTCCTCCGACACATTCTCCTGCAGGTAGGACATCTCCGCTAGCTCCTCATCCGTCTCTGGCTGGCTGCAAATATAGAGTTGGACTTACTAAGAGTTTATCAGAGCTTGTTTCAGTTTGTTGTTTCCTCCCCCTGGCTGCAAATAAAGAGTTGGACTTACTTAGAGTTTAACAGAGCTTGTTTCAGAGTCTGTTGTGTCCTCTACCTGGCTGCAAATAAAGAGTTGGACTTACTTAGAGTTTATCAGAGCTTGTTTCAGAGTTTGTTGTGTCCTCTACCTGGCTGCAAATATAGAGTTGGACTTACTTAGAGTTTATCAGAGCTTGTTTCAGAGTTTGTTGTTTCCTCTATCTGGATGCCAATATAGAGTTTGACTTACTTAGAGTTTATCAGAGCTTGTTTCAGAGTTTGTTGTGTCCTCTACCTGGCTGCAAATATAGAGTTGGACTTACTTAGAGTTTACCAGAGCTTGTTTCAGAGTTTGTTGTTTCCTCTATCTGGATGCCAATATAGAGTTTGACTTACTTAGAGTTTATCAGAGCTTGTTTCAGAGTTTGTTGTGTCCTCTACCTGGCTGCAAATATAGAGTTGGACTTACTTAGAGTTTATCAGAGCTTGTTTCAGAGTTTGTTGTGTCCTCTACCTGGCTGCAAATATAGAGTTGGACTTACTTAGAGTTTATCAGAGCTTGTTTCAGAGTTTGTTGTGTCCTCTACCTGGCTGCAAATAAAGAGTTGGACTTACTTAGAGTTTATCAGAGCTTGTTTCAGAGTTTGTTGTGTCCTCTACCTGGCTGCAAATAAAGATTTGGACTTATTTAGAGTTTATCTGAGCTTGTTTCAGAGTTTGTTGTGTCCTCTAACTGGCTGCAAATAAAGAGTTGGACTTATTTAGAGTTTATCAGAGCTTGTTTCAGAGTTTGTTGTTTCCTCTATCTGGCTGCCAATAAAGAGTTGGACTTACTTAGAGTTTATCAGAGCTTGTTTCAGAGTTTGTTGTGTCCTCTACCTGGCTGCCAATAAAGAGTTGGACTCAGTTAGAGCTTTAAATATCAGAGCTTGAAAAAAGAGTTGTTTTTGAGTTTCTTGGTAAACACTTTAGAGGTCATTTGATAAACGAATAGAAAAATATTGATATTTTATTCAATACACAAAACGAACCTGCTTGCTGTATCATAGTAAAGCTGTAGACTGACATGTGATTAGTGAAACACGTTAGATAAACACAATTATACCTTTATGTAGACTTACTAGACTATGCTAGAAACAAATATATAAGAAACCAGATGTGTTTGTATAACACTGATGTACCCGGATATAAGCACAGTTTATAATATCAACGATAAGTTCTATTACCCCATGTGACTGAATATGGTGAGTTATGAAAGATAATAATACTCACCAATGCGAAGTATATAGGGGGAATGCAACATGCGGCAAGGTCAAACATTATGACCTCAACTAAATGGTCTCATCACAATGGATGTCAAATATCACATGCGTATCACTGACAAATAAACAGTTATAGGCGCAGGTTAAAGATTACGAAAAATAGTTTATACGCCAGGGTGAAGGTCACAAGGTGTAAAACTCATGACCTCATCTAAAAGGGCTCACCACAATCATTGTGACAATGGATGCGCATTTGAAAATTAAACTGACAACAAATCAACAACCTAACGGACAGGTGATAATTGTATACCTAAGGGGTCTCCGATCCGATGGCATAAAAGGTGAGCATAGCACACTCGTAGTCGGGGAGTAAACAGAAACATTATCACTGTATCAATAACACCTCAGACAGAGGGACCGAGAAAAGTCATGAAAACGCCCAATGCCAACCAGGTTAATTTAGAGTACTGCATGATGGTCATCTGAAATGTTACCAAGTGTACAATAAAACAATATAAATAACTTAGACGTATTTCCTGAACCACTAGGGGAAAATATCAATATTTCAAAAAGTATAAACACATCTGCTCAGACAAAGAGGAAACTTGCTGTAGCCCTTAAATATAGATATTGGGTGATAACATTATATTTTATGAGTGCTTCGGTTAACCTCCATTACACGCAAAACTATCTCTTGTAAATCCACATGCAACATGTAGATTTGGGAACAAAACGTGACTTTAAATATTTCGTTTGAAGAGAAAATGGAAGAAATTAGTCGTGTAACCTCTGCGAGCAGAGAATGAACATATATACTGAGTGGAGTAACCACTGTGTGGATAGAATGTGGAAGAACTGAGTGGAGTAATCATTGTGTGGATAGAATGTGGAAGAACTGAGTGGAGTAACCACTGTGTTGATAGAATGTGGAAGAACTGAGTGGAGTAACCACTGTGTGGATAGAATGTGGAAGAACTGAGTGGAGTAACCTCTGTGTGGATAGAATGTGGAAGAACTGAGTGGAGTAACCACTGTGTGGATAGAATGTGGAAGAACTGATTGGAGTAACCATTGTGTGGATAGAATGTGGAAGAACTGAGTGGAGTAACCTCTGAGTGGATAGAATGTGGAAGAACTGAGTGGAGTAACCATTGTGTGGATATAATGTGGAAGAACTGAGTGGAGTAACCACTGTGTGGATAGAATGTGGAAGAACCGAGTGGAGTAACCACTGTGTGGATAGAATGTGGAAGAACTGATTGGAGTAACCATTGTGTGGATAGAATGTGGAAGAACCGAGTGGAGTAACTACTGTGTGGATAGAATGTGGAAGAACTGATTGGAGTAACCATTGTGTGGATAGAATGTGGAAGAACTGAGTGGAGTAACCACTGTGTGGATAGAATGTGGAAGAACTGAGTGGAGTAACCATTGTGTGGATAGAATGTGGAAAAACTGAGTGGAGTAACCATTGTGTGGATAGAATGTAGAAGAACTGAGTGGAGTAACCATTGTGTGGATAGAATGTGGAAGAACTGAGTGGAGTAGCCACTGTGGGGAGAGAATGTGGAAGAACTGAGTGGAGTAGCCACTGTGGGGAGAGAATGTGGAAGAACTGAGTGGAGTAACCACTGTGTTGATAGAATGTGGAAGAACTGAGTGGAGTAACCATTGTGTGGATAGAATGTGGAAGAACTGAGTGGAGTAACCACTGTGTGGATAGAATGTGGAAGAACTGAGTGGAGTAACCATTGTGTGGATAGAATGTGGAAGAACTGAGTGGAGAAACCACTGTGTGGATAGAATGTAGAAGAACTGAGTGGAGTGACCATTGTGTGGATAGAATGTGGAAGAACTGATTGGAGTAGCCACTGTGGGGAGAGAATGTGGAAGAACTGAGTGGAGTAACCACTGTGTTGATAGAATGTGGAAGAACTGAGTGGAGTAACCTCTGTGTGGATAGAATGTGGAAGAACTGAGTGGAGTAACCACTGTGTGGATAGAATGTGGAAGAACTGATTGGAGTAGCCACTGTGGGGAGAGAATGTGGAAGAACTGAGTGGAGTAACCACTGTGTTGATAGAATGTGGAAGAACTGAGTGGAGTAACCATTGTGTGGATAGAATGTGGAAGAACTGATTGGAGTAGCCACTGTGGGGAGAGAATGTGGAAGAACTGAGTGGAGTAACCACTGTGTTGATAGAATGTGGAAGAACTGAGTGGAGTAACCTCTGTGTGGATAGAATGTGGAAGAACTGAGTGGAGTAACCACTGTGTGGATAGAATGTGGAAGAACTGATTGGAGTAACCATTGTGTGGATAGAATGTGGAAGAACTGAGTGGAGTAACCATTGCGTGGATAGAATGTGGAAGAACTGATTGGAGTAACCATTGTGTGGATAGAATTTGGAAGAACTGAGTGGAGTAACCATTGCGTGGATAGAATGTGGAAGAACTGAGTGGAGTAACCATTGTGTGGTTAGAATGTGGAAGAACTGAGTAGAGTAACCATTGTGTGGATAGAATGTGGAAGAACTGAGTGGAGTAACCACTGTGGGGAGAGAATGTGGAAGAAATGAGTGGAGTAACCACTGTGGGGAGAGAATGTGGAAGAACTGAGTGGAGTAACCTCCGTGGAAAAATTTCCTAGAATCCATCCAATGACGTCAAATGACTTAAGACTGTGGGAAGACAAAACATATGACATAATTATGATATTACATTAAATATGAATATCCAACATATAATAGACAAAAGTATACAATATGTAATTAAGAAACATGATCTCCCACCAAACCCTCGTCTCTCTATGAACATATTTTACAAAAATATATTAAAAAAGTAGACGATGTCTGTCTACACGTACCGTGGAGTAAGTACGTGAGATCTAGAGATCCAGCGTGCTGGATGAACATGATCAGAGTAGAGTTCCTTACGTAGGTCTATCATATGTAAACCGAAGTTACATCAGGGAACTCGGGCTTGATATTCAACAGATCCAAGTATTTCAAGATTAATTCACTCCCCCATCAATGGAGGTTATTGTATTGGGCGTGTTCAAGTTCAACGTCGAGTTGAATCGTCTGACCGTCCTCCACACTTTATCACCAACGACATGCACAGACAGAACACCCGTGCAGTTTCTTAATCTCAACTGAGTTCGTGTAGAAAACATTGTAAATATCAAAGAGTGAAAAAGATATGAAGTTTGAAATACTTACGGATATTTGCTCGCCATGTTTGTTTCACTTTCGAAAGAATTTCCAAGTAACTGTTTTTAACTTGGTGCAGGAAAATCCCCAAACCTACTTTCGTTTTGTGATCCAGGGGAGGTAACTCTAGCATGTCTTCATTTTATTTCTTCGACCTGTTTGTTAGCGACGCTAGCCTACTTAGCTCTAACTGAAACGATAGGAAAACGGAATAACGATATGTTTTAAGTTCTCTTAGCTACTTGTTTGTTTAACGTGTATCGCTACTTGAAGTTAAGTATCTCGTGAAAGGTGTAACTGATTCATAAAATAAATTTCAATATTTAATTTCATCCAAATAGTTTATAGAAGCATGCGAAATAACCTAAATAGTATTCCAAATGATTTTGAGAAGTAAAGGAATGCTGATACACTTTAGAATATTAAACACTAATGCAGTGAATTTATATAACTCAACTTGCTTTAGTGAATCGTATTTGTGTAACTCTGTTATGGAGATTCCAAATTACATGTATATCTTTCCTCTTTAAAGCTGTTACAAGCTAACTTGCTGAATAATTTGTCACTTAGCAAATAACGAATGTCATCTTTGAACAATTGTCTTCACTTCCTAATATTGTTAAATGTTTTAGAATAAAACAACAATAAAGTTTGTCCACTTCACTTAAATTGTTCAATTAAATCAGTGAAAATGTTGTGAATTCATATTAATTATATGTGAAATAAATCTAACGTTTATTCAACAGGATGTATACTTCTCAAGTCAGTCATCTTGATCCTAACAATAACATCAACACGATAATTCGATTGTATTCGTATTGTAATTACAGACGGAATGTGTTATTTTACGGACGCTTGAATGGACATAGTTAAAAAGGAGTTACCTCCCTTTCCCCGTTCCCAACCCAACTTATGCTTAGAATCGATTGTCGGATGCTCGCGAACAACAGAAAACGGTTTCTTGTCTCTCTTTCTCTCTCTTAAAACAGGGAAAGTTAAATGTAATTATTTACATACATGTTTGTACAACATTTTGTTCAACAAGGATAAACGATTAGGTTGGTAGTGAACATTTCAGTTGAAACTCGCTAGATGTTAAACTGGATATGGGATACATTTCAAGTCTATTAACGTAAACAAAAACTTACGGTAACGTAATTAACGAAAATGGTTGAGGTGTAACAAATGTTTGGTAGCTTCGTGATATTTTAAACCAATGCTTACACAATTGTGTGAGAATTGTGTATCTTAAAGTAAATCGATATTAATTCTGAGAAACAAGGTCAAATGAATCGTAGTTGCCTCAAACACAATCACTAGTTACCAGCGGACTCGTTCTCTTTCTCAACAACAACCTTTTTTCTTTTAAAAATTAGTGTTAAACTCCATTCCAGATCCATGACGACTCATAACAAGAAACAGTTCAGTTTTGACATGACTGCATGAATTTGATATTAAAGCTGTACACGTGGTTTAATTAACATGCATTATACACAAGTGGACAGGTACATGGAATATTTGATGACATTGTTAACTCAACATAGATTATGACAGATCGACCAGAATGTTATGACTACGATATTGACATCATCTTTACGCCAACTAATGGAGATTTTACAGTCTACAGATTAGCCTATGAAATAGAGTATTTTAAGTATTAAGTATTAAAAGTGCAACACCTTTCTTAAATCTAAGTTTTTATTTTTGCAATGTCAGCGTGGAACAATTTAGACCTAGATTGTTTACGGATCAATTGATGAGCACATGCATATTGAAGCAATGTCTTCCTTTATTGTTATAACAAGATTACTTATAATTAAAATAACTATCTTAAAAACATGACATTTGGATATTTGAACAAGTTTTATATCGGAAATTATTGAATCACAAACGCAAACATTTCTTCCAAGTATCACACACCATCTTGTACTGAGCTCTATCCATACTTATTATACATGCCAACCTTTCTAATGAGCTACCCCATATTGGATGTACATTTCAACCAGTTTGTACTGAGCTTTACTCGAAATACATTTCAACCTGTTTGTACTGAGCTATGTCCCATATTTGATATATATGTCAACCATTTGTACTGGGCTATGTCCCATATTTGATATATATGTAAACCATTCTGTACTGAGCTACTTCATGTAAACTAGTCGGTTTTGAATGTATTTGGTCGGCTTGTTTTGTTAACAAGTATAGAAAGTGTTATTCACCATGGTACGATACTATTATTTATTACGCCTGCTCAAATCGCTATTTCAAAAGTTTCCTTTGAACAAAATATTTTGCAATTCTAAATTTTAAATATTTTTAATTCTAAAATTCATGAATTACTGTAGGACGTCATAAAACAAATTAAAAAAGTCATGTTTTACGTTCATACATTAAGTGATGCTGTTTCATCATTTTCTCCAGAGAAATGAGATACGACACTATTTGCATGACCAATGTTTATCAATAACGTATTAGTAGGTAAGATTATGAGTATCAAAATATATTGGAACAATAAATGGTTACTAGCTATGTGGTAGTTGTGAGCGGATTTGTGATATTATTTTCCATTTATTCTCTGAAAGACTACGATCCAAATCTTTCTCCCATTTTATTTCTTCAATTTTGGTTAGTGGTAATTATGTTCTCAAACTGTAGAGAATTCCTAAACCCCGTTTTATTTCCGGTCACTTTTCAAGAAAAAAAGATAATCTTGCATTTGGTCGTTTACTGTTAGACTATTTTATTTGAGACGGTACCCGCATATTCAAGAATATTTGTCTTTACATTGAACATTGTTGTATCATTATTTATGTCAAGATAACATTCCCGATTACCAGTAATGCTGTTTATATTGAGTTCATACTACTTTCTTCCAGTCTTTCAATATATATATATCGGTTTTCCTTTTACCATTATGTAAGCATTGTCCCAAGTAAAATGTTTTTCCAAAATTTAAGTTTATAGTTGGTTTAACTATGGTTCAGTCGCACTTCCCATGAGATAAGGGGCGGGATAGCGCAGTGGGTAGCGCGTTCAGCTTCGGATCAAGAGGTCCGGGGTTCGAATCCCGCCAGGGGCACGGCAACTAGAGAACTGTTCTACACGCAGTAAGGTTTGGGTGCAATGCTACAATGAATTTCAGCGTAGTACCACCAATGGTTCGCTAGTTCCAGCCGATGCTCGCAGGTTTCACCGGAAAGCATAGCCACATGGCGTTGCGGGCTTTCTCCCTGCCGTAATACTAGCAGCCGCGATATAAGTGTAATACTCTTGAAAGCGGCGTTAAACCCCAAATCAACTCACCTCACCTCCCATGAGATAAGCTTGTTGTTGATGTCGTTTCTTATTTCTAATTAATTCTAAACTTTGTTCGTAGTCCATGTTAAGAAGATGGTATTATTACGAACGTTTGAAAAAATAGTTAGCTGTTAAAATTCTAATATGACATTGTTTCATCGTGGAAATATCCAACGGCGTGATTGTACCTCCATACAATATAGCTGAAAGTAGCGCTTGTATCACTACAACTGTATCCTACAAGTCCGTTCACCTATTTGTGTATCGAGGTACACAAATCGTGTAAATTGGCGTTCACATCACATATAATGACAATGAATCATTCTCTATCAGTGTGTAAACTAATCATTTTCAAACGTGTTCGCTGATCGTTATGTCAGTTTTTGTGCATGTTTTCGAATTTGGCTTTATGAAATTTCATTAATTTTCGAATAAAATCTTTTCATATAGATTAAATGAGAAAATATCACACCACTCATACATTGTATGGTATTAAGGTGAAATATAACAAACATATATTTAAACATGTTTTAGAGAATAGCTATATGTTGGTGTCCATATCTGTATACTACAATACACTAGAGATATATAGCACCAAATATGAACTTTTTATGAAACGCAATATCTAACGCACATGCTTAACGCGTGTAATGTGCGCGGCAAAACGCAACGCAACGCAACGCATCGCATCACGCATCGCCAAAAAAATTGGCCGTAGTGTGCGCCCAGTCTCAGACAACTCCGACGGCGATAGGGAGCAAAGTAGCGCGGTGGTTATAGCGCGCGCCGTGTGTCTGATCAGGACGTCTAGCTTCGTCAAGACGCATATATTTGTTCTATATGCAGTGAGTTTAATATTCTAAACATTATAATTGCATTATAATAAAACTGTGTCCTGTGAATAACAATACTTAGTAAATGTTTGTTTATCCATACATATAACGGTATTGGCTCTTTGATGCTTATGAATTACGTCCCGACTTGTTGATCTCTACTTTCAGTTTCATGTGTAAATCCATGCATTGGAAGCTGACAGGCATTGTTGTTCGGGGTCCCGCATTTTGAAAAATGGTAATATGCACAAATATTGCTCAGTCTTCACAGATTCTGTTACTTACGAGGACACACATTTCGATGCTGCAGTAGGGAGAATAAGGACTTGTAATGGACACAATAACAAATGCAACGCTAAGATGTTTTGAGATTGGATTGAGAGAGAGAGAGAGAGAGAGAGAGAGAGAGAGAGAGAGAGAGAGAGAGAGAGAGAGAGAGAGAGAGAGAGAGAGAGAGAGAGAGAGAGAGAGAGAGAGAGAGAGAGAGAGAGAGAGAGAGAGAGAGAGAGCCACAGGGAGAGAGAGATATTTTATCTCTGGTTTATACTTTGAAGTTCACCAATCCCCTAAGGATGTTCAAGTTCCAGAAGGATTAGGCTATGTCAGATCTTTGAACACTTTTCTTTAAATCGTCACAACGAGCTGTCAAAGCGGACACGTTAAGTTCAATTGAAGCGCACAAAAACTTCAAAATACATATTCTGACTAATTAAATAGTATTCCATGGCTCCATCTGTGGCACCGGAAGTAAAGTCTTCACCTTTCGTTTGGACCGCCTTGCTTTCTATAAGTAAATGGGGTGTCCCTTTGAAATGAAACAAACCGCTGGCGGAAATATTAGCTCAACAATATTTCAAATAATTCGATATCATTTCTTTTATCACAGTCGCTTCCGAGTTGTCAGCCGACTCGCGACTTCAAAGCGCAACGTCCAAGTAGCTAGAAACATACTGACGCGAAAGCGCGGCTATAAATGCATAATGACACTAAGAGCGAGAGAAAAAATTCAACAGTTTTATAATTCGCGATAAAGCCCTACATCAAAGAGACGTTAAGGTTATGAAATGTCCTCAAAATCTCCATAGACCGGCAGGAGATGAGAGCAGCGAATATGGACTGTGTGGTGAGTCGCAGCAAACAAAATGGCGACCGAACGAAGACGAGATTCGGCATCAAAGCAAGATGGCGTCGACTCAACTCTCTTGGGCACGTCGGCCTGCTTACAACCACTGCCCTCCAGGAATAATTCCAAAAGAGTCACGTGACATTTTACGTGATCAAGAGGTAATCATATGATGTTCAAAAAGCCTGGAGATGGCCAATGTTAAGCGTGATCTAATTAGTGAGTCGTAATGCGCAGCTGAGGCCGGGTAAGATGCGCCGAGTTCTGGACACATCGACCGTGATTATTTGTTTCCAACTTGATACGTACACGGGGGATAGGCAGCAGGGCGCTGTCGTATCAATGATGGTAAACTCGCTCTACCATATCTTCACCAGAACTGACAACGCGGATAAACGTGTCGCATCTACTGTGCCTTTAAAGAGGGGGCTCCATCGGAGGATCCGCCATTTGTTTTTGTGAAATACATAAATGAGAACATATTTAATGATATGATGATTTTTAATAATAAAACATATTTATTGATATGATATCCACTAGGTAATATATAATTAATTTTATCATTAGACTAATTCACAATAGTCTAATGATAAATTAGCAAAGCTCTCCACGCTCGTAGCGTATGTGAATGACTATATATACGTGTCATTGTCTTCATGTTTAATGAACGTGCGCTGTATGAAGTCTTCATGAAATTATCAAATATAAAGTCATCAAAATATGACCCTAAGTAATTTGTGTCCTCTTGGATTTTTTAGACCAATAAACCCCGATAGAAGCATCCATTTAAATATTAAAATCACCATTTCCATATGCATTTCACAGAGAAACAAATATTATTAATTAACTATCAATGTCAATGTTATGGTTCTTATATGGCATTTACGGCCTAGACCATATGATTCGACAAACGGGCCAATACGGGGAAACTGGGCACGTAAGGGGAA
Source organism: Gibbula magus (assembly GCA_936450465.1). Lineage (NCBI taxonomy): Eukaryota > Metazoa > Mollusca > Gastropoda > Trochida > Trochidae > Gibbula > Gibbula magus. The sequence continues at coordinate 76,061,685 of OW388297.1, read as the reverse complement.
AACTGGGCCAATACGAGACAAACTGGGCCAACATGAGTCTGAGCATGCGCAGTTGCACGTTTTCACAACTTTGACCCGTGCTATTTGTTCACCAATCTTCTTTATGATTATTATTTCAATATAAATGAGATGTCTAGTGGTGTGCAAATAGAATGAAAAGAAGTTAATAAAAAATAAAATTGTCATTAATTTAGTATTTCCGTATTGGCCGAGTTACAGGTCCTCGGTCCGTTGTATTGACCCTCGACTTCGTATTGGGCCAATACAACGGACCTCGGATACTGGGCCAATAGGGAAATACTTAATTAATAACATTATATTACGTTGTATCATAATTGGATTAAGTGCGTATACAACACTTCATTGCCGAAAAGGTTGGCTGAATCTAAATGCAAACGTTACCAAATTCTATGAAGTAAAAACGAGACAGAAAATAGATGATAAAAATAGAATTGTGAAAAATGTTTTTGCCCATTGATATCAACAATACAGAACAAATAATTTTTAATTTTAGAACTTTAAAGGAATTACGAATAAATACAATATTACAACTAAACGTGGACTTTAAGATCTGAATCCCGACAATTTGTATAACATCGACACAAGTGGACCCACTATCCTACCCTCTATCATGTAAAGGAATGAATCCTACTTCTGAGAATGGATCCACCCGTCAACGATGTTTACGACCTCTAAATGAATGGATACTATTTTTCTACAATGGCTACAACCTCTAAATGAATGGATACTATTTTTCTACAATGGCTACAACCTCTAAATGAATGGATCCTATATTTCTATAATGACTACAACCCCTAAATGAATGGATCCTATATTTGTACAATGGCTACAACCTCTAAATGAATGGATTCTATATTTCTACAATGGCTACAACCTCTAAATGATGGATCCTATTTTTCTACAATGGCTACAACCTCTAAATGAATGGATCCTATATTTCTACAATGGCTACAACTTCTAAATGAATGGATCCTATATTTCTACAATGGCTACAACCTATAAATGTATTGGTCCTATATTCCTACAATGTCTACAACCTCTAAACGATTGGTCCTATATTTCTACAATGTTTACAACCTCTAAATGTATTGTCCTATTTTTCTACAGTGGGTACAACCTCGAAATGAATGGATCCTATATTTGTACAATGGCTACAACCTCTAAATGAATGGATCCTATATTTCTACAATGGCTACAACCTCTAAATGAATGGATCCTATTTTTCTACAATGGCTACAACTTCTAAATGAATGGATCCTATATTTCTATAATGATTACAACCCCTAAATGAATGGATTCTATATTTCTACAATGGCTACAACCTCTAAATGATGGATCCTATTTTTCTACAATGGCTACAACCTCTAAATGAATGGATCCTATATTTCTACAATGGCTACAACTTCTAAATGAATGGATCCTATATTTCTACAATGTTTACAACCTCTAAATGTATTGTCCTATTTTTCTACAGTGGGTACAACCTCTAAATGAATGGATCCTATATTTCTACAATGGCTACAACCTCTAAATGAATGGATCCTTTTTTTCTACAATGGCTACAACCTCTAAATGAATGGATCCTATATTTCTACAATGGCTACAACCTCTAAATGAATGGATCCTATGTCTCTACAATTGCTACAACATCTAAATGAATGTATCCTATATTTCTACAATGGCTACAACCTCTACATGAATGGATCCTATATTTCTACAATGTTACAACCTCCTAATGATATGAATCTTGTTTTTCTGGGTTTAACCTTTGTTCAAATTGATCCGTGTTCTATTGAAATAACTTCTAAATGAATGGATCCTAAACTTGATGTAAAGACTACAACATGGATATTAGATATTAGAATAAATAAATGGATTCTATTCTTACCTTATATATTTAATCTCTAATCAATTGGATCATTCTTCTACTGTGCACGTAGGTACTACCAAAACTAGATGTACCCAAAACTTGTCTAGAACGAGTACGATATTTAAGTTACTAGAATATATGAACGGATTTCAATTTTCCACAATGGATAAATCCTCTAAATAAATGGATCCCATGTTCTCAATCTGGCACTACTTCTAAATAAATGGAACAATTTTTCTAAAATTGGCACTAATTCTAATTAAATGGATCCTTTTTTACCAACTTTGGTACTACTTAATTACAAATGAATGGATCCTATTTTCCCAAAGTATTACACCATTCATAATAATTGACCCGCCCATCATTGTGCAAGGAGTAAAGCATTATACTTGTAGTTTGATGTATCTTGCTTTTTAATACGAGGGTTGTACTCTCTAACTTGATCTACTCTTGTTAAACGTTTTAAATCATCGTATCTATAATGTGTCTGTATTGATTAAAACCAAACGTTCTACAAAGTTCAACTTCAAAATTTATAAACCTGCATTTCTGAAAAGCTTAAACAAATTGCCTTTCTAATTATGGACACTGGATGCAACTTTTAAATGGATGCGATCTATTTTAACTTATAAAACTTATTCATACATGCATTTATATATTTTTAAAACGGAAATTCCATCAAACCTTGCAAAACGACACTTTAGATGATATGAAATGAATCGCTCCTATATGTTAATAGATTATTGTGCTTTAATAGCGAAATAAGAGATATGTATACTTTCTGATGGGGACTGTCGCCACTATAAAGCGTCACTAAAAAGCGACAGAGGACGACAAGACAAGACCTGAGAGAAAATATTGCAGTCCTGGTAATTCAGCTTTGTTGTCGTGTCACTGTCGAGTGGATGTCAATGGGATATGACACCTCAATAATAACTCCTCTTCATATTCTACTGTTGCGTTAAAAATAGCAAGTGTGAATTTATTACGATTGTTGACATAAATGATTACTTAGTGCATATCTCGTGAGGTGTTAAATGACGTTCTGTATTCAGTAGTATGGAAGGCCTGTCGGGTACGTATATATATATACATATATACATCTGAAACTCAGTATATATCCTCGTGCCGGGTTGGGTTATTATCAACTGTTACATGTTGTACATGTTAATGGGGAAACCTTAATATTGTCTGGTTATTATTTAGTGTTACTCCATGAAGAGCGTATTACTTTATTGGTTTTTATTTTTATTTTATCGCATCGTACCATGTAATTACGTCCTCGAAAGCCCCACACCCGAGTGACTTTGTCGCTGCTAAATAAGTGCGTAAGTATTCATTTTTAAAAGTCCAGTAATATCTAATACTAACGCTTCCTAAAGTTGACTGTTAACAGTGAAAATATTAGATTCACCAAACACCTACGACTTAGGATATACATACATACATATATATATATATATATATATATATATATATATATATATATATATATATATATATATATATATATATATATATATATATATATATATAAACTTCTGATTATACAATATTTTCTCATTTCACTTAAATGAGGACATGACAAATGAAGACTAAACTACAAGTATGTGTATATATTATTACTGTCGTAGATATATTAAATGAATTAATGTAGAAATTGTAGGCATACATTTTATTCATCAAATAACTTCAAAGAATAACCGAAGCAATGAGCATTTGAATTGTAATATTAAAAACTTTATTATTAACAAATAAATGTTATGTTTTAAACATTTAGCATGTTTTAACAATCTGAGAAACATTTAATTGAAATAATATTTCAAAATGTACATATTATCAGAATTATACACAATATACAGTAATACGTAAATATTTCCAAAGAAGTATTGTCATTAAATAAAACCGGGAATTGTACAATGAATTGTAGCTTAGTCGTGTGGTGAGAGCACTACGTGTATTTGCCTCGAAAGCAAGGAACCCATCTGTTGTCTACCATGACATGATCAAAACTATCAGGGCTCAATACTTACATGGGTGTGAATGTTTTGTTTTGTAATGATAATTATATAAATAATAAATATTGAACAGTATATAATCAGTATTGTATGATGAAGTTTAAAGAAAGCTACCTTGAGGTATTCTGTATTAATTACTTTGTTAATTTCACTCAAGAAGAGAAACAGCAAATTCTTCCTGAAAACAGGACGGAGATTTCTAACAAGTTTTATATTGTTAACAATATATTATGTAGCCTATCTTTCTTCTCAGTTGTAGAAAAGTGCTCGAATATAATGATAAATTATTTACTGAAAAATAGTTTATTTTAGTAGTTGATTGTTATCACAAGGAAGATATGAGTGATAGTATATGTTCACACGTAGCAATCTTTGGTCATACAACATAGAGGCAACGTCGTATCAATAAAATAACACTGAAAGTATTATAGGGGTCCCTTGCTATACCATGCTAAACGCCTTTCTAATTTAATTTCAAGAAGAAGAATTAAAATAATTGAATAAATGAGTAATGGTGACTACCATTCTGAGATAAGCAGTTTTTCCAAACATGAAATTTTACATTAATTTCTCTTTCCATGTTACATATACTGTCGCTGCATGTAAATGTAATAACGTTTTGAAAATACCGAATTTCTTTTATATCTTTCATTGCCCAAGCTTTTTTCGTGAGTACCTACGTGTACATATCACGAAAAACCTGAGAGACGTATTTTAAAAACAATTCGTAATATTATGCCGTTTACGTACACGTTTAATAAAGAACTGTACTCGTATGCCCACGAACCGAAACATGCAGTGAAGGTTTGGTAAATTTCTGTTTACTTTCTGATAACCGTCGTTTGAACATTTCAATATATTATGGACTTTTATTATGTACTTCTATCTTTATATCGTCTGTTTCTTTCCACGAATTGTTTTATATATATAAGAGTTTTACAAAAATTCTATTATATTTAATGAATAAATTATGAAATTTCAAATTATCAAATATGTGCATTTTTATTTAACAAACTACATAAATTATAATGATCTAATATGGATCTAATATGGATATAATATGGATGTAATATGACAATGAAAAAGTCTTTCCATTGAAATGTATTATATACTCGTAAATACTGAAATATAATTGTTAATACTGTAGACGATTTACTTTGCAAAGATTAAAAACTATATAATAATTAAAAAAAATATCGGTTAGCTTTCTTCGTGTATCTTTTAGTATTACGTCTTTTTAAATATTTATGTTAAGACATACAATCTTTCTCTTCCACACTGTTTTCAACCAAAACATACAAAATTCGCATCTTTCAAATCAAAGACATATCAGCCGGATTCTGAATTAAATAGAATTAAAATGATCTCTTTTCTATCTATTAATTCTACAATTGATATCTTGAACCATTTTAAATATTTAGTAAAACAATTTCATATATATGCCATGTCTTTTTATTAATCACTTATAATTTATTTTTTAAAAAGGTAGAAGTTTCATCATATTTACATTGATAATATTCATTAATGTACCCTTGAAATAATTTCAGGCAAGTAAAATAATTTCATAAATATGCCATAGAAAATTCTTCATAGCTAACGCTCATAATTTACCATTAACGGATTTTTAGAGAAGTTCAAGTCCCTAATCATGCTATGGATAAGTCATTGTATCGGGAACTCTTTAATGTACCTGTTCAGTGACTGCATTAAGATGACACGTTATAAATGATATCGTTTCGTGTGGAGCAACTGTTGGTCTTGAAACGATACGAAGGCTTTGAGGATGAGAGAAATGCCAGAGGATGGACGGACCGTCGTCTGAAGACGCGTGATGTTGTCAAAGGACTTCAGAAAAACCTAATTACTCGAGATCAGAAGAACCTGTCATCTCTTCTAATTAAGTGACACGTATGAAGAATTCGCCATTCAGTCCATACTCAGAGAGATGGCGTGCATCTTTTGGAACTGAATTTTCTCGGCTTAGAAACTGATTTGTTATCTACAATAGAACAAAGTTGTTATCTTTTATTTGTACCTGAAACCTTTTGAAACCAGGAGAAGCGAATAGATAGGTAAAGATTACTTGGCATTCATCCATGGAAGGGATCTCCATTCGCCGTTTACCGTATTTGGTTCCGAGGTGGTTCCGTACAAGATGTAACAGCTTCTTGGACTGAAGTTTGTCGGTAAGCATTGTCACTGGATTGGATTTGAAGGTAACAGAGCTAGATGGATTTATCAACGTAAGGGAAAACAGACACATACTTAACATAAATGTATTTCCAATTAAATGATATGTTTAATGAGTTTTTTTCTATTCATTTTATACTTCAGGAGATGTTATGTATACCCTGATGTGTATACTTTGTTATTGAATTTGTCAGCAGAGTAACTGCATGGCTTGTAATTAACAAAACTGTGTTCTTGTTATTTCTTAGAAGTAAGTAAAACTGGGGGAACTGGACATAATTATATTTATTATTATATGTAACATTTATAAGTTCGCCATTCTATCCGTTCTTCAGATGTTCTGTATTGATGGATGTATATAGTAGATTAGAATGAACAACATTTTAATTCAAATAGATGACGAATGTGAAACAGAGAAGGGCATGATACTTGTATTAATTTAAAAGGCAAAGGTTGTGAACATATAGAACAAAGCATTAACATATATTAAAGTGATTAGGGCTTTACAATTCATTCCTATGTTCTAATAACTATATACCGGACAAGAAACTTGAGTGAGGTTGAATAGAATAAAATTTAACTTCCTTATTAAATGCCACGATAAGCAGTTCCTCGATTCTGCCAGAATGCAGATTCTGCATGAGTAGAATTTTGAGGTTGGAGAGAATTCCAATGAATTATAAAAGATTAGAAAAAAAACTATTTTAAGTGAGAACGTGAACATGGACATGAGTACACAGTTTTAAGTTTCAATAAATGCCATGCATAAATATCACGGTATACCGATCATAAAGACATGCAAATGTGTCGCCGTGTTAACTTCTTCCACGAAAGATTCGTTCCTTTTACTTTAAGTTCTGTCCATTCAGTGGCACGACTATATATTTGAATTACTTTATTCACCATAAAGAGAACTGTGGCGAAGCGATTACTTCACTTACTCAAATATTTAAGTGTATAGGGTTAAATGGTATACTGTAACTTAATATATTTGTAATTTACTTCTTCCAATGATACACGGACTCTCCGGTACAGTCAGACAGAATCGCCAAATATAACAAATAAATACAACAAAACAGAAAATTATCATAGCTTCGTAGTTTATACTGATTTCTCACAAGTTTTCATTTTTATGTCATTTCTAACTATATATTTTGTCTTGGGAAATGAAATCTGCATTTACCTTTAAAACCTTGAATTTTTCAATAATGCAAAAGAGTTTTTAACTTGAAACATTTATTTGCATGAATATGAATGATATATCGTAATTATTATTCTAATATGTCGTTGGATTTGAAAATTTTTAAAACAAAAATGATAAAGTCATTCCTTATATGTTTGTAAAATATGAAGCTATGAGTTCATGTTTATTGTATTTTGTTAAGTAACATTTAGTTAAATCAATTAGTTATATCATTGTTTTTATTTTAGATATTTAAAAATAAAATTTAATTCTTTTCTCTTGTGCGGACCATTGCGCCCAGATATAAGTAAGGATAAAGTAACTAATTCACAGAATCCAGGTGAAAATGTATAAAGATTTAGACACAGTTATTTTTATGACAGTTATAAATGCCCTTTTATCATGATATTTTTAGTATACAAAGAAAATTAATGTATTGTTTCATGGTATCTGTACACAGTTTGTTGTAATTCCTCCAATGCAATAATTGCTTCATTATAAAAACAGGGTGATCTAGCAATTTGAAGTTTCCATTCATTTACTGTGATTCTCTTGGAGTGTAATAAAATAAGAACATCATGTTGAAATGCATTTCAATCAGTTATTGATATTATATAAGGAGTCAATGAATAAAACTAAAATAAACTCAAAATAAAATCAATAAATCTCAACATTTCAAAGTAAAATCATTGAATATTTGAGGAATTCAAAACTTTAAACACTGAGACGGGGTGAAGGGGTGGACATCTAATGGTAATGCTCATCAGAATAATCTGTATATACCCGTTATTTGAAGAATAAAAGGTATACATGTACATGTAAAACGACAGTTTATTTTGAAATAATGTATAGATATAACATATATATTGACGACAACACGGAACACAACATTTAAGAAAGTAATAGTTACACTAAAATTTAATCTTCGGAATTTTTATAATTACTGTACCTTGATCCATTTTGATTATATATTTTTGATACTTTCAGTTCCGTCTTGGCTTGTTGAATAACGATCTAGACTGTATTAAAGGCTCCTATTGTTTACACAGTCATGGGGCAGGACTATGTAATAGTATTAAATAAATATATCGAAAGTGCCAAAACAACAGTTGTGAATGTAGTTTTGCAATTCAACTAAACTTAATTCAACTATTAAACTACTTTATATTTTCATTCAAAACTTTTCTTAATCACAATCAGACAACAAGACTAGCTGCAGGAAATTTATAGTAGTAGTATATGCTTCTTGATATGCTACACATGCAGTCAAAGTACAAGAGTTTATTAATTAACAGCAATAATATACTCATCTCAACTTATTTCTCAATTTATTTTATATGTATTATATTGATATTATAATTGTTATACTAAACCGTATCAAATTGAATATCATGAAATGTTAATGCGTGAGCCACATTCTTTTGGTTTTTATATTTTATTGAAATAAAGGTCAAACGGATAAGGCACAAGTGAGACACTTGCTATAGGCCTTCTCCTTCAGACAAATGATTAGTATCAAGATTATGAAGATATATCAAATGTGAATACATATTTAAATTGTGATATGTGCAAGAAACTCTCAGTGCCAGATCTTCATAGGAGCAATTCTTCTATACACAATACACTTATATATTTAAATATATTTAAATTGGGAGCACAGCATTTTATTCACAGTATATTCAAATATTCATTTTGCAACATTTTTATAAATAAATATTTGAAAGAATGCAATGCCATGGAAAAATCAATAACAAAAGTACAGTGTAAAGTGTCTTCATGATCACACGGAAATCTTTCTTACAGATGTATCCAAATAAAATATAGTAAAAATCAGCTAGGGCTGAGTAATCTAGACTTGCTATAATTTTCTAGACTGGGCTCGTCGTCAATTGAATATTTTGCTCTATGGTTTGAAGGACAGACTAATGTACATTTTAATTTTAAATATACTTTATTTTTCACAATTTAATATATCATTTCGTATCAAACTATGATTTACATACTTTATGTGACGTTGATAGTGTATAAATTTTAAGAGCGTATTCCATCGCATAAATGTTCCATTATATATCAATATGTACCAATATTTATCAACATATATCAATATATACCAACATATATCAATATATACCAATATATACCATATATATCAATATATACCAATATATACCAAAGCAGAGAGGACGAGGGGTCCATTTCGTTCCATCTGTAAGATGAGGTGTAGAGCCAACACAGAGTTGACTCCTTGTCTCTATCTCAACCAATCAAATCTCACGCTGTAAGAAACCATTTCAATCGAATGATTCTGCCTAATTCGTCGATTAGATCACAAGGTCTTGGAAGTGTTTTTGCTCCCCTTCTCCGCACGAAACTTGAAAAGAGATTTCCCGTTTCGACTTCGTAGCTTGAGGATATTTCCAAACGTTCTGAAGACAGATGAAATTTAATACAATAATTATTTTCTTGCAAAACTATATAGTGTTTTTGAACACGTGACCTTGCTGTGCTGTGGAGAGCCTTGAATCAAAGATAATTACCGCTATTACCGGAAGTTAGTTTAAGCCGTAAGGAACACGACACAGTGTAACATTCCCAAGGATCGGCCTAAGCATTTTATTAACTTTTGTGTCAAAATTATTTTTTCCGATGTTAATGAAAAAGTGTTTAGGGGTTAATGCATGCCGAATCGTACATGATTTCCAGCGCCTTTCATGTCTAATAGGAGAAGACATGCCTTCTCTCTCCTGTAAAACTCCATCTTTCCTCCTCACAATAGTGTTCCGGGCAACCATTCCACGGGCTTTGTGATAAAATAAGCAATTTTAGCCATCAAAGGAGAGATTCTAGCAGAAGAGTTGCTTTTTCCTGGCTCTGAAGCCCGTCGTGGAATTAGCAGAAGAGCGAGAGGCCAATACGTAGCGTTGCTTCCCTGCCTCGGGCTTCTCTCACCCTTTCATCCAGTTCTTTTTATCAAAGAAGAGGCTCGAAGCTTTAGCTTGACCAGAGGCCGGACCAGCTGGACGATGACCGTCTTGTTTATCTGGATAAACCGAATACGTATGTATCTGGAGAAATCTGGACACGGATGTATCCCTGGGTGACATACGCGTCCAGTTTAATTGGTAATTCGCTACGACTTACATTCAGAAAAGTTCCTTTGATCGTTTTTCCCCGAAGATGTGAAAAAAAGCAGTCTTGAGGAATTTTGTGGATGACTTTTAAAAGAACGGGTTTCATGATCTAATTTGCAGCAGAGTTTTATTCTTAAAAATGGAATTAGTGAACTTAAAACGTTTTATCAACTAATCGCTCCGAATGCAACTCGTTGAAGGGTGTAATGATCACGAATGGAACGCGTTTCTCCTCATTAAAGTAGGGTTGTCTTCAAAGTCTTCTTATTTTCGAGAAGCATTGGATTTCTTTAAACGTTGATTTCATCTTCACACAAAAGAACCCCAAACAAGCACGTATTCCATGGTACACAGGTTCATTTAAAGGCAATCGAAATGATTTAAAATCAAAGAAAGGCAGAAATTGTCTATTGACGGATCTACAAGAAACAGTTGACGATAATTTATAAATTTAAGGCTTTCCTAGTGTAAATGCATTTATATTTACGATGTAAAAAGATTTTAAATCTTAAATGTGATTTTATTTCATATTGTATTGCAGGTGACATTGATTCCACATCTGTTCACAATTTTCTTTTTCCTGTCGTTGACAAATAAATATATAAAAGGTATGCTTCAATACGGAAGTTTCGAGTTCCGTGCTCTTTAGCGTTGGAGGTGCGAAAAGCGCTCTTCCAATGAGAAGGGTGGGACACCGCTCCTTCCGGCTGTCATGGCGCGGTTGTCAATGTCAACAAAAGCAGACGACGGATTGTAACTGTAGCGATGGATTTCCCGATTGAATCAATGTTAAAAGATCAGCTGAAGGCATTTTTAAGTAACAGAGGAATGACTGTAAGTGATTATAATGTTGTACAGTTACGGGAAATCGCCAGAAAAGCGGTTGAGTTGAATTTGCCAGTAATCAAAACCCCAGATGATACTGCCAACTCCATTCAGGTGCGAACTCGTGTTGTTGTCGATGGCGAGGTTATACAGTTTCCTTTTGCATTATCACCGGAGTTGAACAAATGGAACGAAGATTTGAAAGCAGTGCCTTCTTTTTCTGAAGCTGATGTATTTGTGTATTTACTTTCAAGGTGCGAGTGGAGTCCCGATCGTCTGTCCAGATATAAATCTGAGAGGGGTTATGGATTGTACACAGCACATCATGTTCATTCATTACTGTGCCATCAACTTTCACACTCTCATATTTACATCAAATCAAAGTGTATACGAGAAACCTCTCAATCATCTCATCCCTACAACACCTGGATTTTAATGAATGAGTCTGGAAACTGTGTGTCCGGTGGATGCGACTGTACAGGGTAAATTGATTTTTTATTAAATATTATACAGATTTTTTTAAAATTATGTAAAAAGGTATTTGTACGCCTAAATGGATCAAGATTCAACAATTTTAACAAACTTTAGCATTTGCAAATCTTCGAAATAAAAAAAAAATGCTAGTTTAATAAGTTAATTTTGATCCAAGATACATAGTACCGTATTTCCTTGAATAGCCTAGGCCTTTTTTTAGACCACCTTCAGCCCTGGTGTCAATCATGAACCGGCGTCAATACGACACCGACCGGCGGCGTCTATTAGTTTTGGCAAGATAAATAATCTTGATGAAATAAATAAAGGAATATAACCATGACCATTTCTCTTAAACAGTCATTTTGGTGGTGTATATTTATTCATTTTTTAAGAGGAACATATTTAAACATGTGGCTATTATTTACGGTAAGAGAAAACCAATGCTTAACATGAGAATCCATTAGTAATTTTATCACCTGGCATATATTTTTTCAAACGGCCATACCACCCAGAAATAATTCGAAACCTGACGTTAATTAAAGGATGTACGGTATATGTTCCTTTTAAAGCTTAATGTAGGTCTGTAAGCCCGATACCACTGTGACGGCGATACAAACATTGTGATGTCATTACTGAAACATATTGTGACGTCATACATGCAGCGGGATTACACTAGTTTAATATTGCCGCATAAATGTTACTGAGTATCTTTCACGGGCGAGTAATAAGGTATTTAAAATATTTTTTTCACTTCAGGGATGATGGTGGATGCAAGCATGTCCTTTGTCTCATGTTGTCTGTCGCTAACTGGTCAAGCAGACACGAGGATCGACACACAGAGACATGCACTGACATAAAATGTGTTTGGGATGAGCCGAAAAAAAGTTCCAACCCAAGAAAATTAGATGACATCAAGGATACATCAAAAGTGCAACCATATCTTAATGTGTATACACCCATGGTTCATGATAACTTGTTAGAAGCAGTTGATCTTGATGATATGATGTCAAACTTAGTCAGAGGTCATGATGCTCAAATTTGTGAAATTTTAAATGTTCCAAATGATGTGAAATCTGCGTTAACATTACAAGACTGTGCTGATAGGTATGATGACAGTTTACCTGTTCTTGATTACCTATCTTCTTGTTTCTCTGAAGATGACTTCAATAAAATCAATATCATGACACAAGGACAATCTGACAATCCTGAGTGGTTTAAACATAGAACTGGCAGACTTACATCATCTGTAATGGCCCCTGTATTTAAATACAGAGGTACCGATGAAGACAACTACATTGTTCGTCAAGTTCTCGGGTTGACTAATTATGGACCCTCAGCTGCCATGCTGTATGGCAAGGACAGAGAGCCTCTAGCTAGGAAACTGTATGAATCTCAGTATGCTACCACCCACAAATGTGGCAAAGTGACAATGTCAGGTCTGTTCATTAACAAGAATATGCCACATGTAGGAGCCTCACCAGATGGCATTGTCAAATGTACATGTTGTGGTATGGGAGTCCTTGAAATTAAGTGTCCCTACAAATTCAAGAACCTAACTGTTGATGAAATATGTTCTGAAAATTACCATGTGCAAAAAGATGAAAATGGGCATTGTGTACTGAAGCATACTTCTGACTGGTACATTCAAATACAGACACAAATGGCTGTAGCAAGTGTACTGTGGTGTGATTTTGTCTTGTATCTAGAAGGAAACATCCATGATGGAAAACACCAGATTCATGTGGAAAGAATTGCCTTTGATGAATTGTTATGGCAATCTGTACTTAAAAAGTCAATTCTGTTTTTCCAAAACTTTGTATGGCCTAAACTATTACCTTGAAAAGCAAACAAGAGCAATATTTGATTGAAATACTGAAAATACTTTATTAACAGTTTAACATGAATATTACATCTGTCAGATGAATATAACAAATACATTGGTATTTTTGAAAAATATTAATCTCTTAAGTTACAGTTGGTTTAATAAATGTATTATTCATCCAATTTGAGGTATTTGAGGTGTTGAAGCAATTTTGAGTTTCAATGAAATTAATAAACTTTATATCATCAAGGGAACTGTCCTTTAGTATAGATCCCCTTATTTTCTCAAACTCACACCAAAACCCTCTAAATGAACCAAGCTCTACAACATTTACTTTCTTAACATAAAAGATGTAGATGTTACTATGAAAAACTGATTACTAATGACACTTCATTACAATTTTGTCAAAATTGGCAGAGTGAACTGAATTCAAATATTTTATGGAATGTTGTTTTTTAAAATAACATTAATTTGTAGATTCTCTGCTCCTTTTATGAATCTGAACTTGAAGAGCTGTTACATGTTTTCATAAAGTGTAGACATGAAATATGAATTTGCAGAAAAAGTTTATTTTCTTTGGAATCATCATATAATGCATCTTGATATTTTCATCTCTGATATTGATATTCTATGTTACAACACCTCTGTCAACTTATTATCTTCACAAATCATTGTATTATCAAAGAAACATATTCATGTATCCAGTTTCAGGCAGAATAAATTGTCCATTGAGTATTTTGTTAAAACTATCATGGATGTTATTCAATTTGAATAAAAATATTGCACCTTTACAAAAACAATATTTTGCCTTCATTTCAAGCTATATGAAAATCTTTGAGCATATTGCAGCCATGACCACTGCCTATATTTTACAAGCGCTATAATAATAATGAAGACTTGGACGGATGGACACACTGACTGATGGAGGTTTAAAGGCTCTGTATCATACCAATACTGCGAAATATAAGTAATGCACAGATGTAGGATATAAATATTTCTAACGATTTGCATATAGGGAAATCTATCAAATGCAGTATTTGGAAAATGTATATGTATATATGTATATAGATTATAAAGTTAATTTTTAAAATTGGAAGGAATTAATTCAAAGTTGCATTTAATTGATTGTTGCATATTTTACTGGAGACCGTCCAAGTGAATTACACATTTATGTGTGATACAGAGCCTTGAAGATGCTTTAAAAGAACTATCACAATCACTTTCTCACTAATCTTGGCAATAGATTGCAGAAAAATGCAGCAACTTTTACCATTTGATTTGTCAGTGGTTTCAAAGACCATGGAATGTAGTTCCCAAGCATCTTAAACAGCTTTAACCGTTGAATGGCCCTCTCTACGTGAATACGTAGCTTTGCTATTCTCCTTGTCTGTCTTATTTCACTAATATTCAGTCTCTTGTTTTTACCCCAAGAACATTTCCTGGTGAAAGGAGGAATATTCAGAGTAGCCCTCTTGATGGTCAACAGATCCCGTATTGTAAATCCTCTATCTGCCATAATGTCATCTCCTTCTTCGACAAGGTCAATGAATCCTGAATCATTTGTCACTATTCTGAGTATTTCAGCAGGTAGCCAGCTTATGCTTTAAAGTAGATTTTTGAGTTTTTTTTGTTGATTTCAGGAGTTCAGTAATAAATAGAACATTTATATTCATGTTTATGTCGCTCCTGCTCGGGAAATCCCATTATTCAGGCACCCGTATTGTTAACATAGTATGACAAAGAGTCAGTCATATAATATCCTCTATATACATACATGTAGGTTGAAAAGTGACAATTTATAATCACTATTGTCTGATGATTTCAGCTTCCCAGTTCAAGAATGATTCTTAATTCTTAAAAATATACTTTCAATAATAAAAGTAGTGTTTATACCAGTTGAATGCTTGCTCTCTGTTGTGCAGTCAACTTCCCCAACAATGTACGGCACAACTTCATCTGTATCCATAGCTTCGATGGATGTGACTGCCTCGTCGTCAGTAACAGAGCTAAGATCAACTTGGCATTCAGAAGCAATTGTTGAAGTCTTGGTTTGCCTGAAATACAGAATATATTCATGATATTTTTTGCTTTTATAACCTACGTAGGCGATCATACAGGGGTTCATATTTTTCATACAGTGCCCTAGGGCAACATATCACTTTCTCATTGTGACGACACTAATGCTTGAATATTGGTATTTCCCTCATTAGACACTTGTGTTGTAAACAAAGTATGACATAGATAATCATATAATATCCTCTATATATTTAAGAATAGAATTTGACATCTGATAAGCTGCATGACAGTATTCTGTAGACCTAAACAGGACCTAGTAGACCTATTATAAGTCTGCCAAACAGCCAAATATAGCAAAATATTAATGGAGCCTTCTTAAGTCTAGAAAGTATTGGCAAGTCTAGTTGCCTCAGCCATACTGGCAAAGTCTGAAGCTAAGATTTGTTAAGAATTGTTATTGTATTTCGTAAATATTAAACAGTACAATTTCAGTAACAAATCTTTTTTTCCAGGGACCATATGTTAGTCTACCTATTGCCCTATTTATGGGAAATAGTCAATATAGTTTAGGCTAATAAGCGTCCCTTCTTTCAATTTTTTTACCGCCCAGGGCGCTTAATACATCGATTACGGTATTATTAATATTAACGGTTATCTTGAAAAGCTGAAAATATACTTTACCTTTTCTTTAGTGCTTCTTTGAAGTTATTGTAGGGGAAAAGAGTTGGCACCTTCATGCTAGCTGTGTCAAAATGCCGAGAGCAAATACGAGTGTACTTGTTCGGCTCCCAAGTCTGCTCCCGTCTGATCAGCCTAATCCACTCATTTCTTCTCCTTTTGTCCGTCTTCTTGTTAGGTAAAGACAAGAAGTTGATATTTCTGTGCTCTGGATGCTTCACTGGGTCACTCGTTTTCCGCGAGGAGGAAGTACAGCCCGGTACACAGCAGTGATACACAGGCATTGTCGGCTGTCTCCAGTGAAAATGTGACTAACCTGAAATAAAAGAGGGAAACTGAGCTTGAATTGATCAAATTCGGGATAGCAAAAATATTAAACATGGCAGAAGACAGTATTGAATAACTTTTGATTTTACAGGGTGACAAGGAAATATTTTACAGCATAAGTGTTTCTACATATATACAGCAGAAGATACAGTAAACTTAAATTTTTCTTCTAGGAATATTACTTAACGATGATGGATTATGAATACTAAAACCTTTGAAGAATAGTAAAATGTTTTCATAATTAATTACAACAATCATTAAATGCTAAAATCTGTTATCAGAAACAGGTAATGAGACTTCTAGCGAAATTCAAATTGTAATCTTATTCAATTACACACCGATTATCTCCCTTTGATACAAAAATGACACAGCAAAGTTACGTTATGAATGGTGTCTAACTTATTCAGGTTCAGTTAAAAGGTCAAAATCAATATTCCAACACTAACACAGTATTACACACGAAAAAAAAGTAAAAATACAACTTTCAAATACATTTACGTGATATAATTATGTTATATTTACCTAACAGAACATATTTACTGCGATAGTCTTTTAGCAATTTCGTGGCGAAAAACAGCGGCAAAGAAAAATAACCAGATTAGACTAATACAGTTTCATTTGATTGAACGTTTACAAATTTGTGTTTATCACAACATTTGACAAGAAAGAATACCTTAGAAAAGATGTATTCAAGTCATAATTACCTGGAAAACGGAGGAAACTGGGAGCTTGAATCGACCCAAAAAGTGTCCCACCTTCCGGTTTGCGAAGATCATTTCTCTACCTTCAACGCGAAAGAGTAACATGGGGAGGCAACTCTGCGCGATCTCGAAATTTCCGTATTGGAATACTTGTTCACGCGACAAGGAGAGACAACTCTCATTTAACCTAAGTAGTGCACACTACAATCGAAATTTAATTTCTAAAGTTTATAAAAAGGCTGATATATCATCTTAAAACTACATTCAATCATTACAAAAGCTCTAGATTGTCTGACCACACATGAGGGTCATTCAAAACTCTGCATAAGCCCCGCCCACAAATACAATTGCTTACCATACTGGACAGAACGAGAACTTACATAAACATAACGATATATTCTCATGTTGGAAAGTGAGGCACAGGAAGCATATCCTGACATTATTTTTCTACCAGGTGGGGTTTAGAACTGTTTGAATGCCCCTAGTACCACACGAGCAGACAATACATGAGAGTATAGTCCTGCTTCAAAGCTGCATTTTTGTTGGCACATTTAAGTTTTTTTGAGCTTGTCTAGATATGTGAATGCACGTATTTGAAATTGAAAATTAGTCCAAATTTAAAAAAATGAAAAATGAAATTGTGCATTCAAAAACATTAAATTAATATTTTATAGACTAACCTTTAGTCTGAGAGTAAGACAAGAACGAATGTTGGATGGTTGATACGTTCGTTGTAAAGGTGTAGGTACTACATACATGTATACAGATCGATGTAAACTGTGGAATAGGTGCCCGTGATTAGTTCCTCTCTGAACGGTCGACAATACATATACGAGAAATCACGGACTCACGTACATTTAATATAAAATGAAATAAAGAACATTGAAAAGGAACCCTGTTTTAACTAATGTTTTAGGTTTGACTTTTGGGTTCGAATCCCGCAATGGAGTCGGCCCGAAAGGTGGAGTATTGATGAGAGGGCGGCCTCAAATATAGCAGTCTTACACGCATGTATACACTATGATCCTTATGCCTTCAAAACAGAAGAAAACCATTGCTGCTTTATGGTAAAACGGTCAGTAATAATAACAACTCAACATTAGGGTGACAAAACACACTGCAACCATACGTACAGACAATCCTGAAATACATATGAATTATTATGATAAACACATAATTAGCATTACTAGCCTAATTTACCGTCTAAAGGGGAACTGTCAGTATACAAGAGTCATTAAATATAGTGTCATGCATCCTGGAAACAAGGGTATTTTGTTTCGCTCGCATCACTTCGAAACGGGACATCAAGGATGGGGGCAGGATTACTAACAACTGACAAAGTTTTCAAGACATGTGTGGTTGGAGCTCTGAATGTTTTCCGGGGAGAAATTCTGATAATCCATCATTCCGAGTCAAGAATTGAACATAGGAGGGAGGCTGACTTTATACAATTTAGAAAAGTAAAATTTGCTCATGATAATACGTTGCTGTTGTTTGTATTCTCACATAAATAAAAAAAATTAAACTTGGTGTAAAATGTTTTCGAGAGATAAATATGCCAATCTTCTTATCTTAGGGAATATCAGATAAGTAACTCAGCACCAACGTTTACCAACCCCCCCCTCTCCTTCCCCACCTCCCCTCCCCCACCTTACCCCTAACTCTGGCACTATCTGGACTGCCTGCCAGATCACGAGACCATATCTGTCATGTTTATAGGCTTAATTCATTCTCAAATATCCTCGTTGATAATTAGTCAAATAAAAAAGCTTTTCCTAATCGAAATGTGACACAAATAGCTACATAGGAGATTAGGTTTCTCCGAGATTGCGTCTCCCAGTAAACAGACAGACTGGCACAGACTCGCAGCATCCCGCTCCCTCTCCATGTTTGACACTCCCCGTGTAATCACCCCCATTAGAGGAATACGTTTATATACGGGGGCCACGCAACCTTCTATCAGCGACATATGTCCCTCGTTTCCAGCAAATATTTAGAAAGGCTTGCAGTTACAACTGTCAGTGCAGTGTCTTGAAGCCTCCTGTGAAAACACCAAGAGTTTTTAAAAGAAACATTTACCATTTGCTGTGACATAATGTCTTGAATTGTTTGACATACCGTATATACCACAAACCTTGGCCCGTGTAAATACCCCTCGACAACACTGGGGGCTTGGCCACTGAACTGTGAGAAGAAATACAAGTATCTGACTCATTATTTATGATGTATTCGATTTATTTTCTGACTTGTTGATGTAATTTTAGTCTAAAGGCAATACATACATGCCATACCAGAACTTTGTTTGTATGTTTCGCTAATTACCTCTCCTTACTTTGTTGACTTGAGAAACACGTCAACTTCTTATTCTATAGTTATAATTTCCGGCACGCACAAACATCTTCATCCCTTTCTGTGTTATGTTTGTCTTTTAAATAATATTTCAATTGGTAATTAAGAAGAATTCATATCCAGTAAGTAGTTTGTTTGTAATATTTTTATATTGTAATATATAATGATATTGTTCTTTATATGTACTTTCAAACAACAAAGGGGCAAACGATATCTGATAAAGACTTAGATATCAACATTGAAAACAGCTGAAGTCAAATGTAAAGAGATATAATAAAACCAAATGTCGGTGAAACCATTTGACAGGTGACAAATAATAAAATAATTACATGATGTAAATCCACAATGACTTCTCCCTAAACCGGAAGTATGATATGACGTCATGTGGCAGGATTGACACGGACTGAGCGCGTATTAGATGTGACAGCGCCTCTCGTTACCACATTTGCGGTGCTGCACGGAGATAAAACTATCAGTGGAAGACTCTTATCTTGGAGCGGCGAGTAAGGACGAATCCCAAACTTTACTTTTAATGAAGAAACATTACCCCGTTCCCAGGGCCCTGATAGTGATTTGAATGCGAATGTCTTGAGTCGGAATGTTACCTCCAGTTTGTACACAGTGTCTAATTGGCCGATACGAGAAACAAAGAACCCATTATATCCTCACCGATAGCAAAAGGACTTTTAAATTGAGTCCACAAATCACTGAGTTGGGTGCCATTGATTTAACTCAATTGTTTGGTATCCAGAAGTAGCTGCTTAGAGATATCTAGTGTAGGACGGGTGGTGGATGGAGCTCCGAAACGTGTGAAAACGCGAGGACGATAAGAGTATCCCTACCAAACACAGGCACGATTGCAAACACTAGTAAGAAATATTCTTCAAAACTCGAAACAGTGTTTCACCAAAGAAAGTTAGTCTAACATTTACACTCTTGGAAAGTATTACTTCTTAAAGTATAACTATTTTATAAAAATTGAAAACTATATCACCAGTTTGGTAAATTTTGAAAAGGATCCCCTGTTCATCTCCTTTTCATGAGTGAATAACAGTGTGATATTGTAAGAACACATACTTTTCAGAGTCTAAGTGTCAGACTACAAAAAAACTTCGCTGGTTAGTATAGACAATAAGCATATTATAAAAGTTACATCCAAATCATCTTCGAGTCGAGTCGATAGATATCGTTCATGAAGCTTCATCCACGATGTGACTTGTACAGGACAAGCTGTAGCATGTCTACAACACGTTTTGCAGGTGTATAGCCACCTAGACTAACTTTAGCGTGTGGAATTTTAATATTTTCTGTACTTTCATCCCTATGATTTTATTTCTTTAAGCTTTCAATTCCATACTTGTATTCTGTTTATCTAGACTTGCTGAATAGTGAACTAGACTGTATTTAAGGTTGTGTTTATACACAGTGACGTGGCAGGATCGATGCCACACAGTCTTGCTCCAAGACGCTATAGTTAATGATGTCAGAGACCATACAATAAACTGCCAATGACTGCCCCTTTATTTTATGATCTCTGATAATATTTGAACCTTAATTTTACCAAGCTCGAAACATGATTCACATTGGATAAACAAGTAGGATTTAGTTTGCACTACTAGTTAGTAGATACGCTAGTTTAACACTTAGACTCTTAAACAAATGAAAAGGAGCCTTTTTTGGAAAATTCCATTTCTTACAGTCTCCTTTTCAATATTTAATAAAATGGTGATATTTTCAAAATAAATATTTTTTTCAGAATCTGAGTGTTAGACTAGAGATACGACTACTGTACAATCAGAGACATGTTATACTGGATTCACAGCGGGTGAATTTAAAATTGAAACCGAGTGCGTTTTATTTTTCTAAGAATCAATCAGAATCGAGTATCCAGCAATGTCATGGTAGAATCCCCATTGTTCAGAGGCTCCTTTCCAATATATGCATATGATCATTCGTATTAAAGAATAATTTATTTTCAGAGACTAAGTGTCAGAGAAAGAGATCACCCTGTACCAATAATGTGTTTAAGTGTTTTACTTCAAGTGCAGTCGAGGTTTCTCCTATGCTTAGCTAAACGAGTACAAATATAAACATATCAATGCAAGCCCAGCAAGTCAGATTTTAACAGATGACCAACTTCAGAATAAGAGAACATGATTAGAATATACATGTAGATGCGGACTCAATGTTATAAATTGTTTATACAGTTGCACACAAAAAAAGTTTTTTCATTACATAAACGGAAATACGAAAACTGGTGTAATGACATGGAATACGAATGTTGACTTGTTCCATGCCAAGTTTCTGTCCACAATATTAAATTTTACTGTATCATGCTCCAAACGCATAGTCGGTATATTGCACTGGTCCGGTCCAATTCGCCATAATGGCCCATTTTCCTTTTTGGAAGACAATCACAAGTTTATTAAGGTCTCTTACCAAACTGTCATCACAAATCTGCGAGGGAGCCCTTATCAGAACATCCAGTGATGATCCGGGACACTCGTCCAGCGATTAACCGCACTTTGTTGATGATCTTCACACTTCAACTGGAATACATATATGTACAAGACCGGAGTTCATAGTCAGTCGCCAATGTTGATAATGGTTTATTCAGAAGTAAATAGGGCCACCGGCTCATGTTACAGAACACAACACAATTTTATTCAAACTGTGGTTCCTTGAACATCTCATCTACATCACAATACTAAACATGTATACATAATGTGTGACAGAGTATGAGGCAGGACATGAATTATTTCCGATACATACATTGTTTAATATATTTAGCTATATACAATAAAGTTTATTTATCAGTAGGCTGCAACAGTTTAATAAATTTGTGTTTAGAATGACATGCCGTAAATAACGGGTTACATATTTGACTCTTTGGAAGTCATACTTTTACATAAAGGGAACTTCATCTCCAGTAGCCATGTAGCAGAAATACCATATTCATTAAAAATAACACAATGTATCATTTCTTGTTGAATATATTTGAATATATTATGCTTTTAATCATTATACTATTTCAGTTTAGAACTTTAGAAGTCTCACACTTCAGTGTGTTTAGAGTTAATAACTGGACAAACAATCGATCATTGCGGACTTCCTTATCTAAAATAAACATTGCGTGAACTAAAACTAACATCTTACTTCCTTATGACTAATTTACATCAAATTCATACCAAACCAACCTCAAAGTTTGAAAAGACAATCACAAATAGTTTGTGTTGTAATTAAAAGAGAAATTGGTTACCTCCCATATACCCAATTAACGTCATCCGCAAGCATGCATATAAGAAATAGTAAGATAAAAGGCTGTATAATCGCAAATATTTCAGTGTTGTTGCAAAAGAAAGATACAAGTATTTTACTTCCTTTGGAATAATTTACATCAAAATCAAAGTCAAAGTTTCGCAGTGACAACCTGTAGCATGTAAGTATAACGTGAATGTAAGCAGACAGTGTCTACATTCCAGTAAGTCATTGTACCCATAGCATGGCATGAAACCGATCAGTTCACGAGAAGAAAGAGCTGTTTCTCACCAAGACATTTTTGAATACGACCCTCAGGTTTTTAGATGACTCGCACGTTAAATATGTCTTTTCTTCTTTTGACTAATCTGCAACGAAAAGGTGAACTCTTTACTCCCGAACTATATTCATATACTTGTATTGTCGGGTGGCTGAATTCTCACGGTGGGACGTGACAATCTAGAGTCAATAAGGTAATTGCCGAAATGGAGGTTGTGTTTAATTGTAGGATGT
The DNA here is from genome assembly GCA_936450465.1 of Gibbula magus. Lineage (NCBI taxonomy): Eukaryota > Metazoa > Mollusca > Gastropoda > Trochida > Trochidae > Gibbula > Gibbula magus. The sequence goes on along the minus strand of OW388297.1, from coordinate 76,038,309 downwards.
GGAACCGTCAAGCCGGGCGCTGACTTTTCAATAAAGTGACAACACCAAGTCGCTTGGGGTTATACAAAGCCATGCACTTAGTCCACTTCTATTAACAGAGACCTGGGAGAAATCCTAAAGAGCAGGTAGACAGAGATGTTATTTGTAGGAGCTGGGCAGCTAATGAGGCTGGAGACGTGGGCCTAACAAGGCAGCCCGTCTGATTAATAACTGTGTCTTTACTGAAATGTATTTGAACAAAACTGAGTGTACAGGAGAGTTGCCATATCCTTACAATGCGTACACGTGTTGATTGCCCCTCCCCTGTTTGATCAGTATTGAGTTCGTCGCGTTCAGAGTTACCTCCCCTTGAAATACCTCTTCAGTTCAGAGGAGGAAATAATGGAAGTCGGTAATTGTCATTCAACACCAGTGTCAATAATACTGGCTTGAATTTAAGTCATTAGAGTCATTCTGTCAAAATCACAAGCAAACACTACCATGTTCCTGAAAGAGCCAAAATATCAATTAATGTTCTCGTGCTGATACAATGTTTTACAGTCTACACATCATCTCTGCTACTGGAAGGTCCAATGATGCTTCACCTCAGGAAGCACATACACCGAGGGGCAAAAGAAACGATACCACATTATCTCCAGAGTCAAACACAACATAGTTATTGTCTAACAAAAGTACATAAAATGGAGGTTGCAGGTCATCAATCGTCATCCATGGACTATGCAATTTACCGATCATACTCTTTAAAATGCATACCATGCGTACATACACCGTTGGGCAAAAGAAACGATACCAAATTTCCAATAGAGTCAAACATAAAAACATTCTGCCGGATAAAGTCGATTTTAAATGTCTGTGATAAGGATATAGCTCGTGAGATATACAAAATTTCATTTATGAGAGTATGGTACTTACTATTTTATATCTGTTAAAAATCACGTGGGGTGCTGATATTGCTATTTCAAAGTGATTTTTGGAAATAATGTTTGGCATTTGAGGTGAAATTTTATGAAATATGGAAATTATATTTCTACAAGATGACGTCGGCTTAATGTACCCTCTTGAACTTTAAATCGATGACGCATCGTTGCTGTAAGTTGTCATATAAAACTAGTCAGAAGACCATATGTCACTCTCCTGTCTCGCCCAGGGAAAGCGATTAGAAAACGACGAATTTATAGAAGCTGTAATGTTCAAAACATGAACAGATATAATGTTTCTAAAAATAAGCTTAGTTGGCTTTAAGAGACATGGTGTAGGTACGTTTCAGTCGTATCTATATCCCTTGTGGATTAAATATTTTGCATTTGTGTTGATATAGTTTCTTTTGGTGAATTTATTTCGTTTTAATTCCAAACATCACTTAAACTCCGAATGCGGTTGAATATTTGTCTTAAATCGTCACTTGGAGGAAGTTGTCATCACGGGAGTTACTCCAAAGCAGCATATAACCGTCAGAACTTTTTGCAAGTTTGCAATATCTTATTTCCAAATATCAAATTATCAAGTTTCAAATTACATCATCGTTTTGAGTTGGTTATTATGTTCAATGGGACATTCTTCAGATACACAACCAACTACACACGAGCTACTTGCATTCTCTCTAGAATAAGAGGATATCTCATTTGGTTTGTTCAAGAGTGCTTTACCGTGAGCGTATTGGAATTATGTTCCTTACACTTTAAGAATACATTTATCAGAAATAAAGAAATAGATTTGGATGAGGGTATCATTGTGCACGCTGATTCACTTAACCTGACAGTTCCAATACGGTGAAGAGAGACGAGCGTATTCTCAGAGCAGAGCTCGGTTGAGGAAGAAACCGTCTCCACCATCGAGTGCTTCCAGACTGTTCAGAGAAGCCCCGTTCTTCCTGTTGCTGGAGAACCCGCATTCACTACAGACGCACAAGCATTCATCAGTTTGAATACCCTCAACAAAAGCTCTACACCTAAACGATTATTTTGTCAATAATTGCTCAATATATTTATTTTCGCCACTTACGATTTCTTACTGGCATCCCGATGAATGATTACGCGTATTGACGACCGCTATTAAGAATGACATTTTGGGAGAATTTATTGGCAGGCGGTGTTCAATGCACGGCAAGATACTAAGCAAACATGGGCTTGACACCTGCACAATGGCGGTATTCTGGCTACCTGGACACATTATCGGTTTGTTGACTCAATACAGCACAATTGACACTTTTCTTACTTTTTGCAATCGATTCTCCTAACATACTGACACTTTGGAGACGTCGAAATACATTTCCATGTTTACATGGTGCCCGATGTTTGGAAGAACCGATCGGCGATTTGTACCTTAATATGTCTTAACCCTCCGCGTGTTGACTCAGCAAACAGAATCCGATCAGTAAATGTATCCCTACAGCTTGTTAACCCTTCGCTCGCCGATCAACGCTATGCTTGTCGCTAATTAGCAAATGGAAGGCATTGATTTCTGTCAACAATTAGACTAAGCTTGATACGTTCTTCTACTAGGAGCGCTACTCTGGTGATTGTTTTATTTTAAACTGTGACGAGCGTTTTTTATTATTCAGTGACTGTTTTGTTGCCAGTTGAGAAAGTTTCAACAAGTTTTGTATTGTTTCGTTTGTCTTATGAGTATTGACCGCAGGACGACAGCGACTGTTTCAACACCATCACAGCTCAGCAGATGAAGAGATCGATGACAGACGGTGGAGTCAACAGATTAGTGGAAGTCCTTGTAATCCGAACATTCATCCCTCCCTCTCTATGTAGACTCAGCGTTTGTAAGATAACGAATCTTTTATCGATATGTTAAAGGGGCAGTAGCACGTTTTCTGCAAATTTTATTTTTCATCAAATTTCTCATTTATAATGATAGTTTATGTCATTTATATTTACTTTATAGGGTAAAACATCTTATTACACGAACCAATTATCCGTAGTGGTAATAACGGTGTTGCGTATAAAGCAAATATTGTATGGTGGCCATTTTATTGTAAACACATTTTATTATTTCCAATGACAAAAACGATTCTGATGGCTTTACGAAACCATGTACACTTATTTTTTAACATGATTTTCCGAAGAGAAAAGGGTGATTTACTGTTGGTGACATTATTTTTCAAATACATTTCATCAACTTATTTCAACAAAAAAAACGTGCTACTGTCCCTTTAAGAGACCCAGTTCGGGGTTCGAACCTGTCGTATCTTCCAGGCATGTCCAGTCACCCCATTATAGCAGGTGCACCCTTCTGTAAAGTAAACTTCAAACTTACATCCACCTTCAGTATAGCAGGTGCACCCTTCTGTAAAGTAAACTTCAAACTTACATCCACCTTCAGTATAGCAGGTGCACCCTTCTGTAAAGTAAACTTCAAACTTACATCCATCTTCAGTATAGCATGTGCACCCTTCTGTAAAGTAAACTTCAAACTTACATCCACCTTCAGTATAGCATGTGCACCCTTCTGTAAAGTAAACTTCAAACTTACATCCACCTTCAGTATAGCATGTGCACCCTTCTGTAAAGTAAACTTCAAACTTACATCCACCTTCAGTATAGCATGTGCACCCTTCTGTAAAGTAAACTTCAAACTTACATCCACCTTAAACTTCTATCCATCAGAGGGGTATTGAACGCATCAATAGATTAGTCAACCGGATGCCGGTTTTTATCGAGGTCTTGATTGCCGAATATATAAACTGTTGAAACAGTTGGTACTGGCGATTGGTGAGGGTGTCGGTTCGAATCCCGGAAGGCGCTTGTCCCGAAGAAAGTACAGGAAGGAGTTCTATTGCAGATAGTGTTATCTCACATATAGCATACACTTGGGCCATGTTGTGTAGGCAGTCATGGATTTATGATTTAAAATGAGTTCATATTTATATGAGAGAAATATTTGTTAGAGGTGACATGTGCTTCTAGATAAAGTAATAATATACAGATATATTTTGTTTACATCTATCTTCAGGTGGAAATCAATAATAAAAAAACAATACAAACATAATCAAAATTTAAAATGTCATATACTTCTCATTTTTAAATAAAGTATTACACATTACATAGCGGGCGGAAACCTAGAAACGTGAAATCGAATGAAGTTGGTAATCGGCATTGACAAATATAGATAACTAAATTTTCCCTCTCTCCTCTAATCGACTTTCAAGACGTTTTTTGTTAGTACGTTTTGTAAGGAAAATATATACACCATAATTTTGGTCTGATTAAGCTCTCTAACATAGTATACTCATTTGCTACGGCCTTGAGCTAGCCCACTGTAGAAAAACTGTTTGAGCACTTTATACAAATGAGTGAGGCTTTCTTAAGTTGCTTTGCTGCGTTGATAACTGTGCATAGCTGAAAGCCCAACCATGTTCCAACCACACCATGCTGACGAGATCCGAAAAGAAAAAACACTCAAAAAGATCGAAAATGTTGGCTGTCCATGGTTATATATACAGAGTGATGCAAAACGTAGTCGGACGGTGGCGATAATTCCATAGATTTAAATGTTAATTTAGTCTAAGATAAATAATTTTCATAGATAGTAATATTGTCCGATCCTATTCACATTTATCAACTTTGTGAGGAATCATCTTGGCTACATCCTCATAATTTTCGGTTTTCTATATTGAGAATGACACAAATCTGATCAACAAAATAATAAATTTAATATTCATAGTTGTAAAAACATTTAACATGGCGATCTATGGGAACTGTTTTTATTTAATGTACATATGTAGGTAAATCGGATAACACTTGTTAAATTGTCGTCAGAAAATTTAATCTAAATTAGATGATTACAGTCATATGAAGCTGAAAAGTTTGACAGGGTCCAACCAGATTTTATCTTATGAATTATTTTTTTTATCCTAGACTACATTAACATGCAAGTCTATGGAAATAACGTCACTGTCCGAATACTTTTTGCATCACTCTGTATTTTACTGGATTATGTAATATTTGAAGTTTATAGTAATTTTCTTTCGCTAATTGAATATAGCGTGTTAATATATCGATACGAAGCGGTATGTATTCAAGAAATATTTTAGCGATTTAAAATCAACCTCAAAATAAATTTTATATAGATATATATTCAAATGCTTTCTTATCCCGTTTCCCAACGGCTAAATTTATAACACAATCGATTAGTCTTCTTGTAAACGCTACCCTTCACATGTCTAGTTCGTAAACGAAGATATATCGTGTTAGGAGAATATTCAAATATTTATACTGCAATAGATATGGCGTATAAAACAGAATGAAGCACGTGCATGTGTTGATTCTGTCAAAGCTTATGTTATATTACGGGATTCGTGGTTTGCATGTGAAAAACAGACCAAATATTATGTTTTGAACATGCAACAGTATTGAATGGGTGAGGTGCGATGTGTTAGGGTAATTACACTGTGACAATACGTACATACAAACAGGGTGTGTAGTGTGACATGTACACATGTGTTGTGTATCATATTTCAAAGAGATAACCTCAATATGTACACGGGATCCTGCATGGCGTTAGTACAGAGAGCATCCTCGTTGTATAAAACTGAACTCGTGTGGGTTTAGCTGCTGTATGATCCTCTCTTGCGATGTGTAAATGGTGTGAAAAGATACATTTCATCATGGGACATTTACGTTTTAGGAGATAAAATATATTTTCGAAATTTATTCTTCATAACGTTTTAATACGGATTTGTTGAGTTCATTTTAAAAGCAACTTTGTAACAAAAACTGGAAAATTATAACATAGAGAAATGGTTTAGGTGGAGGAATTTTGATATATATTTTCTATACTGAAATGGATCGTTAGGAAAGTAGGACTGCGTACTGGAAGTGTTTGTTGTGATAATTGGAGTTTCAGAGTTGAAATACACCCATAGAAATAAAATTTTAACGTCAAATTATATTTAAAAATAAATATGCATTTATTATTTGATTTTTCTTTACAAAGACTTAATTTGAAACAAAATATTTTAATATCTTAGATACATATTTATTCTGAATTGTTTCGATAATTAAGTACCTGTTATCCATAATTGATTTTTGCAACATATATATATATGAATATGATTTATAAATTAAATTATGATTTATTATTACATTAATGTGACTATTTCAGTGTGTAATTAGTGTTACAATTTCAACATATCTTACCTTTTACAGAGAGAGTAAACTGTTTAGACGTTTCATTTTGAGAAAGAAATTTTATTCATTACGAAAGCAAATAAATGAAAAAGAAAAGAAAGGATATAAAAGAAATTACAAAAGTAAGCGATGATCAATTTCATATTTATTTAGACAAATATACAATGCATTGCATATTTTATCTACATGAACACCTGAAGGTGAAAACGCAATTTAAAAAAAAAGATTTGACAGCTAAAACACATATGAAACCTGATAAATATATGAAATATATTTATAAAAATATTTTTTAGCTTGATATTTTAAATTTCTAAATAATTCATATAAGAAAGAATTAATACAAAACTGAATTTATTAAAATGTGCCTATTTTCCCTTCAGGTGGTAAATTTCATATTTTGATTCATTCAAGTGTTAAAAATGTTTTATATCTAGATTTGATATTTTGAATTACCCTAAACAATATAAAACTTTAAAATATTAATATTATATATTAAATATTATTCAAAAGTTTACACATCTTAGGAACAATTATACTAATATTCAACATGGAATATAATTTAACGATGATATGTGCGATACGATATATAAATAATATATAAAATAAATAAATATATATAAATATATATCCAATATATTGTTCCTATGTATATTCATGTATATTCATTCAGTTTCCCTGTTCTATTGGATGAGAGCATATGAAGGGGGAGATTCTCTATTACTCGCCAGTCGAAAGCCGAGGCAAGTCAATGTTTATTCTTATAAGGAAAAACAACATAAAGAGGGTACTTACTGAAATTCGGCAAATACAAGGTTTATTTCAAAGAGTACCATGGGTACGGTTGTTATTTCACGAGTGTGGCAGACAGGAATTTATCAACTGTACACATGTCAAGGGATGAATTAAACCTAATATTTGACAATCTAATCAAATATCCTATTTATTATATAATTTTAACAATAATATATTCTAGAATTACTTTTACACACCGAAGTAACTTTAATTTACTTACAGAATGTAAAAATGGTTCCAGCTATTGGCTATTGACGATATTATATCGTGCATGTGACAGATGACTTTTCATATTTTTGAAATGTGTTAGATATGTTAATATGTTCTTCTTTTTTTTTATAAAAATGAATTTTCATTTAACCTTTTTGATCACGCTATCAATCTTGGCCGTTCCATTGTATTGTGAGAGGTAACAGGCTAGGGCTTAGGAGTGCGGTGGACCGTTAACTTGTTTCGACACTCTGTAGGGGTTGTGGGATGTAGGGGTTATGGGAGACTACCATCATATATCTTGACTATAGCTTGATAGACAGTCTATTTCACGGTTAAATCCCATCAATTCATTCTCATCATTATATTTTAAACATGGATCTTAAAATACATCACATAAATGGAGCACGCGCGATCCCATTTGATAAAACCTTTAACACGAATTTGTTTCTATATGAATCACGTAGGTGTATTTTCGTTTACGAGGAAACTGCAGTTGGTCTAATGTAGTATATTATGTAACGCCACTGTCTGACGTCATAATTAACAGGATCATTGTGGCGCCATTTGTTTCATGAAACTATTAGTATCGTTGCAGTTTTGTAGATTTTTATTTGTTGTGTCATGTCGTTATGTCGACGTGTAATAAGAAAACCGACTTCAGTTCGTTAATCTCGTGAATTTATTATTATCAGTTTAACTTACGCTCGTTTGATACTAAAGTACGATTTGTTTGATATAAATGAGATCATACGAAGACTCGTTTAGTATTGTTTATAAACTAAAAAGAATTTACATGAAAGGGGACAGAGAGGGCGGTTGAGTGTTCAGTACTGACGGAACACCTCCTCGGAGCGTCACTACGAGTATGCAAGTATTCAAGTACTCTCGAACCAAACACACAGTCACTAAGATTGAATCCTAGTGTTGGACACAACACACTTCAATGAATTTCTATAACACAGATTTGTTTTTAAAAAGCGTCTAAAACAGGAATACAGCTTCAGTATTTCTTTAAAAGCGACTATGGCAAAAATGATGAAAGTCTTAATCACGGAAGTCTTGCTAGTTTTCTATGCTCTCAGCAGACTCATTACTAATCCAGATGAATCGAACATTTAACCGTTTGATGTTGAAATGACACATTAAAAATTCCTGAAAGTGATGTTCTTATCGGAGACAGCTGATTAAAATGGAAGATCGGTGTTCGTGTTTACAGTTAATTTTCCTACAAGTCTTCCAGGAAACAGGAAAGACTGTTTGATCTCTGCTTCCTTGATGTACATCAGTCGACTGGCTTCTTGTCCTCCACTCGGGCTGCACACACAACACGTGGTGACAGGTCAGATACTGCATTGCGAGTACCCGAATAGATACAGCACACACAACACAGTGACAGGTCAGATATTGCATTGCGAGTACCCGAATAGATACAGTACACACAACACAGTGACAGGTCAGATACTGCATTGCGAGTACCCGAATAGATACAGCATACAGAGTGACAGGTCAGATACTGCATTGCGAGTACCCGAATAGATACAGTACACACAACACAGTGACAGGTCAGATACTGCATTGCGAGTACCCGAATAGATACAGCATACAGAGTGACAGGTCAGATATTGCATTGCGAGTACCCGAATAGATACAGTACACACAACACAGTGACAGGTCAGATACTGCATTGCGAATACCCGAATAGATACAGCACACATAACACGTGTTGACAGGTCAGATACTTCATTGTGAGTACCCGAATAGATACAGTAAACACAACACGTGGTGACAGGTCAGATACTTCATTGCGAGTAACCGAATAGATACAGTAAACACAACACAGTGACAGGTCAGATACTTCATTGCGAGTACCCGAATAGATACAGCACACACAACACAGTGACAGGTCAGATACTGCATTGCGAGTACCCGAATAGATAAAGTACACACAACACATTGACGGGTCAGATACTGCATTGCGAGTACCCGAATAGATACAGAACACACAACACAGTGGCAGGTCAGATACTGCATTGCGAGTACCCCGAATAGATACAGTACACACAACACAGTGACAGGTCAGATACTGCATTGCGAGTACCCGAATAGATACAGTACACACAACACAGTGACATGTCAGATACTTCATTGTGAGTACCCGAATAGATACAGTAAACACAACACGTGGTGACAGGTCAGATATTGCATTGCGAGTAACCGAATAGATACAGTAAACACAACACAGTGACAGGTCAGATACTTCATTGCGAGTACCCGAATAGATACAGCACACACAACACAGTGACAGGTCAGATACTTCATTGCGAGTACCCGAATAGATACAGTAAACACAACACAGTGACAGGTCAGATACTTCATTGCGAGTACCCGAATAGATACAGCACACACAACACGTGGTGACAGGTCAGATATTGCATTGCGAGTACCCGAATAGAAACAGCACACACAACACAGTGACAGGTCAGATACTGCATTGCGAGTACCCGAATAGATACAGTACACACAACACAGTGACAGGTCAGATACTGCATTGCGAGTACCCGAATAGATAAAGTACACACAACACAGTGACGGGTCAGATACTGCATTGCGAGTACCCGAATAGATACAGCACACACAACACAGTGGCAGGTCAGATACTGCATTGCGAGTACCCGAATAGATAAAGTACACACAACACAGTGACGGGTCAGATACTTCATTGCGAGTACCCGAATAGATACAGCACACACAACACAGTGGCAGGTCAGATACTGCATTGCGAGTACCCGAATAGATACAGTACACACAACACAGTGACAGGTCAGATACTGCATTGCGAGTACCCGAATAGATACAGCACACACAACACGTGGTGACAGGTCAGATATTGCATTGCGAGTACCCGAATAGAAACAGTACACACAACACAGTGACAGGTCAGATACTGCATTGTGAGTACCCGAATAGATACAGCATACAACACAGTGACAGGTCAGATACTTCATTGCGAGTACCCGAATAGATATAGCACACACAACACAGTGACAGGTCAGATACTGCATTGCGAGTACCCGAATACTAGTAGATACAGCACACACAACACAGTGACAGGTCAGATACTGCATTGCGAGGACCCGAATACTAGTAGATACAGCACACACAACACAGTGACAGGTCAGATACTGCATTGCGAGTACCCGAATAGATACAGCACACACAACACTGTTACAGGTCAGATACTGCATTGTGAGTACCCGAATAGATACAGCACACATAACACAGTGACAGGTCAGATACTTCATTGCGAGTACCCGAATAGATACAGCACACACAACACAGTGACAGGTCAGATACTTCATTGTGAGTACCCGAATAGATACAGTACACACAACACAGTGACAGGTCAGATACTGCATTGCGAGTACCCGAAGAGATACAGCACACAGTGACAGGTCAGATACTGCATTGCGAGTACCCGAATAGATACAGTACACACAACACAGTGACACGTCAGATACTTCATTGCGAGTACCCGAATAGATACAGCACACACAACACAGTGACAGGTCAGATACTGCATTGCGAGTACCCGAATAGATACAGCACACACAACACAGTGACAGGTCAGATACTTCATTGCGAGTACCCGAATAGATACAGCACACACAACACAGTGACAGGTCAGATACTGCATTGCGAGTACCCGAATAGATACAGCACACAGTGACAGGTCAGATACTGCATTGCGAGTACCCGAATAGATACAGTACACACAACACAGTGACACGTCAGATACTTCATTGCGAGTACCCGAATAGATACAGCACACACAACACAGTGACAGGTCAGATACTGCATTGCGAGTACCCGAATAGATACAGCACACACAACACAGTGACAGGTCAGATACTGCATTGTGAGTACCCGAATAGATACAGCACACACAACACAGTGACAGGTCAGATACTGCATTGCGAGTACCCGAATAGATACAGCACACACAACACAGTGACAGATCAGATACTGCATTGCGAGTACCCGAATAGATACAGCACACACAACACAGTGACAGGTCAGATACTGCATTGTGAGTACCCGAATAGATACAGCACACACAACACAGTGACAGGTCAGATACTGCATTGTGAGTACCCGAATAGATACAGTACACACAACACAGTGACAGATCAGATACTGCATTGCGAGTACCCGAATAGATACAGCACACACAACACAGTGACACGTCAGATACTTCATTGCGAGTACCCGAATAGATACAGTACACATAACACAGTGACAGGTCAGATACTGCATTGCGAGTACCCGAATAGATACAGCACACAACACAGTGACAGGTCAGATACTTCATTGCGAGTACCCGAATAGATACAGCACACAGTGACAGGTCAGATACTGCATTGCGAGTACCCGAATAGATACAGCACACACAACACAGTGACAGGTCAGATACTGCATTGTGAGTACCCGAATAGATACAGTACACACAACACAGTGACAGATCAGATACTGCATTGCGAGTACCCGAATAGATACAGCACACACAACACAGTGACACGTCAGATACTTCATTGCGAGTACCCGAATAGATACAGTACACATAACACAGTGACAGGTCAGATACTGCATTGCGAGTACCCGAATAGATACAGCACACAACACAGTGACAGGTCAGATACTTCATTGCGAGTACCCGAATAGATACAGTACACACAACACAGTGACAGGTCAGATATTGCATTGTGAGTACCCAAATAGATACAGTACACACAACACAGTGACAGGTCAGATATTGTGTTGCGAGTACCCGAATAGATACAGCACACACAACACAGTGACAGGTCAGATACTGCGTTGCGAGTACCCGAATAGATACAGCACATACAACACAGTGACAGGTCAGATACTGCGTTGCGAGTACCCGAATAGATACAGCACAACACAGTGGCAGGTCAGATACTGCATTGCGAGTACCCGAATAGATACAGCACAACACAGTGGCAGGTCAGATACTGCATTGCGAGTACCCGAATAGATACAGTACACACAACACAGTGACAGGTCAGATATTGTGTTGCGAGTACCCGAATAGATACAGCACAACACAGTGGCAGGTCAGATACTGCATTGCGAGTACCCGAATAGATACAGCACAACACAGTGGCAGGTCAGATACTGCATTGCGAGTACCCGAATAGATACAGTACACACAACACAGTGACAGGTCAGATATTGCATTGCGAGTACCCGAATAGATACAGCACACACAACACAGTGACAGGTCAGATATTGCATTGCGAGTACCCGAATAGGTACAGCACACACAACACAGTGACAGGTCAGATATTGCATTGCGAGTACCCGAATAGATACAGCACACACAACACAGTGGCAGGTCAGATACTGCATTGCGAGTACCCGAAAAGATACAGTACACACAACACAGTGACAGGTCAGATATTGTGTTGCGAGTACCCGAATAGATACAGCACAACACAGTGGCAGGTCAGATACTGCATTGCGAGTACCCAAATAGATACAGCACAACACAGTGGCAGGTCAGATACTTCATTGCGAGTACCCAAATAGATATAGCACACACAACACAGTGACAGGTCAGATATTGCATTGCGAGTACCCGAATAGATACAGTACACACAACACAGTGGCAGGTCAGATACTTCATTGCGAGTACCCAAATAGATACAGTACACACAACACAGTGACAGGTTAGATACTGCATTGCGAGTACCCGAATAGATATAGCACACACAACACAGTGACAGGTCAGATATTGCATTGCGAGTACCCGAATAGATATAGCACACACAACACAGTGGCGGGTCAGATATTGCATTGCGAGTACCCGAATAGATATAGCACACACAACACAGTGACATGTCAGATATTGTGTTGCGAGTACCCGAATAGATACAGCACATACAACACAGTGACAGGTCAGATATTGCATTGCGAGTACCCGAATAGATATAGCACACACAACACAGTGACAGGTCAGATACTGCATTGCGAGTACCCAAATAGATACAGTACACACAACACAGTGACAGGTCAGATATTGTGTTGCGAGTACCCGAATAGATACAGCACACACAACACAGTGACAGGTCAGATACTTCATTGTGAGTACCCGAATAGATACAGTACACACAACACAGTGACAGGTCAGATAATGCATTGCGAGTACCCGAAGAGATACAGCACACAGTGACAGGTCAGATACTGCATTGCGAGTACCCGAATAGATACAGTACACACAACACAGTGACACGTCAGATACTTCATTGCGAGTACCCGAATAGATACAGCACACACAACACAGTGACAGGTCAGATACTGCATTGCGAGTACCCGAATAGATACAGCACACACAACACAGTGACAGGTCAGATACTTCATTGCGAGTACCCGAATAGATACAGCACACACAACACAGTGACAGGTCAGATACTTCATTGTGAGTACCCGAATAGACACAGTACACACAACACAGTGACAGGTCAGATACTTCATTGCGAGTACCCGAATAGATACAGCACACAGTGACAGTTCAGATACTGCATTGCGAGTACCCGAATAGATACAGTACACACAACACAGTGACACGTCAGATACTTCATTGCGAGTACCCGAATAGATACAGCACACACAACACAGTGACAGGTCAGATACTGCATTGCGAGTACCCGAATAGATACAGCACACACAACACAGTGACAGGTCAGATACTGCATTGTGAGTACCCGAATAGATACAGCACACATAACACAGTGACAGGTCAGATACTGCATTGCGAGTACCCGAATAGATACAGCACACAACACAGTGACAGGTCAGATACTTCATTGCGAGTACCCGAAAAGATACAGTACACACAACACAGTGACAGGTCAGATATTGTGTTGCGAGTACCCGAATAGATACAGCACAACACAGTGGCAGGTCAGATACTGCGTTGCGAGTACCCAAATAGATATAGCACACACAACACAGTGACAGGTCAGATATTGCATTGCGAGTACCCGAATAGATACAGTACACACAACACAGTGGCAGGTCAGATACTTCATTGCGAGTACCCAAATAGATACAGTACACACAACACAGTGACAGGTTAGATACTGCATTGCGAGTACCCGAATAGATATAGCACACACAACACAGTGACAGGTCAGATATTGCATTGCGAGTACCCGAATAGATATAGCACACACAACACAGTGGCGGGTCAGATATTGCATTGCGAGTACCCGAATAGATATAGCACACACAACACAGTGACATGTCAGATATTGTGTTGCGAGTACCCGAATAGATACAGCACATACAACACAGTGACAGGTCAGATATTGCATTGCGAGTACCCGAATAGATATAGCACACACAACACAGTGACAGGTCAGATACTGCATTGCGAGTACCCAAATAGATACAGTACACACAACACAGTGACAGGTCAGATATTGTGTTGCGAGTACCCGAATAGATACAGCACACACAACACAGTGACAGGTCAGATACTTCATTGTGAGTACCCGAATAGATACAGTACACACAACACAGTGACAGGTCAGATAATGCATTGCGAGTACCCGAAGAGATACAGCACACAGTGACAGGTCAGATACTGCATTGCGAGTACCCGAATAGATACAGTACACACAACACAGTGACACGTCAGATACTTCATTGCGAGTACCCGAATAGATACAGCACACACAACACAGTGACAGGTCAGATACTGCATTGCGAGTACCCGAATAGATACAGCACACACAACACAGTGACAGGTCAGATACTTCATTGCGAGTACCCGAATAGATACAGCACATACAACACAGTGACAGGTCAGATACTTCATTGTGAGTACCCGAATAGATACAGCACACACAACACAGTGACAGGTCAGATACTTCATTGCGAGTACCCGAATAGATACAGCACACACAACACAGTGACAGGTCAGATACTTCATTGTGAGTACCCGAATAGACACAGTACACACAACACAGTGACAGGTCAGATACTGCATTGCGAATACCCGAATAGATACAGCACACATAACACGTGTTGACAGGTCAGATACTTCATTGTGAGTACCCGAATAGATACAGTAAACACAACACGTGGTGACAGGTCAGATACTTCATTGCGAGTAACCGAATAGATACAGTAAACACAACACAGTGACAGGTCAGATACTTCATTGCGAGTACCCGAATAGATACAGCACACACAACACAGTGACAGGTCAGATACTGCATTGCGAGTACCCGAATAGATAAAGTACACACAACACAGTGACGGGTCAGATACTGCATTGCGAGTACCCGAATAGATACAGAACACACAACACAGTGGCAGGTCAGATACTGCATTGCGAGTACCCCGAATAGATACAGTACACACAACACAGTGACAGGTCAGATATTGTGTTGCGAGTACCCGAATAGATAAAGTACACACAACACAGTGACAGTTCAGATACTGCATTGCGAATACCCGAATAGATACAGTACACACAACACAGTGACAGGTCAGATATTGTGTTGCGAGTACCCGAATAGATACAGCACATACAACACAGTGACAGGTCAGATACTGCGTTGCGAGTACCCGAATAGACACAGTACACACAACACAGTGACAGGTCAGATACTGCATTGTGAGTACCCGAATAGATACAGCACACACAACACAGTGACAGGTCAGATATTGTGTTGCGAGTACCCGAATAGATACAGCACATACAACACAGTGACAGGTCAGATACTGCGTTGCGAGTACCCGAATAGATACAGTACACACAACACAGTGACAGGTCCGATACTGCATTGTGAGTACCCGAATAGATACAGCACACAACACAGTGACAGGTCAGATACTTCATTGCGAGTACCCGAATAGATACAGTACACACAACACAGTGACAGGTCAGATATTGCATTGCGAGTACCCAAATAGATACAGTACACACAACACAGTGACAGGTCAGATATTGTGTTGCGAGTACCCGAATAGATACAGCACATACAACACAGTGACAGGTCAGATACTGCATTGCGAGTACCCAAATAGATACAGTACACACAACACAGTGACAGGTCAGATATTGTGTTGCGAGTACCCGAATAGATACAGCACACAACACAGTGACAGGTCAGATACTTCATTGCGAGTACCCGAATAGATACAGTACACACAACACAGTGACAGGTCAGATATTGCATTGCGAGTACCCAAATAGATACAGTACACACAACACAGTGACAGGTCAGATATTGTGTTGCGAGTACCCGAATAGATACAGTACACACAACACAGTGACAGGTCAGATATTGCATTGCGAGTACCCAAATAGATACAGTACACACAACACAGTGACAGGTCAGATATTGTGTTGCGAGTACCCGAATAGATACAGCACACAACACAGTGACAGGTCAGATACTTCATTGCGAGTACCCGAATAGATACAGTACACACAACACAGTGACAGGTCAGATATTGCATTGCGAGTACCCGAATAGATACAGCACACAGTGACAGGTCAGATATTGCATTGCGAGTACCCGAATAGATACAGCACATACAACACAGTGACAGGTCAGATATTGCATTGCGAGTACCCAAATAGATACAGTACACACAACACAGTGACAGGTCAGATATTGTGTTGCGAGTACCCGAATAGATACAGCACACAACACAGTGACAGGTCAGATACTTCATTGCGAGTACCCGAATAGATACAGTACACACAACACAGTGACAGGTCAGATATTGCATTGCGAGTACCCGAATAGATACAGTACACACAACACAGTGACAGGTCAGATACTGCATTGTGAGTACCCGAATAGATACAGTACACACAACACAGTGACAGGTCAGATACTGCATTGTGAGTACCCGAATAGATACAGTACACACAACACAGTGACAGGTCAGATATTGCATTGCGAGTACCCGAATAGATACAGCACACACAACACAGTGACAGGTCAGATACTGCATTGTGAGTACCCGAATAGATACAGTACACACAACACAGTGACAGGTCAGATACTGCATTGTGAGTACCCGAATAGATACAGTACACACAACACAGTGACAGGTCAGATACTGCATTGTGAGTACCCGAATAGATACAGTACACACAACACAGTGACAGGTCAGATATTGCATTGCGAGTACCCGAATAGATACAGCACACACAACACAGTGACAGGTCAGATATTGTGTTGCGAGTACCCGAATAGATACAGCACATACAACACAGTGACAGGTCAGATATTGCATTGCGAGTACCCAAATAGATACAGTACACACAACACAGTGACAGGTCAGATATTGTGTTGCGAGTACCCGAATAGATACAGCACACAACACAGTGACAGGTCAGATACTTCATTGCGAGTACCCGAATAGATACAGTACACACAACACAGTGACAGGTCAGATATTGCATTGCGAGTACCCAAATAGATACAGTACACACAACACAGTGACAGGTCAGATATTGCATTGCGAGTACCCAAATAGATACAGTACACACAACACAGTGACAGGTCAAATACTGCATTGCGAGTACCCGAATAGATACAGAACACACAACACAGTGACAGGTCAGATATTGCATTGCGAGTACCCGAATAGATACAGCACACACAACACAGTGACAGGTCAGATACTGCATTGCGAGTACCCAAATAGATACAGTACACACAACACAGTGACAGGTCAGATATTGTGTTGCGAGTACCCGAATAGATACAGCACACAACACAGTGACAGGTCAGATACTTCATTGCGAGTACCCGAATAGATACAGTACACACAACACAGTGACAGGTCAGATATTGCATTGCGAGTACCCAAATAGATACAGTACACACAACACAGTGACAGGTCAGATATTGCATTGCGAGTACCCAAATAGATACAGTACACACAACACAGTGACAGGTCAAATACTGCGTTGCGAGTACCCGAATAGATACAGTACACACAACACAGTGACAGGTCAAATACTGCGTTGCGAGTACCCGGATAGATACAGCACAACACAGTGGCAGGTCAGATACTGCATTGCGAGTACCCAAATAGATACAGTACACACAACACAGTGACAGGTCAGATATTGTGTTGCGAGTACCCGAATAGATACAGCACATACAACACAGTGACAGGTCAGATACTGCGTTGCGAGTACCCGAATAGATACAGCACAACACAGTGGCAGGTCAGATACTGCATTGCGAGTACCCAAATAGATACAGTACACACAACACAGTGACAGGTCAGATATTGTGTTGCGAGTACCCGAATAGATACAGCACATACAACACAGTGACAGGTCAGATACTGCGTTTCGAGTACCCGAATAGATACAGCACACACAGTGACAGGTCAGATACTGTATTGCGAGTACCCGAATCAATACAGCACACGCAACACAACATTGTGTGATCGCTTTTCATTGTTTGTTTCGGCAGAGAACATTTTGTGATCGCTTTTCGTTGTTTGATTTAGCAGAAAACATTTTAAGACCGGTTTTTTTTGTCTTTTTCAACAGAGAACATTTTGTGATTGCTTTTTATTATTCATTTAAGCAGAGGCAATTTTATGATCGCTTGTCATTGTTTGTTTCTACTGAGACCATTTTATGATCGCTTGTTTGTTTCAGCAGAAAACATATTGTACTCGATTTCACAGAGGTTAAGCCCTGTCCATGCCAAACCGGAAGTTGGCAGTCGTCAACAACCATTATCTTGACAGACAGTAGTTTTTCAACTCGGGTAGGTCCCGAAATTGGTTCATTTTGAACATTTTTAATTGAATGATGTTATCAATATCAACATGTTTCAACTCTTGAATCGCCACATCTTTAGAACATGACATGTAATAACTAATTTAGAATTTTAACATTTCGGAACTAGTCAATCGTCGTCAGAGAGAAGATCCGCGAAAAGGCGACTTTCAACATGAATACAGCAAATCTAAATGGATGTAGCAGACATTTCATGTAGTTTTAAGTTGAATATGATAATCTAGAACTTGTATCAAAGTTACAGCATTCACAGATTAACCGAATCCGAGATATTAGCACAATTAAAAACTGTACACATCCATGGTAGTTGCTCCTGTTGACAAACACACTGAACAGGTTGTTGAAAATGAACTGTACGGGTAGTTGGCCTGATCGTTGTCAGAAGGTAACAGGAACACGTTATGCAGAATGAAAATGGTGGTCATCAGTAACTTAATTTATCTCTCCTAATGAAGTAAACCTGGTGTATGAAGTTATGACTTGAGTAATGTTTCTTGAGAATACCACTATATCTGACTTTTTATGATTCTCTTAAGCGAGTCCCTCTTTTAACAGAAGTTACTAACCTTGACCTATCTTATGGAAACAATGTCACCAGTATTTTCCTCCGAAAATGTATACAACATTTTGCATGTGCATTTTTGGTGAATAAACTTTTGCCTTGACTTTTGTCTTTTTACCATTATGGAAAAAGCCCGGGTTTACACATGATTTTTGGTCAGTATTTTTTCTGTTATATTGAGTCAAATCATTCTCTTCCCACAGAGGTTACTCTCTTCAGATTTCCGATACAAACCTCTATTCTTTATCGCTTGAAATCGAAAGCAGAAATGGAGTGTCTTCATTGGTTGCAATTGCATCTAGTTGTGCAATCAGCGACGCCGTTGTAAAAGTGACATTTGCCAATGACACATCATGATGAAAATAATAAACGTTAGATAAACGTTTTCTCGTTTCATGCGTTTTCCTCGAGTTATGGTTTTGATTGTGTGAAAACTATTGATAATAAACATGCTTACAAATAAAGAAGACAAAATCAGAGACAAATACCAAAAATAGTTCATTATGTTATTTACATCAGGCATATTCAAAGGACATATACTAATGAGCAAAAGTCTTAACAGTCAAATGCCTAGATCTTTGAAGTCAATCGGTCGACATGGCCGCTGTTCGATGAGTTGTCATTGGTTAAGAAGCAGGGATACAGTATGAGGTTCCCATTTCCCCCGCTAGGACATGTTGCTGAAGACCTCGATTTCAACTATATAGAACAGAGGTTAGGATCGGAAATATGAAGGGAGTAACTTCTGTGGGAAGAGAATGGAGTCAAATGCGTTCTCAGAACGTTCTTCTTTAACAGCATGTTTCTGCAGACGATGCTCCCTGAATAATATTCTATGTACAGTAAATATTAAGGCATCTAAAACATTACAATTACAGTAAAAAAAATACGACAAATATATTAGTCCATGCATCATTAATTATTTTAAAGGCGTCTGTCTTCATTTGTGAATTATACATATGTGTGAATACAATGTCCTCTCTCAAAGACATGATTATAGGATCATGGTGAATAATAAATCAAATTCAGGTATTTACAATCACCCAGCAACACTACAGGACGTTTAAGAGTGAAACTTCGGTGAACTGGTTTGATGGACTGCATGGCCCTCTGAATCTTTTCGAAATGTAAAGCTACATGACCATGATTTAAAAAAATAGCTTAATGCATCCTGAAATATTTTTTTAATTTGTCATTTGTGAGTGATTTCAGAACTAAAGTTACGTGCTAATAATTAACAAGGTATTTTTTTGAGTAAACAGAGATTGCAGAGAGCTAATTTAATTAGTGTTCATATCAATATGTAACATCTACTAAAGCTATGCGCAAATATTTGCAAACATATCTAGTCTTAAAATATTGATGACATGTTGCTCGAAAGGATATGCTCATTTCCTCCTGTCCTTTGAACTTTAATAACAATCAACTTTTAAAAAAGGTGAAATTAAAAATTAAAATAATGCAGAAATATATAAATGGTGAAAACAACAGGTTCAATATATCAAAACAATATTTTCGCCCGATAATTTAAATTTTGGAAATAACTGTCGACAGATTCATTGTTCAATGTCAGTACTATCATAATGTCTTATATTGCTGATAACAGTCAAAGGGGATATCATTCCTAGACTAATGGATGACCAGACTGTAGTTGAAGATGACATCCATTACATCGTGGTTTGGATAAATCCTTGATAGGGATAGTAATAAATTATTATTACATTATTTTTCTAGATAACGATATTTCAAGGTGTAAGAATGACACAAATTACACTATTATTAAAATAATAAGTTGTAGTTAAAACATATAGTCGATGGATGTGTAATAACTTGTATTCGTTTGTTGTTTTCGACATTTACGCAAATTTTAATATTAGTGTGTACATTAGTTTACCAATTAAATTGTCAATAAATTGTATGAATAGCAGCAACTAAAATCAATTCAAGTTGCACCTTTACATGTACTATTAACCCCAACAATGTAAAAAAAAAGAAGGGTTTCGTGCATAGCAACTACCATGGACAGTTAGTTTTTGAATTTTTCAACAACCTGGACAGTGATGGAGCAACTACCATCAATGTGTACAGTTTTGCTAATATCTCGGTTTCGATCAATATGTGAAAACTGTAACTTTGATGCAAGTCCTAAATTATCACATTCGACATAAAAGTACACGAAACATGGACTTGATGATCCATGTAGATTTGCTGTATTCATGTAAAAAGTCGCTTTTTCGCGGATTTTCTCCCCGACGACAATTGACTGGCTCCAAAATGTTAAAATTCTAAACTATATATATCATGTGATGTTCAACAGATGTAGCGATTGTAAACTATAGCTACTCAAGAGTTGAAACAAGTTGTTATCGTTAACATCATTCAATTGAAAATGTTCAAAACTAACCAATTTCGGGACCCACCCGAGCTGAAAAACTACTGTCTGTCGAGAAAATGGTTGTTGACGACTGCCAACTTCCGGTTTAGCATGGACAGGGCTTACCCTCTGTGGATTTTCATTGTTTGTTTCAACAATGGGCAGTTTTATTGTTTAATCCGGCAGAGAACATAATATGATCGCTTGTCATCGTTTGTTTCAGCAGAGGTCAGTTACGTAAATAGGTCTCAGTAGTGCTAGGTAACAGATGATACACACGCCATACAACCAGCAATTACAGAATTACTATAGCATGTTTTGAAGCATCAGTGGTTATGAATATCCGGGAGCTAAAATATGCATAAAATGACATTTTACGGAACACATGTAAAAAAACAGATATAATACCATTCAAGGTTCTGAAAAAGGTAATTCCTGTTTTTCCTATTTTCTCAAGGAAGTCCAAGACGGGATTCCGCGCGACTTGAAAGGCCTAATCAGTGTAAAGGTATACATGCATGCTTTCCCTCCTAGCTCATCTCGCGGTTTTCCGCTTTGATGGCCCGACTATTGAAGGTAAATGATTAAAGTAATCTTTTCGATGAAATGACATTTTGTTCTTCAAAGACAGCGATTCCATTACATTATTGCTTCTACCTCCGGCTGAAGTTCCAAACAAACCAATAGCAGTAATAGGGAAAGACGTAGAAATCTTAGAAGCAGTTTTGTCGATATTGCAAGGAAAATAGGCAGGTTATATAAAAATATATATATTCTAGCTGTTATGTTGTAATCAAGCTTCACTCGATGCGATTAATGACTAAACGATTACTCGGGTTATTTTGTCATTCATCCATGATTCTAAATTCAAGTTAAAGTTAAAAGTCCATCCATTGTGTTGTTGGGGTCACATATTCCAAACGTTATAAATGGTGTTATTTTATCGAGAAGTACCGACTCTTACCGAAAACTACCACTTTGATGATAGTCGACTTAGTATACTGACGATATGAAGCTAAAAGTAGTGATTTCTGATCGAAAACCGAACTATGTACCGCGTGTCGCGCGCGCCATGAGTCAAACGTAATTTAGGAATCTTATTTAAAACAGACAAAATAACAACTTTTGGTTGATAATGTTGAATAGGTCATACAACTACTGTACATGTAAATGGAACGTGCAGTTTCGGTTTCTGCACATGCAAAATGATGTTACTCGATTTTAATTGGAAACTAGTAATTATGATATATTAGGCGATTGGGGAAGAATATGCAAGCTGAATGAATTTGTTTGTATTGTAAACGGCTCATATGGTGAGTTTGAGCGTATTAAAGCCAAATATTTGTTTATGAAACACAATCGATGCACCTTTAATATAATGATTCATAAAGCATTACTACCAATAGGCATTAATATCACAACGAAAATTTAATAAGAAATGGAAATTTTAGGCCAAACCCTAGACTTGCTGGCGGGCCAGGTTTCGAGATAGGAGAAGCGTAGGTTAAAATATTATGAACTACCGTATTTGTGTAAGAGTACTGTCTATCAGACATTTAAAAGGCGCACACTAAATAGAAATGATTTATATCCTTATCTCTGTGTTATGAATTAGAGTAGGTATATGATGAGGTGGAGTACTGATATTAGACTAAAATTTTGTCTATGGATATTTTTGAAAATTACTGTACCTTCATCCTTAAGATAATATATTTTTCAATACTGCCAGTTCCCATGTATTCAGTTTAACTAAAATTGAGTGTATTAAAGGCTCTCTTTTTACACAGTCATGGGGCAGGACTATACTGAAGAAGACAAATATTTTATGGATGATCAACTTCGTTATTAACAATAGCGACGTTTCGGTATAGATATTGTTAATAAAGAAGTTGACGTCGCTATTGTTAAAAAACAAGTTGATCATCCATTAAATATTTGTCTTCTTCATCACACCAACTTCTAGAATGCCTCTCAAACAGTTGAAGACTATACTGATATAAATAAAAAAAAGCACAACCCTGGGCATCAAAGGTTGGATGTCATGCCATATGATAACATTCCATTTGAGAAATGCTCGATTTTAAATTCCTATTATCGGCCCAAAACTTACATACATACGAATTTTTAAAAACCGCCTAATTTAGCCAAGGCGGCCAGAATGAAAATCTGCGGGGATGTGACGTCACTGGAGGAATCTCATTATCGGCGATATCGGTCATAATTCAACGTAATTTCACACCATTTTGATTGTTATTTTCACAAACAAATCTTCAATTAAACAAATTAACACATATAGGTAATTCTGCAGATTACATAATTATTGCATAAACATGTGTTTTTGGCGATTTAACACACCTCATAAATTCAAAATTGATTGATTAATGAGGCTCCGCGGACAAACATCTAGTCGTCCCATCTGTCGCTAATCACAGTCACGCTTCAAGGATTGTTTTCAAAGCGGGTCGCCACGCTGATTGTGGCATTGTTCAATTAAAATAGTCTTAATAATCAATTGCAATTGTATATTGGCTCGATTTTATGCTCAATTGATTCCGATCTATAATAGAGGTAGAGGTACTGATCTGTCGTCCTTGAGAAAAAATGCATTACACGTGAACTTTAACATCTAACATCGAAAACTCGGAGGTTGGAGAAACCCTGGCCATTCATTTTTGTATTTAAATTCAAAACAAGTATTCATATTCAAGCAAGTCTAGGTTTCAAGTTCAATGTGTTTAAATAAGAAGATATCCCAGAGTTTGCTTTTTTTATTCATGTTTATATGTTTTGACATTTTTTATTATGAATTATTATTACTTCAGGAAATCAATAAGCTAATCGAGGTAGCATTGACCCACGATTAAGAAATAGACATTTAAAACCATCATATTCCTGGTTTGGTGACACAGATCCACGCCGAGTGTTATGTTCACTGGTCTGTCTGTTATTATTAAACAGTAACTGGTTATCATGATCAATGTCGTCCGTGGAACAGGTACTGTCACGACGTCAAATGACGACATCTTCCACGGTACGTTTGCATAGGAAGGAGAAAGCGAACAGACGGATTACAGGTGGAGTGCTCACACAGATCCATTATATATCAGTAAATTAGATGAACCCAGTCGACTGTATCCTCAATTCCCTTTCTGTCAATGCTTTCTGTATGTTCTAGATGTTCACCTGTCAAAATTATACTCTTATCCAGGCTCCCCGCTGCGAGCGCAAGATGGCAACCATTGTCGACTGCGGTGGAGCAAGTTGCATGCCGGGAGAGAGAGATTTCTGACACAACATTCAGTTGGTTTGATGGACGGACTCGGTGAAGGTTTTTGACAAGCAGCTGACAGGTGTAACAAAGAGAGATTGCTACGCCATTGTCGAAAACTCCTTCTGAAGTAGTTTCTATCCAGCTCGAGGAGAATTCGTCCCTTGTTAAGAGAGCTCTGTAAAAGTCATCAATGCGATTCTGTAACATGTGCGCTACCGATGTGTCGCTCTCGCCTTAATCTTCGGGTGGTTGCTAGGCGACATATAAAGTATTTCGTTGGCTAATTAGGACGGGCCTTTGTGGCAGAAGCCAAGCTCATGAGACGATGTTTTATTCGATATTCAAAAGATTTAATGACACACCGAATCGTTCGCGTTCCACCATTTTTCAACACAGCAGGATGCCGAGCCAAGGTATGCCGAGGAGGAGGTTGTAGTCGGATCTAGAGGGAGCTGGAGGAGTTTGTAGTCGGACCTAGAGGAGGCGGGGAAGAGGTTGTAGTCGGACCTAGGCGAAGCGGGGAAGAGGTTGTAGTCGGACCTAGGGGAGGCGAGGAAGAGGTTGTAGTCGGACCTAGAGGGGGCGGGGAAGAGGTTGTAGTCGGATCTAGGGGAGGCGGGGAAGAGCTTGTAGTCGGAGCTAGGGGAGGCGGGGAAGAGCTTGTAGTCGGAGCTGGGGGAGGCGGGGAAGAGGTTGTAGTCGAAGCTAGGGGAGGCGGGGATGAGGTTGTAGTCGGAGCTAGGGGAGGCGGGGAAGAGGTTGTAGTCGGAGCTAGGGGAAGCGGGGAAGAGGTTGTAGTCGAAGCTAGGGGAGGCGGGGATGAGGTTGTAGTCGGAGCTAGGGGAGGCGGGGAAGAGGGTGTAGTCGGAGCTAGGGGAAGCGGGGAAGAGGTTGTAGTCGGAGCTAGGGAAGGCGGGGAAGAGGTTGTAGTCGGAGCTAGGGAAGGCGTGGGAAGAGGTTGTAGTCGGAGCTAGGGGAGGCGGGGATGAGGTTGTAGTCGGACCTAGAGGGGGCGAGGAAGAGGTTGTAGTCGGAGCTAGGGGAGGCGGGGAAGAGGTTGTAGTCGGAGCTAGGGGAGGTGGGGAAGAAGTTGCAGACGGACCTAGTGAGGGCGGGGAAGAGGTTGTAGTCGGACCTAGAGCGGGCGGGGAAGAGGTTGTAGTCGGACCTAGGGGAGGTGGGGAAGAGGTTATAGTCGGACATAGAGAGGGCGGGGAAGAGGTTGTAGTCTGACCAAGAGGAGGCGGGGAAGAGGTTGTATTCGGACCTAGAGGGGGCGAGGAAGAGGTTGTAGTCGGACCTAGAGAGCAGGCGGGGAAGAGCTTGTAGTCGGACCTAGAGCAGGCGGGGAAGAGCTTGTAGTCGGACCTAGAGAGGGCGAGGAAGAGGTTGTTGTCGGACCTAGAGGGCGGGGAAGAGGTTGTATTCGGACCTAGGGGAGCGGGGAAGATGTTGTAGTCGGACCTAGAGAGGGCGGGGAAGAGGTTGTAGTCGGACCTAGAGAGGGCGGGGAAGAGGTTGTATTCGGACCTAGAGAGGGCGGGGAAGAGGTTGTAGTCGGACCTAGAGAGGGCGGGGAAGAGGTTGTAGTCGGACCTAGAGGGCGGGGAAGAAGTTGTAGTCGGACCTAGAGGGTAGGGAAAAGGTTGTAGTCGGACCTAGAGAGGGCGGGGAAGAGGTTGTAGTCGGACCTAAAGGAGGCGGGGAAGAGGTTGTAGTCGGAGCTAGGGGAAGCGGGGAAGAGGTTGTAGTCGGAGCTAGAGGGCGGGGAAGAGGTTGTAGTCGGACCTAGAGAGGGCGGGGAAGAGGTTGTAGTCGGACCTAGAGGGCGGGGAAGAGGTTGTAGTCGGACCTAAAAGGCGCAGAGGAGGTTGTAGTCGGACCTAGGGGAGGTGGGGAAGAGGTTGTAGTCGGACCTAAAGGAGGCGGGGAAGAGGTTGTAGTCGGAGCTAGGGGAAGCGGGGAAGAGGTTGTAGTCGGAGCTAGGGGAGGTGGGGAAGAGGTTGTAGTCGGACCTAGAGAGGGCGGAGAAGAGGTTGTAGTCGGACCTAGGGGAGGCGAGGAAGAGGTTGTAGTCGGACCTATAGAGGGCGGGGAAGAGGTTGTAGTCGGACCTAGGTGAGGCGGGGATGAGGTTGTAGTCGGACCTAGAGGGCGGAGAAGAGGTTGTAGTCGGACCTAGGTGAGGCGGGGATGAGGTTGTAGTCGGACCTAAAAGGCGGAGAAGAGGTTGTAGTCGGACCTAGGGGAGGTGGGGAAGAGGTTGTAGTCGGACCTAGAGAGGGCGGGGAAGAGGTCGTAGTCGGACCTAAAGGAGGCGGGGAAGAGGTTGTAGTCGGAGCTAGGGGAAGCGGGGAAGAGGTTGTAGTCGGAGCTAGGGGAGGTGGGGAAGAGGTTGTAGTCGGACCTAGAGAGGGCGGAGAAGAGGTTGTAGTCGGACCTAGGGGAGGCGAGGAAGAGGTTGTAGTCGGACCTATAGAGGGCGGGGAAGAGGTTGTAGTCGGACCTAGGTGAGGCGGGGATGAGGTTGTAGTCGGACCTAGAGGGCGGAGAAGAGGTTGTAGTCGGACTTAGATGGGGCAAGGAAAATGAGGATTAGACACAATTATTCCGGAACGATCGTTCTTACTTATGAATCAGGGGCAAGCGTAAAATTACCGCGCTCAGATGAGCGTCTTATTTTTGGCGTTTAAGTTGCTAGGCCTACATCGTCTGTAAACAAAGGATTGTTTTTATTCACAATGCCAGGATTGAAATGAAATCACAATTTCCCTTGAAAACTGAACTTCATTCTGTCCAGGCCGTTATTCGTGGTTTCGTTTGGAAATCGATTTCAACCAAAAAAAATGTGACTTTTACTCACTTCGACTCCAGGATCCTAGTCTGTCATCCTAGAGCAAAATATTCAATTCACGACCAACCCAGTCTAGAAAAGTATAGTAAGTCTAGATTACTCAGCTCATGCATCTTTAGGGCTCCATTTTGTATAAATATTTGAATTGTTTGTAAAATGGTGTTGGTGAGAAGGAAAATATTCTGAGACGAAATGTTAGTCTACCAGGACCCATGCGGCACTCTGCTGATATTTCTACGTACAGCATGCAAACTGTTGTAGGTATTCAAATCATCTGATGGGGTATATTGAACTTGTTGATTTGAATGGTTTTGTTTTTGTTTAAGTTGCATTTATTAAACATATTTTTGAATATATATGTATACATGAAGAAATTCAAGAATTTGTTGAGGATATTCTCCTACATACATCATATCGGGACATAGAAAATTCCCAAGCATTTAAATTGTTTTTACAATATTTCAATTGATACGTTTTAATATATTCAGTATATTATTTCACAACTTTTCTTTAGGAAAGTCAATTGCAACCACTCCGTGACCAGATGGCAAGTCGCGTGGCTCTATCCAAATAACACAGATGAAGACAAGAAGTAATCGGTTTAGTTGCTTGTGGAACAAGGGAGACAATCCTTAGCTTCTCTTTACCTCCTGAGTTACGTGTAATTGGCATGCAAGGCAACAATCCAATTACCGCGACCATCTTTGATTTTCGTAGCCAGTGGGCACAGAGAGAAAAATCTCACTTTTTGCTCTAAACCATTTTTCGTCGTTAAATCTGCTTTGCGAATGTCAACAAGGCAGAGTTGCCTCCCTGCCCAAGGCGGAAGGATTTCTTTTCGCCTGTGGCAAGTTGTCCAACACCATTTGCAAGATGCACTACTTTTTGGCTTCCAAAATTGATCCCAATATTGTGTTATGGTTAATGGTTTTGTCATTCTTGACAACGATATTGATGACCTTGTTGTGATCTTAATTTGTGAATCTTCTGAAAACATCTATATATTCTGATTTAGCTTCAATTTACGATTGAAGCTCTGTTTGCATTGTAATAAAGGAATGTGTATTTATTTAACTTAAGACCAGTGTCAGCATAACTTGAAACATACTGACAAGGTAAGATTGTTTCTCTTCAAGTAAGAGAAGTGTGTGCCAGTAATTATGTTTTGGTAATTTCTCTCCTCCACGTAGAACTATGTTCTTAATAGTTCACCATGACTGCGTATTATTCATTAACCGTGTTAGCCTAAAATTCCGCTTTACCAAGCAACTATCTAAATATACATGTGAATGTGAGAGCACTTGAAAATCGAGAAAAGTTATTGAGAGAAGACAACATATCATAAACGGAATTTACTGTGTCTTCTGGTCTCGTGGACAATACGCCCGCTGTTCCGTTTCCCTCCCGTCTTCAACTCTGTACACGAGAGAATACTGTACTGCCAAAATTTACTTTTAATCAAATCACCGTTTCCTGTCAATATTGATATATTTCAAATATATTTGTTTAAGGAACATAATAGAAGACACATCTATCTATCTATCTATCTATCTATCTATCTATCTATCTATCTATCTATCTATCTATCTATCTATCTATCTATCTATCTATTATATAGGAACTATAAGATGCATGCAATAAATGAAAGAAAGTTTAACGGATGAACCTAAGGTAAAATTTAATATGGACGTAGATATACAAAACAGTTATAAATGATATGCCACAGGACTAATAGACCTACTCTACGCAGATACGAGGAGAAATGTTAAAATGTTATTTCTTATTTTAGACGTTCCTTGGCGGGATTAACAATTTCAGGGATCTCTTATTTTCAATTCCCAATCTGGAAATGTCGAACTGAAGTTCAAGTCTATGCTCTGAGTTTAAAACTGTATAAGTAGTCATAACAAAATTATTTGCCAAGGTTAACCGTTTTTCTTCTTCACACTCAAACGAAATATTTTAAATCAACGTTCAACGTTCAATCAATTAATTTTAAAATTCTATACATTCCTTGTAGCCTTCTGGTGTAGATTCCGTTGTTTTCAGCTGAATAACATACTCAAACTGTGTCTTCCAAATGGACGAAATGTCATGTGTTAAATTGCACTGTATGTAACAGAAACAATACATTTTGTTTCTAATCTTCCGTCTGATTTTAAGATGTGTGAAAATGACTCAGTATTTCTAATTAAAATCTCTTAAATATTGCAATTACGTTTAATGAGTCTTGATAATCACTCTGTCACTACCTTCTGTCCCGCGAGAATAAACGGGAAATTAACCGGGAAACTTGATTTGTTAAAAAGTCATGGATTTGATGAGTTTTAATTAAAAAGAAATCTATGTAATTAGTGATGTGGGTAACATTACCGGGCGACCTGAGTCACAAGGTGCCGACCAACCGTCACAGTTGATGCATCTCGCCAGCCAATCAGACACAAGCCATTGATAATGCTTTCCTCGGAACTAATGGACTGTCCGATGCAAGAACAATTAGTATGAACGTGTTTGGATTCCCCAAAACTGTACAAGTGGATTTTGTTGTTCATAATTTACAATTCAATTGATAGTTCATTGGATTACCATCTCCATTTTGCATATGGCAATTAGGAAAACGAATGAAGCAGCGAAACAGCGAGATCCTCGTGTCAGTCGCAAGAAATCACAGTTTTCAAAGCTAGTTCTAAAGTCTAAGAGTTCTTCAAGAGGAAAAAGCGACGGGAAACCTAGGGAATCAAACTTTGTCCAATACGATAGCTGAAATTAATTATGCAGATGGTATTAATGACGGGGCTTGGTTTCAATTTAACGACATGAACATAACGTGTCAAAAATTGCACGTTCTTTTACCAAATTGTTTTTTACACTGAAGAAAATTTCCTTTGTTCTGAGTCGGTTAATTAGCATCAAAGACTTTCAAATGAAATGATACGAAGTTTCTTTTGGTCTTCAAAAGGATTTCGCGCGTCTATCGATCATATTGTTGATATTTCCTATACTGATTAGTTCACGGGGGGATTGTCTCGATGATACACCGGAAGTCCGAGTCACGTGACCAGGAAATGATGCATTAGGTGCCGGAATAAAATGTTCCAACATCTCTCCCGTGCCACTTGTTGCATTCTCTAACTTCCAAACTTATCCACAAAAGTGAAAATAACAAACAAATAAGTTGAAGTGGTTTTTTTTCAACTGCGCCTCGATAAGTGTCCAGTGTATTCAAACTATACGCGCTGTATCAGAGTGCTAACATTGCAATACAAGACTGGAATATAAAGTCTTGACTAGTATATCGATATATCCTTTGATAGTTGTTTGAATATATTATATTTATATATAGTTGTTCGTTTGAAAGTATAAATGAATGAAACAAGGCTCAAAATAACTTTAAAGAGTGTTTCATCGATGAACATGTTTATTTATAACATTCATATCTAATAAGATTTCGCATGTCCATGTGGAAAACACAATCGGCCTATCATATTGTATTGTTCGGTGATATTTTAGTAACTCAAGTTTTACTTTTTAGCAAATGTTTCAATGTTGGATTTAGTTCTATATCGTTTCGACTGTGGGTTCCGCATCCCGCCTGGGAATCGTCTCCAAAAATAGTACAAAAAGAAAATTAAAATTTGTACTGTTGCTGCTGTGGTCCAAAGTATAACAGTGGTACATTTATTCACTATCTAAATGACACATACTTCTAATTCTACATTGCTGCCCTAGAAAAACGTTTCGACCTTATAAAAACGAAACCCTGCGAGTTCACTGTGAAAGGAGTCGCCCCATGTGTGGCCTGGCATGCTTAATTAAGCAATAAAGTCAACTTTATTTTTTTAAACACAAATCTAAGCACCGATCATTTGTGTAAGCCCACTCTATAACCTGACACGTGTACGATGAGAAAGCGAGTTATTTATTCATATTAAACATTTGAAATGCAAACACAGAATCCATTCCGAAGGGAAAGAGAACCGGCCAATCTGAAATCTGTCTCCAAAAAAAACTTTGTTTCTGTCCGATCAGCTGTTTTTCAGGAAGCACGGTCTGGGACAGGAGTGAATGGCACGAGACACGCCTTCTTCTCTGCTCGCTGTTCCGTTTCCCACCCGCCTCCCAGCCGGCTACTCCCGGGACCAAAACTGACAGCCTCCCCGCCTATTCCTTGTCTCGATGTTCCGTTTACCTCCCTCCTCTCACCCGCTATCCTTGGATCTAGGCTGACAGTATCCCGCCCTCTCCTTTACTTGCTGTTCCATTTACCTCCTGCCGATTAACTGTTACCCCCGGGATCTAGACTGACAGCCTCCCCGCCCCCCTCATCACGAACCCCGGC
This sequence comes from Gibbula magus, assembly GCA_936450465.1. Taxonomy (NCBI): domain Eukaryota; kingdom Metazoa; phylum Mollusca; class Gastropoda; order Trochida; family Trochidae; genus Gibbula; species Gibbula magus. The sequence goes on along the minus strand of OW388297.1, from coordinate 76,005,892 downwards.
CCCAGCACATTGTCGGTGCCCGCCCCCCTCGTGGCATCTCCTGTCGCTAACAAGCGAGACTCGGACTCGCGCACGGAAAATTGCGTTCATTAGACAGAGCAAGCAAGTGAAGATGAACTCGAGGCTGTGTGAGTGTCCGTTGGAGTGGCGGGTTTGACGGAAAATCGAATTTTCTTGATTGTAAGGAATAAGTACACTGTATGTTGGTGCAAGTATTTACTTACCACCGATATGTATCTAACATGAGATGTCCGTTGGGTCAAGTACAAAAACACTAGAGACAAAGATCAGTAGCTGACCACTTGAAAAAGTTGTTGACAATTTAAAAATATAATTTACCTATAAAATGATCTTCAATTGGTAGAGCTGATAGGGAACATGCACATATCGAGGGACGCTTCGTATCATCGCACAAGTATTGCCAAACTTCACCTCCACTCAGAGGACCACTAGCTCCTCTCATGTGAATATTCCAAGTCATTACCTAGGGCAGAAAGCAGAACTGGACAAGAAGTCGGATTTAGCCAGGAGATGGACCGTCATCATATTTTTGCTGCCAATTCGCTTCAGGGTCGAGAAAAAACTTGCCAAGCGGAAAATGTCTCATTTATTCGGAAAAAGGTTGTGCGCGCAGATGTGCACGATTGGGGAACACCGTGCGGCTGATTGCATGCCTACCATAGCCACGGGATGTTACCTAATTTGAAGATGATCACTCAATGAGCATTTTGCCAACTTATAACACAAAAATAGAGAATATTACAAAGAAACGTTACTTCATTAATTCGGTTAGAAAGTCATTTTTCGCCAAAAGACACACAAGTTCTAAATGTTTCTGAGGGCATTTAAACAGGGATGACGTCATTCAGATGGTAACTGTGACCTTGACCTCCAAATATGGCGATGTCAACTGCGGTTAGTGATCACGTGATCACATGTCGCCCTGCGTTATTCCCTAGTAAACTACAGGAGAGATTTTTGAGAACTGTGTCATTATTTTCAGGCATCTGCAAACAGGCTTCAGCTTTACCTTTAAAAAACCCGCTCGACGAAAGCCGCCTTCCTCACATCCCACCATTAACAGATATATGTTGTTGCAGTTCGAATAGTTGCAGTCAATTTCTTTCACTAAACAATATGTCATCACATACAGTACGGTATGATCATATTTAACATTTTTAGTTGTAAGATAGTTTTGGACAAGATTTATTCTTGAAAATAAATGTAGAGGACTCCAATAAATATAAAATAACATTATATAATTGGACTTACATAAACGCATTGACGGTTCTTTTAATTTAAATGTTTATTTATACTAAAGTATACGGTCAGTAGTTGACAAAAAGTATTTTACACAATCATACTCGTCACTTTTCAGAAACTGAAAGAAGCCAGCAAACATTACTCTCCTCTTTCTTAATATTTCAAACGTTCAAAATTAACCAGTTCATTTCCAATTGTGTTAGTTAAGTTAAGATTTGCTTTATTTATAACTTTCTGGAAAGCTATCTCTTCACCGCACACCGCTCCTGCGTGTTCGCATGTATGCACGTGCATTTAAACCAGCACTTTGCTCATGTGCGCTTCTGGCATGCACGTGTCGCCTAACAAGAAATCATGAAAATTGCCGACATCTTTCAAATTCTATAGAGAATATGTCTAAATGGAAGGGCGACTGCAAATTACGCACACGCTTCAATAATTTTTATGAAGCGTTAATTATACGGCGGAGTAATCTGAGCGTAATTTATAGAAATGGAATCTTTGGTGGAGGCGCAGCTACTACTCTACTGCTGAAATAGGTAATTACACCTATGTTGGGGAAAGAGGGAAATTACCTGGCGGAAATCTGTCTTCACTTCTATAGTCTCACGCTTCCTAGCGTAATCATTGTCGACGAATACTGAAGCTGAATCACAGCTAAAAAGGAGACACGTGACACAAAATGTAAATTGGTTCAATGCGAGTTTTCTTGATTTGTGTAAACTATGAAGTTTATAGTTAACACCTGTATGACTATTTGAAATTATCGAAAGGTATTCGGACGAACAAGGTTGCCGTATTATTTAATTTTCAGCTGTTATCCAAGACGTAAAAGATGAATGCTAAAATATCATTCATGTTCGATATTATGAATTATCATTTATCTTCAGAAACCATATCATCATATGCGTGTAATGAAACAATTAAAATAAACATAATCAATATAAAATCATTATCATTATTTTTTTTTTTTTTTTTTTTTTTTGTATCTTCAGAATTTGGTAAACTTACTTTTTGTGACATCACAATGGCGATGCTTTTATACTTTTGTAGTTTAACAACAACGTTCAATCTGTGTTTTATTTAGCTTAAGTCAGGATACTTCTTTTTAATTTCGAATATTTCACATCGAAACACAAACAAGATTATGTTGATCAGCAGATGTCCACGGAGAATGTCTATTTCACGCCATGACAGTGACATCTGAATTGTTCTGGTATTTACATGTATGTCAACATGACCTTTGCACATGGCGCTAATGGCGGCAGGGTTGTTAAGCTGCCATATGTAACATTTGTGTGACACGTTCTAAATTAGCCAAATTAGATAACGAGAGTGCACCATAATGCTTACATTTTAATCTCTGACTTTTCAAAGTGTACCTCATGTGATGAAACTTCGTCTGATGCCTGCTGTGCGCTGGGTAAATATGACGGCTTGACATGCGCAGATGAGTAGATTATGTTGCACGGATGTATCTAAATCAAGAAACAACAACGGGAGATAACTCTGGCAAGTTTACATACTTAGACACGTACATTTGCAGTCATGTAGTCTAACACTTAATATAATGAAATTGTTTTTGAAAAGGAGCCTCTATTTCAGAAAATCTGAAAATCCATCTTCTCATAATCTCCCTTTCAAGATATAATAAAATGGTGATGTTCTCAAAGTGTGAGACTTGCAGTCCTGAAACAGTTTGAACTAATGTTAACACGAAAGTCTAAAACAGTATGACTCTACTCATTCGGCTAGATCGGCCCATGTCTAGACTTGCTGTTCAGTATTTAATCATTTTTCGGTGTAAATATCATACACGAAAGTCAAAGAGCGAGGCTGTCATGCAAGTTGTGTCGTGTCCCTGCAGAATTCCATCTGTACAGGCTCTGAAAGTGGTGAGAAAAAAGGATATAAGGAAAACATGTGTCTGTGAAAAACTAATCTTATTTCGGATTAACAATTTACTACATTTAGTTTAAATATTTTTTAAAAAGTGTATGACAAGTCAAACTGAAATTATTCCACCTTTAGCTGTGTACATTTGACCAATGGCGTACATATATGCATACGTTATGTGCGTCCTTGATTTGAACTGTAATACATTTAAGGTTTCTGTCGAGATGCGAGACATTTCATTTATCTGACACTGTCACCCTTAAATAAAGACTCAAATGTAGCAATGATTTTTTTAATCAAAAGAATCTCCGTCCAAATACCTGGATATATAATATAACAGGTAAATGTTTAAAACAACTATTGCAATCTTTCAAAATAAGTCAGTCGAAGCGCATCTTTAACGAAATAATACAAATGTATTAACAAGGATTTAATTTCCAAGCTTACATATTTAAAAAAAAAATACTACTGCCGGAGTTAGTCGGTTTTGAATGTATATTCGATCGACAAATGTTCAGTTACGAGGTGGATCTACTCGTAATTTCATGCATCAGAGTATGATGCTTTTATTCTTATGTTGGTTCAAATACACTTGGTGTATACTGTGTAAACTGTTGATATTCAATTTATAAAATATGTCGTCAACATAAATAACCTTCTTGAACTTAAATTTGTTGACGCGTCTTTACAGTGGGATGTCATAAAACAAGCCAAAAAGCCCTTTTTGACTCTCCTATTTCATGTTGTTAATGAGATTCGTAAACGACGATTTTGAGAATTCTTAAAACGTGTCTTTCTCAGAAATATGAATAGATAATGTTTTGACATTTCAAGTTTAGCTTAGTTTGCTTTTGAATACTGTTTCACTCGTTTATCACTCGTGGATTGAATTATCTTGTATTGTATGGTGGCGTTTCTTTTGCGGTTGGGTGTATATATGAGTAGAAAATAACACGCGGAGGACTGAAAGTAAGTCTAGCGCACCTGCCAGTATGAATTGTTCACTGAGAGTCGTTCAATAGACCTCACCGTATGTATGGAGATAGTATCGGGGATACTCCACTAAGCTGGGTTCACTAATGAGGATATGAAACTCTCCTCAAAATTACTTCTCAATCCAATGAGGTTTCCCTTTCAGATGTTAGCGGGTATTTCGATTGGTTGTAAACTTTGACGAATAAGTTGAGATCGCCCTAACATTTAATATTTAAGTATGATATGTGTCGTGATATGAATTATTAACTATTTAAATATTGAACATTCGGACGATTTTTGGTTTACTGTATCGTATACATGTCACATGCTGCTGTCAACATCCCGGTAGCATTATATATGTAGTTTGTTTTAATATATGTGTGTGTGTGTGTGTTAAATATTAGCAATGAATATATAGTTTTTCATTTTTAGATTCATTTGCCGCTAAATAGATTCTCGTGTTTCATATCAACAACATGTTTGATGTAGGTACTAACAACCTTTTTACTTTACACGAAGACAATATATATTGTGTTTTTAAAACGACATAGATAATATAATTACTTCCATATTCCGAATATGTACATACGCCACATCTTGCATTGATGGACATACCTCTACCAGAACTCGTAGCGATGCAAATCATTCAGAGGATTTGTATTGTTTGTATTTATCCACGAACCCCCTGAATATAATCGCGAGCTTACATTTGATTGGCTAATATCTAACAATTGGATTCTTTTGTCATATATTACACTGTGTATCGATTGACATGTGGGTTTCTGGCATACTGTTGTTTCTTATTCTTATCTTACCTTTTACTTTACGCTTTGAGAATGCACCATGTGTGTGGATATAAAGCAATATAAATACCCATTATTATCATCATTATGTTGTCTAGCGCAACTGTGAAAGTAAACATGCATGGTTGACACAAATGAATTACCTTTATGTATTAGGCAAATATGATTGCATCGTCCTTTCTTCTATACTGTGCTTTGAGTGAGAGGTTTGACACGCCAGGAAGAAGAAACATTGTCCTTGTTTTAGTTATTGATGATATGTAATTATTCTAGGCAGTCATGGTATAATACCAGCCTCAGCCTTCCAGCGATTTTACATCTGCTAAGAATTATTTAATGAATAAGGATAGAGAGGATTGGTTACTTTAACTATGGACTAATCGTGGTCAGTGTAATGGCAATAAGATGCGGACTTACCGCTTATTTAAACATTCCCTAAATACTGAATCTTATGTTTCTGCTTCTCTTCAGTATGCTCAGTACATTACGATGTGACACTCTTCCCTTAGAAATAGAATTAGGTAGGTTTTCTCGTCCTAAAGTTCCTCTTGAACAAAGATTATGTAAATTGTGTAACAGTAATAATATAGAGGATGAAATTCAGTTTCTTACTGTTTGTAATTTTTACTCAGATTCAAGGTATGAATTTCGGGAATCTGTATCTTCTGCTTATCCTTCCTTTCTACATCTCAATCCGACTGACCAGGCTGTATATTTATTATCTAGCAGTAGGTTAAGTAAACCACTGGCTGCCCTAACCATAATATGTATAGACGAAGGTTGCTGCTCACTTAACTTTTATATTTACTCCATTCTTGTATTCAATGCTTTACGTCCATATTCATCTATATGTTGATATGAACAAAATAATATGGTGTCTCAAAGGCCTTTGTAGGCCGGGTGCTATCTTTTTATCTGCAATGGTTTTATACCATGTGATTATTGTTTTATTATGCCATATGTGAAATGTATGCAAGCATGTGACACCGAAGTAAATATCTAGCTTCTGTATAGAGAAAGCTGGGAGTGACCATCTTCCCACGGCAGGTGGAAACGTATCGAGATTAACTCTATATCGAGAAGCGAGAGTAGTTGAGGCGTGTTCAGCAGAGTGAATACTCGCGAGTTTTCGTGAGTGCCCGCTTCTGAACGAAAACAAAATCGTGTGTACCTGCGAATACGCGCGTGAAGGCTTTGGAGCAGTCTCGCCAAGCGAGTATACACGATTCAATATGAAGTTGCGTGTCACAAAATTAGATTACCTCATTTTTCTTTCTTCTATTACCCTCTCAATGGATATTTGGTCGGTTTCTATATGTAAGGCACCAATTTGTTCAAAATGGTGATTCTAAAACCACCTTGAGAAGTACTCTCAACCCCAGCTTCCGTTCAGGAGCCATTCGCGTGTACACGCATATACAAGCCATTGAGTACTCGGGCTGCTGAACAAGCCTCTGGAAATTATTTCGTTACGACAGTGTGAAGACGGGGAGTGACAGAATATAGGCTATTCAAATACAATGATATTTTTAAAGTCACGTAGACTTAAAAAAAACCTTTAATCATAATGTGTATATGTAGCTTGTTCTTGTTCCACATTTCTTGATTTCTTGAAATAGGAGAGTAAAATGTAGAAAATGGTGGAATCTTTGCGTTTATTGAAAAGAATGACGCTTTAGTCGAATTGTCTGTCATTCTTTAGAGTGCAGAGGAATGATCGAGAATTATTTAAATATTATAGTTTCTTATATATATATTATCTACTCTTGTACGTAACGTCATTATGATGGTAATATAAGGAACATTGTCACATATGTAGTCAGTGGAAATGTTTCTAAAAGAATAAGCTTTATTCAATACAATATCAACATATCGATTTACAAGTGAACAGTCGATCAAGTTTATGAAGAAATAACGAAGTGACATCACATTAAATCGGCTGGTTTACTGTTTGTCGACACAAAGCTGACAACTCATGACACGCAGGGACGAGTCTCCTAGTCCCCAGGGTGGCGGGGCATTGATAACTAGACTGGAGACTGACAACACGTTTCCGTCAGAACGACGAGTCAACCCTAACAAGGCACTGCATTCTTCATCAGCTTCTCACATTCTAGGAACCATTTAGTAATGTGAGGATGTAAAAGCAATTACTTTCTTAAAGTTACAAGTAATTAGCCATTCAAGGCACTTCGTCTGATATTTCTTCCCATGAAGTTCCAGCCCGTGTAGCCTCTCCTATGTTCTGTCAATATACGGCCATTAGTAGCTATTACTGGGATAAATCAATCCATCCTTGTGAGTCGGTAACGCTCCGACATTGCGACAGATGGTTGGGCAAAAAGTGATAAAATCGTTTCTTGGCACTTTCCCCTTCCTCCCTTCTGTAGGTGACTGCCATCTTTCTTCTCGATGTGTTTTCCGAGTCGCCATATCTCTCAGACAAAATAAATTCATGTTTGGGGATGAATCCCCTTCCCGCTCTCCGCTATTGCGGGCGGTCGCCGGGCTGCCGTAAAGTTGATTTGTGTTTGCGACATCCAGATCCAATTACGGCAGTTGGTTAAAATGGCGTCTCGATAAATAAACATGCACCTGAGCATACATATTTGTGCAACTCTAGAAAGGGGGAAGGAATAAAGCAAGAAAAACGTCCCGTCTATCAAAATATATACGATGGCTTCATATTCAAAAGAGAGCTGAATCTCTGCTGTCGTTCATCTCGGCTTATCTCGCGAGATCGAAACTCTCACGGCGAGAGTTTGCTTTACTTACGTTGCACGTGATATGATGTTATGTGACGTCAGACAAACACTACGGGTATTTCTCGATTGGGGATGTTTTCTTTCAGGAATCCGAGATGACATCTGGTTATCAAGAGAATGCTGAGAGAACAAACCAGTTACCGGTTTTATTTAGATAATACCTTTATTTGACACGACCTTTCAGCCGCAGATTTCGGATGCGCGGTAGGAAATAACTGACACAAGTAATACAAGTTTCTTTCTGTCTGGTGAATTATCACATTACTTTAAAAGTAGACCTTTAGTCCCCGGGCAACATATTCTACCTTATGCACATACATTTACATACGTACTTTGACTTTTCTTTTATAATTTCCTACTTAAAAGAGCGTTCTATCGGGGTAGTTTTGTGGAAACGAAATTTGAGAGGACATTCCTGTTCATACATCTATGTCCGTAATACATGCTTATTGCACAATAAGACATTGTTGATTAGTTAACTGAGACATAACTTGTTAATATTCTATCAATACATATGGGGTATTTATATTTTTAAAATCAAAATTAGTGAAAATGCCTCCCTTTTTTTCATTTAATTTGAATAACAACAACATGGCGGTCAGTCGGCGATAGACAAGAGATATAATGATATGCTCACGTGACGAAGACCAGAACAGTTTATAATCACCAGCAAACACTAAAATATGTTTCGAAAAGGCCTCGACTCAACTTGTAATTTTTTAATGGAAGCCATGATAACTTCTATATACCTCTTCAAACAGTCTAATTAGACAAAACAAACTGCTGTTAAAATATGATAAAACATGCAGTGAATTCAAACGTTAACTGATTAAGCAACCGTTTAGGAAAATACCCGTGTTTTGCCCTTTCCATGGTCCAATTTCTAAGTTCAGGTACTTTGTTTTAAAAATCATTTGTCCACATATTGTTATAAATTTAGTCAACAATCCTCAAATTCTTATCCAAAGGGAGTACAAAACAGTTTCTACTTTTAAGTTCCTATTCTCTGTATTCTATTTATGATCCTTTATTTTTCGTTCTTTCTATTATTTGCTTGTTTCGTCGCTCTCTGCGTCTTGTCATATCCTAGAAGATGGTTGGGGTATAGATCGAGGGTAGTATCTTGTCCTGTCCTAGAAGATGGCTGGGTCTAGATCCATGGTACTATCTTGTCCTGTCCTAGAAGATGACTGGGTCTAGATCAGGGTACTATCTTGTCCTGTCCTAGAAGATGGCTGGGTCTAGAACCAGGGTACTATCTTGTCCTGTCCTAGAAGATGACTGGGTCTAGATCAGGGTACTATCTTGTCCTGTCCTAGAAGATGGCTGGGGTCTAGATCCAGGGTACTATCTTGTCCTGTCCTAGAAGATGGCTGGGGTCTAGAACCAGGGTACTATCTTGTCCTGTCCTAGAAGATGGCTGGGGTCTAGATCCAGGATACTATCTTGTCCTATCCTAGAAGATGGCTGGTGTCTAGATCCAGGGTACTATCTTGTCCTGTCCTAGAAGATGGCTGGGGTCTAGATCCAGGATACTATCTTGTCCTGTCCTAGAAGATGGCTGGGGTCTAGATCAGGGTACTATCTTGTCCTGTCCTAGAAGATGACTGGGTCTAGATCAGGGTACTATCTTGTCCTGTCCTAGAAGATGGCTGGGGTCTAGATCCAGGGTACTATCTTGTCCTGTCCTAGAAGATGGCTGGGTCTAGATCCAGGGTACTATCTTGTCCTGTCCTAGAAGATGGCTGGGGTCTAGATCAGGGTACTATCTTGTCCTGTCCTAGAAGATGACTGGGTCTAGATCAGGGTACTATCTTGTCCTGTCCTAGAAGATGGCTGGGGTCTAGATCAGGGTACTATCTTGTCCTGTCCTAGAAGATGACTGGGTCTAGATCAGGGTACTATCTTGTCCTGTCCTAGAAGATGGCTGGGTCTAGATCAGGGTACTATCTTGTCCTGTCCTAGAAGATGGCTGGGTCTAGATCAGGGTACTATCTTGTCCTGTCCTAGAAGATGGCTGGGTCTAGAACCAGGGTACTATCTTGTCCTGTCCTAGAAGATGACTGGGTCTAGATCAGGGTACTATCTTGTCCTGTCCTAGAAGATGGCTGGGGTCTAGATCCAGGGTACTATCTTGTCCTGTCCTAGAAGATGGCTGGGGTCTAGATCCAGGGTACTATCTTGTCCTGTCCTAGAAGATGTCTGGGGTCTAGATCCAGGATACTATCTTGTCCTGTCCTAGAAGATGGCTGGGGTCTAGATCCAGGGTACTATCTTGTCTTGGGGTCTAGATCCAGGATACTATCTTGTCCTGTCCTAGAAGATGGATGGGGTCTAGATCCAGGATACTATCTTGTCCTGTCCTAGAAGATGGATGGGGTCTAGATCCAGGGTACTATCTTGTCCTGTCCTAGAAGATGGCTGGGTCTAGATCCAGGGTACTATCTTGTCCTGTCCTAGAAGATGGCTGGGGTCTAGATCCAGGGTACTATCTTGTCCTGTCCTAGAAGATGGCTGGGGTCTACATCCAGGGTACTATCTTGTCCTGTCCTAGAAGATGGCTGGGGTCTATATCCAGGGTACTATCTTGTCCTGTCCTAGAAGATGGCTGGGGTCTAGATCCAGGGTAGTATCTTGTCCTGTCCTAGAAGATGGCTGGGTCTAGATCCAGGGTACTATTTTGTCCTGTCCTAGAAGATGGCTGGGGTCTAGATCCAGGGTACTATCTTGTCCTGTCCTAGAAGATGGCTGGGTCTAGATCCAGGGTACTATCTTGTCTTGGGGTCTAGATCCAGGATACTATCTTGTCCTGTCCTAGAAGATGGATGGGGTCTAGATCCAGGATACTATCTTGTCCTGTCCTAGAAGATGGATGGGGTCTAGATCCAGGGTACTATCTTGTCCTGTCCTAGAAGATGGCTGGGTCTAGATCCAGGGTACTATCTTGTCTTGGGGTCTAGATCCAGGATACTATCTTGTCCTGTCCTAGAAGATGGATGGGGTCTAGATCCAGGATACTATCTTGTCCTGTCCTAGAAGATGGATTGGGTCTAGATCCAGGGTACTATCTTGTCCTGTCCTAGAAGATGGCTGGGTCTAGATCCAGGGTACTATCTTGTCCTGTCCTAGAAGATGGCTGGGTCTAGATCCAGGGTACTATTTTGTCCTGTCCTAGAAGATGGCTGGGGTCTAGATCCAGGGTACTATCTTGTCATGTCCTAGAAGATGGCTGGGGTCTAGAATCAGGGTACTATCTTGTCCTTCCTGTCCTAGAAGATGGCTGGGGTCTAGATCCAGGGTACTATCTTGTCCTGTCCTAGAAGATGGCTGGGGTCTAGATCCAGGGTACTATCTTGTCCTGTCCTAGAAGATGGCTGGGGTCTACATCCAGGGTACTATCTTGTCCTGTCCTAGAAGATGGCTGGGGTCTATATCCAGGGTACTATCTTGTCCTGTCCTAGAAGATGGCTGGGGTCTAGATCCAGGGTAGTATCTTGTCCTGTCCTAGAAGATGGCTGGGTCTAGATCCAGGGTACTATTTTGTCCTGTCCTAGAAGATGGCTGGGGTCTAGATCCAGGGTACTATCTTGTCCTGTCCTAGAAGATGGCTGGGGTCTAGATCCATGGTACTATCTTGTCCTGTCCTAGAAGATGGCTGGGGTCTAGATCCAGGGTACTATCTTGTCCTGTCCTAGAAGATGGCTGGGGTCTAGATCCAGGATACTATCTTGTCCTATCCTAGAAGATGGCTGGTGTCTAGATCCAGGGTACTATCTTGTCCTGTCCTAGAAGATGGCTGGGGTCTAGATCCAGGATACTATCTTGTCCTGTCCTAGAAGATGGCTGGGGTCTAGATCCAGGGTACTATCTTGTCCTGTCCTAGAAGATGGATGGGGTCTAGAACCAGGGTACTATCTTGTCCCGTCCTAGAAGATGGCTGGGTCTAGATCCAGGATACTATCTTGTCTTGGGGTCTAGATCCAGGATACTATCTTGACCCGTCCTAGAAGATGGCTGGGTCTAGATCCAGGATACTATCTTGTCTTGGGGTCTAGATCCAGAGTACTATCTTGTCCCGTCCTAGAAGATGGCTGGGTCTAGATCCAGGATACTATCTTGTCTTGGGGTCTAGATCCAGGATACTATCTTGACCCGTCCTAGAAGATGGCTGGGTCTAGATCCAGGATACTATCTTGTCTTGGGGTCTAGATCCAGGATACTATCTTGACCCGTCCTAGAAGATGGCTGGGTCTAGATCCAGGATACTATCTTGTCTTGGGGTCTAGATCCAGAGTACTATCTTGTCCCGTCCTAGAAGATGGCTGGGTCTAGATCCAGGATACTATCTTGTCTTGGGGTCTAGATCCAGGATACTATCTTGTCCCGTCCTAGAAGATGGCTGGGTCTAGATCCAGGATGCTATCTTGTCTTGGGGTCTAGATCCAGGGTACTATCTTGTCCTGTCCTAGAAAATGACTTGGGTCTAGATCAGGGTACTATCCTGTCCTGTCCTAGAAGATGGCTGGGTCTAGATCCAGGGTACTATCCTGTCCTGTCCTAGAAGATGGCTGGGGTCTAGATCCAGGGTACTATCTTGTCCTGTCCTAGAAGATGGCTGGGGTCTAGATCCAGGGTACTATCTTGTCCTATCCTAGAAGATGACTGGGTCCTAGATCCAGGGTACTATCTTGTCCTGTCCTAGAAGATGGCTGGGTCTAGATCCAGGGTACTATCTTGTCCTGTCCTAGAAGATGGCTGGGGTCTAGATCCAGGGTACTATCCTGTCCTGTCCTAGAAGATGGCTGGGGTCTAGATCAAGGGTACTATCTTGTCCTGTCCTAGAAGATGGCTGGGTCTAGATCCAGGGTACTATCTTGTCCCGTCCTAGAAGATGGCTGGGGTCTAGATCCAGGGTACTATCTTGTCCTGTCCTAGAAGATGGCTGGGGTCTAGATCCAGGGTACTATCTTGTCCTGTCCTAAAAGATGGCTGGGTTCTAGAACCAGGGTACTATCTTGTCCTGTCCTAGAAGATGGCAGGTGTCTAGATCCAGGGTACTATCTTGTCCTGTCCTAGAAGATGGCTGGGGTCTAGATCCAGGATACTATCTTGTCCCGTCCTAGAAGATGGCTGGGTCTAGATCCAGGGTACTATCTTGTCCTGTCCTAGAAGATGGCTGGTGTCTAGATCCAGGATACTATCTTGTCCTGTCCTAGAAGATGGCTGGGGTCTAGATCCAGGGTACTATCTTGTCCTGTCCTAGAAGATGGCTGGGGTCTAGAACCAGGGTACTATCTTGTCCTGTCCTAGAAGATGGCTGGGTTCTAGAACCAGGGTACTATCTTGTCCTGTCCTAGAAGATGGTTGGGGTCTAGAACCAGGGTACTATCCTGTCCTGTCCTAGAAGATGGCTGGTGTTTAGATCCAGGGTACTATCTTGTCCTGTCCTAGAAGATGGCTGGGGTCTAGAACCAGGGTACTATCTTGTCTTGGGGTCTAGATCAAGGATACTATCTTGTCCCGTCCTAGAAGATGGCTGGGTCTAGATCCAGGGTACTATTTTGTCTTGGGGTCTAGATCCAGGATACTATCTTGTCCTGTCCTAGAAGATGGATGGGGTCTAGATCCAGGATACTATCTTGTCCTGTCCTAGAAGATGGATGGGGTCTAGATCCAGGATACTATCTTGTCCTGTCCTAGAAGATGGATGGGGTCTAGATCCAGGATACTATTTTGTCCTGTCCTAGAAGATGGTTGGATCTAGATCCAGGATACTATCTTGTCCTGTCCTAGAAGATGGCTGGGGTCTAGATCCAGGGTACTATCTTGTCCTGTCCTAGAAGATGACTGGGGTCTAGATCCAGGATACTATCTTGTCTTGGGGTCTAGATCCAGGATACTATCTTGTCCCGTCCTAGAAGATGGCTGGGTCTAGATCCAGGATACTATCTTGTCTTGGGGTCTAGATCCAGGATACTATCTTGTCCTGTCCTAGAAGATGGATGGGGTCTAGATCCAGGATACTATCTTGTCCTGTCCTAGAAGATGACTGGGGTCTAGATCCAGGATACTATCTTGTCTTTGGGTCTAGATCCAGGATACTATCTTGTCCTGTCCTAGAAGATGGATGGGGTCTAGATACAGGACACTATCTTGTCCTGTCCTAGAAGATGGATGGGGTCTAGATCCAGGATACTATTTTGTCCTGTCCTAGAAGATGGCTGGATCTAGATCCAGGATACTATCTTGTCCTGTCCTAGAAGATGGCTGGGGTCTAGATCAAGGGTACTATCTTGTCCTGTCCTAGAAGATGGCTGGATCTAGATCCAGGGTACTATCTTGTCCTGTCCTAGAAGATGGCTGGATCTAGATCCAGGATACTATCTTGTCCCGTCCTAGAAGATGACTGGGGTCTAGATCCAGGATACTATCTTGTCTTGGGGTCTAGATCCAGGATACTATCTTGTCTTGGGGTCTAGATCCAGGATACTATCTTGTCCCGTCCTAGAAGATGGCTGGGTCTAGATCCAGGATGCTATCTTGTCTTGGGGTCTAGATCCAGGGTACTATCTTGTCCTGTCCTAGAAGATGGATGGGGTCTAGATCCAGGATACTATCTTGTCCTGTCCTAGAAGATGGCTGGGGTCTAGATCCAGGATACTATCTTGTCTTGGGGTCTAGATCAAGGATACTATCTTGTCCCGTCCTAGAAGATGGCTGGGTCTAGATCCAGGATACTATCTTGTCTTGGGGTCTAGATCCAGGATACTATCTTGTCCCGTCCTAGAAGATGGCTGGGTCTAGATCCAGGATGCTATCTTGTCTTGGGGTCTAGATCCAGGGTACTATCTTGTCCTGTCCTAGAAGATGGATGGGGTCTAGATCCAGGATACTATTTTGTCCTGTCCTAGAAGATGGCTGGATCTAGATCCAGGATACTATCTTGTCCTGTCCTAGAAGATGGCTGGGGTCTAGAACCAGGGTACTATCTTGTCCTGTCCTAGAAGATGGCTGGAGTCTAGATCCAGGGTACTATCTTGTCCTGTCCTAGAAGATGGCTGGGGTCTAGATCCAGGGTACTATCTTGTCCTGTCCTAGAAGATGGCTGGATCTAGATCCAGGATACTATCTTGTCCTGTCCTAGAAGATGGATGGGGTCTAGATCCAGGGTAGTATCTTGTCCTGTCCTAGAAGATGGCTGGGGTCTAGATCCAGGGTACTATCTTGTCCTATCCTAGAAGATGGCTGGATCTAGATCCAGGGTACTATCTTGTCCTGTCCTAGAAGATGGCTGGGGTCTAGATCAGGGTACTATCTTGTCCTGTCCTAGAAGATGGCTGGGGTCTAGATCCAGGGTACTATCATGTCCTGTCCTAGAAGATGGCTGGGGTCTAGATCCAGGATACTATCTTGTCCTGTCCTAGAAGATTGCATGGTCTAGATCCAGGGTACTATCTTATCCTCTCCTAGAAGATGGCTGGGGTCTAGATCCAGGGTAGTATCTTGTCCTGTCCTAGAAGATGGCTGGGTCTAGATCCAGGGTACTATCCTGTCCTGTCCTAGAAGATGGCTGGGGTCTAGAACCAGGATACTATCCTGTCCTGTCCTAGAAGATGGCTGGGGTCTAGATCAGGGTACTATCCTGTCCTGTCCTAGAAGATGGCTGGGGTCTAGATCCAGGATACTATCTTGTCCTGTCCTAGAAGATGGCTGGGTCTAGATCCAGGGTACTATCTTATCCTGTCCTAGAAGATGGCTGGGGTCTAGATCCAGGGTACTATCTTGTCCTGTCCTAGAAGATGGCTGGGGCCTACATCCAGGGTACTATCTTGTCCTGTCCTAGAAGATGGTTGGGGTCTAGAACCAGGGTACTATCCTGTCCTGTCCTAGAAGATGGCTGGGGTCTAGATCCAGGGTACTATCTTGTCCTGTCCTAGAAGATGGCTGGGGTCTAGATCAGGGTACTATCTTGTCCTGTCCTAGAAGATGGCTGGGGTCTAGATCCAGGGTACTATCTTGTCCTGTCCTAGAAGATGGCTGGGGTCTACATCCAGGGTACTATCTTGTCCTGTCCTAGAAGATGGTTGGGGTCTAGAACCAGGGTACTATCCTGTCCTGTCCTAGAAGATTGCTGGGGTCTAGATCAGGGTACCATCCTGTCCTATCCTAGAAGATGGCTGGGGTCTAGATCAGGGTACTATCCTGTCCTGTCCTAGAAGATGGCTGGTGTCTAGATCCAGGGTACTATCTTATCCTGTCCTAGAAGATGGCTGGGTCTAGATCCAGGGTACTATCTTGTCCTGTCCTAGAAGATGGCTGGGGTCTAGATCCAGGGTACTATCTTATCCTGTCCTCGAAGATGGCTGGGGTCTAGATCCAAGAACTATCTTGTCATGTTCTAGAAGATGGCTGGGTCTAGATCCAGGGTACTATCTTGTCCTGTCCTAGAAGATGGCTGGGGTCTAGATCCAGGGTACTATCTTGTCCTGTCCTAGAAGATGGCTGGGGTCTTGATCCAGGGTACTATCTTGTCCTGTCCTAGAAGATGGCTGGGGTCTAGATCCAGGATACTATCTTGTCCTGTCCTAGAAGATGGCTGGGTCTAGATCCAGGGTACTATCTTGTCCTGTCCTAGAAGATGGCTGGGGTCTAGATCCAGGGTACTATCCTGTCCTATCCTAGAAGATGGCTGGGGTCTAGATCCAGGGTACTATCTTGTCCTGTCCTAGAAGATGGCTGGGGTCTAGATCCAGGGTACTATCTTGTCCTGTCCTAGAAGATGACTGTGTCTAGATCAGGGTACTATCCTGTCCTGTCCTAGAAGATGGCTGGTGTCTAGATCCAGGGTACTGTCTTGTCCTGTCCTAGAAGATGGCTGGGGTCTAGATCAGGGTACTATCTTGTCCTGTCCTAGAAGATGGCTGGGGTCTAGATCCAAGAACTATCTTGTCATGTTCTAGAAGATGGCTGGGTCTAGATCCAGGGTACTATCTTGTCCTGTCCTAGAAGATGGCTGGGTCTAGATCCAGGGTACTATCTTGTCCTGTCCTAGAAGATGGCTGGGGTCTAGATCCAGGGTACTATCTTATCCTGTCCTCGAAGATGGCTGGGGTCTAGATCCAAGAACTATCTTGTCATGTTCTAGAAGATGGCTGGGTCTAGATCCAGGGTACTATCTTATCCTGTCCTAGAAGATGGCTGGGTCTAGATCCAGGGTACTATCTTGTCCTGTCCTAGAAGATGGCTGGGGTCTAGATCCAGGGTACTATCTTATCCTGTCCTCGAAGATGGCTGGGGTCTAGATCCAAGAACTATCTTGTCATGTTCTAGAAGATGGCTGGGGTCTAGATCCAGGGTACTATCTTGTCCTGTCCTAGAAGATGGCTGGGGTCTAGATCCAGGGTACTATCCTTTCCTATCCTAGAAGATGGCTGGGTTCTAGAACCAGGGTACTATCTTGTCCTGTCCTAGAAGATGGCTGGGGTCTAGATCCAGGGTAGTATCTTGTCCTGTCCTAGAAGATGGCTGGTGTCTAGATCCAGGGTACTATCTTATCCTGTCCTAGAAGATGGCTGGGGTCTAGATCCAGGGTACTATCTTATCGTGTCCTCGAAGATGGCTGGGGTCTAGATCCAGGGTACTATCTTGTCCTGTCCTAGAAGATGGCTGGGGTCTACATCCAGGATACTATCTTATCGTGTCCTCGAAGATGGCTGGGGTCTAGATCCAGGGTACTATCTTGTCCTGTCCTAGAAGATGGCTGGGGTCTAGATCCAGGATACTATCTTGTCCCGTCCTAGAAGATGGCTGGGGTCTACATCCAGGATACTATCTTGTCCTGTCCTAGAAGATGGCTGGGGTCTATATCAGGGTAATATCTTGTCCTGTCCTAGAAGATGTCTGGGGTCTAGATACAAGAACTATCTTGTCCTGTCCTAGAAGATGGCTGGGGTCTAGATCCAGGGTACTATCTTGTCCTGTCCTAGAAGATGGTTGGGGTCTAGATCCAGGATACTATCTTGTCCTGTCCTAGAAGATGGATGGGGTCTAGATCCAGGGTACTATCTTGTCCTGTCCTAGAAGATTGCATGATCTAGATCCAGGGTACTATCTTGTCCTGTCCTAGAAGATGGCTGGGGTCTAGATCCAGGATACTATCTTGTCCTGTCCTAGAAGATGGCTGGGGTCTAGATCAGGGTACTATCTTGTCCTGTCCTAGAAGATGGCTGGGGTCTAGATCCAGGATACTATCTTGTCCTGTCCTAGAAGATGGCTGGGGTCTAGATCAGGGTACTATCTTGTCCTGTCCTAGAAGATGGCTGGGGTCTAGATCCAGGAAACTATCTTGTCCTGTCCTAGAAGATGGTTGGGTCTAGATCCAGGGTACTATCATGTCCTGTCCTAGAAGATGGATGGGGTCTAGATCCAGGGTACTATCTTGTCCTGTCCTAGAAGATTGCATGATCTAGATCCAGGGTACTATCTTGTCCTGTCCTAGAAGATGGCTGGGGTCTAGATCCAGGATACTATCTTGTCCTGTCCTAGAAGATGGCTGGGGTCTAGATCAGGGTACTATCTTGTCCTGTCCTAGAAGATGGCTTGGGTCTAGATCCAGGATACTATCTTGTCCTGTCCTAGAAGATGGCTGGGGTCTAGATCAGGGTACTATCTTGTCCTGTCCTAGAAGATGGCTGGGGTCTAGATCCAGGGTACTATCTTGTCCTATCCTAGAAGATGGCTGGGTCTGGATCCAGGGTACTATCTTGTCCTGTCCTAGAAGATGGCTGGGTCTAGATCCAGGGTACTATCTTGTCCTGTCCTAGAAGATGGCTGGGGTCTAGATCCAGGGTACTATCTTGTCCTGTCCTAGAAGATGGCTGGATCTAGATCCAGGGTACTATCTTGTCCTATCCTAGAAGATGGCTGGGTCTAGATCCAGGGTACTATCTTGTCCTGTCCTAGAAGATGGCTGGGGTCTAGATCCAGGGTACTATCTTGTCCTGTCCTAGAAGATGACTGGGGTCTAGATCCAAGAACTATCTTGTCCTGTTCTAGAAGATTGCTGGGTCTAGATCCAGGGTACTATCTTGTCCTGTCCTAGAAGATGGCTGGGTCTAGATCCAGGGTACTATCTTGTCCTGTCCTAGAAGATGGCTGGGTCTAGATCCAGGGTACTATCTTGTCCTGTCCTAGAAGATGGCTGGGTCTAGATCCAGGGTACTATCTTGTCCTGTCCTAGAAGATGGCTGGGGTCTAGATCAGGGTACTATCTTGTCCTGTCCTAGAAGATGGCTGGGGTCTAGATCCAGGATACTATCTTGTCCTGTCCTAGAAGATGACTGGGGTCTAGATCCAGGGTACTATCTTGTCCTGTCCTAGAAGATTGCTGGGTCTAGATCCAGGGTAGTATCTTGTCCTGTCCTAGAAGATGGCTGGGTCTAGATCCAGGGTACTATCTTGTCCTGTCCTAGAAGATGGCTGGGGTCTAGATCCAGGGTACTATCTTGTCCTGTCCTAGAAGATTGCTGGGGTCTAGATCCAGGGTACTATCTTGTCCTGTCCTAGAAGATGACTGGGGTCTAGATCCAGGGTACTATCTTGTCCTGTCCTAGAAGATTGCTGGGGTCTAGATCCAGGGTACTATCTTGTCCTGTCCTAGAAGATGGTTGGGGTCTAGATCCAGGGTACTATCTTGTCCTGTCCTAGAAGATGGCTGGGGTCTAGATCCAGGGTACTATCATGTCCTGTCCTAGAAGATGGTCTGGGTCTAGATCCAGGGTACTATCTTGTCCTATCCTAGAAGATGGCTGGGGTCTAGATCAGGGTACTATCTTGTCCTTCCTGTCCTAGAAGATGGCTGGGGTCTAGATCCAGGGTACTATCATGTCCTGTCCTAGAAGATTGCTGGGGTCTAGAACCAGGGTACTATCTTGTCCTGTCCTAGAAGATTGCTGGGTCTAGAACCAGGGTACTATCTTGTCCTGTCCTAGAAGATTGCTGGGGTCTAGATCCAGGGTACTATCATGTCCTGTCCTAGAAGATTGCTGGGGTCTAGAACCAGGGTACTATCTTGTCCTGTCCTAGAAGATGGCTGGGGTCTAGATCCAGGATACTATCTTGTCCTGTCCTAGAAGATGGCTGGGGTCTAGATCAGGGTACTATCTTGTCCTTCCTGTCCTAGAAGATGGTCTGGGTCTAGATCCAGGGTACTATCTTGTCCTATCCTAGAAGATGGCTGGGGTCTAGATCAGGGTACTATCTTGTCCTTCCTGTCCTAGAAGATGGCTGGGGTCTAGATCCAGGGTACTATCATGTCCTGTCCTAGAAGATTGCTGGGGTCTAGAACCAGGGTACTATCTTGTCCTGTCCTAGAAGATTGCTGGGTCTAGAACCAGGGTACTATCTTGTCCTGTCCTAGAAGATTGCTGGGGTCTAGATCCAGGGTACTATCATGTCCTGTCCTAGAAGATTGCTGGGGTCTAGAACCAGGGTACTATCTTGTCCTGTCCTAGAAGATGGCTGGGGTCTAGATCCAGGATACTATCTTGTCCTGTCCTAGAAGATGGCTGGGGTCTAGATCCAGGGTACTATCTTGTCCTGTCCTAGAAGATGGCTGGGGTCTAGATCCAGGGTACTATCTTGTCCTGTCCTAGAAGATGCCTGGTCTAGATCCAGGGTACTATCTTGTCCTGTCCTAGAAGATGGCTGGGGTCTAGATCCAGGGTACTATCTTGTCCTATCCTAGAAGATGACTGGGGTCTAGATCCAGGGTACTATCTTGTCCTGTCCTAGAAGATGACTGGGTCTAGATCCAGGGTACTATCTTGTCCTGTCCTAGAAGATTGCTGGGTCTAGATCCAGGATATTATCTTGTCCTGTCCTCGAAAATGGCTGGGTTCTAGATCCAGGGTACTATCTTGTCCTGTCCTAGAAGATGGCTGGGGTCTAGAACCAGGGTACTATCTTGTCCTGTCCTAGAAGATGGCTGGGGTCTAGATCCAGGGTACTATCATGTCCTGTCCTAGAAGATGGCTGGGGTCTAGAACCAGGGTACTATCTTGTCCTGTCCTAGAAGATGGCTGGGGTCTAGATCCAGGGTACTATCATGTCCTGTCCTAGAAGATGGCTGGGGTCTAGAACCAGGGTACTATCTTGTCCTGTCCTAGAAGATGGCTGGGTCTAGATCCAGGGTACTATCTTGTCCTGTCCTAGAAGATGGCTGGGGTCTAGATCCAGGGTACTATCATGTCCTGTCCTAGAAGATGGTTGGGTCTAGATCCAGGGTACTATCTTGTCCTGTCCTAGAAGATGGCTGGGTCTAGATCCAGGGTACTTTCTTGTCCTGTCCTAGAAGATGCCTGGTCTAGATCCAGGGTACTATCTTGTCCTGTCCTAGAAGATTGCTGGGTCTAGATCCAGGATATTATCTTGTCCTGTCCTCGAAAATGGCTGGGGTCTAGATCCAGGGTACTATCTTGTCCTGTCCTAGAAGATGGCTGGGTCTAGATCCAGGGTACTATCTTGTCCTGTCCTAGAAGATGACTGGGGTCTAGATCCAGGGTACTATCATGTCCTGTCCTAGAAGATTGCTGGGGTCTAGAACCAGGGTACTATCTTGTCCTGTCCTAGAAGATGGCTGGGGTCTAGATCCAGGGTACTATCTTGTCCTGTCCTAGAAGATTGCTGGGGTCTAGATCCAGGATACTATCTTGTCCTGTCCTAGAAGATGGCTGGGGTCTAGAACCAGGGTACTATCTTGTCCTGTCCTAGAAGATGGCTGGGGTCTAGAACCAGGGTACTATCTTGTCCTGTCCTAGAAGATTGCTGGGGTCTAGATCCAGGGTACTATCTTGTCCTGTCCTAGAAGATGGCTGGGGTCTAGAACCAGGGTACTATCTTGTCCTGTCCTAGAAGATGGCTGGGGTCTAGATCCAGGGTACTATCTTGTCCTATCCTAGAAGATGGCTGGGGTCTAGATCCAGGGTACTATCTTGTCCTGTCCTAGAAGATGGTTGGGGTCTAGAACCAGGGTACTATCATGTCCTGTCCTAGAAGATTGCTGGGGTCTAGAACCAGGGTACTATCTTGTCCTGTCCTAGAAGATGGCTGGGGTCTAGATCCAGGGTACTATCTTGTCCTGTCCTAGAAGATGGCTGGGGTCTAGATCCAGGGTACTATCATGTCCTGTCCTAGAAGATTGCTGGGGTCTAGAACCAGGGTACTATCTTGTCCTGTCCTAGAAGATTGCTGGGGTCTAGAACCAGGGTACTATCTTGTCCTGTCCTAGAAGATGGCTGGGGTCTAGATCCAGGGTACTATCTTGTCCTATCCTAGAAGATGGCTGGGGTCTAGATCCAGGGTACTATCATGTCCTGTCCTAGAAGATTGCTGGGGTCTAGAACCAGGGTACTATCTTGTCCTGTCCTAGAAGATGGCTGGGGTCTAGATCCAGGGTACTATCTTGTCCTATCCTAGAAGATGGCTGGGGTCTAGATCCAGGGTACTATCATGTCCTGTCCTAGAAGATTGCTGGGGTCTAGAACCAGGGTACTATCTTGTCCTGTCCTAGAAGATGGCTGGGGTCTAGATCCAGGGTACTATCTTGTCCTGTCCTAGAAGATTGCTGGGGTCTAGATCCAGGATACTATCTTGTCCTGTCCTAGAACATGGCTGGGGTCTAGAACCAGGGTACTATCTTGTCCTGTCCTAGAAGATGGCTGGGGTCTAGAACCAGGGTACTATCTTGTCCTGTCCTAGAAGATTGCTGGGGTCTAGATCCAGGGTACTATCTTGTCCTGTCCTAGAAGATGGCTGGGGTCTAGAACCAGGGTACTATCTTGTCCTGTCCTAGAAGATGGCTGGGGTCTAGATCCAGGGTACTATCATGTCCTGTCCTAGAAGATGCCTGGTCTAGATCCAGGGTACTATCTTGTCCTGTCCTAGAAGATTGCTGGGTCTAGATCCAGGATATTATCTTGTCCTGTCCTCGAAAATGGCTGGGGTCTAGATCCAGGGTACTATCATGTCCTGTCCTAGAAGATGACTGGGGTCTAGATCAGGGTACTATCATGTCCTGTCCTAGAAGATGGCTGGGGTCTAGATCCAGGATACTATCTTGTCCTGTCCTAGAAGATGGTTGGGTCTAGAGCATGATCATTACCTTTCCTCCCATTCTGTTTTCTCCTTGTCATAGCTAGAAGACATTTCAGGGCTTACCGACGTAATGAAGAGTATTAAGTAGTTGTACTGCAAGCAGCATTTCCTACCTCAGGAGATAAATCTCATTATTATTTCATTATACCCCTGTGACATGTATCAAGCCTTGGGCTAATATCCACTGAAAGGACAGGATACTGTTTACCATGCAACTAATAAGACGATGAGTATAAACAGGCGAACTCGCTTCTTACAGCTTCTCTTTCACAATAAACTATTTTCGTCTCATTACGACTATTTATTAAACTCTGATGAGAGCGGTATCAAATTCATATGCGTTGCCGTGATCAAAGATTTGTAAACGGGCAGAATGGCCGTGAGCACGCGAGCGTTCTTCAAGATGAGAGAGTCGCTGGTTAAGTTGCTCTGATAACTCAGGTGAAAGTCAATGGACGACGTAATTACCTGCTCAGTGAGGGGAATTAATATACGGTTTTATGTGCTTCGTCAACATCAAATACCGTAGTCATTTTATTTAGGTCAGGTGTAATTTGCTGCGTTGTTTTCGATATATTTCTAGCAGATAACCAGGCCTGAACTTTATTAATAACTGGTTGTTTGGTTCAATTATGGAGATTTTGTTCATTTTCTTATTCACAAAAAATCCTACGCATCATTGTATAGATTTAGTAGGTGCTTTAACATGACTACACTCCACATCAAATAATACTTGAATACGTTATGGCAGTGGTTGCAGATGGAAGCATGATGCAATACGGCTTTGTTATTAAATACAAAAAATACTCTTTCTCTATCGTTAGGTTGTAACACACACGATCATCAGTAAAAAGGTTGTAAATTAAGATAATACTGAAATTTTAGATCGAAATATAAGCATAAAACTACTTACAGACTGGTTCTCTTCCATAGTTCTTTACAACTACATTCCAAATTACAGCAGGAAATGAGACAAACGTTAGGTTAAGTATCAGGTACATTATAAGAACCGATATAAGTTACTGGTTGGTCCAGTACCTGCCCATCTTCTTCAGGGGCGCATTCTATCCTCCGAGTTTATCCATAAAGGATGATAACTTCAAGAGATTTTAGATAACCTGATATTTACTGCTGTATAGGAGCAAGGTTCAATATTACACCGTGCTCTACTCGTACGGGTTTACATTCTTGCATAATTTATACAATGTTATCGTAACCCTGTCCTTTAGGCTGAAACTTAGTTTCTGGAAAAACATTTTCATTGTTTATATTTTTACAAATTACCATAATATTGAACATGTCAAATGTATTTCAGTCGTGGAGACCGAACTCTAAACTTTGTTCCAGGTTGTTCACGTTACGAGGTAAGTGAAGGTCCTCTCTCTCACTTTCTGGATTCATTAAAACCTTATGAACTATATCGTCTTTTGGTAAGAATGTATCTCATGTCAATCTATAACCTTATTGTACTATAATGTTCAGCTCCGTCTCCCTTGTAATTTAAAAAAATGTCATCAAATAATACCGGGATGAACTGCGCCATGCATTTTAATGTTACTGCGCTTACAACAAATCGTAACGATCTTTATTCTTTCTTCTGTAATCGCATTGTACTGAGACACATCGCTATTAGCTAAGACTGTCCGTCTTTTAGTTCTGGTAAATGTCAGTATATAAACCCACAGTTTTCTCAAGCAATCAAACGAGCCGAACTGTATTTATAAACTGCCTAGATTCAATATTCCAGTGTAATCTAATGAACTACATTCTACTTTCTGCAACTCCATGACACCGAGACGGAGCCACGTCATCACGAGAGATCCAGGCAGGGAGAGGTTCAAATTATCCTTGGCATTTAGTCAATAAAGATTCATATTTTCTCTAAAAATCATATAATCACTAAATTCAATCAGTGTTGATAAAAATGTTTGCTGAAATGTGGTTTGTTGTATTAGATTATCCTTCACGTGACTCTAATTAATGTAATTAATGTAATTAGGGTGACATGTGACAGCAGCACTTAGGAGTCCTACAAGTCGATACATTCTCTCCATCGTATTTAGTTTTATCGACGATTTGCCGTGAAAAGTTCCTGACATCGGTCCTCAGTTTAGAAATTTAAGGGAAAAGGATTTTCATGTTTCAATAAATTCAGGTTTTTAAAACAAATGGTGCTTCAGGGACCAGAACTGAAAGGACTCGGTGGTTGTCAGTTCAGGTTAGACTTTTGTATTCATTACAAATTGCAAACATTATTTTAAAAACGTGTCTAGTATCAAACCAGAAAGAATATATCTCGATTGCCAAGAAACAATATTTGATTAACTAAACGGACTGAATTAGTTAAATCAAAATTGTGTATTGCTGTTTTTAGAACAAACGTCAAATTTCCATTTTGATTTCTTTTACATTTAAAATATTTATGTGAAATCGTTAACGTTCCGTTTTATGATTGGTGATATGACTTGAATACGTTTCGTTCTCTCAAAAATCATAACAATGTATTTCAGATACATTCTGCTAATGAACTTTCAGTAAGGATAACACGTATATATAAGTAGGCTTTGTCAAAGGTTGTTGCCTTCAAAGGTGTTATACGTTTACATATAATGACAGGTGGAGACCTTCAAATCATCTCAAACATCGAGAAAACTAAATGACTGTTTTGTAATACAATGGTCTATTCCCACATATTACTGTGGAGACGTCAGTTGAGTGCGTGTTGTGAGGCACTCCGATGGTTATTAGCTGTCCTTGTATCACATTATTGTGATTGTCCCCCCTCCCTTTACATCATTGTTTCAAGAATACTTTACAAAGAAGGGCGTGTCCGTGTCTGTGAGCAGCGAATGAATGAATAAATAATTAATTAGGAAAACCTTCTGGATAACTATGCGTGACTGTATATTAGCTAGGTTTATATACTCGTAGACATCCAGTTAACTTAATCGAGAGTCATTTTATAAAGTTGCCTCTGAAAAACTTTTAAGAATACCTTTAAAGGTTTAATGATACATAAAATAAAACAGAAACCGAGTAGGCCTTTGATTTTGTCTTTGATTTTTTGTCACGGTTTTCTAAACATGACTACAAATGAAGGCTCCTATCAATGTGTGGTCGAGGATCGAGATGACAGGCAAGTATCCACAGCACATGTTCAGTACAACAGAAAAGTCGCAATCATTTTGACATCAGTACAGTTGTGATTATGCCTTGACGAAGCCATTTATATCAATTAGTAATTGCTAATTACTCGATAACAATCATACGTAGTAACTCGAAATTAGGTTACAGTGTGCTGTCAGTGCAGGTTTTAATGGGAGGTCTTCAGCTTTGAATCGCCGCCATTCTCTTGTAATTCAACAACCACTTTACGACTTCTTCATTTCTAAAATTATCCTTATTCATACCAAAATACGCTCCCCGAGATGTCAGCGCTGAAGATGAAATTGAATAGAAACATGGACCCGAGTCTCTCCCCACCCTGCAGAGTGGTGTCCTGGTGTCCTGGTGTCTTCGTGACCTGTATCAACACCCTTCTACAATATCCTCTAATTAACCGGTCACGTTTCGCAGCGCTAATGAAGAGAGTCATGTGGAAGGGGCGTGGTCTTCCGCTAGACTGTGTCTAAGTCCCCTGCACCCCCTGTACCCCATTGACCCACTGGGTCGTTGTTGTCTTTCATTGTTCGTTGATGTATTAATTATAATGAATTTACATTTACACATGCTCATAATTATATATACTTATATTATAATCCTTTATTTTCTTAGATGCTGGTACATTGTATACATATCAATGAAAGGTCCCTATCTCAACTCTCTGGGTAATAGACAACCAATGCTGCAACCAGGCGCAGAGAATTAGTGTTGCATGTTCATTCACTCACATATCATTTCGACCAAAACAAGGAAGCGTAAACTCCTAACATAATTTTTGAAAATATATTCTACTTCGATAGGGAATCCATATAACATTTATTGAGGTTTTGGTGACTGAAAGGACGAACTGGGTTTTCAGTGCTGGCGAATGGTGCCTTAGCCTAAGGGTATGGTTCGAATGCCGCCATCTATCGTCCCGAAAAAGTATAAAAACGAAATCCAGGCAAATATCATCCGAAGTATAATAGTGTTACATCCCAAAAATAACAATGAAACATTTGCAAATATAACAGTGTTTCATTCCAAATATTACATCGTCATATCCCAAATATAACAATGTTAATCCTGATTATAACAATGTTACATGTCAAATATGACATCTTATACAATGTTACATCCCAAAGTTAACGACACTCTTTCACACACTGTTCATGTATGTGTTTAATTCGTTGATAGTTCAGAGACAGTGGGAAGTCAGAGCAAATTCCTCCGTGATTATCCTCCTTTGGATCAGTACTACAATAATCTTTTTGGGGGAGTTAAATTCATTAGTGAAACCGGCCCACAGATGCATTGTGTGAGATAAACGATGTAGTCAGAACACACAACACCCACCACGGTCGTCACACGTGGAACAGAAGGGGACATGAGTAAATATAAAGTAATGAAATCATCAAGATAGCTGCACAAATAGTAACTTAATCACTCATTTTAAAATCAAACACGACCATTTCTGTTCCTATAGTCTTGAATGAGTGGACAGAGTATGAGTAAATCACTCATTTAACAATCAAATATTGCCCTGTTCTGTACAGTCCTCTGAATAGAAGGACTTGAAGCGGGATCACTAATTACTGACACTGTCAGAACGGGTAACTCTTTACTGCAAAGTGTCGGAGTCATTAAGTAAAACACATTTCAATCAGTGTTTCTTCACTGTTGTCGTAACCATCACATAAAGCTTTTTTTTTAATATTTGACCTTTAAGGAAACGTTCAACCCAATGAGAAAGACATTACTTTGACTGACATACATATATACATCGCGATGTGCTTATGCCCATATTCCTCCTGATGATGCATAAAGTTATTATACCATACCAGCTGTTTAACATGCAGATAGATTCAGAAGGAGGTTATAACACAGAAGTCTCACGCCGTGTACGAAAACACATAAAAGCAAATGGTATAAGAAAAGTGTATATAGCTGTATTTTATAATACACTGTTGAGACCTAAGTCAACGGTTACGTTCCTTCATCCAGTGAGATGTAGTAGGTTAAGTCAGGACCTCTCCCGGTAATACACTACCATCGGGTAATATCTAAGCAAAACAAACATACTCTCAATGTTTTTTCCTTATTGCGAAATGGTCCGTTTTCAGGAATAACGTTAGCAATCAAATCCCCGATATTTGGCTCTGGCCAGGTGAAATGGTACGAGGATTTAGCGTTCTTGCAGTGCAGATGTACCTGTATATAGTACGAGAATTGTGTGATTACATTTAAGAAACATGATTGTTGTGTACAGATGAGCAATAGAACTGTTATTAAAGTAACAGTGTGTATTTGAGAGATAAGAAAGTATTATTTGCCTTGATATATAATTTTCAAATGCAACTGTAGATTGGGCATCCAAGAAAACCTAATATTGCATCATACTACTACTACTCATCAATTAAAGGACTATGAGATTGTACGATTTACGTGTAGTAGTTTAGTAACTGCAAGTCGACTTTGTATTTACTCAGGTGCTTTGTCTGCAAAACATAATATACACTGCAGATTTTACCATTTGAATACAGATAACAGTGCAAAACCACGAAAAAACAAAACCAGTATTGATATTCACCAATTGAACCAAGTAGAACTATTCAACTGGCAAAGGTGAAGATTAAATTTCATGAACAAAATTAAAAACGTATGCTATAGCAAGGACTTATATTACAGATAAGTAAATCCATGGTTACAGTTACATGAGCTAGCTATTCGACTGCAGACAGCGCTCGTCTCTTATCCCCCTGTGTCGGTGTTATGTGTAAAGACTTATGTATCTGAAGGATTAGCAGGACCGCAAACCAAACACGGGATATTTAGCGGGCTAGAGGAGACACATGGCTCTGTTTGACCTTCAGTCATTAATCTGGGCTTTATTTGTCCCTTGTTTGGGAGTCATACTGTTAGCAGACACAATAGTGTGCTTTACTTCAGACCCCGGTTGAATAACGTGAAGAGGGGCCGCGCAATACATCATGGGAGATATGCGCACCTGTTTCGCTAATGATGAGGTCACGTGATATACTTGTACACGTCACGTGACAATAACTAACATTTGTAAATAAGCTTGGTGTGGTCGAGATAACAAAAACACACCGATGGACAATGACTTCAAAGGGGAGATAACCCACTCGAGTGTTCCGTGGAGGAGATCCCGGGTGCCTTACTTAAACGTGTGAAGACAGCTTTTTGTACGTCCATATACAATGTGTTTTCTCTAGGAGGAGACACATGTAACTATTGAGCTGATTGAATACCTATAAAGCACCCATCGACATCCTACATGTTTACCTTGTGATACCTGTAGTTGTAGTCTTGATGGCGTCAACTCGACATGTTCCCCATCCAACTGTCACTGTGGAAATCTCCTTGACCGATCAGGTACCTACTCCACCTGCCATTACGCCGGTGTCCCTTGATACCAGTCGGTGATAATTATACTCAAATAAGGAACTTTACGTAATGTAGCCGAGTAGCTGGTAATTGTCTACCTCAATTGTTCTCGGTTACGAAATAACCATTCTGAAGGTAAATCTTGATTGTACTGCTAAACTGGTTGAGCAACATAACGGTCTTAACTTCATTATTATCCCAAGTCAAAGGTCAAATATGTCTGGACAATGATGAGGTGATCGTCCCCAATAATCGCATGTACTTCAAGGATACGATTTGTGAATGTTGACATCAATTGTTGACGTACATGTCAGCCGTGTATTTCGTAATCAGAACAACTAAACAAAAGTTAAAGTAGAACTTAAAATATAATGAATTTCAAAACCACACATCCATTTATTAATTAGCATAACATAGCTGGCCATAAATGAGCCTCATTTGTGAAATTCCTAGTCTTCTATTACCTAAGAGTTGAAAGAATACTTTTCATAAACCGAGTTGAGAAATTCGTTCAATACTACGCTGTACTGAGATAAGGACTGGCAGTTGAAGACTTGTTTCAGGATGTTACTGGTGAAATGTGTATGCCTTCTGGAAGAAATAGGTCTTTAAGTTTGCTTTGAATGATGCCATTCAGGAAGTGACCTCAGCTTGAACAGCAGACTGTTCTAAAGAGTGGCTCCTGATGTGTCGAAATATCAGTCTCCAAATATTCTGGTTCAGTTTGAGGGGACACAGAGCAGTAGTTGATCTTGTGATCGCAGCTGTCGTGTTGGCTGGTAGAGTTGAATGAGCTCAGAGAGATATGTTGTAGCGAGTCCTTGTAGACATTTGAAAACCAGTACTAGTATTTTATAGTTGATTCTGAAGTACCAGGCAGCCAATGGAAGATCAATGCACTCTAGGAGTAATGTGTTCACTTATTCCCTTAGTTTCAAGGCTAATTTTACGCTACAGTGTATACTTATACAGAACAGAATTAAAGCCGAAGGGCTTGAAGTAAATGCTAAAAATATGTAAATACAATGTGTAACGTTTCTACTGACATCATATCACCAAGACTTCAACAAGCAATAGAAATTTATATTATGAAGTTATATAACATGAAGGGCAGTAAAGTACATATATATATAGTAAATACAGTATAATAGTATAACAGTGTGGAAATAAAACAAAATAAACTGCTTAAGGCTGTTTATTTCAAAGATTAAATGTTAATCTAAGTCGGTACAAGAAACTAAAAAATCAAAAATGTTTTGTGCTAATCAATGCAGATCTTATTGTAGAATATGTCAGTGTACACGTCTTCCTTAAGTCTTTAGCTAGAATGGTCCGTAGCATATATCCGATAAAACTATTTCGTAATTATAATCATAAATAAGTATGTATGCAATGTTATGAGTTGTTGTTTGACATTAGTTTATTCATGTCAGAAGACTTGTCCATGATGCTTACAGATGATTTCGTTTATACCTCTGATTGACAGTATGCGTCTTCTCGGTGCCTCTGTGCAGCTGATGTGATCCTATAAGAACATGCCGTGAATAGACAACTTCTTTCTAACAAGGGTCGTAACGTTACGGCTACTGTAGACACGAACACTGTTACCATGCATGTTATGCTTGACAAGTTAATATCTGGATCGACCTAACTTCTGCAATAAAGGAGTTGATCACCCACAGAACGAGTTCCTCCGCATCAGATTGAAACATGGTCCACACAGACTACTCTGACCAGGCCTCTCAGTGTTCTCTCCTCAACATATTAAGCTTTTTAAATCATTTTATTTCTCTAGACTCATTGAATTATTTCAATTCTGTTAAAGTCAAACACTATTCTTAGTTTATATGAAAAATGTATTCATTTTAAGAGTCCCCCATATACGACCAAGCGAGAGTCAAGTCGGGTGTGAACTAATGAAGCATGTACGATTTGAGCAGTTAGCTGGTCCGTCCACACTTCCCCCTCACGTCACGGTTATCCCTTTCCACGTGCATGGACACGCTACATGAGAGTGTCAGCTGATTTTCAAATATTGTTTCTAGATCTCAATCATTAGCTACATACCGACCACCATGTCGCCATTGAAAGCAGCTTATTACGTCATTGGCATCTTATGACGTCATCAAGGATGAAGACAAGTGACCTCGACCCTCCTACCTGCACGACTTCATTGTCAGGGGATAAATAAGATATTTACCTGCTGGTGTGGTGCTGATTACTGCCAGTGAGGTAAGCATTACATTTATTAACATAACAGCTCGTTATCTGAAGCCATAATTACCGAGCTGTACATGGATTAGTGTCATAACTTGCTGACCTGTGCAAAATTGCAAACAACATTGGCAACAACACACTGGGTTATTTATAAACAGTCGAAATTAAGCTTATTTGACATGAGCCCTGATTAGGGATGATTATAGCCAAATAAAGCCGATTTAGTATTTCCTACTATAGACACTAATTCGTTCCACCCACTGGAGTTATGTGTAGGGCTCGCTGTTCTCAGCCTGCCAGTCTTCACTCAGGATGTTTCTCATGTTTCTCATTTCTTGAGAGCTTCTCGTTATATCTGAGGACAAATGAAATATTGTTCACAAGTCATGTCTTCTCGAAGTATGGTATTATTTTCCGCTCTTCTTTCAACAACACAATGCATAGGCCTACCAGCATGCCATAATCACAGTAATAAACATATAGTACTGTCTCCGCTGTCCTTTCCAAAAACATAATACATAACCACATAACATAATGAAGGTAATACGTATAATACTGTCTGAATGGTGTATGTACTACCCATATGTATAGTTTCTTTCTGTCATGTTGATGTAAGTTCTTAATAATTAATTAAAATATATGTTTGTCCTATATATTTATTGATGATGTTGCTCATTCTACTTAGTTGTCATGATCGTCGAACATATCTCTAGGAAAAACGATATACTTATCTAACACATTTCATATCCATAAGTAAAGTTAATTCATCAGAAATTCAATATTCATAACGAAATCATGCAGAGATTATAATCGTTACAATTATGAGATTATGAGCACCATGTATTAATTGTTTAACGTATTTATCCAAGGAACTGGACGAGATATCCCAGACTGCTCCAGATCTGGGTCGGGTTTACTCCTGTCCTGCCCCGGGCTAGGTGTTATTAGTACAGAATTAATCTTCCTCAATCCACGTCCAGTAATTACACCCAATAACACTATGTAGCGGTGACCTTCGTCCGGACATGGGTATAATAGGAGAGGGGGGGGGGGGGGGGGGGGGGGGGGGGGGGGGAGAAGAACGAAATTGAAGAAGTGAGAGTTTTTCACAATACTACTCATACATAAAGACGGAAGTTCATAATATGTTAACTTTAACTTCACCTTAGCACGAATAAAACCTCCATGAAAAGCAAGTGTTCATTATGGTCTGTAGTATTTCCAATTTCTCAATGGCTTTTTGCAACGATTACAATGATGTTATTCACACATTATTCAAACACATTTCATCTGAAACATGTTGGTTACAATAATATTTCGCAAATTTATGCAAAAGGGAATATCATTTCATCTTGTTTACACTAAACAATCACAGTTGTGCTCAAAATGAGTGTCGCTTTGCAGTTAAGACTCGACTTAACATGTTTCATAAGACAATTTACCATCAAGTATTCAACTGACAAACACTTTCACATCCCTTTTAGTAAAAGCGCCGGTAAGACCAAGTGACCAGCAATATCCTTCTGTGTGTAAAAAGCAGAAAGTAACAGTTGTTTATTATCCAAACACATACAAATAAATGAACAAACCCATCTTGAGTTGTGCGTGACCAAAACAAAATGAGTTCATGTTTGGCAAGTAAAACAGGTGCTGCTTGAGCGATGGAATGACGGACTGTCAGATTGTCGAGAATACTGCTTCCCTCGAGACTAATGGTTGTTCTTCACGGTCGACCTCCAATGAATTCCGCTTGAATAAACAGCTTTGCTTCAGAAATTTTCTGCCTCATTTATTTTGAAACATGTTCAGTGAAAAGGAGATGAGACTTACGGGAGTACTAGATGGCAGTGACACTGTCTTCCGCACGACTGATCAACAATGTTAGGTGACAAAGTGACCTTCTGCTGATCTGCAAGTGATGTTGTGTCCGTAGCGCTGCCTCTTGCAGCTTGTCGACTTTCAGCATGGGGGTTCCTATAGGCTTCAGGTATATTGAGAA
Organism: Gibbula magus; assembly: GCA_936450465.1. Taxonomy (NCBI): domain Eukaryota; kingdom Metazoa; phylum Mollusca; class Gastropoda; order Trochida; family Trochidae; genus Gibbula; species Gibbula magus. The sequence goes on along the minus strand of OW388297.1, from coordinate 75,972,272 downwards.
GAATTTGTCATCGTTGATCTAAAGTAAAATTCCCGACGCAAAGATGTGAAAACTGCTTTTAAAAATATAAATGTTTGCTATTATATCCAAAAAAAATTCTAATAAACAAGAACTAGAGTAAAATGAATAATGATACTTGGGCAACGCATTCGCCTTCAGTTCACCTCACCAATCAGCTGTACCAACTTTTCTGGGGCTTCTTTTAATGTCACTTATATAAATTCATATTTTAGGAGTTTAGTATGGTATGATTATGTTAGTATGATATGTAAGGTTAACTAACAGGAACTACTGCAAGAAACATATAAAGACTTTACATAATAACTGTTCTGGAATGAAGTAAACCAATCAGGAGACGCCGTCCTTAACGTGGATTGACTTCTACACACGCCGCATCACGATGTTTGCCTTTAGAAGAAAGTGACATTTATAACACCCTTGCTTTTATTTCATACAGTTTCTGTCTAGACAGCAGGTTTCCGGTTTGTGAAATTGTTTCTTAACATCCTCCAAGTTTGCCCACACTTCTAGCATCCATGGATAATCCCAAACGTTTCGTTGTGGTTTCTGGCTATCAAGAAGATGGTGATTTGAAACATGAAATTATAGAATCAGCTTACAGATATCTCTTTGAAAAGAACAGGATTATGAAATATTTAGGGAAATGTATTTTCACCAAAAAATATCCCTGATTGATCAAATTTGATTTCCCGGGGCTGACTCGAAATCGGCCCTTTGCCTCCTCCTAATCCCGTGATTGCTTATATAATCTCGCGAGACCGGAAGTCAAATTAAAGTTTTAAGTCACCATCAGTAGAAAAGCCTTACCGGACATAAACGCTGATGGAAATACAGATGAGAAACCATGTCTCCAAAACGTAATAAGCTTAGATCCCCGTGGCGACTTTAGTAATGGACTATTGGACGCTGGGATCTAACTGGGTGAAATAATTAGCATGGGGAAGGACAAGTAAAAGGGAGGCGGGTCGTCACTAAAGCTCGCATGCTGACTAACTGATTCGCTTTAAGCGCACAAAAAAGGAATGAAAACATAATTTAATGTTTAGACTATTTGACTTGGACAAAGGATTGGATTATAACAGGTTTTTTTAAAGATAAAAACTTAAATAACCCAGGATAACCTTAAGCGCTGAGAAAACCTTCATACTACGGGCCTCTGGTATGATTCATTACTGTGTATCGATTTGCAAACACAACATGAACGGTTATAATCATATGTAAATTGCAAATAATAACAGAGAACATTTTATATGTTTTAATTAATGACATCACGTGTCAAGAAACTGGTCCGGAATTTCTGTACACAATTTGGAAATACCGATTGTTTGTCCTCAAGTGCGATCAAAATAACGATATTTATAATAAAATGTATATTTATAAAGCGCTGAATTCTAGACAATGAAAAGCGCTACATAAAAATTTGTATAAAAGCAAATATTTACAAAGTTTATGGTAGAATGAGAGTCAATGGTTCAAGAAATTGTTATTTACCGATTTGAGAGAAAAGATAAAGGCCGTACTGCTGTAGAGTACTCTTTATAAACTCACGTGCAAAAGAAACGTCCCCATACAAAATACAAGATATTTCAATCGACGGGCGATAAATACGACTGAAATAGCGTTACATCATGTCTTCAGAACCCAACAATACTAAATATGAATTTTCAAAACATTATCTATTCATAACTCTGAGAAACACAAGTGTTAAGAAATGGTCGTTATGGATATCCTTAACTAGACGAGATAGAAGCCTCAAAAAGTCAGTTGTGGCTTGTTTTGTGACGTCCTACAGTAATGACGCGTTAACAAATTTAAATCAAAGAAGGTTATTTACGTCGAGATATCATAAATTGATTAAATTTCTACTTTTGCAAAGTTTGAAACTTAAATACCAAATATTGTGGGCCAAAAACATCTTTAACCCTTAACATGCGGGCGACGGAATTATCCGGGAGGCTCATAGAGAAAAATGTTAGAACCCTTGGCGAGACCCGTACGTTGGACTTAGTGCATTTACCGGGTCAGTAATAATTCTATTTGCCCCCCAGGCGAAATGCGAGACGAAGTGTGTCCGTATATCGCCACATGAAAACTTGTTTACATACATCTCGCAGATAGCCACGATAACAAGTCTGTGTGAATGTCCGGTCGAAATATCAAGTAAAATTCACACCAAATTGCGTGTGCATTGTTGACCCGTAACGCATTGATAATTAGCTTTACAAAAGGCCAATTTTGTCGGGCTTAGCCCCCGAAGCATTAATTCGCTTGAGGCTATTTTCACCCACGTGTTTGTATTGCCTCGGGTTTGCCTCGCCCGAGACTGCTATCTGCCTCGCATCTCGCGAGACGGGGGAAAAAATCGCTAACTCGCCTTACTACCGCACTTCATATCATGTGAGCGAATAGTTTGTTTTCAAAAAAAAATACGGCAAAATAAAGGGGAAACAATGGACTACATTCCCATATAAAATTAGAAAATCTCAAAAAAATAATAAAGACACAGCAAGCGCCGTGAAAAAGGTCATGTTTACACTTCATAAATTTTGAAACAATCGGCGATTTTCACAACTTCTAAAACATTTATCACGGCTAAAATACTGAATGCATTTTCATAATTTTTATATCACAATAAACCGAAAAGAATAATCTTTTATTCTATATAAAATGCGCAGATTTATTCACAGAAATAAAGATACAATTTTACCTTTCTGAGAGGCATGTGAAACCAAACGGCACACAAACTAATCAACATATTTTCATCAGTTATGGTTCGAGGTTAGCGTTAATTTGAAAAGTCAAACAACATAACCATATTTGGGTTGACATGTGCTTATTTGTCAACTGGTTCGAGATTATGATTTCTTGGAAAAGTGCGATGAACGACCGTTTGCAATGCCGCATACATGTTGTAAGTATTGACGATTTTATAGGTGGAAATAAAGACAAGCTTTACATAGCTATAGAATTATAACCAAAGGTCGCATTCTAATAAGTTTTATATCATTGTGAAGCTAGACATCTTGTCTTCAATTCCGTATATAAATGGAATTTTTTTCGTTTCGTATTTATGATGTTACGAGGCCCGAATTAAAGACAATCTTTCGAAAGTAATAGAATAAAAACGAAAAAACATAGAAAATTCATTCAAAGTTTCGGGTGTGAATTAGCCATTTGTGTACGGGTGTCGCTACTTGAATTTGTATTGAACGCCCGTATATAGTCCTTATTCGCCATGTAGATGCGGTATATTTCGTAAAAACGGTACCGGAATCGCCGCCTGGAAATTCCGCCAGCAGAGCTCGTTAGTGAATAAGCTCAAACTACTGCTGCGAGCTGCGAGCCTGTAAATTCCGCCACAGGGGCTAAAAATGGTAAAATATATATACGCAACGTAAGGGTTAAAAAGCGATTTTAGCACCCCATGTGTATTTGAACAGATGTAAAAATAAAAGAAGCATACTCTGATGTATGAAATTGTGAATAATTCTATTCAAAACATGTGGCAACCAAATACATTCAAAATCTACTTTCTCCGACGTCAATATTTCATTTTATACTGTTTTCAAATTGTGGGGACGTTTCTTTTGCACGTGAGTTTACATGCCATTTTGTAAAAGCCCAGTGTTAACTGTTCTAGGCCACTTCAAGATATGTTCTTTATAATTCACATTTCTGACACTGACAAACTTGAAATACGCCACAAGGCTCTGTTCAGGTACCCCATCCCTTCACAAAAAGTCCATTTCAGACATGGGTTTAAACCTTGGAGAGTGTGCTATCAGTAAGCAAGTATAGACCACACATGCAAATGATTAGTGGAACCCGCTATAGACGTGTCTAATGCATACAGCATATTAACATTATCTTCAGCTGCTAATGGCGCCAATCAGCATCCCGCAACTTGAAACATGTGCTTCTAGAAAGGCGAAATAAATCCTTCGGCTCGAATATTTTGTTACTTTAAGTATCGTGTTTCGTGTCAGTGGGCTATACAATTTGATTCTATTTAAAATGAATTACTTTACATTCAAATATGATTATGGTATGACGGTATACTTATCATAAAAGAATTCAATAATCATAAATGATGATAATAAAACAATAACTAAATAAAATAATGGTTAAATGTGCGCCATTGATATTTCGTATATTGTTGATATCTCGTAGTTTCACCAGTGCAAAGAGAGCTGATAAGAATAACGTATAAAGGTTCATCGTTGAACGTCCCGAGACATAAACGGTGAGATAAACAGCAAATATTAAGTATTTTATTTCTAAATTCAACGAAATATCTGACATTAAAGTGGGTATTCATTTTGGGTATTTATTTACACATTGTTTCAACTGGTCGCCCGTTTCTCCTTGAAGCACTTAATACAACTGTCGCTTCTTATGATTAAGCAGTTATTGAAGTGCTGGTTGATAGAGGCATATCGTCTGTCGGGTTAACACAACATCCCCCAACCCCTCCTCTTATCGCCCAGCGACCCCCCTCGAGAATTGACGCTTATCGGCCCCCATCTACACAATCAAATTACTCTTGTTTCAAATAGTCATAATCACTAAAAGCCCCCATTTCGCCCAGCTCATGGTTTGTCAGTCTAAGACCGATAATCAGCGCTCTGACGAGTCTGACAACCCGCTAAGAAAAGTAGATGTAATTTGGGCCGGGGATAGCTCCGCCCTAGTCATTAGTGGGGTCATTCGAGAAACGAGGGGGAGGGCAGAGGAGGGTGGCAGGATGGGAGGGGGACGAGCTTGTTCAACATAGCATAGTACATGGTTCATGGTTGAAGCCCATATGCTTTTACTTTTCCCGGTCGGTGGGTCGGCGCGGATTCCTCCCCCCTTTGACTGCGAGTTGAAACTGGAGCCTTGTACAAGTACAAATAGATGAGAGAATGTTCAACACTCGCTATTATGTGGAGAATACGTGCAAATAAAAACCTTCCAAAATGGAAGCCCTTGTAGGAGAACGTCTTTGCCTGCTATTTGTCTGGGAACAAAGGGCATCCTTACAGTGGCCTCGCCTCGGCTTAATTACCGTCGCTTGGCAGGAAGGAAAGAGTCGGCAACTATGGACGGGGGACCCCCCGCTACTCGCCTCCTCTCCCACCATCTTCAACACAAATATGCACTCATGTCTCTCTACCGGGGGATGGACAAAGCACCTACAGACGCTGGACAATGCCGCGGAACAAAATAGTCCCCACTTATATAGTTCATTGGACATGGGGAAACCCGCCAACAGGGTTCTATTGTGAAGGGTAGCGTCTCTCACACTTTGGTTTAGTTTTTCTTGTACGATCTCAACAAACCGGGGCTAATTATACCGGCGGAAGGTGTCTCACTGTCTCTACGCTTGCGAGTCTTCACAAAGTTACAAGCATTCTAACGTCTCTCCAGGCCGCGAGTCGTGTCCGAGTCCTTCTCCAGTCATTGTCTCCAGAAACAATGGACTGGATCACACTGGAACAAACCTCACCGATAGCGGTAATTAGAGCAGAATTTAGACCTCCATTTAGACCGAACTCAAATTAAAGACTTTGAGAAAAAAGAGCGGGGTTCCTTTGCAAAAATACTAAGGTAACCTAAAATCACCAAGGTGGCTTTAGTCAAACTTGAAGTTGGTTTATGTAACCTTATCATTGAAAAAGGAAGTTCACTTTCTACGTTTGATATTCAAACATGTGTCTATTGTTTTCAGGTGATCAGTGTTCGCTAAAACATTAGTTGATGAAAAATGAAACATGAACTTGTCTTGATAAATAACCAATGTCGACCTTGAAAGCTCCATACAGTCGCCCTGGGCATGTCATCGATGGATTGCTCCACAACTGTAAAGTACTGTACAAGACATAAAACCTACACTTAATTCTCTAAGAGAGAGAGAGAGAGAGAGAGGGGTAGAGAGAGAGAGAGAGAGATAGATAGAGAGAGAGAGAGAGAGAGAGAGAGAGAGAGAGAGATAGAGAGGGGGGAGAGAGAGAGAGAGAGAGAGAGAGAGAGAGAGAGAGAGAGAGAGAGAGAGAGAGAGAGAGAGAGAGAGAGAGAGAGAGAGAGAGAGAGTTATTATTATGAATAACAAGTGAGAGAATCACAGCTACTCAGTAGCCACCGACTTCTTCATGCCCCTCAAACACAACTGTACATCCTGGTTTGGCATGTTTGCATTTAACAAATGTTCCTACGTTTTACTTCAATATTGGAAGATGTCATATTTCTTACATATTTACCCGATCCAGTGAGGGCTGGCAGTTGATGACGTCATGGCGTCAAGACGTCCGCCCATACAGAGGAGCGCTCTTTCAGCTGCAGGAGCCATGAGAATCAGCTTTGAACAAACATGCACACTTACCAAAATATACAATTTTTAATCCAGCCGCTGTGAACGGATGAAAACAAATCTACCACTTTAACTCTTTTCGTGTTGGGAGAGAATAAGCGTAAATAAATGCTCGTTGAATACTCTCCTTCGTGGCGTTTTACGACGATTCGGAGCTTTAAATCGTAATGTTGGCCGACGTTAACGAGTTGCTTTGGAGAGAAAATTTCATTTGGCTATTTCTCTGTCCCATTGCATTGAAGTAGGCCATCACTCGTCAGCAGTTTACTGTCTCCCCGCTCTACCGCAACATTCCAACAAACTGCGCTTCCCACAAGGAGGCTCTTGAATACGTAATACGGATTTACCAATTATACGTTTCCGGCAATTGAATTCTCTTTTCTTTTTCTTCATAAAAAAATGTCTACCTCAGAATTTTGATATTTTCAGCTATGGAACAACACCTGGGCCATGTTCAAGAGAGGTTTCAAAGTAATCGCCCAATGAGCGATTAATTTTAAACCTCGATCTCTTGAACGCGATTGCTCAATGTAGCGCTACGTAGCAAGGCGAGCAAACATCGAGGAATTGCACGGCGTCGTTCAGGAGAGAATGAGCGCTACTTGATCATGAGCGCTTCTTGAGCGCTACATTGAGCGATCAAGGAGCAATTATAAGCGCTCGCTGTTATGGAACGGAGCCCTGGTTTTCAACACACAATACTTTTAAAGTACACCTTATTTCCCCTTAAAATGTTGTCGGCGTGGGCCTAAGTCCATTTGTTTTTGTTTTTGTTTTGTTTTTTCTCCTCCTGAACGGTCAAAAGCTGAACCTTTGTGGATATGTACCTGAACGGCGGAAGTCGGGTTTTTTACATTGACAACATTTTTACAAAATTATTACGTTTTATGTTTAAATGCGTTCTTCTTGAACCTGATCTTTATACATAACGGTACCATTTTGTATGCACATGTACACTCCCGGGCAAAAGAATAGATAAAGAAGACAAATATTTATGGATGATCAACTTCTTTATTAACAATAACGACGTTTCGGTATAGATCCTTATACTGTTATCGACTTCTTTATTAACAAAAGCGACGTTTCGGTATAGATTATTATACCGTTATCAATCATGCTTGATAACAGTATAAGGATCTATACCGAAACGTCGCTATTGTTAATAAAGAAGTTGATCATCCATAAATATTTGTCTTCTTCATCACACCAACTTCTAGAATGCCTCTCAAACAGTTTAAAAGAATAGATAGTATAGATACAACAACGCAATATATTTTAATCAACGAGTGATGAAAACGACTGAAACATAGTTACACCTTGTCTTTAAAAGCAAACTAAACTTAATTTGTAATTTGTGAAACATTATCTGTTCATATTTCTGAAAAATACGGCTTTTAAAAATCGTCGTTACAGAAGAAGAACAAAAAAAATAAATTATTTTACAGTTATAGAATATCCTTAACCAGGCGAGAGAGTAGTGATACATTTATTTCGACTTGTTTAAAGGGACACCGCGTCGAGGATAAAAATGAGAAATGCCATCTAACAGCAACGATACAAACTCTAAGAAGGTACATTATGTCGACAACATCTTTTATCAAAATAGTTTTCATATTTAATAAAATGTTACCTTAAATACCAAACATTATGTCCAAAAAATTCCTTGAAATAGCAATTTTAGCACACCATTGCTTGTTTAACCCTATACTGCTTATATATATATATGCGATTCTACGCTTCTGCCCTTTACTGCTTATATAAGCGATTCTACGCCTCTGTCCTTTAATTAATGCATATATTCGCGATTCTACGCTTCTGCCCTTTAATGCTTCTATAGGGTATTCTACGCTTCTGTCCTAATGCATTTTATGGAATACATGATCTTATTCTCGTACTATTAAGGATCTCATGAATGGAATTGTGGTTATCTCTTTACAATGTATCCTCATCCTAAACAGTCAAACTTTACTTAAAGAGAGGGTTCTATCGGTGTATTTTTAGTGGAAACGAAATTCGAGAGGACATTCCTGTTTACATATGTATGTTATTCATACATATTTATTGCAATATCCAGATGAAACATATTACTGAGGGTAATATTGACTCTATATTTAACAATTTTATACAAACTAGCGCATATTCTTTTAGAATAAAACAATAATGAGAAGTAAATATCCGTGCTACCAGTGTGACAAACTTTGCTACGGCATAACACTACAATGTTAATCAGTTAAATGATATTACTTATTTGTTACTTCGTCGATATTCTATCAATTACACATTATTTATAAAGCTATAAAGTTGTAGTAGTAAAATATCAATCTAGTTATGAAATAAAACAAGATGGCGGATACTCGGCGATAGAGCTCTCTCTTTAAAGAGCCATCAATGATGTTGATGAACATATAGGAAAATTGCCAAAAATCTACCTCGGTAAAATATATACACTTAATTTTTAACACTTTTTTTCGACCCTAAAAAAGCCGAGAAATTGAACTTATTAGTAAAGCTGTTTCCAGTCTAAAGATAGATCCAGTCTATTATTTTCAAGCGCAAAGCATTTTGGTCTAACTCACACACTGTATACAAAAACACGAAAGAATAACAAAGTTTATGAGCAATGAAAGAAATTGAAATATATAATTTTTGGCGGTTATTTATTTACCATTTCATTTAATTATGTATTTGCTACATATATTAAAATTATTGTTTTACCCAAGGTCATAATTTGCTGGTCTTATCTCAATAAAAAGTACATTAAGCAGGCAATAATTTGTATATTCTCAGGACATTTAGAAACATTATTTATAAAGCAATCGTCACATTCAATAATGTGTGACAAGGGTAACTTGCAAGAGAAGCACGTGCAGCACATGTGTTGTTATGGCAACTTGCGCTAGAGACGACCCTCAGGCTTCGGAAACGCTTGCTGATGCGTAGTACGTTTTATGCAATACAGGGGATTCAGTTTATATGACGTCAGATACCCTTAACGCGCGCCACGCGAAGGGGTACTTCTCTTTGAAACCAAATTGCATTACATTGTCGTGATATGAAAATCAGTTATCACATGTTATGTTCTAGATAAAAGAATTCTCTGGCGATTGACGTTAAAAGTATATTTTCCACAAATTTTTAATTGTTTGAAACATTCTTGATGGCTCTTTAATCCGACATAAATATTTTGTGTTTGACTCTGTTGAAAATAAGGCATACTTTCTTTTGACCGTGAGTGTACATATATGTTTTTCAATCAAAATGTAAATATATTGTTCTATGGACCAGTTTCCTGAAAGCTCATGAAATAACTGATTAATGACCTACAGGGCCAATGGCTCTAATTTTCGATAATCTTAAATGTCAAATATTGTGCAAACTAAAATATAAATCGTACATTGTCTCCATTGTAAATCACATTGCTTTCATTTGAAACTATGCTATCGTAAACATATATGTGCAACCTAAATGTTATCGATAAATTGAAATATGGTTGTTTTCCGAGTGATGAAAGTTAGTGCATTTACTGATATACGAAGTCACATCGTTCGAAGGTTTCTATAGAACCAGTTCATATCCCGATATGCACTAAATTATACCGGACAAAAGAAAGTACTCACCTCAGTCGGTTTCGATTAATTCAATATTTAAAAGAAATCAGATGCATTTGACTATGACACGATGCATAAATATATACTTATCTACAGTAGTTTGAATTAATTTATTGGTGACTGTGGTTAAATTTTAGTTAAAATATCTTTTTTGAATGAAGACAGGGGTAAGACATGAAATTTACACCAAAATGACCCTTACCATGTATAAAATGTTGTACATTTTTGCAGAATCAGACACATTTATTACTTTTCACATAGAATATGTCTTGTATGTCGATGAACAGTTGTGTATCATCGAATTTAAAATTTCGTTTTTTGTTTTTTTAAATTAAAGAACATGTATTCTTTGATTTCTGACTTAACACCTGTACTTTTCAGTTTTAGTTTATGACATCGAAATATCGAGATATTTGCAATTGAAAATCATACATATGATAAGATCAACAGAAGTGAGTACTTTCTTTTGCCTGGTAGTTTATTTTACACTTTTATTCCTCAGAACAAGGTCGATATTAATCAGAGTAGCTGTTTATACGTTTACTTAATCGTAATGTTTTATAAGCATAGTTTCTAACAACTTCAATCATAACGAAATATCTGCTCAATGTTTGATTTGAATCTAATTCGTTTTGGTAACTACATATACTATTAGATTTTTAAATGGTCTATATTTGCTATTGAACTACTTCCATTGCTTAACATTTACGGTTAAATGAGGTTTCTCAAGAACCATTCCCTGGATTCTCTTCATATCTTACGCAAATTGTCTTCTAGAGGAGATGCAACGCCCAAGTTGATTCATGGTTTACTAATCATCAATTATCATCATCACTATAATTATAACCATCAGTAATCATTATCCACATCACCATCACGGCATCACCTACATCACCATCACCATCATCACTACCAATACCACCATCATCATCATCATCACTATAATTATAATCATCAGTAATCATTATCCACATCACCATCATCACCACCACCATCATCATCATCATCATCACTATAATTATAATCATCAGTAATCATTATCCACATCACCATCACGGCATCACCACCATCACCATCACCATCATCACTACCAATACCATCATCATCATCATCATCACTATAATTAAAATCATCAGTAATCATTATCCACATCACCATCATCACCACCACCACCATCATCATCATCATCACTATAATTATAATCATCAGTAATCATTATCCACATCACCATCATCACCACCACCACCATCATCATCATCATCACTATAATTATAATCATCAGTAATCATTATCCACATCACCATCATCAACACCACCATCATCATCATCATCATCATCATCATCACTATAATTATAATCATCAGTAATCATTATCAACATCACCGTCACGGCATCACCACCATCACCATCACCATCATCACTACCAATACCATCATCATCATCATCATCACTATAATTAAAATCATCAGTAATCATTATCCACATCACCATCATCACCACCACCACCATCATCATCATCATCACTATAATTATAATCATCAGTAATCATTATCCACATCACCATCATCAACACCACCACCATCATCATCATCATCACTATAATTATAATCATCAGTAATCATTATCCACATCACCATCACCAACACCACCATCATCATCATCATCATCATCATCACTACCAATACCATCATCATCATCATCATCATCATCATCACTATAATTAAAATCATCAGTAATCATTATCCATATCACCATCATCACCACCACCATCATCATCATCATCATCACTATAATTATAATCATCAGTAATCATTATCCACATCACCATCATCACCACCACCATCATCATCATCATCATCACTATAATTATAATCATCAGTAATCATTATCCACATCACCATCACCAACACCACCATCATCATCATCATCATCATCACTATAATTATAATCATCAGTAATCATTATCCACATCACCGTCATCAACACCACCATCATCATCATCATCATCACTATAATTATAATCATCAGTAATCATTATCCACATCACCATCATCATCACCATCATCATCATCATCATCATCATCATCATCACTACCAATATCACCACCATCATCCTCCTCCTCATCATCATCATCATCAGTTTGTTTAGTTTAGTTTTCTGTTCCATTAGGAATTACAATTTTACTCCACCATTTAAATATTTCCAGCAATGCAAATAAGGTTTGTTCATTTTATTCTGAATTAAATAAATGAGATGAATGCAATATCAATTGGAATTGATCATGAACTTGTTTCATGATTTAAAATAGGGTTAATTTGTTTCAGGTACGATGAGGTTTTTCTACAATCGTCCTACACCAATCAGACTCCAACACGCCAATAGCACAACCAATACCTCATATAATTGACGTTTTAGAGTTGATATGGAAATATTGTGATGTGCATACTCGGTAAGTTATGCAAGAAATATTGATAAACTGGGGAAACTACGGAACCGTAGAGGGGACATTTCCCGAGAATTATTTTTTCAATATTAAGTCGTGGTCGTGTTTTTTAAAAACACGCCTTGTAAAAAATGCCGTTATGAAAATCTCCTTAACTAGGAAAGATAAGAGAGTGAAAGGGACATTTTAGCTTGTTTTCTGGCGTGACACAGTGATGATGCGTCAACGAAATCCAGGAAAGAGGTACATGTGTTAGACCGTCAACATCTTTTATTTTATGACATGTATAATCGGTTGCAATTGTATGCATACAATCTTTAACATTCTCAAGTTTGTGAAGGGCATTTAGAAGTGGCATACATAGGAAGAGGAAGATTTTCTGGATAACAACTTCTTTAAAGTGAAAATGCACGACGTTCATGAGGGGGGGGGGGGGAGTATTTTGTTATTTCCTTACACGACAAATCGTCGTGTATTTTCACATTAAAGAGAGTGTTATCCAGAAAATCTTCATCTTCTTCAGTATCGTTCTTGAAAAGGAAGCTTAGGATTAAACTGTACCTTAATTGTGAGATTTGTTTGTCTTGTGTTAGAAATGAAATGTATGTCACACATTCGGTAGGGAAATGCACACTGTATGTCAATCTACATAAATACCAAAGTGATAAATGACCGACCGAGCTAAGGTAAATCACATTCTGGGATGCAGTTGAAATAACGTATGTTTTAATTGAATTAGTAAAGACAAAGGATGGGTGTGATGAAATTAAAGATACGTCTAGAATCAAACATGCACAGATTCAGATCCTAATTGGGTCGGACACTATATGTACCTGCAGCATCTACAAAAGAGATCGATTTTCAATCAATAACCATCGGATATCATCGATTACCCCCTACAGATTGTATTATCGATCTGGGAGACAGATTAGCCACATAATCCGTGAATGGCAGCGATTAGCGGAGGCAGGTCGACCTGTGCGCACACAGAGACAGCCCGTGTTACCGCAGTGTCTTCTTCTATAATTGAATTACTCGCATCTCCTAGTACCTCTGTACATTCATTGACTGCAGTGGATGATGATTAAATGTATTGTGGACCAGCACGTGATGATACGGCTTATAGGCGCAATTGATTAGAAATTACTACGTATGGGGAAAAAATTGATCTGGGTCGCGTTATGAATTATCTAATGAATCTTGATAATCATTTGCAAATGTTGATCTGTACAGTGTGTGGTGACTGTGATGAGTGGTGCCAGGAGTTGGTCCACGCTGTGTGCGTGGTTCGTGTGTTGAAAAAGTCGAAAGTTGTTGAAGTAAATTATTTGAATCAAAACACCACCTTCCTTCCATGAATATTGGGGCATACTTTAAACATGTCATAACAATTGTTTTTCTAGAAATTGAACGAAAACATGCATCTCTGTTTTGAGTTTTGAGTCCAGCAACTTGTCAGAGTAACACTTTACGTTGCTTATACTAGTCATCTATATTATACTACAATCTGATTTAAAACCGACAGTTTCCCGAGAAATAAAAGTTACAAAATGGTGCATTTACCGGGATACGAACTCATATCATTCGGATGTTTCCTCGCCAAACCGTCTGATAACAACCTGTATGCTCACATGTTCTGACGCTATTCAGGTAACCAATCAAAGAACGTCCAACAAAAGCTTTCGGTACGAGAAGCCAGGGGCACGTAACTCCTCCAACAGCCGAGGGACGTGTTAACGAATGATTCCGAATGCTTTAAAAACGGCGACCGTTAAAAACCATGATGTGATTGGTCAGCTATGCGACTGGGTTTTGTCGGCGCTAAACTGGTACAGAACACGCGCCTATAATGGGTGTTCTTAGACCTGTTCGTATCCCGGTAGATGCATTATTTTCCAAACTGTTTTCCTCGGTCGATTTTTAACCAGACTGTATTATACAATGTCCTCAAAACTGTGTTCGACAAAATATATTGTGTTGGTGTAGGTCTTGCTCAATCATCTGACATCACCAGAGAAATTACATCACACTGTCTTGACATCATGATGTATACGACACAAATAGTGGAACATTCGTATAGTTCGTGTAGTTACAGTCGTCTGTAGATGAAAACTTTAAATCCATAATGATCATCACAATTTTAACGTCATTTTTACCCTAACCTTTTTTCACTGATATAATGACCTAAAATCAATGTCCAACACCTCACATGATACATGAAATATACACCATTCACTAACCGTAGCTAATCTTGTTATTCGTAGCAAATTCGTAAGCTACCGTGCATAGTTTTATGTGTATGTCCCCGAATCGTAGATTCAGATCTCGAGGTTATGTTTTGTTTTTCCTGTTCCTGTCTGTCTGTTTGTCTGTTCGTCTGTCTGTCTGTCTGTCTGTCTGTCTGTTTGCACGACAAAACTGTATCCATGGTCATAACGTTTAAATGGGCAGTAAGATACCTTTAATAATTCACATGTAAACCTCTTCTGATTAGACTTTTCAGGTGAGATCATTATGGCTGACCTGGCAACATTTACCTTTGGGAATGAAAACTTTTTCGAAAAATGTCACCTTTGCCAGTTGATATTCAGTGATAGGTAGCTGGTACTTACATCACACGTGCATCCTGGTAATGAGCCTTCCTGTGCGGGGTAATGTGTTACCTTGACCTTGTCCCGTATATACAGTCTTTCCCGACAACTTTACATCTGGCCATAACTGTTAACTGACCAGTGATATATTGTTATTTATAGCGATGAGTAACCTGCCTCTAGCACATCGAGAGTTATTAGCTCAGGGAATCGGAGTATTATAGTAGGGTGGCGGATACAAATACACTGGTGGAGCGGGGTGACTTGCTTCGTATTGTATTCGTTGGATTCGTGATAGATTCGTCCATGGTCGAGCCTTGAATTCACGGATCCTTAGAATGAGGTATAAGAATACCTACGTGTGCTTACGAATCGATTATGATTCCGTCACGATACCTAAGAATGCACTACGAATTTACTACCAATAAATTACGCCTTTTTGTAATCGTCAGTTCGTGTCAAAACAATTTAATGACTCAAAAGATTTGCCACCACTTCTAGATAGCTTCTAAATTGGAAGAACGGACTTGACTCCCGTGGGCGGAGCAGTACTCACAGCAAAACACAGCGAGCTGAGATTGTTACTGATTTTAAAGACACTGAGCTCCCTTCACATACTTCACAGATTGCGACGAATGAAATTATCTTGATAGATGATGTATCTATTGATAAACAAAAGAATTATATTTGTTTATCATAAACTGATACATAAAACTATTGATAAACACCTGTAGTAAACACATACAAAACTAGACCCGACACGACTCACCCATACGAACCAGCTACAGATTCGGGATACGAACCGGTCAAGGGTCAAGGTCGTCACAGAGTACAACCATCTTTCTAGTAGTTTAGCAAAATTCATATCTGTAAAGTTTATGAAAATAGCACGCATAGTTTAATTATTTTATGTTACAAAACATTGCCTCCAACTGATTCATCACAGAGACTGAGTCTGCATGTGAAAATACTGATGTTACCTTTAATACCTTACCAAGTTATCAATCACCAATAATGACATCGAATTCCACTTTATGAAAGATGTTAGTTCTCTCGTATAACAATTAAACTAATATGGGTACTATGCAGGGCTGGTTTCTATTTGTCGAAATCTAAGGTTCTCTAACAACCAACAGCACACTTACGTTGAGTCAAGAGCTCTTACAAGGACGACACTTCCAACAGTTAGTATTGGGAGTATTGACGCTTCTTGAGCTACTCGTCCTGAACCGCGCCCGACACTATTTGACTACCATGATCGGAAATTAGTTCATTGGGGCGACGCATGGGCCACACATGACATGAGTAAACAAGATGTTCTATTGAATCAGTTAAAGACTGATTCCATCAACGCCATTGTTAAATGACCATTACGCACTGAATGAACATCAGTTCCGCACAAAATACATCGATGAGTTTCATTGGTCGAAACAATTATAGACCCGAATACAATGCAATAAATTCTACATCGATAAGGACTGATTGACGATGCTTTTTGTTAACATAGCCTTCCTCTGTAGGCTGCCAGTGCACTGCTGCAGTTGATGTCGCGAGGGCCGCTGTCGTCTTCTTCTTCACAGACAATGCCGTCATTAGCATCTATCAATTTTGTGTTGCAGCGAAATTGGATGCCCTATTCTGGTCGATGGAAACTACTCGTGGAAGTAGCATTGATTTCATGTCAACTTTATGTTTAAAAGGGCAATTGTGACAGGGAGTGACTCACAGTCGTGCTCTGAAAGGCGATTCCTTTTCCGATATAGGTAATGGTACAATTTCTCGAAACGTTAACAATATGACAGGGTAGTTCCTCCTGTGAATGGTCTGGCGGAATTGCTTACAAACTCATGAATCTAGCCAGGAAGATGGTTGTGTGAGCAGATAACCACACCGCTTCATTTACTATATATCGTAGACGTTGCTACTTTAACCTTAACAGGTTGTTGATTTCCCTTTGATTCAACTTCTGTTTATGGAATATGTTTTTGTATCACCTTTAGAAATACTTTAATGTGTTTCTTTCGTTTATTTGTTAAGTGAATTTTAAAGAAATTCGTATTCATTGGTATGCTTTTTAACTCCTTTTAACTAACTTGCGCCAGTCTCCATCACTGGCTAAATCAAACCTTGCTGCATTTTGTTAACTTTTCTGTGTTAGCATAGCAGGTCGCTGGACCTGAACTTCATAATACGCTCTGACAAGCTAGCACGGGAAAGTTAACGTACTGCAGCAAGGATTAAATTAGCCGATGATGGAGACTGGTGCGCGTTACGACTTGTGGGGAAAGTTGCACGTTTTATGCAAATTGTTTATATCAACTGAGTTGAAAGTATAACTCTAATAATCATAAACATCACTGATGTGATGTGTCGTGCAATAACACAAGCATCCCTAAACGATTGTTTACGAATGCTCATGCTGTTACAAGGTTACTCTTTTACCCCGTTCATTTTTAAAACTCCTCAGGAACTCTTGTAAACGTTGGTAATTTTGTCTTGAATGACATTTTAATTGTTGTTTTGGCAGGGAGAAAGTTTATGTTTAAACTGTGAAAAGCGGGCCCTGGAAATAAATCTTGTAAAAATGAGCATTCCAGTTGTCTTATTCAGCGAGAAAAAAACGGGGATAAGAACAGCCGCTGCATGCATCCTAAAAAAGCATGCGTGCAGAATATGGCTGCATGACAGCGTATTATTCACTTGAATGAATTCTTACTTCTTCTTCTTTCTCTTCAACACAGCGCTTACTCATGTTGCATTTGAACCAAATCCCCTTAAAACAAGACTGTCTTTATGGTTCCTTCCGGGGACCCAACTGAGAAAAAACACAGATTGTAGAAATGGAGTGTTTTCATTGGTCTATTTGACACGGGCTGCACGAGCAAATTGTGTTCTTTAAGAGATGGAAAGAACACGTTTTTACAGGAACAACAAACTTTGAAGAAGTGTCGCTGGGATTGATTCGTGAACCACGGGCTAACCCTGGGTCCAGGTCCAAAGAAAATACGTGAAATGCCAAACGTTGGCTGCCTGTGTATATCTGCTGTTATCCAGCAGACGCCTATAGCTCGTTGTCTGGTGTTCCTCAGAGCCGGGATCTGTTCTTCGCCAGAGCGTAATCATAGTTAATGTGCTATTGTACAGCTCATCTTATCTGACGGCGTGGTCACTCGGACCGGAGGGTAACAATAGAACGTAGTCCTTGTAGTCTTACACTCAGACTCTGAAAAAAGTATTTATTCTGAAAATATTACCATATTATGAACTATTGAAAAGGAGACTTTAAGAAATGGGGTTTTTTTCTGTAAAAAAAAAGGAAGATGGTTTTTTGGGTTTTTTTTTCAGCGTCCAAGTGTTAGACTAGTAGCCTTTGGATTTGGTACTGGAATTGGTTGTTTTTAGTATCAATAAATTAGTATTGCATAGTAAAGGAAGTGAAGAAAACGCTTTGCTTTTTAGATGCATGTCTTCTTAGTCTTTCGTGAAATTTTATTTAGCTTTAATACTTGCGTCATCATAAGTCTTATTTACACGTATATTTATGTACTAGTTATATAATGGATTTTACACTATCGACCTAAATCTGTCTTTCTGTATACTTTGGATAAATTTCAAAAAATACGTTTGACCAATTTATGTGCTTTTCAATAAAAACAGGAGCTTACACCTTACACCATGATGTTGTTCTATTTTAATTTTCCTATTGACGGCCTACAAATAAAATAAGATGTCTTATATATTGAGTATTATAATACAACAATAGCTGAGGCACAAGCACTCGCAAAAGACGGGGGAAAATGGAGGCAAAATGTTGTGCTGAGCCATATGTTCATCGAGAAGGAAGAGGATAAAGTAAGTATACACATAATTGAGATTATGTGGGAAAATATGACTTCACTATCCTCAGTGATGATGGAATCGTCTACACCAAGATCGTGTGTCGAGTCACTTATAAGGATATCTAGAATGATGTTGGGTGATGTTTAAGAAACATTATCCTTCGTTTAGGTACTTCATCCCCAAACTGTAGAGAAGTCCAGTAACTCCCTTGTCTTTACACGTAATCTCTAATCTCCTTTTATTTTATCTGAAATGGGGCCACTTAATTTGTTTTTAAATATGTTAATTCAAAACGATAGCTTGACGTCGTAGTCTATTGCATATAATTAAGGAGCCTTAAAATAAGTCTAGAGAAAACCCAACAGTTGGTCACTTATATATGAACTTGCAAAGTCTGTGGTGAGCATTTAGAAGTGGAATAATAGGAACATCAAGAGATACACATGATGCAAAATTAAGCATATTCACCGAAACGTAATAATAAAGAAGTTGTTATCCACAAAATATTGATATTTGAATGAATATACAATTTAGAAATTCATTATCTTGAAAAGAAAAACGATTTCATAGAGTACAATTTCAGTGTGATCCCAAATACGAGGCTATGGTCTACTGTTTAACGTTTATACTGTATATGTGGATAGATGGAGACATGTGCGTCTAACATTGGAAGTAATCTTTGTGTTTCGACATATGTCAGGGTTGATGTCGGTACAATTATCATAATTACTTGATGGTAATAATCCACATGTCTCGAGACATCAAGAAGTATAGTGGGTAAAATACTCTCATGTAAAGCATTTGTTGTTTGGAGAAACGTGAGACAAATGTTTTATTACATGACTTATACAAGTACATGCATGAATGACGTTCTCGTTGCAAATGGCTGACAAAGTTTTATTTATTATCATGGGAAACGAATTGAATATACATGTATGCAAAATGGCGTCTTCAATGTGTAACAATGTTTTCAATATTACCTTAAAGGGGCATCACAAAAGTATTTAATAGAATGAACCAAGCTTTATTTTCAAACAGTTAGTACCAATAAAAGCATACATGCTGTAGATAAGTTGTAACTGAAATTATCCACGATAATAATGTTATATTGTCTAATGTTTGAACTCTTCAATACAATACCGATATATTGAGTGTCTTTATCTGCTTCCCGAGACTCTTTAAAAAAGACGAAAATTAATATATTATTGTCGCGTTTTCGATCAGATATCACTACTTTTACCTTCATATCGTCAATATACTCACTATCATCAATATGGTAGTTTTCGGTAACAGTCGGTACTTCTCGATAAAGTAACACCATTTATAACGTTTGGCGTATGTGACCCCCAACAACACAATGGATGTACCTTTAAAACATGTGTTTCTCAGAAATATGAACAGATAATGTTTTGAAAATTAATATTAAGTACATTTGGGTTCTGAAGACGTGATGTAATGATGCCTCGGTCGTATTTATCTCCCGTGATTTATCTTTTGCACTTGCACGTTTATTAACCATAGATAGTATAATTAGATTTCTTAAGTATCTAATGAACTAAATTGATTAAAATTTCAAACTAAGTATTAAAATGTCAAAGTTAACAAAATATTTTGATTAAGCGCACAGTTGATGTCTGTTGTAAATCTCTCATATGGTAACGTTATTGTGTTAAATAATGAAAACGTAGAAAATTCGATATTACACGAATTTAGTATTTATCCGGTTGACTCTTCTCTTATCTAATTACAAAGCTGGTCATGATTTCCTTGTAATAATTATTTAAAGAAAATAAGTCGCTCAACCCTGAAGGAAACGCAATTCCATTAAGAAATAACAGTTGTGAATATTTCATAAAGCCTGTGTACAGACAATGAAGCAATAACATGGAGCGACTTCACTCTTGTCTGCAGCAAGAAGGAGGAAATAAAAGATTTAATAATTGCTTCCCAACAAAGGTAACATCAATTTATTATCAATTCATTTGTTAGCAGAATAAATCGTTTCTCAACCGTGTTAATGTATCGATACAAGACATGTCACAGACTATACAATCCGTCTTTGATGGGCATTTTAGAAGTTTGTGATCACCTGCTTGACAACGACATTAGTATCTATGTCGAAACGTCGCCTACATAGAATAAAGAATTTGTGTATCCATAAAATTGTTCTTCATTTTATACAATCCGTGTCTACCAAACAATACATTGTCCGTCTTTTGCACGTTTAAGTTCACAACATGGGATTTTTGCCTGGAATATCCTTTAGCCCAGAAGGAGTTTTGATGAAAAATATAACATTCTATATTAGGCATACCTATCTTATTTCCTACCATAGGAAATAAAAGTGTCATGTCCAATAATGGCTCTCGGAATTGAGATCATCATGTTAACCTAGACTTAGAGATAAGATTCGACGAAAACTGGCACGATCATTTTATGATATCAAAAAACAAATAATGCAAAGGTAAGTATATGACGTTAATTTTATGAATGCAGAATACAGACCGCATCGCTGTTCTTTTATGACGTCACATTGCTGTTATTTGACGTCAACCACGAAAGTATTATCATACTGAGTAGAATAATATATTATTTTACTCAATGAAAATGTCGGTTTAAAAAGTAATTATACCTTCTACGTTGACGAAACGGTAGAGGTACACCATTGGTGTGGTTCCCTAAAGAGAGGGTTCTATCTGGGTTTTTTCGACACCACGAATTTCGAGAAAAGTTCTGTTTATACATATTAATACATGACTATAACATAGTTCAGTTGAAACATTACTGAGGGATATATTTGGAAGATTTTAGGTTGACAAGTAGTGACAGAATAGCGCACATTCAGCCCAAAACACAATGAAAAGTGAAGCCCTTAATCGGCGCTACGAGTAGGGGCTTTGTTACGGAAAAACAAGACATTGTTCATCAGTGTAATGATAATTTAATTGTTATACTTTGAGAATACTGTATCAATATGTTTATGTTTTATTATTACAACGTATAGTTTCACTTCAAGTAATGAACAAAA
Source organism: Gibbula magus (assembly GCA_936450465.1). Taxonomy (NCBI): domain Eukaryota; kingdom Metazoa; phylum Mollusca; class Gastropoda; order Trochida; family Trochidae; genus Gibbula; species Gibbula magus. Next base: position 75,950,391 of record OW388297.1, on the reverse strand, counting down.
TCAAAATTGCCGATATTCGGGTATAACCGTCCCTTTAAGGTTGTATACACGACCATCAAATCTGTTCCTCATTTAACCTTTGTTCTTAAACGCATCTGATGCATTCACATTGCTTCTGTAGTATTTTCTTACTAAACCTTTGTATATTCACTAACGGACCCAAACTACTCATCTCAACATGCATCAAGGAGTCCATTAGCTGGTTGGTAAATATCTTGTTATATATTGTATATTATATATTTCCATTGTTTTTATCGATTCTGTGTTTTCTGTTTTTGTTCTTTTATGACAAAGACTACACAAGGATGTAGGTTTACTTTAGTCGATATAAATCCTTAGACTATGTATCGAATAGACAACGACAAATATATATAAATAAAGAGTATATTCATATATAACAAATGTATTATTTTTATAATATTATGTGTTATAATTGCAGGTCAGTTGTTGTATCTAAAACTTTCATCTTAAATATTGTTTTGATAAAGAACGAAATCCTGTCAAGATGTTATGTTAGATGTATGTCCTCACGTGTCTGAAAACAAGAAAATACAACGCAACTGACGCTTCTTCACAATCATATCAATGTCTCAGTTTTTAGGTCGAATATGAAAATGTCACCAAGAGTAAAGAAAAAGAGCGTTTTCTATTATCGAGACTGTTCTACTGTTCAGAATACTCAGCTCATCGTCATTAATTATTCTCACAATTAATCGTGTTAAAAAATGAATAGTATTATCAAAAATATATTTTAAACACGTATATTTGAATTTGTTTATAGGTTTTGTTCATTTGTAAACATTCGCAGATATAATATTTCAGATCTTTATTGAAGGAATAAACGTTAATCACATGTTCATGCGTTTCTCAAGTATCAACTTTAACTGTTCCTATAAAATAATATTTTTTATATTTTAAAAAACAATTGTAAATGAAAAATGTGTGACAGTCAACGACAAACCATCTCACGAGATGCGTTTAACAATAACATCAAGACGGTGAAATATTTACAAAGATAATACAATTCCTAGTTAAATGAAGAATTACGGCATATGCTCAACACAATGTGGACATCAATATTTCATATTTCTTTACGGAGAGCTAACTATGAGCGAGGCCACACAAGTCACTGTCAGGAGCTCACGACAGAGGTCACGTGACTTTCTCAAGGCGGATAAGGGATTTAAGGCACTCGAGTGGAAAATTGGTGAGGGTGAATAATTAAATGGCCACGACAGCAGGGGAGCGTTATTTAGGGGAAATAATAAGAAATAATAGGGGAGGGATGTTATCTCCCAATCTACGAGCCTGTCACTGGAGTGACTGGACACTTTGAGATCGCGCTCCTTACACGGTCGTGTTTATCCAGTGTATTCACTTCAGAATAAAGAAGTTTCTATACGTAAATAGTATATTCTGCTCGGCCACGGAACGCTGGCTCAGTGACAGACTGGAGAAAGTAAGATCCCCTCTTTGTGCTGGGTAGAATTCGAATAGTAAGCACAGTACACAATATATCATTGGAATGATAATAACCTTGATCCTTACACAGTACTCACAGATTAAGGTAGTTTGTTGTGAAAGTTTAGACACGGTTCAGTGGAATGATGTGGATATTCTTACATCATTCCCGGGAAATTACTCCACATTACCAGGTTTCAGCAATGTTATCCGAATTGTTATGCTGTGAATTTTTGTACAAATCAAGTTCTTTAAATGCTAACGTTCTCTGGTGTATAATTACAGTGACACATAACCCGTATCATACTATCACATTTGTTTTACCTATAGCAACCGTTGTCTTTTCACGAGTTCTCAAAGTTTGTTTTCTGTGACGTAATACATAAATTAATCGTGTCGTAGCGGGTCTCTCTGCAAGATAAGTGGGCTGTTCTCTGGCTTTTTGTATGCGATTCAAATGAAATAGAGTAGGTGATAAAGAAAATAAATACGTCATTCGACTCGAAAGTGTTCCATGACTTTAATGAAATTGGTGCAAGTGTGTGTATAAGCCTCGGTCGTGCTCGGGTAATACACAATTCACTCTTCTGTCACATTGCAATCTTACTCGGGTACCAAACCCCCAATAACAAATGTGGGACTGCTCGTGATGTAAATGCTCTGTTAATGATGCTAAAGTACCGTGATTTATTTATTGTCTTTAAACATCATCGTTGCGTCACTGTATACACTTGCACTCATTGTGTTGAAGTATTGTCAAAGAAGACGATTTCTAAAATATCAAAACTGGAGACAAAAGTCATTGATGTGACAAGACAAATATAAACAGAAATATTTCAAGACAGAGAAGCCGACGAAAAGAAACGGTAAAATGTACAAATAATTAAATCCCATATTACCATGATATTTCAAGGGCATTTGAAATCTTTTTATAGTTTCTTACACATATTAACTGGTCTGATTACCACGCATTAAACACAATACTCTCAACTTGACGAATGAAACATTTGAAATTAATTTTACAAAAGTGTACTATATTGTCTCATAGGGGATACTTAGTCAATTTTGTATTGTTTGTTTTGTAAGTGTTCCAAAAGCTACAAATCATGGTACTTGGCATCGGCGAGTTGCGACAGGGAGACAGGTCAGACAAGGGAGACAGGGGAGACAGGGGAGACAGGAGAGACAGGAGAGACAGGGGAGATAGGACAGACAGGACAGACAGGAGAGACAGGAGAGACAGGAGAGACAGGAGAGACAGGAGAGACAATAGTCCTGCTTCATGACTGTGTGTACAATTAAGAGCCTTTAATACAGTCTAGATCTTTGTTCAGCAAGTCTAGATAAACTGAAAGTATCAACAATATATAATCAAAGGATGAGGGTACAGTAATCATAAACCTTTCATAGACTAAGTGTTAGTCTAGAGAGACAGGAGAGTAATGATCTATTCATTCCACACTTTCCTTGAGAAACTAGAAAAGACTTTCTCAAGCACGCTTAAATGATCAGCTTCACTTTAGTAGCGGAATCAGTATTTACTGATGGTGATACTAGTTATTGCCAGAGACCATTGTCTATGCTATTGAAATTAAAACTAAATGAGTTTTTAAAAGAAAATGCAATAGTAAAAAGGGATCTTGTTGAACATAATGCTTAAATATTGTCTGGCTAGAAACTGAAGAAACTCTATGCCATAAATGACTGGAGAAAATAAAAAAAATACTCTTTATTATCTTAACGTGGCATTTTCATAGCATTAGTTTGACACGAGTTTCTCGTCTCGAACATATCTGTGCGCAGTACGTGAAACGTTTACATGGCCTCTGAGTGGTGTTTGCTGTAACTTCCAAAAAATCTCAGCAGATGTTGAAATCTCTTAATTATGCCCCAAAAGCCAGTGTCACATTAGTAAATCTCTCAAGAAATTACCAAGTAGAACACCTCCATCTCACGCCGTGCAACATTAGGAGAATTTGGAATGTGGGACGACTTCAAGTGAGCTCTTGTGGACGGTGGCTCTCCCTGTCCCGCTCCCTTCTCTCGCTCCAACCCCCCTGGTTATACCGCCAGTCTGGAAGGGACTGCAATAATTACTTGCGAATAATCACATTATTTTTACCAAACTTTCGCATTTGCCTCCTTTACGACTAATTCGTCGTTCGTTTTAACAGATTCAGTTGCACATTTTTGGTCGACCGCCGGATTTAGTCACAGTTTATCCAAAGTCTTTGCCCGGAAACTGGAGACGAAATTACGTATGCATGAATGGTTCTGGTACTACGGAGAAGGAGCGGGAGAAGGGGGATCATGTGGTGTGCCCTCCAGCGTTCTGGGCCGAGTCGAGAGGGGGAGGGGGACTGGCGTTATGCTTCATTTCAATATCTTGAACAATATGAAACAATAGTGTGGAAACAAAGACCTGTTCTTGACAACTCAATCAATAATGTTCCTTCAGTTTTAATTTGCTAATGCGACTCTGAGAAAGTTTCGATAGTAACCGAAGCTTCAGTCGAGGGGAATCGGATACTGTAGTTGTAAAGAGTCCATTGGTGGACATGTGATCTCGACATGGAGAGGAGTCATTGTCAATACGACTTCTTCGTTCCAAGATACAGTGCATGATTCATTCAGTAACAATACTTGTATAATGATTTCTATTTTATTGAAAGGGGTATATTCTTGATAAACAATAAATAATTATCTCTTTGAAACCTAAAAACCTTTTCCACGATATTTCTGTATAAGTCACGCAAACTTAGTAACATTACACTATTTGTCATCACATACTAGAGAGAACAGCGTCCTGCACACACTATCAATGCAACATTAGGGCACACTAATGCATAAACAATTACATGAACATTCGTCGAGACAAACTTGGCCTGTTTGAACTACATAATTACACATACCTAAATGATATAAATAAATTATGTTATGACAAAATTATTGATCATATTTCAAAATTCACCTTGATTATAAGATAAGGGCGAGATCCGGCGAGACAAGGCTGCGTGTAATGTTCACTGAGCGACTCTCTGTTCTATAGGCTGATTCAATTAGGGCCTTTCTTGTACAGATTAGAGGCAAAAGACGCTGAATACGACCGAAATAGATTAAGGAAGGAAACTAGTTTTTGGCTAATTCGTGTATTCCAGGCGCTTCAATGGCAGTCGTTGTACAGGAGCGCGCATTAAATGGATTTGATAAATAGACTGTTAGTAACTAGCTCTCTGAAAGCATCAATAATAATCAGATCAGAAAGCCATTACAGTAATTTCAGTGAACCTGGAAGGGGCCTTACAGGTACAGGTTGTCGTGAAGGCGTGTTGTCGTGAAGACATGTTGTTGTGAACCTGGCAGGGGCGTACAGGTACAGGTTGTCGTGAAGGCGTGTTGTCGTGAAGACCTGTGGTCGTGAACCTGGCAGGGCCGTACAGGTACAGGTTGTCGTGAAGGCGTGTTGTCGTGAAGACCTGTGGTCGTGAACTGGCAGGGGCGTACAGGTACAGGTTGTCGTGAAGGCGTGTTGTCGTGAAGACATGTTGTTGTGAACCTGGCAGGGGCGTACAGGTACAGGTTGTCGTGAAGGCGTGTTGTCGTGAAGACATGTTGTTGTGAACCTGGCAGGGGCGTACAGGTACAGGTTGTCGTGAAGGCGTGTTGTCGTGAAGACCTGTGGTCGTGAACTGGCAGGGCCGTACTTGTTGTCGTGAAGACATGTTGTCAAACTGAATGTGTATGCAAACCTTGAGCAGCTTATAAGCCCAGAAAAATACTTTCTATTGAAATTGAACATTTCACTATTTGATATCAGATGAAATGAAAACAGGATAACTGAAACTAGAGCAATCTAGACTTGCAAAGTGTATCTAGACTTAAGAATGTCCCTTTATTGTTTTTGCTGAAGAATGCACACTGTATACATTGACATTTAGAATGCATTTGTAGACAGAATAATACAGCCAATATATAAGTCAATATATGTAAGTCAAGAAGCGTGGTAAGTACATACGTATAACTAACTACACTGTATTGAACACATAGTGGAAGGAGTGAACCTGGGCGGAGAAGAAGTACAAACTGAAATGATATATGTTATCAGTGGTTCGTTGTGTGAAAACTGATAACAAATTATAAACTATGAGTATCAGTCCCTCCCCAACAATGGTGAAGCCAGGGGGTCGACAGAGGGTCGACAGGGGGACGTGTGTGGACAACTGGACAGCAAAGATCCATGTTTCGTTAAAGGCGCTGTGCATTTTTTTTAATGGAAATATGTTCTTACATTCGTACTTTGAAAAAGTATTTTTTCGTAAAATATCATTGTTTCATTAAACAATGAAAAGGAGATTTGATTTTTTTTCTGAAAACAGAGGCTCCGTTTCAATATTTTATTCAGAAACTTGGAAATAGGGGGTGTCGCAAATGAAATAGAAATGGTACAAATTGACAAAACAATCATCTTCAATTCATAAATAAAGTTCTAAACGAATGGTTATAGCTCGGTTAAGAAACACGGATCTATCTATGTCCATCCTCGATTTATTAAAAGGTGTCCACACTAAAATGGACGCTATCAGTTTTCGTTTTTTAACGTGGCACTGTTTTCTACAACTACATAATCGGGCCATGTTGCATCGTTGTGGCTGTTTTACCCTCTTTAAGTAAATAAATACTGTACAAACTTTTATTAGAAATGGAAAATTTGAAGATATAAAACATACGAAAAAATAACTAGATCTACGCTTAATGGCATAAAGATGAATATAGGTTATGTACATATATACAGACGATCAGTAGTAGATGGACAACCTACTATTACTATCGTGAAACACCTACATTGACTCAAAGTGAATAATATACATTTAACAAATATCATAGTTTTATTATATTTCATAGTTTTGTGGTATGATAATCATAATCCTATGAATTCTTAGGTTAGAAAGATAGATTTGTTCAATTTCAATGTTCAATGTCCAATGTTCAAACAGGTGGGGGGGGGGGGGGGGGGGTTAACATAATGGTAACATAAGTAACCATTAAATGATAAATGATACAAAATTTGTTTGGTATTTGAGTGTCATAGCAATACCGACACAATGATAAAATTCACATTCTTGAATTTCGACACTTAAAAATATTTATAGCTTGAATAAGAGATATTGTTGAAATGTGTGAATTTCGGTTAGTTAGAATATTTGTAAGGAACAAGCTGAACTTCGAGATGGCATTGTATCAGAAGAGTCACTAACATGTAGCTTTCTGATTTACTCAATATCATTATCTTCTAATACACTGCAATCCTTGATAATTACAGTATATATGCCTTACAATGTTTGACTTGTGATGAGATTATTATCTGATTATTACCAGAGAAAACCAGAATGACCGAATACTTAAGCTTTTACTCTAACACGAAGAAAAATATTTATTCTGAAAATATCACCATTTAATTAGATATTAAAAAGGAGCCTCTGTTCTTACCAATTGATTGATTGTTAAAAGTAAAAAACACCGTGATCCGTCAATAAATGAAATTGTATATGTATGTTTAGAAAAAATATTCACAGGTATATAACATCAGTTTGACCTTAGCACTTCTAATTCTAATTTTCTATTTCTCAAGTTATGACACTTTCTGTCGAAGGGTGGATGACATGCTCCATAAACAAAGTTTCATAAAACTTGCTTACTTAAAGGTAGGGTTCTGTCGCCATCTTGGATATTTTGCATTACGTGAAATGAAAACACCCTATGTACCCAATTTTGCAACTTTTTGATAACTTAAGACATACACTGATAGAGTATTCACATAGTAACACACAACATGTAATAAAGCTAATAAACAAGTTGCTGTTATGCTGTAGCGACGTTTTACCGACTCGCAGCGTCGATGAATGGCTTCAATTCTCATTGTTTTATTTTTCAACAAATGTGCGCTGGTGTTTATCTTATTATGAAATATAAAGTCATCAAAATATTTCCTTCATTAGTATCCTTCAATTTCACTGTGTTTAAATCATGTATTAATAACAGGAATATCCTCCCGAATTTCGTTTCGTCGAAAAATACCCCGATAGAACCCTCCTTTTAACACAACGCATTAATGTTTTTGTAACTTCTTTGTCTCCTTCTATCAGAAGCTAGTCAATGGTTTGAAGGACAATTTATGTACTTCAGCTAGCAGTCAACTATGCATATAAGCTGATAATTGAGACAGATGATATACAGAATAAAGTTTAAATACAACTTTAACAAAACGATTGCATGTCCATGTTTTAACTTTCAGTTGTATTACATTTTTAATATTTCCTATCAAAGTATTAAAATCCAATCAGTTTTATACACCACTAACCGATTATGTATTGTATTATGCATGTATTTAGTGCACCAATATATTCATATCACTGTGACCAATGTCACCGTTCAATATTCACCAATAAATTCTACATGACAGTTTTAAAATACTTCCAATGCACAAGACACAAACTAACTGGTGCTTAATATATGTCTCTACTGTCTTCACACAAATTAGAATAGGGTAAAACTCTTGAAGAATTCGAAAAAAATGAAACTCGTTTTTCACACAGTGAAACATCTTGTGGATTTTCTTTATTTATAGTGTCATTTTAAAAAATATTTTATCTAACATGTTATTTGTGATGGATGGGGTCTTGCATTTTTACACCTTTAACTAGTTTATCATGTAAATTTATATCATTAATAAAATTAACGAGTTTAACGTTAACAGTGATTATTTATTTTTAAAATACTTAATGTTAATACCCCAATCTTTAGAAAAACGTAATTGGGCCGTCGTGAATGTCAGTGAACTAAGCAAGTCGCTCTTCACACAGAAACACAATTCTTCACACATGAATCACCCAAGTGTTTTAATTTCACGTTTTTGTTTAGACGGTGCATTAAAATTTATGCGATTATTTCTACATTTTTAAACAAAACTTCTATGTTCTATGTCTATCGATCAAGTTCATTAGTTAATATAAAGTAATTGAACCTTGAACCACATTTATTTAACTATTAATCACGTAATATCAAACGTTTTTATTTTTCAGACCTTTGTAGAATGTACTTTGTTTTGTTCCAATGCTTTATCAGAATATGTTGTTTTATTGGGTTTTAGAAAATAATGTTTGTAATAGATTAAAAATTTAATTTCTTTCTGCATAAAAATATTATTTTTAATGAAATGAGTTGTGAAATATTAAATATTAAGATGTAGAAATCACCTCTATTTCTAGAACTAAATTCAATTATCTCTTTTTCCTAACGTCAGCTTTACTCACACACTATTATACGATGTTTCCAGCGTGTGGCGAGATGCAACATATTTATATAGAAAGTGTTTTAAAAGATAATTTAGTTTTGCTGCAATGTGTTTCCACTTAGCTCGTCTTGTTGGTGTGAGTTATGGAAAGTCTCCCGGATAAATCACTTTGTGAGTCCCGTGTAGAACATTTTGCACTTTTGATTAATTACACAAGTAGTCGGGATCTAGTTTGTGTGTGGCAGAGTGATTCTGGGCGGAGTGATAGGCGGTGAATGGGCGAAATCACTCCACGCTTAGGCTTATTGAGAACATATGAGGGTAAAACGCCGGATATTGGACTTAGCAGCTTGGGAAGAGAAGTTAATGTTGCGAAATGTTGCGATTCTAAATATCTGTCAGATACGACCAACTCGTCAACGAAAATTGCAAACATATTTCAGTTCAAGTTTTCAATTCTAAACAAATTTGTGTCATTTTTCATTTTCATAAACATTTAGCTTCAAGAACGCACGAGGATTTCCCCATTCATGCTTGTCTGCTATTAATGCATGATATAAAACCCCAGTATGTCTGCTTTTAACGCATGATATAAAAACCAATTATGTCTGCTATTATGCATGATATAAAACCCAGTATATCTGCTATTTATGCATGATACAAAACCCCAATATGTCTGCTATTAATGCATGATATAAAACCCAAATATGTCTGCTATGATTGCATGATATAAAAAAACCCCTATATTTCTGCTATTAATGCATGCTATAAAACCCAGTATATCTGCTATTAATGCATGATACAAACCCCCAATATGTCTGCTATTAATGCATGATACAAAACCCCAATATGTCTGCTATGATTGCATGATACAAAACCCAGTATGTCTGCTATGATTGCATGATATAAAAAAACCACAGTATGTCTGCTATGATTGCATGATATAAAAAACCCAGTATGCCTGCTATTAATGCATGATACAAAACCCAGTATGTCTGCTATTATTGCATGATATAAAACCCAATTACGTCTGCTATTATTGCATGATATAAAACCCCATTACATCTGCTATTATTGCATGATATAAAACCCCATTACGTCTGCTATTATTGCATGATATAAAACCCCATTACGTCTGCTATTATTGCATGATATAAAACCTCATATATCTGAAGCATGTTACTGAGGGTACTGTTCTGATGGTCATTAGTAGTATAACTGCATAATCGGCTTATCCTCTAGAAAGTTGGTTCTGCTAAGAATACTCCGGTCGAACTATTCCTTTAAAGGCGTTTCTAATATGATGCTGGAAAAGACGTGTGAACAGATACAAAATGGGATAGATAAATGTGTTTAATAACTCTTATTGTGGTTGATAATTGATGTTGATAAACATGCGATGTTTGTAAAGTTAAATTGGATAAATGAACGTATGAAAACTGACGTTAATATTATGCTGGATGATAAACGTGTTTCTAAAGAACTGATAGTTGGAAATATGTTGTATCTTTGTGGCGGTTAATTGAATAGAAAAACGTTATTTCCTAAAGAACTAATAGTGGAAGTGTGGTGAATGTTTTTACACTAAATTGAATAGATACAAAATGAGATGAAAATTTGTGTTTTAATAAGTTATATGGTCATTGTTTATTTTCTTGTATTTTGAATATGTTCAGACGTATTGTTGAGATGTAAACTTACCCTACATACACCAACTTAAACATAATAAATATACAAATTAAACGTGTACATGGAACCAAAAGGTTGTTCCATTGGGAATCATAAATTACAAATCGAATGATTTTTTAATTTTAATAACAAAGCGCATGTTTGTTTTCATTGAAAATGACGAAGTTATAAATGAGCATATATGTATTCACCCTGCACCTCAGCTTCCCTTGTTTGACTCGTTTTGATTACAACCAGTCTGTCGGTACAGCGAGAGAAACAAACTGGTCTGCTTTCAAGAGTATGCATTAGAAATGTTTGCAGTGTTTGAATTTTGAACCTACATGCCTGACAAGTTCTTTAAATATTATTTAAAACTGTACCCTAGCGTGGAATAAGTTCCAGTAGGTTTATGTTTCTATATATCAATATGGCTGTGTATTTCGTTTTTATGAGAAATGTATATTCGGGGGGATGTTTTTAAACTTGACCCGACCCGTGGAGACAGACGAGCTTGAATGTTTGTGTTGGAACACGGAAGTGAAGCCTAGGCTGGATAAGCGCTGTGGAGGAGCCTGGACGATAAGAGCAGACTTTGCTTTCAAGCATAGAGATAAAGCATATTGTTTTACACCAGCTATCTATATATAACACCCCCAACATTTGTATTTAGACTGCAGGTAATTCGATGTAAAAGGCGTTTTAATTCCTCTTTAACGTGGGGTAAACAAAAACGTAAGTTATCGGTTAAACTGCAATTACTATCAAACACGGACACACTCAAATATCCATAACAGTTAATCAGAAGTTATTTTGAATTTTAATTAATTAGATTTCAAATTTTAAATATATATTTCCAAGCATTTTACTTCCTGATTTTATGGATTCCATTTCTTCAATATCTCCAAAATGATATTTTTTATTACTGTTTCTTCTGACTAGGTTTTGTACAATGTATTTTTTTTATAACAGAAAATCAAGTTACAAAACAAGTTGATCATATTTACTAAAAGTATAAATATATTAGATATATTTCATTCAAGATAAAAAAAAATCGATTACATGTTCATCTTTGTTAAATAACTTACGTTTAAAACTTACTATTTAAAACTGTACCCTAGCGTGGAATAAGTTCCAGTAGGTTTAAATGGCTGTGTATTTCGTTTTTATGAGAAATGTATATCCGGGGGTTTGTTTTTAAACAGAGAATCAAGTTATAAACAAGTTGATCATATTTACTAAAGGTATAAATATATTAGATATATTTCATTCAAGATAAAAAAAATCGATTACATGTTCATCTTTGTTTTTATTTTATTTAAAACATTTCACCATCATTTGAGTACGTTTATCGTGTAAACAAACTATTAACGAATAATAAAATAATTGCAAATCATACGTGACAGTACCTAAAATATATAATTTAAATCTGATTTATTGTGTGTATTATTTTCTTTTTTTTCTTTTAAACATTTGTTTTGTAAGAGTAGTATGTTTAAATTTCATGACACTCAACCAGAATTATATGTTTAAACAACATGACATTCAACCAGAATTATATGTTTAAACAACATGACATTCAACCAGAATTATATGTTTAAACAACATGACATTCAACCAGAATTATATGTTTAAACAACATGACATTCAATAGTTTGATCAAATCTTGGAAAAAATATAATTCAATTTAGGTCATCACAGCCTGTGGAGAAGATATCGAGTTTTAGTAGAAGGAAAATGCTCGGAAAATGACACTGATTCCAATAATGGTAGCTCTTCTGGAATTGCTCCGCCTGGAGGGCTGCCCAATCTCGAGCTTCCGACACCGTACACTGCATTGTGGGATCGATATTGAGCCAATAGCTGGACACAGGAGCGTCTAGACACAGGGGGAGGGAACAGAGGAATACCTTGCTTAGTGTGAAGGGTGCAGTGTTGACTAGACTAACATTTAGCCTATGGAATTTGTATAACTACTGTACCTTCATTATATAATTGTTGCTTCTTTCAGTTCAATATGTGTATTCAGTTTATCTAGACTTGCTGAATAAGAATCTAGAGTGTATTAGAGGCTCTTATTTTATACACAGTCATGGGGCAAAACTAAGTGTTGGCATGAATTGGTGTGTCACCATGACAATGCGTATAGCATAATGGTGAGGATGAGAAAATATTGAATATTTTGGTATGAATAAATTTATGACATAAAGGTTCATTTGAGAAAATATGATTTACATAATTTTCTTAATTAAAAAATAGTACAGATATAATGATAAAGTGTGTACTATCACATTATAATAATATTGTTATAAATTTAGATCATGTTGGTATTGTTAAGACAGAAAGGAAAAATGGAATAGTATATTAACGTTTTGCTTTTGAAATAACGTTTTAGGACAAAATGTCAAGAATTAAAATGAACGGATATTAAAAGAATACATCCTCTGAAATATTATTATAATTGCTCAGATATTACATACATTACACACATGTATTTACTTGATATATTGAAGGGTTCGGAACACAGACTAATAACTATATAACATTGTTGTGTATAAATGTAGTGATAGAACTGGAATTTAGTTTCATTTAGTGTATAAGTGGTTGTGATTTAAAAGTCTGTTGAAGAGTCTGTGTCAAGGGGTGAATCTTTCCTCGACATGCACGCGTTCAATGTTGACACACTGACAGAGGAGATGTGTCGTCATTTCAATAACCATGTTATTAATAACGAATAAAAAAGGAGTAATGTCGATTAAAAGATAATATAGTAAAGATTAAACGCTCAAATGAAATTAATATTAAAGAGTCACTATAGAAGTATCGACGATTTGTTTTAAGGAATGGCTTTAATTATCATTATCAATAACGTAAAAGTTCATAAAAATGCAATTACTCGCGTCTAGACGGTGTTCTGTTGGTATTCTCAAAATGTAAATAGAAATATTAAAAGTTGATAATACTTACAACCTAACCACTTAATAAAAAATGCGAGTTTACAGTTCTTTGAGGGACAGTGGTAGGTTACATGTTTACGTGTTTAAACATATATATTATGTTATATTATGCTATGTTATAATATGATATGGACAATGATTATTGATAACACGTTTTCATATTAAATATTTATAAATGTTTTAATTGTAAATTGTTTGTTTCAAAAGATACACTTTAATTACCCTTTTATACCAATTTAATATTATATTATATATTTCTTCTGGTTAAAAAAAGCCTCAGTGAGCACATATAGACAATCAAAATAATGTTACACCTCTTTAACCTTTGTTAAGAATAAGATATTTAAACAATTCATCCCAAATGAATGTCCATGTAACCAAAGACAAATAATACTAAATAAACATGCAATTTATAACGGTTTTAATAATCATTTACTTTTTTTTTTAAATTTCATTCGTGTGATTGTTAATAGTTCACGCCAGAGACTTGTTTTTAAAATAAAAAGTAATTACATTAAAACTGATTGTTATCTCAACTCGATGAGACATTGTGTTCTATAGGATCTTTCTGCACTCGAAAATAGTCAGCTGTTAAGAATTGCTTCAACAAATAAAGAAATTGATATTATGATTTCAAGTTCCAAAAGAGCAGAAACAATTGGCATATTCGTATAAATATTGAAATCTAAAACCACCTTCAATATGGATGTCGTACATTCGAAGAGGAAGTTTGTTGGCAAAGTTTAATTCAATTTCATTTGAAATTGTTTTTGCTGTGTGAAGTTTGGTGGAAATCTTATTTACGCATTAGCCAAATTAACTTTAAAGAATTATTTTTTAGATTCCTCCGTTGAATAAACGGATTTAATTGAATTTCATTATTTCAATTTACACAATTTGATTTGTTTGCTTTGAGTGTGAGAAGAGGAATGTCTATCACATATCATAGTCTGTGTACATCTAAACATATTTACATCCCTTTATAAAATAAATAAAACTAATAATTAATTTTTAAAAATATGAAGTCAAATTCAAAAGTTAGTTTTAAACTTAGATGATTAAATCAAAACATTTGTTTGGTATTTCCGAGTAGTGAACTAAATGCATGATGTGACGTTCCAACTTTCCTGTCTGATAATTTTCTCTTCGTTAATAAAAACTATGAAACGAAATAATAAAAAAACATTTGAATAATTCGTTTTCATTTTTCACTATATATATTTATTATAATAGGCCAGTAACACTATTATGTTCCTTTTCTAAATAAATATTATGAGATTCCCACCTTATAATATTAATTCCAGTGCTCTGACATATCTAACGAAATTTCAAATTTGAACATCGCGCTTTACATTAAAAACATTAAAACATACCAACAAAGTGTTCTCTAACATTTTAACCTTAAATAAGTTTACAGTAAACCTATTTAATATCTAATCATAATTCCGAATTTCGATACACCATTGACTTAGAACGGTCATTCATAACAACACACGACGAACAAAGAGCGAGTCAGAAAGAAGATGACATTTTAAACGAATTATTAATATTTAACAGCATTATCACAACTTTCATTCTTCCAAAAGCTAAGTACGTCATCGAAGTTACCGTTTCATTAAAAACAAATAATTAATTGATGTTAAAAAATATAATATCGAAGAGAGAACGAAATGAGTGAACACTAGTAGGACACAGCATAGGACACAGAGTCGGACCCTGTGCTGACTACACAGGAGACTGGGGTGTAGATCAGTGCATGCAGAGCGTTGTAATAACACTGAATAACACTGTACACGTCCGACTATAGCCTCAGATACTTGATACGGACCTTGTAGGAGGAAGGGAGACCTCGTCTTTAGATAAACTGGCGGTATCCTCGATTGTGACAACATGACGCCTTCGTGAACTGTGTTGTGAAACCTAGTCTCCACATTCAAGCAGTGTTTGACAACAAATACATACTCGCGTCCATCGCTTTGTATACATCATGTAATGTTTACGTCTGACAAATTTAAAGGGTAGAAAATATTACGAAATGCAAAATATTTAATTTCAAAAATATAAATATTCTACCTCATAATTTTATAGTAGAAGTAATTTTAGTCAAATGTGAAGTAGTGCATAAATTAAATAATTTCTTAATAGTTTTTACCGTAAAACTCTCCATGCGGGTATGGTATTTGTGTAAACATTGCTTGAAAGTGGCGGGTTTCATCCATGTTTTCCTTTATACATTGCGAAGGGGCAACACAAGGAGGTTCCCAACTTCCTTTTCTACATGAAAACACTTTTCTTAAAACGTTTGTCAGAGAATAAAGATAATGTCAACAAAAGGAGTTATAGAATTCATTTTATCTAAGCATCATCACATATCATAAATGTATAACAAAACTTTCTGACTGAAATTTATCACATCAACAAATATAATACATTCGTTTTTGAGTTTTACATGAAGAAATTGATGTCTTTGCAAGAGGGAGATTATTTAGAAATTAATTAAATCCCCTTTAAAGAATTATCGATAAGCAAATCGATGGAATTAACTCAAGTATCCTTGTGTTGTCCATAGAAAGGGAAGTTTTGGAATTTCCCTCTGTTTCTCCTTCGAACCTGGCCAGATGTTGACACGCCAACTTTGTGATGCGTTTCGCCCAATTGAATCAAGATAGCCGCCGTTTTGTGAACAAGAGTTAGGAGTTGCTGTGTCTCACAACACATTTTGTAACTATTTCATTATTTTGTGTTTTCCTTGTGTCACAGAGCAGTTGAACTGGGCATCTTACCAGGCGATTACCTCTCCCAGAGGACATAGAGGAAATAACGCTGACATTTTATAATGAACCCCCTCAAAAACAACTATGCGTAATTTTGGAAATAATCAAATTTGTTTCAGTCTCGACTGTAGAAGGTTGTGTTTTGCCTGAGAACTGACCTAATAACTCCCAGCTCCTTTCACGCGGGTTAAAGCAAGTCAATCCCAATAGAGTCTGACATTCGATTTTTTTTCATCTAGCATTGTCCCCCATGAAAAGCCCCGCTCAGCCCGGTTAGGCCCTCAGGCGCATGGAGAAGAAAGAAGAAGCAAGGACACGTTCAGAGTGTACGTATGTTGTCTTTGCTACAAATTGCAGTTACCAAATACACGTGATACAGAGAGACACTAAAACCCGTATACAGATCTTCCTACAGTCTGTGTTCGAATCTCGTCTGGAGTCAGTTCACCGCGCACCAGTATGACCGGTGAAACACACAAGGACAGTTTCCTATCAGTTCCTCGTCCGTCTACATCAGCACTGTTCTTATTTCTCGTTCTCGGGGTCTCAGCACACAAAGATTTCTCGTTGTGAAAAAAATATATATACAAAATTACATTTCAGTTCGTATATTGCCATTACATCATTCATAACACGAGAGGACTGCCTTGTCGAGTTGACTTATCACGGAACAAATAAGGGACACACAAAGCAGTCACTGGGCATCACATTCTGCTAGCGGCCGCACCAGCCTCACAATACCTATATATGTACATGCATCGTCCTCACAACAATTACAGTCTGTCTGTCTTGGCCATTGTCTTCAGAAATATCAAATTTCATCGAGAAATAGTTTCAATTTTGTGAAAAACACTGGCAATTTCCTTTCATTTTTTAAAAGTGTCCATTATTATTATGCAAATTTATCATTAATTTTTTGGCAATCTATATATTATGTCTCAAGAAAACATGATTTCTTGCAAAATGGTCCACGTTGTAGTAAATATATATTATAAATAAATAACTAAAACGGTTCAATAACTCAGGCCAACATTGGAGTATTTTAACCATAATAAATATGTTCACCAAATTGAATGTCCTCGATACTCGTACATATATAAACGTGCATTACAGTGAGCATTTGATAAAGTATGGCGTCACAGTGGGGACATCACCCCTGTCCATACTCCTGATCTCAGAGTCCATTATCTCTCTGGGCACTCCACACGGACTGTCTATCTGTCTGTCCGTCTGTCACACGTGGCTCAAAGGTTGCGGTTTCGCACCCTGGTAAGATGGATTCGAATATTTTGTCATCATACGGCTCGGGTGGCTGTAAGAATGTTTGTGACACAATTTTCCGTGAAATAAATTTCTCCACGAATCCACAGTTTTGCCAGTCCATATCCAGAATCCGGACGTGATTCCCACCACAAGACACATAAAATATTTCAACATAAACACAGAGTAGTCGGGCC
The DNA here is from genome assembly GCA_936450465.1 of Gibbula magus. NCBI lineage: Eukaryota > Metazoa > Mollusca > Gastropoda > Trochida > Trochidae > Gibbula > Gibbula magus. The sequence continues at coordinate 75,932,783 of OW388297.1, read as the reverse complement.
TGGACCTGGTGGCATTGCTGCCACAGGGGGAGCACGCCCAGGTCCGCTGCCACTCCACCCGCAGGTGCTGCTCGTAGAAGTAGCAGGCAATCACTATGGTCGCAGGGACCGTGTACAGCACAGAGAACACCCCGATCCGAATCATGAGGCGCTCGAGTTTATCAGTCTTTCCTCTGCCCTGCTGTTTGATGACATTTCTTATTCTAAAGAGGGAGACGAACCCAGCCAGGAGGAAACTCGTCCCGATGATGAGGTACACAAATAACGGAGCGAGCACAAACCCCCGCAGATTTTCAATATTCTGTCCTCCAACGTAACAAATACCTGAAATAGGGTCCCCGTCCACTGAGGACATGGCCAGTACTGCAATGCTCTTCACGGAGGGGATGAGCCAGGCAGCCAGGTGGAAGTACTGGGAGTAGCTGGCTATAGCTTCCTGGCCCCACTTGAGTCCTGCTGCCAGGAACCAGGTGAAGGACAGGATCACCCACCAAATAGAACTGGCCATCCCGAAAAAGTAGATGAGCAGGAACACGACAGTACAGACCGCGGGTCCAGTGGTCTCGTACCGGATCATCTTACCGTCACATGCCACTTGCTCGTGCCCCATGATGAGACGGATGATGTAGCCCACGCTGACCATGAAGTAGCAAGCACTCAGGAAGATGATGGGTCGTTCGGGGTACTTGAAGCGCTGCATGTCTATGAAGAAGGTACTCACTGTCATCGAGGTGGAGATACAGCACAGGATCGACCACAGACCTATCCAGAAGGTAGCAAATGTCCTCTCGTCCGGTGTGAAGTAGGGACTGTAGCAGTTGACAGCACAGTTGGGGATTCCGCCGGTAGATATTCTGTTGTAATAGCTGCTCTTGTCGTCGATTGGCACCAGAGGATCTTTACACGAACAACTGCAGTCCTTCTCAGTAGTTCTCCCGGGTCCCACAGGTATAGGGTCGGGCTGCAGCAGTACGGGCCCCTTGGGTTGCGACCCACCACTCCCTGCCCCCGTCCCTGTCCCTCCCCCAACTGTCGGGTGGCCGCTCGACGGTGGGGCCTGGGTCTGATTTTCTGTTGAATTTACGTCCATGCACAAATTATCTTTTTCTCCATACACAGGTAAATTTTCACAGTTCATTCTTTCGGGCCAGGCAAATCCGTACTGTCTCATGAGAGGGGCACAGCCTGTCTTAGCACGCTGACACACAGATCTACATGCTGGCAGCGGTTTCTTGTAGTTCGTCATGCAGATTGGCGCGTACATGGAACACAAGAAAAACTTTAAATCAGTGGAGCACTGGATTTCCACAAGAGGCCAGAACTGGTGAACTTCTAGTCCGGCTTCCTCCTGAGTCTCGTGGTTGAACTGGTTCGGCATGTAGGTGTAGTTGTAGCCGATACTCTTGCACATAGGGATGGTGATCTCTTGGCACTGGCGGGGCTGATCGGCCCCAAGAATCACAGTTAACAGAAAGGAGAAGACGAGAAACCCCAGTCCCTCACATCTCAAGGACGGGGGTCCTTTTTGATTGCCCATTATTGAGCGAGAGTATTTGATCTTGTACACTTTGTGCTGGAAGCAATAGTTCAATACGAGTCCATGTAACCTAACACATCTCGGTGTTCAGCTGAAGCACACACCAACTGGCCCTGTACATGTTATCGAATTATTCCACTGAGTGCATCCCGCGGGTCTGGCAGACTAAGTCTTGCTAAACTCGGGTTCGCTGCCTGCCTGTACTCGCACAAGTCCAAATCTTCTTAGTTTTACTGAAGTCGGATTAATTCTCGTGACACGCAAACTTGTCTACACTGTGAGCTAATGTAGAGAGTCTAAGTCCAGGTTGAAAGTATCCACTGAGAGGCAGGTAGTCAGGTAGGTAGTCAGGTAGGCAGTCAGGTAGGTAGATATCCCAGCATGAGAAGCGTTCAACTGGCTTGCTGCTCCAACACAACCCAATTTCACTCGCTCGTCTCTCAGCATCTATTTGCCGTCATGCCTCGCACTCTCATCTGCTACTTTCACAGCTCATTAGACACTCTGACAAATGACGTCACCCGTCACTCTCCCACTTCTCCTCCAATCAGATCGCGGGACGGCTCGAGCAAATTGGCGGGGCGGAGCGTAGGCGGAGCTTGATTCAGCTGTGCTGTGATTCTCCGCTGTGGCGATTCTGAAAATAAAGATATAGCTATGAGAATTGTGAAGTCTCGGTGGGAGCGGGTTTGTGTACAGAAGAGGAGTAAGTAGGAAGAGGACGACACTAGAAGCAAGTAACCTACACAGCCGTCCCAACACACCCGGGTTCATTATAAGACAGTTTGCGTGTAGGGCCACTGGCTTTCTCAAATAATGGTTTAGTCGAATAAAAGCCTGTTTGAATATCTCGGTGTGGCACCGTGACACCCATCAATGAGGTGTGTGTGCTGGGCTAAAGATTCCTTTGTTGCAGACTAAATAAAAGGGACTTTTTATTGAGCGCGGAGCACGCTGTTTGGGGCTGCTGCTTCATAGTTAGTGTTCTAATCGCGGTCCGCCAGAACGTACCGCTTTGTAGGCAACTTGTCAACGCAATGAAAGAATTATCTCGTAAAGTCACCGTGATATTTGGTGAAAAAACGCCCGCCGAAAGAGTTTAACAACTTTATCAATGCGTTACATGGTCCAAACATACACACGGATAAAGGTGGTTACCACAGGTTTACATCCAGCGAACAACCTCTCCCCCTTCGAACACTTCTCGGTGTCTCTGTCCTGTCTCTGCCCTGTGTGCGAATCATGCACCCTTTCTAAAGTGCCAGGTTGTATGTGTTTAGTTAGGAGTCGACACAATATAGCTTATGAGATATATCCTTACATCGGGTAACCCAACTGAACCATTAGAAGATACGAAACCTTTCAAAACGCGTAGTATCGTTTAAAACGGCCTTTCTTCCAACGTCCACCATGACGCTATGGAGTGGACTGAACTCGAGATTAATTTCGTTTTAATTTTTTTTAAATCCGCATTTATCGTTATATTAGGTGTTTTAAATAGAAACTATCATGATTAGATATCTTTTGTTTAGTTACTTGACAATTCTTGAAATACTAAAACGATTCTATAATTCAATAGATTTCAAAGCAAAGAGTGTAATATTTCTTCGATGCGAGTATTACCAGTTCTATCTGCCACGCTGTACACTTACTTTACTACCAGTACAATTGTAACTTTAGTACCGCATCTCCTAATTGAAATAAACCAAAAGAAATATTCTACATGTATCTTTTCAAAACAGAAAATATTTTACTCATATTGAAAAAAGCAAATCAATTCATCAAACAATATAGTAGCTTAATAATAAATAATTCACGAATCGTTCACAACACTTTACGACAAATACTAGTCAAAATGAGTATGAACCTCTAATGCTTTCAAATCAAAATCAATATAAATACACAAAACGAGGAAATAGTTAGGAAATCGTTACCGTTTCAATCACAGTTTTCCCAGCCTCTATTCCGATTGAAGAAGTATCCAATATGTCAACAGAACCAAGGCCCGAACCACTTACTTGAAATTAAAGTTCTGGCTACAGGGTTTAGCCCAGTGTGAGGCGGACCCCGTATTTAAAGCGCTTAACCCCCGCCCTGCCACGAAACCCATCGTTCAGCAAATCAGCATGTCACAGCACAAAGAAAACACTCAGGGTAAAAACAACTCACGTCAACTCATCAAAATATGAATTAGAGCTGAAACGAAATCGGATTTCTCTGTCGTGATTTACATCCGTGTGTCGTTTAAGTTGACTAACTAACCGATTCCATATTTTCACCTAATCTGCGTCTGACGTGAGCGACGTTGACGCGTGAGATGAAGTCACGTGATGTAAGAACGTCATTAGTTGCCATTGTTGCCAGTGGAACTGTGCTGCGTCTACGGGTGGGTGTGATTATGCTTATGTTTATCTACCCGTCAGTGAGTACCTCATTAGGGACGCTTGTTCCAAGGTGATTAGTCCCCCTTATTATCACCTGTCCAACGTATATCCCAAGTTTCACAGGTTCCTTTGATAACCATGTAACGGTTTGGGGGAAGCTGACGAAATTTGTCAAAAGAGGTGAGAAGAGATAGCGATTTCTCCCTCTTTTCTCAGCAGGGAGTAAAAAATCTGTTTTGTCAAACCCGTTTCTATGATAAACCTGCATCAAATTTTGCTAATTTTGTCGGCGGGGGTCCGTCATTCTGTTATGTTTGCCCTCGTCTCAAACTTAAACATTTTCCCACATCTCTCAGCGCCCCCTTCAAACGCAGAAGGCAAGCTGGGAGAAGGATTTACAACTCTCCAATATTTGCAACTTTTCTCGCGTCTAATCTCTCTCACACCGAGATCTCGTTACCGCCATTTTGTTACTACGCTATCTGAAGGCACCCTGCTGTGTTATGAGATTTTGATTGGATAAAGACTAATGGGCATGGTCACGTGACACTTTGATAAGTTCCTGTTGATAAACGAAAGACTGGAACCACTTAGAAATGCCAAAACAATTCAAATCTTTCTGATTTACTCCTCATAACAATAACAAGCAAATTAAAGCTTGGATTTCGCACCTTGATCAAATGTCGACATCTGCGTAGGGCGAAACTATATTTATAGATGGATTTACGATATTCTCCCCTTATTTGTTACAGTGTGGTGTATCCTGGAAGTATGACGAATATTCTTGCATTAAACAAACGCATACAATTTATACAAATTTATACAAATGATCTTGAACAATCCCTTTTCCTCAATAATTCAATGGTTATTTATGTACTCTAAAACTAACATTATTGAGCCTGGTGCACTCTCGTGGTGGCGAGTTGTCACAAATCGCAACTTGACGTCCACCCAGAAACAAACAAACATTTGACATAATTTCACGTAATTAGGGTTGTCAACTTGCCACACCACTCGTCGCTGTGTCGAGTTTCCCTTAACCCCGCTGCGCATGCGTAATGCCCTCTTGACCCCTGCGGATTAAATAGTTACTCGCTAACTACGTTACAACGCTTATTAGTGATGTAATCTTCCCAGTTAGTTAAACAGAAGGTTATTAGGTAATCATAACAACGGGACCAACTTGACCTGCGTGTAATGTTAGAGCTGGCGACATTGCAATAACTCGCCTCTCTGCAATAATAGACTTGTGTCAGTAATACGATTAAACTAAGTCAGGCGACAAATATAATCTAAAATTAATACGTTGCAAAGAAATTATACCTTTCACTGTAGTACTCATTGTAATTCAAACGTCTACACTAACACGAGGAGCTAACCACCATTTGTTTAGACAGCAGACAAAGGTAATTAATTATTGATTATCAAGAGGATTTAATTACTATTACATGAACATTGCAACAAGCTGTACATCATTTCATTTATTTTTCACTAATACTTAGTGTTAAACCATTCAATCCGTTCTACGCTATACTAATAATAGCAACTTTTTAAAATGCTTATCTGAAAAACGAAATTAACGAATATAGTATCGGTTTGTAATTGACGTCAAAATAATCATTAAAAAAAGAAATAAACGTATGATATAATTCCGACTATACTAAATAAAACAAGTAGGCCTACTTATAATAATGTATTATGAATTATGTGTTTTAGTTAAAGTATTGCTACATTCAATATGTAAAGCAGTCTGTTCGCCCACCTTTTTCTTTTTAGTTAGCATTGTAACGTTACTGTATAAAATAAATATAAAATGCGATATTATTCAAACCAAATACAATATGCAAGGGTTGAGATTCTTTTCTCACAATGTGAACACATGATAGAAGTTCACTAATTACACGACAAACATACTTGATAACGATTATTGGAAGTGTAGAAGCGTGATAAAGTCGTGTCACGGCTATCGCTAATGAAGGACAAGGTGTTTTAATCTCTCACACTCTCAGTGTCATCTACACTCGAGTGTTGACGGAATCCCGACACGTAAACACAATTCGTGTCTCCGGAAACTCTTATTAGTTGCCTTGTTTAATACCAGTTGAAAAGTCGCTGGCGCTTAGACCGTGGACAGCGTGCAACCATGCCCGTATGTTTAGCATGTCAACAGCGCCGTGTACAGGACAGTCCTTCTTGTGTTGACCGTGACAATACTCGAACGCTTAGGTTGGTACTATACACGACGTAAATAGTATTAAAATTAACAAACGAGTTAACTAGTATTCATTTATGTTTTAAGACAAGTGATAATCCTTTACATTTTCGTACATGTATTGGTAGACTTGCAACATCAGAACATTTACAAACTGTTCCAAAGCAAATAATTATTGATAGCTGTTTTAATATGTAAGAATTATATTTTTAAAATAACTCCAAGTTTCATGTATTAGTTGTCAAATATAATTAATTCGTTTAAATTAGGTAATAATTCATATTATGTACTCATGCAACATTTTGTCAGTGATTTAATATTTTCAAAATACCACGAGACAGCTAAACGTATGAGCGCTTCATTGCAATACCGTTCATTTTAATGCCTACACCTAACTTGTGATTCTTTCACCATACACACTAAAGGAAATAATAAACATTTAGAATATTACCTGATAAAGAGAAAACATTTAGAATATTACCCGATAAAGAGAAAACATCCACAAAACAACTCAACATTTTCACCGAGACGAAAACATCTCCAACGATTTCCTAAACAAACACGATCAGTCTGATACTTCCTCGGAAATATACCACATTCTCACGAAATTATTGATTGGAAATTACGCATCTATTTTCAGTGTCAATAGGGGGAGTATAACGACGTGGTTAAAGGAGATATCAAACACCAAGAGACGAGCTGTACGTGAAGACGGAGCCGAGCACTCACCAAGACAGCGTATACGTTATCCTCTGTATAGACTACACCGTGTACAGCATGTACATCTACTCCGGCGGACTGTCACGGCTAGGCTAGCTCATCGCCTCGCACACACACCTGAACTCCTCCAGTTAGCGTCTTCCGATCAGTAACTGTTCAATACGCCTGGGGAGGTCTCTCTCTATGTTCTGTGTAGGCACTATGTGGTGTATGTAAGTAAGCTGGACCCACGCGCGTATCTATCTTATCTAGATCATGGCTAGTTCCAGTCCAGGACAGTTTCAAGTGTGGACCACAGATAACGCTCTTACGTAATTTCCACCGTTGGTGGTCAGTTGTAGTCCATACAAGCTGGTCAGATATTTTATTCAAATTAATGCTAATTGTTTATCTTGGTAATTCTTTTTAAATCTCAGGATTCTTAATTGGCGGTGAGTACAGACGACTCTCTTAAATGTTACAATGGACATTTACATTAATATTTAGTTTTGAGATGTGTTTTACTGTTTGAGCCGTTGCTTTACAATAAAAAATATATAACAGTTTTATACGTGCAATCACAGTGACACAAGGACCTTTTCTTGTGTGTGATGTATAGCAATACGACGTTGTATCTTCAGTCTATATAATTCAACAATGTATGTTTAAACTTTTTAGAAGAAACCTCTATGTACGACGATGCATTATCTATATACAAATTACTAGATAATCAAGTAGATTATATCATATTGATGTTTTGGTCAGTTAGTAGATCAATACGCCTGTGTATCGGGTTTCATTCAAAGATTGATGCGACCTGGTCTATTTTACGAAATTTAACGAAATTCATGGACATAATAACGTTTCTGTGAATTTACGCTATTAACACTCATCTAGATACGAACCTAGGCAGTATGTGAAATCATAAATGGAATGTATTATAACCATGCGAAGTAATGTATCAATGGGAATTTCAAATTCCTCACTTCATATCGAATACTATACCCCAGTTCCTTTAGATTTTAGAATGTCCCTCCTCATTTCCAGTGGATGGCGCCTCAATGATATTAGTTGATATTTATGTTAATCGATACATCACTTGTAATTCAACACAGTGTTTACTATGCTTTAGTCTTACACTTCAACTGTAAAAAAAAGAGTGTCTTTTATTTCAATATGACGTGATGCTATCTACATGTACATGATGGTTTAAAGGGGGAGCCCTATTGTTTTAGATGGGAAAAACACAAATATTACCCCGAAAGAATCCTCTCTTTAATATACTGATCATACTATACTTGATAAATATAAACGCTGCGTGCAACTTCACGTGTTTCTCCACTGCACTATATATAAGAACACTACCTCTGAACTATCTGCTGAAACGTACCAGATGCATATCAAATTCCGAATACAGAAATAATTCGTCGCATGAACGCCACAGATATAAAAACACCTACAGAGATTAAGCAGAATGTCTTGCTACGTCGATAGTATTAGAGTCCTATATCCGAGCTCCGAATCGTGCATGCCATCTTCATTACTGATATTACTATGTGTCAAGTATGCAGGTATCAAGTGACAAGGTGCTGACAGCTCCTCACAGCGACGATCAACCTCGTATTAGTAAACACGGGCTAGGTACTGAATTACTCCGCTCCATATTCTTGAGACACGGGGGGATGAGAGATATTACAAACTCAAGAGCTAGTTGAGAACGGGGATATGGAAAGTAAGAAGGCGTTGATTTAAAGTAGAATATGCAGTAATTATGACAACATTTCAGATTCTGTGAAGTGCTGCAAACCTACATCGCGATGCACCCCTTGATATGGTGTACTTAAAAAGACATTTTCTTCGCGAAATCGTGGGATTACATTTGACATCGAGTGTTTTTTTGACGAACGGCATATCTGGAAAGATGTTCATTCTGACACGTGGTAAACTATGATATATTGAGACAGACATCAATCTAATCCGCTCTCAACATATGTGTGTGGAATTATAACCTGCGAACTGTTTTGGTAACGAAATGTTATTATGTAATGGAATCATTCTAACAAGACCCAAGTAGTCTATGACATGGATATTTCATGTGTGAAATTATATTACACCTGCGAAATAGTTTGGTAACGAGATGTAATGGAACCATTCTAATAAGACCCTAATAGTCAATGACATAGTCATTTCATGTGTGAACTTGTATCACACCTGCTAAATATTTTGGTAACGAATTGCTATTGAACGAAATGTAGCAAGACTCAAATAGTCTATTGAATGAACATTTTAAAACAATAGTAATATATTTCTCTTGTAATTAGTTTATTAATGGAGTTACGAGGACGTTAACCTACTTACATTAAACTCAAAATAGTGCTACTTTTAAAAACATCATTTAAAGAAGTTTAAAAATGATATTTCGAGCTAACAATTAGAAGCAATGCGTAACTGTCCAATATTAATGGAGCGAGAGAACAATAGGGTGACGTCACAAGTATAATTTAAATTAGTAAGGTAATTGGACTCACATCATTTCTTTGTTTGTAAGATGAGGACATACACATTCTATGAATTTACAAAATCGTTTTTGTATCGAGATGCAACGTTACATTGTAGGTGGTACTAGGTACTACCACCATTATCAAGCAAGTGATATTGCAACATATATTACATACTTTTAGTTGAAGTTGGCGATGCCGGTGAACATGAAGTTTATCAAGGTGTGAATATCGGCAGAGAATAAACGCAGTTTCTAATTGATGTTAACTCAACAATTGGCATATGTTGATTGAAACATCAAGTCTTCAATAAGCACTTTCCATATCGTCTGTCCCTAATTACTCTAGATACAGGCAGACACTGTAACGCTAATTTCAATTTAAGGCGATAAAGAATGATAAGAATTGTTATTGAAGTCCACCAACAGTTTGTAACAGTTACGTCAGCTATGTAAACTACTCCAGATACAATCTTCAAGCGGTGTCCTTCCTAGAGAGAAAATTCTTCTTCAGTTTAGCAGGTGTGATATTTCAAACTTTCGGTTGTTCGAACAACAAGCGTGGCCGAACAATTATGACGTCATAATGATAAGGAAAGGTCACAGGGTCAATGATGAATATATAAATTCATTCATAACTAACATAAATGGTAATAGTTTAATTGAGATATATGTGATAGTTTCCCTTTGTAATTGGTAGGTTAAAGCTATTGAATAAATACATCACTATTTAAAAGCAAATTTGAACAATCTCCACAATATATTGTATAATTTATAAGCTAAATTGATCTTATTTATAAACATACTAATTGGTTACCGAATATTGATACTAATACTCGACCGAGCATCGTAATTTAAGAATTGTTATGGATACCGAAAAAGTTTTATGAGTGAATTATCGCCGTGTAACATTTTTCAGAATAACGTTTTCATATCCTAACTAATTCTAAATTCCTTAACTAAGAAGAATATACTTATTTTCCAATACGATAAATTCATTCACAGATTGAAATTGTCATACACTATTTCTATAAAACGAAGGCCTTTTTATGATAGCAATGTTAATTCAAGACCCAGTCATATTTCTAGTTAGCCATATCTTGAAATGTGACACATTATAGCAACATTTCCTGTTATTCAACACGCTAAGCCAGAGACAAGGTGCTATATTGACTCCCTACTTGTTGTATATTAGTCGGCAACGTGTTAACCGGTAATCACACACTATTTATTGCATGTGACAGTGTCCAAACACTTTACGACTTACCACAAGGAGAAGGTGTATTTGGACATACTTATCTCTTGACCAGCACTTAATCCACACACCAATCTCTCACACGTTATTACCATGCCCATGTAACTAGTTGGAGAGGAAGGGGAGTGGGTTATAACCAAACCTTGCAAATTTGGTGCTGATTATTTTTTTTACATTCTTCCATTGTTTGATTTAATTTTATTACATAATTTATGTTGCCTTGGGTAAAACGATTTACAAAGCAATGCGTACTTATACTCCGTGATTTGAAACTCGATACAAATGTGGTGCATATATTATGTTATATGAAATTAAATCAAATTTAGTATCAGCATCTTAGAAGTATACCAAATGGCCATTGCATTGTCGACTCGTTATATGTAAAAGACAAGAGGCTTTTATAGAAAATAGATCGACAGACAGACGGACAGACATAATTATTATATTTAAGTGTCACATGAAATGTTACAAGTAAAATATCAATTGTAAAACATAGAATATAACACATGAAGATAACGGTGCTAGTATCTGCATCGTCACATTCATAGCAATAAAGAGGTTAACTATCCAAAGAACGTGTTCTTATTCAAATCAACAAAGGTGTCCGATAGAGAACATATAAGTTGATATGCATATTGTTTCGTAATTATAACAATTCCAACTTCTAAACTTCTCTACTGCCTCTCATAGAGGAATGTCTTTCATACAAGCATTGCAGTAGAGAAGCGATGATGAAGATTTTCACGTTTTGTAAAATAATATTATTTTAGTTGGAAATGCCTTGTTCTCGTATTTGAGGACGCAGCGTGCTATTGGTGGTGACAGGCGATCTGATAATGAGGGGAATACAATTAGACGCTCTCCCCCCATCACTAATCAGCTGACTCTTCACTTTGCTGACTCATCGCATAATCCAATACATTTCAGAACTGACCAGTCACGTGATCACATCTGATTAATACTTTCAGACACACGTATTAAAAGACTAAGTCTTGTCTTTGGATATTTAAGTTTGGGAGAAAATAATTTTGATATTATTTTGTTAAATGGTGATTTATTTCTTGCTTTGTATTACCGTTATTTCCATGCGAATCGGAAGCAATGCTTCGTATTGAATTGTTCAATACTTTTGTAATTATTTTCCATCTTCCTTTTGGAAAATTCAAATATATATTAATAATTTGTTAAAAATTCGTTTATGTCTTTATTGTTTCGGTTTTTCTCAATCTTACACATTTCAAAAGGGATAAACTATGTTAACAAATTTTATACTCTAATTTCGATACCAATTGTCAAAAAAATTAAATAAATAAAAATAAAGTATGTATTAAGATGTGTTTCAATGCTTAAAAGTCACTTAATACGTATATATAGTAGGAGTGATATATTTGATAAATTAGTTCAACATATTAATTCACATTTTGAAAAAAAAATGAAAAATAAAATATTAATTCTAAAATTCAAAATAAGTTGTTTTTATATCATAGGACGTGATAAATTTGTCAAATTCTGTCTGCAGAACATAAAAATATTATTACCGAGAGACAATCCTAGCAGCAAAATTTAGAAAAAAAATCAAAGTTTGTACAGTGAAAATCACATTTGCCATAAGATATAATCGATAGGGCGACGGTGGCGAAGTGACCCTTTTTATCCCTAACAGCAGACCAATTAAAATCCCTGAGAAGGATGGCAGCAATTCGAACTCTTCTCTAACACAAGAACGCCACGCGTCGCCCTGAGGGGTCGGTGACACCACTGACAGCACTCTCTCTCTCCCTCTCCCTCTCTCTCTCTCTCTCTCTCTCTCTCTCTCTCTCTCTCTCTCTCTCTCTCTCTCTCTCTCTCTCTCTCTCTCTCTCTCTCTCTCTCTCTCTCTCCCTCTCTGTCTCTCTCTCTCCCTCTCTCCCTCCCTCTCTCTCTCTCTCTCTCTCTCTCTCTCTCTCTCTCTCTCTCTCTCTCTCCCTCCCTCTCTCCCTCCCTCTCCCTCTCTCTCTCTCCCCACAGTGTGCCACGTTTCTCTTTAACACTAGGTTTAGGCTAAAGTCCCCGAAATAAGACTGAAAGCAGTTTGTGAAATAAGCTTGTCATTTTGTAAAATTCAAAGGCAGAATTGAAGAAGAACCACGAAAAGTTACTCGTACACTTAGTTCATACACTGCTGAAAGTAAAAGTTTACTTCTTGACATTTCATAAGTAATAAGATTGAAGGATACTTAGAAATACTTCATTTCAGACGTTCAAACCCATAGTAATCTAGACTTGCCAAAGTTTCTAGACTGTAGATGGTTCCTCTACTCTAGGGTATTGATGACAGACTGGCTTGGGCGTTCCCTTGATTAATTGACACGAGATAGTCTAACCGTATATTATAATGCACATCTATCAACAAAAATATTTGAAAAGTTATTGTTTAAAAGTTCAGTAATGTGTGTGTTTTCTGACTGTCAGAGCTTATTGCAGATGCGCTTATCATGTTTAAGTCTTAAGTAGTGCAATATACAAACATTACATCATAAAATAATTATGATATGTTTTATGATGTCATAATTATGATTAACAATATAGTATTAACAGGGGCAGCTTTAAACATATATATAACTGTTGATATTGTGTGTGTTTGTTTTCCATTTCAATTTACACATAACATTAAATGAAATGTTCGTATCACTGCGATTTGGTTCATTGTAACACAAGTTAATGTACACATCATAATCAAGGTGAAGAAGAAGAAGAAGAAGAAGAAGAAGAATAATATTTGATTTGCGTGTCACAATACTAATATGGACATATAAAACATGATTATAAAAACAGCATCCAGACCTCAGGCTTACGAGACACGATTTCCTTACAAGATATCAAATTCATACAAGAATTTTAAAAAAACGTACGATATATCAAGCCGTTTATGTTATCTATCTAGAGAGAACTAACGCTAAGTGTTCAAGCACTTGTACTGGAGATCGAGACTATGAGATTTACATAGACAGATTGACATAATTGAGAAACAGAATATATTCAATACAGAAAAACATTAACATTATTGAAATCTAAAAAATGTAATTTAAAGAAACTCATTGACATTATTGATACATAGATTATGTGATGAACATTATTTTTATATGTGATTTGCAGAAGAATTTTTTTTATTGATATATGTGATTTGAAGAAAAAATTAACATTATTGAAATCTAAAATATGTAATTTAAAGAAACTCATTGACATTATAGATACATAAATTATGTGATTTACAGAACATTATATATGTGATTTGCAGAAAAAAATTAACATTATTTTATATATGTGATTTGAAGAAAAAATTAGCATTATTTATATATGTGATTTGCAGAAAAAATAAACTTTATTGAGTTCAAAGTTCTCAAAGAAATGTTCACGTCCCATAAGCAATACGTAATTTACGATAAATATTGGTCAGTTATAAAGGAATATTAGTCATTACCGTTCTAAAAAATCATTTTCTTTTCTGAGCAGGTGCACTGTTATCGTTTAACTGACAACGATAACGGTTTTTATTTCTTTGTATTTAGAGAGGAAAAGAAGAAAATTCTCTCTGAGATCCTAGATAATTCCAGGATGGAAAATCTTAATTTTATGCTTGGGTGACGCAGTAGAAACGAATTTTTATTTGAATCAAAATAGGATAATAATTGTACTTGTAATGCGTTTAATGAAGTGTACGGGGAAAATCCCCTCCCCTCGTTTCTTATTTCCGTCGTGTTCACCCCCGGGGCCAAACAGGCTGACCGACGCTAGTCGATCTGATGACCATAATGCAATTCCAGGCTCAACCATGACTCAGAGACACTCAATGTGAGGTCACTCGACAAGTGACATGGGAGTCACCTCCCCTTACTGTCCACCACTAAATACTGTCACCAGGGGGCGCTCCAACTCCCAGAGCGGTCGCCATCTTTCAATATTCATGTTGAGAGGGTGAGGGTGCCTCGTATTGGGACTATAATGCTCTGTTAGCTACAGATTTTTTTGACGACTTGAACGAGATTAGCGAGAATGAGAACAATGCTGTGATTTGCTTTAGTTTCGCCTGTCAATTCGCACTTGCTTCAAGTGTATAAGCCCCACTGACAAAATACGATCCAACTTTATGAAAGTTACAAAGTCGACGCTTATCATCTAAAACCATTTAGCATATGGTGTATAGGTGAAGTTAACCGTCTAACAGAACCAGTCTCGGAAATCTAGGAAAACATAAACTTAATGTAGATGTTCAAACCAGAAAACAGAGGGGGTAATTCTTCATTGCGACAGGGAACACGACAACCCGGTTCATTCCTTTTGGAATACATATGTTTAAACCACACTGATGAGGCAAACGGATATATTTAACAGGCATTCTAATGGTATGGGGTGACAAGATCAACTGAACTGTTTTACAACAATGACCAAATCTGCGTCTTGCTTTTGATAAGTCGTTAATTCGAAGTAAAGCTGTCCATCACGTATTTGTTTCTTAACACTAAAATGATAATAACAGTATTACTTCAAATGAAACGTGTTGAAAACATTTATTACTTACGCCCTGATGATAAACATATCATATTGCAGGCTTATTAAATCACGAACACATTTAATTAATTAAAACAAAAAGTATCACAGTTACAAATTAAATTTGTTTTAATTTTAATATTCAAATTGTAAAACAACTTCGCTTCAGGACATTCTGATTTCAAAACGTATATCTTAAGGTAAACGATTGCCTCACTAAAAACTTTTATTTTATACTTGTTTAAGATTTTCAGGGATTAGTATTTGAGCCACGTTGAATACATTACGAGCTTGATACTTCTACAATAGCACAATCAGAGTGACTAAAGCAGTGAGACATCACAGTGAGACATCACAGTGAGACATCACAGTGAGACATCTCCATCCTAGCTTATTAGTCCTATAGGTGACTCAGTACACAGCTTAAAGCACGATGCATGTGTAGTCAAATATTGGACAGTTTTTCTTTAATCATTCTGTATAATATTCACGTTAGAAAACAAGATTTTTCAACCGAGTCCCTATATAGATACAAATCCGAGACCATGCAGTCTATAAACTGCAACTATGAAATTGTTGCCCGTTTTGTTGCAATAAGCCCTGATCATCACTAAGTAGCAGTTATCGATATCGAACTAAAAGTATCTAAATATGAAACATAAACTTTGGTTCAACAACAACCACATACAAATGATGCGAAAAGTTTTATGATTTGCACATAACCAGATGTTGAAATTAGGGTCTCCATTTTTATAATAAATTTATTTATGATCATTAGCTTGCTATCGTGAGGCGACAGTCTGTCCATATTACAATGAATACATCTCTTAATTCCTGTAAAAAAAACTCTTCAGGCGGTTGGTATGGCATTAACCCAGGAACATAAAGTATGCACAGATATGAATAAATTAATTTGGCGAGGTTTTCGTGTAATCACTCTAACTAGAGTCTGTGCATTAAGAAATATGCTAAATTCTACGACATTCATTCCGTTCAAATGAAAAATTCATATCGAATGATTATCAATTATCAGCGAATTTGCATGTGCGTCAAATTAAGTTAGTGCATTTCTTCAGAACGAGGTCCTCTCAAGCCGAACACGTCTATTTGATTACCGCTAAAAAACACATCCAGAACGTGTGCGCTACAATGAACTGGAACCAGTTTAAATGCTCCCACTCTCAGCGGCGCATGATGGTGTTAACAGACGCGCGAACTTCGTATGAACAATGTCTTGAAATGCTAACACTTGTTTATTAATTATTCATAATTATGATAAGGTTTTGATAGAAATGTAAACACACTCTCGTTTATTACTGCTTTACGAGGTTCAATAGTTGAATGAACCGACAAGTTAGCGGAAGTAGTATTAGCCCACCGGAAGTAATTTCATAACATACGATTAGATTGGATCGGTGGTTAACACGACAGATAAGCACTCCATTATCAGTTTTAATCAGAGGCATTGGTTTGATAAGTAAACTTACAACATTTAAAGTAACAATAATTTGAAGACTTTTCTTGATATGTCCAGTCGTAATCCTTATCGTATGTCATAACGATGTTGTTTAGACATTCCGAATTCATCAAACAAAGTTTTGATATTAAGAAATATATGTTCACAATTCAAATCGTTCTTTGGGATCAAAGGTAAGAACATAGGGTAAATTGTATAAAACGAAGACTTATATACAGTCAAATATTATAGTGATACATGTCAAAATATCGTACCATGAACTTGATTACGCAGAAAATGAAGTGCAAGTTGATTTAAACACACATTAATGAATCTTTAACTATCATATTGGACATGTACAGTTTGTTCTGGGCTTCCTAATTCCATTCCTAATGCGATGAAACTCCCAAGTTGAGATACATGTAGATCTGTCCACGGCGGCGAGTCGAGAGGTAATTGTTTAGAAAGAAGATGTTAATGTTGACGAAGGGGGGTCGGTGGGAGGGAAGGGGTGGCGTTGTCCCTCCCCTTGGTTACCAGCGCCTTAACCCCCGTGTTATAAGGGAGAGGGGACTGCATTACTCACAGGCCACATATGCTAAGGAGCGTGCATGCAGTCTCACGTGCACTCTCCTGCATGCTGATTGAAACACGCGTGTCGTGTCTTCATCGTGTTGTGAACGATGATACCAACGACTTATGGGCACAGACAAAAGGTTGGGTTCATACACCAGTGTCTGTATGTTTTGATTATGTGGTGGTCATCATATGCTCTCATTTCTCTTATAACACGGATTTAAAGATCTGCTATTTATATTTTCCCAAACAAAAACGCTTTGTGTTGTCAATCATGTAAACGTGCCAATATTAAGAATAAAACAGGAGAAAAATCTCCAGCAATATGGCTGTCCGGTGTGCAAACCTATCCCTCCACCCCTGTGAGTGGTCCCTGATTTGTGCGATGACAACATAATTGGCGACAAATTTGTCACCAGAGAGCGCGGTGATTATCCCCCCTTGACCTCCCCTGTATAACGTGGAGCGAAGCGCGCCTTGGAGTTGGTGCATTGTACGGGACCAGTGAAGTATATGCGAGACTGCTCGTCCGACCGGGCTCGGTTCAGGAGCGACTACTAATCGAAGTAATACCACATAATCACCACTAATGCCAGAAATTAGGTTGCTGGCACTGCATTAGAGGCTGGACAGAAACACAGATGCTTCTGATAGGCGGTCGGCATAGTTTAGTTATGGTCCGTCTCCTGCCACTGGAAGCGCGGTTCTGGTTGGTTCGGTGAGCGCTTCCCTACACGGCAAGTTTACCCTCCGTGGTGAGCGCTTCACACCGACATCTGGGCGGACAAATCGCCGCTCAGCCTTATTTGTCGAACTAGGGTTAATTAGTGCGGGGCTTGTGTAATTCTGCCAGATTCGCTCCTGAGTCTGCTGGTGTCACCATCTGCCAAATCTCCGCTCCAGACTTTTTTGCCCTTCGAAAAAAACAGCGAAATGCATGTAGGGGTTGAATTCGACGTGCTCTGGGAGAGAGGGAGCACTACATCACAGTGACGCGAAGAACGCTGGGCTGTGATGGAGGGGGGAGGGAGGAGTCGGTGACGGTACGACGTCGCGCACATGTGAAGACAAATCTATCAATGCGCTCAAGAAAACACTTGGATGTTTCCCCGGGTTGAGATAGAATGTACGCTCATTTTAATTATGATTACTTCAAATAACTTCGTGTCCTCCTTTATTACGTTATTACCACGTGTCAAAATCACGCCATTTTTTCCTGAAAACAATACGCCCAAAGGATCCTTAATATATTGTTCGAAGATGCAATAATTTTGCGACAAAATTTGTTTTCAGAAAGATACCATGTCTGTCGATCGATGCTGGTCGCATAAATGAGAAACTATCCTGTAATAATTGACTTGTGCCCGCACAAGCATGAAAAGACTCCTGGCATGTCGCAGAATTACAGATGAAAAGCCGCCCCCCTGCAGCCAGGCTATACTGGTCTTGTAATCTGAAATCCTAATTAATAATCAGGAAGACGCGGTGTTCCTGTTCACCTTTGAGGTAGCTGAGCTTTATTTCTCTTGATGGCAGCAATTTTATGACAATTTTCTAATAACGAAAACCACAGGATAGGTCAAGGTCGAATCGTTAGTGGAGATATCTCGCGGGAGAGAGCGAGAAGTTGTCCTGATGAACTATGTGCGAATATGCATTGAAAGTGCCAATTAAATCATCAATAACATCCGTGGAGTTTACACAAATCCTTCAATTTACGCTTCCAATGTGAAGTCTCCGGGGGCTTTTTGAAAACCCAATAAATCCACAAATAGTTTGAACGTTAAACTATGACGCTGAGGCTTACAGTGGCGGGGAGGGATGAGATAATCCATACAGTCGATACTGTCTACATTGACGAGGTAATGGAACGAGATGTGCAGATAATAACCATACAAGGCTATATTGCCAGTACATTAGTTGCCCATTATACCACGTCCTGCTCCGGGATTTACTTAGAGCTAGAAGACAAGCACACACTGTACAGGTGCTGCTTGGAGGTCCCGTGTTGTCCTCTCACATGGAAACGATGGTTATGTTTCCTACCATCAATGGAATAAAGGGGGGCAGTTGGTAGTGTTGCCCGAATCTTAGTGACTGGAGGAACATACATAGATTAGATAGAAATATTGCTGGGGAGGGGGCACCAGAAGGTTTCATCCAACTTACATTTTTCAAAACAGGGAGGTCGCTTTGGATTGATAATCAAATCAAACAGTGATTTTCATTTAATGTAATATATATCGCGTGGTCTAAGACTATTCAACACTTCCTAATGGCCTCTTACACATCAACCATACAGGAATGAAATACATGGTGACTTTTTGGCAACATTACATATGGTGTTACATGATTGTAACCCGGATATCTAACAGTGGTGGCGTGTCCGTAGGATGTCCTCTTTCTGGTGTACACATGTTCTCGTGTTACTGTACAGTACGGCGGCATCACGGCAGATCTGATCAATACAAGTAACGTAGGTTTTATTTGAATACAAGTTCACATGATAACACTTTGTTGGAACACGTCCTCTCAGATGGTCCACCAGTGGTTTCCTTATACCACACCTCTCTCCCTCCCCATGTCAACGACTTCACAACTTGGAAGTTATCTTCAAATATCGACTCAGTCCCGCGCCCCGGGCACCTGCATGCGTCCAAGACCGAGAACTCTATCTGATTGGCTGATGGGATTCTGCCGTGTCCTCAGCTTGTAGAGCCCTAAAGGGCTTGTTCCCAACTAACTGGATAAAGCATTACACAGGTCTAAGTGAAATCAATATAGGCCTTCATTAGTAGTTTTCTGCTTCATGATGCCAGGCCCGGGGGTGCTCGTCTCCACGCTCATGCAAACGCTAATACACACTCCACTGCTAAGATAGAGCAGCACACGCCGCTCAAATCCGCACAAGTGATTTCGCGCATGAGCAGGCCCTACCTGCAGTCATCGATTGTATATAAGGCAGATGAGCCTGCAATCGTGTCTAAACTTCATCAGGGTACAGTCACACCTCCAGGGGAGAAGAGATGGAACTTCTGAAAGACTGACTCTGCCTTGATGAAGAAGACGCTCCACTGCAGACATGCTCGGCAGAGATATCAGTTTTAGGTTATAAGACTTCTTTGATAACTCTGAGCGTGATCTGGCAATCTTACATCATTGCTTTGTGGGTGCTCATAATGTCGGATGTCAAACGGGAGGCTCATTGTAAACACTTGCTCTGTTGACCAAGGGCAGATAACTCTTGATGATTGGCCTCGAGAGTGATTGACAACATGGTTGCAAAGCGTGCTGGCAGGGTGGGGGAGGTCGACGAGGATATACCCCGGTGACGCGGCAGGATCCGGGTCAAGTTATAATCTATATTACCTCGCTCTCACAGGAAATCGCCTTGTCAGCGTAACACGTTCATTGATTGACTTCGCGCATCGGTGAAATCCGTAAACGTTGAGTCTGGTACAACAGAATATTTGCACGATAACAAACGATTTAATTGAAAGGTTAGATGAAATGTGTTGCCTTAAATATCACTTGTGTTGGGGTCATCATGACATTTCTTTGGAACCATATAGCTACTGTGACGATGTCCAAAATGTCAACTTTCAGGGCAAAGCCGTCGGTTGTAAGAGTTGACCGCTTGATTGGTGATTTTTAAAAAAACATCTCCAGACCTGAACTACATAGAAAGTTTCCATACAGATCCAGATAATGAGTTAAATAAATATTTAGTTCTATAGTTTTCTGGCGATGTTTAGCTTAGTTTGATTTATTTGCAACGTCAGTTATAAGACCACATTACGCTCCAGTCCACCAACCACGGCGGTTGGTGGTACCATAAATCACCACTGAACTGTGTTTACAAACACGACACTGAAATATACGGATGTGGGAATCAAGCCGTACCATAACGGCGATACATCACTCCGCATAGTCGCAGTCAGACGTTCAGCCAAAAACTCGCCGTAAATCATACGCTCGGGTTATTCCGTACATTTACGGCTGTTTTCTGACATTGACGGACAAGCCCGAACGCTCTTCTGCCACCTGTCGGCAGCCATGTCAGCTAATAAGCAAAGAGCACATCGCAGCGTTGCTAACAAGAAGTTTACAGTCAGGGCTCGAACGAACAGGTGTGCCTTTAGTCAGTGTAGATATGTTCATGTAGGTACTCGAGCTTTCTCGACCTGCCCAGGTATTGTTGCTTTGTAATAGTTTGATATGGGTATTACCTTTATAATTGAGTCGACCTCATTTTAGTTTGTGAATTTGAAATATTTCAGACGCCATTTAATTTTTTAACAAGACCATCTTTTATGGTCTCTGGTTTAACTATGGACCTGTTAAGAGTTAATTACGACTTATAACCGATGAGCCCGTTTAATGAGAGATATCTCAATACGTATTTTCGCTTGTCAAAATATATATCATCTGAGTTCTGACACGGCCACATTCCAATTACTTAAGAAATATGCGCATTAATGGTTTCTAATTAGCGTTGCCAACTTTGCTTTCTCTCCAAGTCTCACTACCGCCAATCCCGGCTTCAGACCTCCCTCCCCATCAGTCGTGTCACGTGACACGTTATTTAGTGGAGTCCACGGAAGAAATTAGTCCCGGAGTCCATTAATTCACCATCGAGAAGAGCGTTATTGAAGACGGGGCCAGTAATGACGGCCATGTCATTTGGGTTACAAAGAGGGTTTAGGCGGTAATTGTTGAACTAATCAACGGGGAGGAGCAGGCGGGAGCAGACGACTTTTAAAAACAGGGAAATTGAAGGCAGAATTGGCATGGAGCGACTGTAATTCTATGAGCTACAAACAAAACAGCCTTTTTACATGCGGCCGGACCGTTAGTCATCAGACAGTTGGGAAGGGAAGGAGGCGGTCCTGTCATTGGGCGATGATTCGGCTATGAGCGGACAGGAAATGGGGAGGCCGACACGGCAACTGCACGGCCAGCGGGATGACAATGGTATTGTCGTGTTGCCTGCGACGGAACCGTGTCGGAATCTACTGTGCCTGGCCGACGGTCCGACTCCATTAACCATCAGCCGTGTAGAACAACCTTGTTCGTAGGAAATGCATTAGTGCTCATGTTTTGTGCCTTTATTCTTCCCGAAAACACCTCTACAAGTTTCACGTCAAAGGAAAGTTTGATTAAATCCTGAGAAAGTCAGAAGAGAACCCCTCGGAATCACCAACGCGCCGTCCCTGTATCGCTGTTCTACACTACACGCCTGTCCCTCTCCATCAATGGTCAACCCGCTTGGAAAATAAGACTAGATAATTCTGACCAAAAAATACAATTAAATAAATTCATAAAATATATGAAAAAAAATATAAAAAATTTATGTCTGATTCTGAAATTCTGAAAAGATCAGATCGTGAGGTATTTTCAATATTTGATAAAATTCGTAAACATCTTATGAAATTCCATATTTACTCAAATCCTATCTTTATTTGATATAGGTTATACTACATTATGAATAACACAAATCGAGATTCCTTGAGAACATATTTAGTTAACTGTTGATATAATGGGGGTTTATTTAAAAAATGATATAAGATTTATATCCTGTTCTACAAATTACTTTTTTTTTATATCTGACGATAACCTTCTGAGAAATCCGTATTGAGTATTACTGACTGCGGTCCTTTGATTTAAATGATTACTTATTTTATAAATTCCAATACTGGAAGAATAGTTAGGGAAAAATTTTACATTTTGAAATTCATTTAATCATTGACACACTGATAAAATATCAATCAATGTCTCTAACTTATTTGTCCATTATATCGTTAAAAGTTAATTAGAGAAGAATAACTGGTTGTGACATTTGCGTCATATCATATGACTGACTGCCTCATACTCGTATCACACTGGGAACAATGGAATATTATCGTAACAAATACTGGATGTAATACAAAGATTTCATTGAATACACTTTCAAAGTGTGTCATATATCTCGAACCTTTAGTGATTTGTATCCTAATTTTATAACTCGTTTTCTTCTTCCAAATTACCTTCCAGGTTTTTCAATAATATTTCACTGTAATTAATTTTTAATTGAAACAGAAAATAACGTTAATCTAATTTAATCAAAATTTATGACTCTAAATACACGATACATTATTTGTTTTATTCGTTGTCAGTTTGGTCTCAAATTCATATTACCTTTATATATATACATATATATATATATATATATATATATATATATATATATATATATATATATATATATATAATGTAATCGTGCGAAAATGATTTAAGGCGTATACTTAATATCTGGAAAATATGAATTTTACACATCCATACCTAATTTATTGGACATAAAGAGAAATTGGATTTTAAAATTTTAAATTGTCAGGGGGTTTATAAGTCAGGGTGCTTCAGATTACACAGAGTTTTAAATTGCAAACTAGACGATGAAACCTTTTTGCTCAAATGTAAACCACAAGGAGTATCCTTGACTGATGACTAAACGCCTCTATATATATCCCCAGATCATTTTAGTAAATTGATGTTCAATATAAATGCATATATTATAATGATGATCACCATCCCAGGTGGTAACATCACTCTCCTGTACACACGCCACCCCTCCTGACTGACTGTTTACTCCTGACTGACTGTTTACACCCCGTTAACTGATCTACATCACACGAGTAACAAGCAGAGCACATCCGGGGACAGACAGACCATACGGGAGAACACAGCCTCCGACCTACAGCTCCAGCTGTTTTCCATGCAGGCTGATTACTGAGCTTTCCATATAAAGCAACGAGCAATTAAATATCCGAGGACAAATTATTTGCAAATTATTACTTTCATAGCATCTGCGTTTAATGTTTGGTTTATCTGTCAAGACCTGTGAGTCGTAAGTTTAAATTTCATTTCCAATTAGAAGGGCAAGGAGGCCGTCGTATACTGAGAAGGATATATCCACTGAATTGAAAGGCCACCCGCAAACAAACTTCATTTACATAAAACTGAAGGAAAAAGCCCGCATGCATGTTCTTTAATGATACGTCTGACGACGTGATGCACAATAGCTGACACTGTTTCTAATTACACCACCAAGCACCGCCCCAGTAACCGAGTCACCGACAGACACAAACTCTTATGTATATGTCCTTACGTCAATGTGGCACTGCTAGACTTGTAATTTAAGGAAAATATCGTTTTGTTCCGGATGTTGATGATACAAAGGAATCGTGAAGCAAAACTTGCAGGTTTTCTGTGAGCTGGTTGTACTGAGGGCTATACATGGCGCCAACATTTCGCCGTACACAAATACACACCTTTAGGTGTTCACGTTCGTGCTCATGTTTTTGTGTGGTCAAGAGAATTTTGACGCATGTCTTTGTTTTACTCGTATTAGCTGTCGCCATAAGGCCAAGTTGAAATTAGATATGTCGTTTTTTGATAGCCAAATATAAACAGCGATGTTGGTGACATAAAATATTTATAGATCGAGGATTGCCTGTATTTACTTCCTCTAAATTGGTATGAATACGTTTTTGGAATTTTTGGACGAACTGAAATTAAATGTGCGACTCCAAAATTAAAATTTTGAGGATATCAATAACATATATAAGTGGGATATATGAATTATAATTCTGCAAACTTATGGTATAGTTACCAATATAAACTAACTAGTTTTAATACTAACTTAATTTCATCTTCAAGTCTGGTTATGTTGAATATGCTTCTCCTCACACAGCAATTTAAACATTGAATTGTTCCCTGATGCTTAACGAGCCTTACTCGGCTTATATACAATAGGCTGTCTTTTCTTTTTATGCCATTATCAATGTTGGGCTTGCTGATTAAACATCTCGTCACACTTTCGTAATATCGTGATTTTGTTGTCAGCGAATCAAAAATGACAGAAAAGAGATAAAAAGAAACACAACGAAATACAGCAAAAAAAACCACAGAAAATATGAAATCAATTAGTGAGTCTCTTCGCGACATATTTTCATTTTGTCTGTTCATTGAATAATGCTATAAGGACCTCGGCAACATCAAAGAGTTCCATGAAAGGAACCCCACGTCAATTCATTCTCGAACGCAGATAGCTCCCCGAAGACAACTGTCACCTTTAATTAAACCCCGGTAACGCTCTTGACAGGTAAACGCGCCGTCTCAATACTTAACAATCTCCTTTCAGAAGGACGAAGTAATATTAATTTATTGTGAATTTGTCCAATATTTCAAATTACTAAAATGACTTGATTGCACAGCAGATATTTTGCTGATGCTACCCTGCTGGTTTTGTGATGCCGGAATCTCAGTTACAATATCATATCTTATGCGGAATGTGCATGATAGACTAATATGTATATCGGAAAGCAGCAGGTAACCATGCAAGTTTCTACCTGTAACACTCCATGACGAGATCAGATCATTAATCATATACAACACTACATAATACAATCGACAGATGCTGAACAACAGAGATGTGCAAACGGTACGGTATCTCGTATTGCTGTGGTATAACTATTGGTATATCTGGATCTTGCTATGATATAACCTATTGGTATATCTGGATCTTGCTATGATATAACCTATTGGTATATCTGGATCTTGCTATGGTATAACTATTGGTATATCTGGATCTTGCTATGGTATAACTATTGGTATATCTGGATCTTGCTATGATATAACCTATTGGTATATCTGGATCTTGCTATGGTATAACCTATTGGTATATCTGGATCTTGCTATGGTATAACCTATTGGTATATCTGGATCTTGCTATGGTATAACTATTGGTATATCTGGATCTTGCTATGATATAACCTATTGGTATATCTGGATCTTGCTTTGTATAACCTATTGGTATATCTGGATCTTGCTATGTATAATTCATCTAAATTGGTAAATCTCAATTTGCTATGGTATAACATATTGGTATAACTGAAACTATACATGGAACGATCTCATAGTAGAACTGGATCTTTTTTTTACGTTTAAGAATCTAAGGGAGACAACTCATCGCAGAGGTCCAAGACGTTGTCTCAGAAAACATTGGTTGACAGTGAAGACTCGTTGCAGCGCATTAACTAAACAAGCCGAGTTTGGGGTAAAAACTACATGCGTTGAGTGACATGAAGGGTGCGCTTATTGAAACAGAGGAGGAGACGGACGATGCTGTAGTGGCTTCGGGCTCATAAAATAACAACCTAATATCGTCCAAATATTGCTCAGTTCTCCGAGTCAGAACCAGAAACAACGCGACAATGCGCTTCCAGCTCTAATGGAGAACATGCCGCCCTGTAGGCCCTAGCAGAATAATTACAACTTTCTTCCTTGACGCAAAAACTCTCCAAACTCAGCATTATTTTCCCCAAAGAAGAAGCAAGAAAGCCTTCCAATGGCGACAATAGCGGGTCGTGCCTTTCCTCCGTCTGAGTTGAACCCCGAGGTAAAGCGAGCCTGGAGCGAGGCGGCAAGGGGATGGGTAAGGGTGAAAGGGGGAGGCGAGGGGGGGGGGGGGGGGGGGGGGGATTCTCAATCCTGCTGAATCCCTTCGTTAAGGTAGATACACACAGGAAAATCTAACTTCTTTCGTCTAATGGCGGGGGATGCATAGCATTCATTTTGAGTGAATTCGCTAATGAGCCGGTGCAATAACTATAAACACCCTCCACTCCGTGCAACATCGGCATGGGCGGACATGGGCTTAAGTCCCTCTCAAAATTGTTATGTCTAAATCCAGAAGAATCTTCATGTTCCGATTGCACAACGGTCGTCTGATCCCCGCGTTATCAGCTCGTGCTCTCAGACGCACGTGCTTACCTGTAAGGTACGGCCACGTGGTGACTTTAATTACTTCCGCAGTTGACTTTTATTCACTACTCTGGCCGTCTTGTTATTGGCCCGCACCCAGTTCCAGAAAGCTTTTAAGTCTTTGAATCCTCCCATTAGATTATTTGTTGTAACCTTTTAGACATACTGATAGAACTCTACTCTGAATGATTGTAACTGTGTTCACGCTAAATTGATTATGCGAAGTGCAGTCCACTATACAATTGACGACGGCGAGTGGACGAGTCGACAATTACAGAAGGTAATATCTCACTTTGTAGGAGCTATTAAGCACTTTACCTCACAATGATGTTCAAGAGACACTTACAACACCAGGTGAAACTTCTTTCTTATTCTCATTAATAGATGTAATTTCCAAAATACAAATGCTGCCATTCAGATAATGAGAAATCGTAAAGTAGAAATACGAAATAAAAATGGGCATCTTTGTGAATAGACCTATGCCTAAGGCCATAGAATCAAAATAGTACAAAAGTATTATTTCTATACCGTAAACTTATTTCTTGTCAATATCGAAACAGGATTGTTAAATATTTATTAACATTATTAATTTGTTAATTATTAAACTCTTAATACGGGTTTTGTTTCAATTCATACAAAAACATTAGACTCCAAACTCCAAAGTCCATTTCAGAACAAAAAAAACAGCGATCCAGAACTACTTATTTCCATAGAAATCCAGCTTTTCTAAAACTAGGATCCAACATTTGCATTAAACCGTCAGACAGGCACATTTGCTCGTTCATGTCAATTAGCTTCAAGTTTCGCCGATCTCGCAGTGACAAATCTCTAATTCAATGTTCCTAAAGGAAGTCATGTAACATTTTCGCCCTATAAATTCATTTAATGGTTTAAAGAAGACCCACATCAAAACGAATATTTATTTTCTCTCATCATTTCTGAACTCAAGTGACGTCATCGTTCTCGCGTGTGTCGCTAAGCAACCATGTATAACATCTAGTTTCAATTTAACCGGGCGTTCAGTTTTCAGGTTACCTTTTAATTTAGTCAGGTCTTATTAAACTTTCTTTTCTTTCCATGTTACTCTTGTAACGGACTTACCTCGTGTCGCGTGCACGTGATTGACAAGGGGGCGGAACAAGGGGCGTGCCTTCGTAAGTAAACGGAATTTGATTGACGGATTACAAGCGGATTGGTTGACCCGCCGATATAAACATGTTTATGTTGTCATGTTTATCAAGCGAAGCCTCGCAAAGTCAGCTGTTTTACATATTTTCGGGTTTCATTTTCGACGCCGCTTCCGAAGCTTTTTTTGTAGTGAACTGACATTGTATTCTGTTTACGACGAGAATATTGTGATGCGTTTGGTATAAGGTATAATATTTACGTACATGCCATGCCTTATGTCTGAATTACTTTACTTCAGCGCCTTGCATGTTAATTCAACATATCGCATTTACGATTTGCTTACAGAAGAATAATTGGCATAACCATTTCTATTTAGGGAGATGCAAGGAATGATGATAAACAGTTCATTCAAAACATAACCTTTATGACACAAATATAATTCTTTTTGATTCTTATGGGCTATGGCATGAATAGATAAATGGTCAGAAAATTCACTATAAGCAAAAACTATGATTGTTATCTATTATATAACCTGGTGTCGCCCTCTAACTACTGTTGTACACGTCACCAAGAAAAGAACGTATGTACAAGATGTTAACATTCGCACTACTATTTATACACTTAACATTGAACAAAAATACGAAATTCGTTTGAAATAGAAATGCATTTAAGTTAATACTTATATTAACATGTATCAATTGTTAAAAAATAAATACGTACTTACCAACAAAGTAGTAATTTGTTTTCGTTTGATGCGTGTTAACTGGAATGTCCAATCTGAAATTGAAAAAAAATCAATGAATGGATGAACGTGTGAAGAAACCTTTTTGTGACAAGTTGTCAAAGGGAAGTAACCGCGATAAAGCTTCACTACCAATAGGCGCGTCGGTAGAGCACCCGTCCAACACTTAACGACACCGGTTTCTGGAAGCGCACGGTCCACCTCGCTGTTGTTGTCAGTGTTTGGTATGATATATACAATATGGACCAACCAAATCCACGGGACTAGTTAGAACATCTCGTGCAGAACTTTCATGAGTGTAAGTGGGTCAGGGAGTACAAAGAGTAACCTTTAATTCGCCTTTAATTCAAATACTTGATAGCCAACCTTATACAACCAATCACAAACCTTGAATACAGTCGCCCAATGATCGTATCGCATCTCTGTGATGGAAACATGTTTATATGCAGCGCGGAGTCGCGAGTATAGATTTGCTGTAGAATGCCAACACTGGACAGTAGGGGACAGCATACACGACTATCTGTCTGGTCCGACGATGAGCGCAGCGCACGTGATAACAAATCTTTTGAGCACAATGCGTCAATTGTTCTATCCGGACACATTTATGAGTGTTTATTTGCTAGAACCTTGATCCAACATTTAGATACAAATGTAAATATTTGTATTGTATATTTTTCTACGAAACCTATTATAGTTTATAGTTTATACATAAAAAAGCAATAAGAAACAGCTGTTCTTTCAGTTACTTTCCATGTTAAAATCAAACATCATATCATCATGTCATTAACTAACATATTGTAAGTTTATATTGTACTTTGCATTATTGTTTATAAAACAACTGTTTTATATAACATATTTTTGGGAAATTCTTTGTCCGTTAAGTTTCCATCTCGTCCCTCTCCATTTGTGTTTGATTAAAGTTGGATCTATACTTGATTATACCAACATCTAACCCATGTCTCAAAAAGACATTGAAATAAAGATGATGATGAGCTCAAGCCTAAAAGTATACAATTGTCTGATTCAACACAGATAGTATATATATATATGTCTTACTAACTGTAGATGTCCACTTTCTGTCTTTCTTTGACTTTCTGTCATAAAAGAATATCAGTGAGCGTTACAATGTTACATACAGTGTATACCTAACTGCACAGTGGATGGCTAGACATGACATTCACTTTAACGAGAAATACATCTGCTACAGTAGTTTGTAGTCCCTGCTCTCCGAGAACTAAGGCGAGGAGTGGACGTACCAGTTCATTAAATCTGGAGTAGTAGACTCGATACCAAAACACAACATTCGAGAATTAATTATTTAGAATGAATAAGATACAATTATTGTCAGATCAATCCATTCAAGAATAGAGACGCTTTTCAAATATGTCCCTATACTATGGGATGCAGAACGTGGAACTCAGTGCTTGGAGGGTCCGGTATGGAAACGACACATTCAGTTTCGCAGACCATCGAGTTGATTATGTCTGGAATTTTGAAAAGTGACGAAGCAGTATTGTGAGAGCCTTCAGCTATTAACCTTTGTGACCTATATCATCCCCGATTAGCATCTACTTCTCGCGTTATCTCGCGAGATGGGAGGGGTGGGAGCGGGATTACAGTGGCACACACGATACAGCGGATCAACGTCAGACATACAGACGTACAACTGAAGGCAACATTTTGTCCAGTAGATTTGTATTCCCTCGCAAATATGTTCGCGTTCGAGTTCGCGATTATTTTAAACAATTCATAAAATATCTCGTGTATTGATAAAATTAGGGTCACACTTCATAATACCTTTAACTTGACATCATCATAAGTCATGAATCATAAAGATTGTCCATTTAATTCTGTCACACAAACAACAAGTAAACATCTTAACACGCAAAATACAAAGTTGTTCATGAATGAAATGTCTGAACATGAATAAAATAAAGTTGTTTACTAAGTAAACGTGTGAAACATGAAACCATACTTAATAATATTAAATGTAGATGCGCGCGCTTCAATTTCAAACAGGCCATTCCCTTTGAACAGTGCATTTTAATTCTCTTCTTACAGTTTGTTCAAAAGCATTTAACTTTTTTTTCAAAGGTACATTTCACATACATGTTAGTTCAAATACAACGAAACTGCCATTTAGAAAAAAAATATATATATTTGTTCTCTCAAAGCATGTTCAAAGCCGATACGTTGATATCGGATATTTATACCATGTACATATCTCATCGAATGAACAAAATTACATGTTCGCGACTTGTGAATTTTTACATGGCGTCAAAGATGACGTAATTTGATTGAAAATATTATTATCACTAAATTGAAAAAGAATACCATGTTATTTCACTCAGTGAATATAAGGATTGTAATTTAACCGATTAATTTAGTATATATCTCAAATGAAAATGTAACAGATTTTTTCCTTCACGATACATTTCTTTGTACGAAGCATAACGATGGAGAGAGTGATTGAATCAAAACATTTGTTCATCGAGTTTACACGTTGATGTAAGGGAATTTGATTTAGCACGGAATACTGATTAAGTGATATGTAAAAACATCTTTATGAAGGAATAATATAATCATTAATGTGCAGCGAGTGTACACAGAACTAATCGCTGTATGGACAATAGGTAGTCGGTTTAAACAGAGTCCACTTCCCGTGTATTGATTCTATCATTGATGCAATCCTGTGTTCACCACGAGTTCCCCTCTATGTTCTGGACACACGGCCTGGTGCTTCTGTACATCGTCCAGCAGAGTGTCCTATACTCGGCGTGATCCGGCATATATACACGTACAATATACCCCCAACCGGCACTGACACTATACCGTGATTCGGTACCGCCGATACCACTACCCATATCAATACCGATACCTATACCGAAACCATTACCGATACCGTTACCGATACCATTACTCGTCACTGGAAGCTCGATTGGTGTCCACTAGAATCTGTTTGGACCGAAGGAGTAACAAAATGTGTGTCAACACTCCTTTATACAGCTTGCGCTTCCTACTTAGACAAACATATCATGGGCTGGCGGTTTATTACTGAGCAAACCCTGATCGTTTCGGCTCCTTTCTCCATCCCGGACGCTCTATCCTTCGTGTTTGCGGATTTTAATGCTCGTCATTGCATGAGGTTTGTGCCAGAGTAGACTGCTGGAGTTCTAGGCACAAGGTAAATACTCCGTCAATAAGGAAAAGCGTTCAGCGAATATTGATGCTTGATTGGCGTTCTAGTGCTCGCCCAGTTCGTCGCTAGCTCAACAAAATGCATCTTTACTTGCCGGTCACAATAGTTCAGAATTGATTTGACAAAATGTTGCATAAAGGGAACCATTGGCTCGACTGAACGAATCTTTTCGCTGAATAAGAAAACACAAATCGATGACAAGCATTTAGAGAAACATTAGGCGGAAGTATGATGAAGTATGGAAGCAAGGGTGGAGGGTGAGGGAATGAATGGCGGAATGGTTCCTGCAAGGTTTGGTAGCCGAGACAAGACGGCTGGAGGAGGGCGCCCCGACACACGCACAAAGGGAGGCCGAGTTTGACAGATACTGTGAACATCTTGGATTAAATGCGGCAAGAAAACTGTCATTAGTTGACATATTCATACAATCAAGGAGACGTTTTTGCCTACTACGTGTCGAGTTGTCATTCAACTACGTAAATTCAAAGGTTGGAATCGCATGTTGAAATAATCACTTAGCTGCGCTGTCACTCAGAGCCATGTTCCGTGCTAGAAAAATGACATACAATTAGCGACCATATCCTCATTAGCACGTGATATAAGCATGTTGGACAAGGTGGACAAGGTGGACACATGGGTCCTGATGGTGTGTCCGCCTCGTTACAATGATACACAGAAAGACGAAAGAAAGTGGGATGGAAGGAACGGCATGGTAGACACAGTGCATGTCTTAGTGATGTGTCTAGACGCGACAGAAAGCGGACAGGTAGACTAAGGGCAAGGGGAATACCTGTGCATTAACGTGTCGATTCCCTTCATTATACTAGGTTTCCAAACAGCACTTCCGCTATATCAAAGAAGGAACCTAGAGTGTATGGGATCGTTATATAGTATTCTTTGACTTGGAATATCGTAACAACCAAACTTGAATGAACACCGTAGAATAGATACTGAGCTGTTCAATAAAGATAATGAGAGAAACTCATTCCATGCAATATTAACGAATACTAATCGCGCTAAATCATGCATAACACCTTCTGATCACAGCGAGGACTGTTGACATCGTATTTCACTTTATGTTTCATTTCTCCAAAACCAGAATCGAACACGGAATTCCACACGACAACGCCGCAGTTCTCGACTGGAGCTATTGAGCTCACCAAAGTCCCAGACAAAGTTATACGAGCGGGGCGGTCGGTCTTATACCTTATCGATCTGGAGTTGGCGCCCAATGCTGTAACGATCTGTGGAACACAGAGGCAGGGCTGGCCTAGTTGGCGGAGGAGATGGTGTATTGGTGACTGAAGCGTCCCTATAAGTCACAGATTAATCGTCAACTGATCATTCTCGTTACACCGGATTTTGAAATCTTGTCGCATCTATTCGCATCTTATTCAGTGGCCATCTTATAAAATAGGTCCACAGAGATGCGATGTTGAAATTAATCATTCTAAATCTGTTCCTCTGACAAAGAGGCAAGTCCAGAAGCGTGCTGTACATACACACCAGAAGATACATGTTGTCATCCACGAGGCCTATACATGTAGTTGAGTTATAGTTGCAACCATCGTTTACATTTTAGGGTCAGTATTTGTCAATAAGTTTCATATTGAACATATGGACATTTAGGTTAACAGATACTGCACCTAATATAGTGGAGGGTTTCTTTAACCAAAGTCAAGTCGTGTGAATATGTCCTTTTGGTTTAAGGACGCCTTTTTGTAGACTAAATAATTGAATTACAAACGAATTATTCTTTGGGTAACAAAACATTATTCAGAGCTATTTGAGATGAAGTATTTCAGATAGCGGTTCTGGCTGCTTTGTTTGGTTTAGATGATGTAGTTAATGCAATCTCGCCCCATCACAGTTCGGGGGGTTATAAGGTCTCGCTATACGCGCCGTAACGTGTAAACAAATGCATTTTGTTTATATTGCGTTCTAACTTGCATAGAAAAACAACCGTTATCATCCCGGCTTCGTCGGTAAGTTATACAGCCGCTCACAATGTGCATTTTGTTTTAAATGATTTTCAAAATTAGGTTGATGTTAATAAACATTGCAAATGGAGTTCGCGAGAGTACTGAATGACAATTTACGAGAAGGATTAATTAACGGAGATGATCTTACCTGTCGAGATAGAGGAAACAGTTCTCGTCCACAGTACCAGCCCGCCGCTTATTGCCCAAATGACTCGCTAATTCAATTACAAGCCTCTAATACTACAAGCGGTGTTTATAAACATATATCAAAGTCAAGGGAGAACATCTACAACGCTTTGACACGCCATCAGTAATTGCAAGAAACCAAATTTCAGTTGACCAATGACAAGGCACGACTGGTTTGGCCCCGACTCCGTGATTGGTCAGGTTGGCATGTTTGAAGTCCTAAATGGTTGATGGCCATGTCAAGCGACCTGTTTCAACCGTCGGCGACTGACATGGAGGACGTCGCATGGGTCAGCGACATCACCGTTCACGTCGAACCTCGCTTAATTGCCATTTACACAACAGAGGAAAGGGTCGCCGTCGGCAGATTAGCGTGCACGTCAGCCGGTACGAATTCACAAATTATGGGACGAATGTTTCCCACATTCGATCTTAGTCTGGCAAAACTGTTAGAGCGTCTTGGCGGAGAGAAAATGGAATAATTTGATCACATTAGTTCATCAGTCTTTCATCCATTCATCCATTCTTCACCATGTCTTCATTCCTTATTTTGTTCTGTCAGTAATCAATATGCATTATTTCAATTGCAACGTCTTCATTTATATATTACTTCGGTCAGTTACACTTCTTTAATTTCTCAATTCATTATTTTGTAACTTGATGCGTTAATTAAGCTGCATTTTCATTTAATTAATATATCTCTAATAACAATGCAATGTTCACGAAATTAACATGCCCTCAAAGATATGATGCTCATTCTTAAATCAGTTATCAGCAATAGATCCTTTTATATTAACAAATATTTAAGATTGACGTATTTCTTACCAAGAATTTTAGCCCATATACGGATGCAATATTTTTCTCGTTGTAAATTCACAAAGGGAACTTAAAGTCCTATATTTTATGATAGAACAAAGTTGATCTGTCTTAAATTCCATTTCTAGTCGCCACAAACGGGAGCTACGCCCAAATGTACAGATACCCGTCATGCGTTGACCGATGAGAGAAGAGTTGACAAATCCATGACATGCAATTAACATGACGAGAGCAGTCGTTGACACAAATGCAATGGACATAGATGGTCTCCTTGCAGGACTCCAACATAACTCATCCCCTATAGGGCGAGGTCATAGGTCATAACTCATTCCTAATATGACAAGGTCAGAGGTCATCACCTGGCATTGCCAACAGCTGTTTACGCACCGATGTGTGTCACACCCCAGCACGTGCCGCGAGACAAGGTCATCGTTCATTGGTCATTGTTGCTGTTGATGATGAGACAGGTGCGTGATGAAGATGACGACAGGATGATGACTCGATTACAGGTGTCACAAGAGAAGAACATGCTCGTTATGTGTTTAACAAGTACCCGAAGGCTTCTCAGACTCGGAGGTCAAACTGTCTGGAGTCTGGAGAAGTCTTCTGTAGCCTATACAGACCTTCATATAAATGACCATAGATCGCTTAGTCTTCTGTATTTTACAACAATTTTACACGCTTGTCAAATCTAAAACATGCCTTAAAAAGGTCTTTGAAGGGCATTTAGAAGTGACATACATTAGAACAGGAATATTTTCTGGATAGCAACTTCTTTAATGTGAAAATACACGACGTTTCTTCAACCTCGTGTATTTTCACATTAAAGCAGTTGTTATCCAGTAAATATTCCTGTTCTTGCCTTAAATAGGCATTGGAGAAGTCGTTACCTTACATTTGATCTTAGAAACAGTTACAATATATAGTTATGTTTTTGAAAATATTTGTATACGCTTTCAAGTACCGGAGACGTGTCTTCATTGTAACTTCATGTTACAGGAACAATCGGGTCAATACGTAGGTCTTCTCAGACAATTATAGGGAACAATCGGATCAATATGTAGGTCTTCTCAGACAATTATAGTGAATTCCATCTTAACATGTTATGCTTCAGAATATTTGTGTATATGAATAATGTTCATATATATATAATAATATTGATTAAAGGTACATCCATTGTTTTGTTGGGGTCAAATATTGCAAACGTTATAAATAGTGTTACTCTATCGAGAAGTACCGACTGTTACCCAAAACTACCATATTGATAATAGTAAACTTAGCATATTGACGATATGAAGGTAAAAGTAGTGATTTCTGATCGAAAACCGGACAATGCACCGCATGTGGCGCGCGCCAATGAGTCAAACGTAATTATGTTATCTTATTTAAAACAGACAAAATAACAATTTTGGGTTGATAATATTGAATAGGTCATATAACTACTGTGCATGTAAATGGTACGTGCAGTTTCGGTTTCTGCACATGCAAAATGATATTACTCGATTTTAATTGGAAACTAGTAATTATGATGCATTAGGCGATTGGGGAAGAATATGCAAGCTTAGTGAATATGTTTGTTTTGTTAACAGCACATATGGTGAGTTTGAGCGTATTAAAGCCAAATGTTGTTTTATGAAACACAATGGATGCACCTTTAACAGGCTTATGCTTTTTGAGCGGATTGGGTAAGGAAGTAAAGGGTTCTTTAAAACAATACATACATTCCTCAGATTCTAACGCGACAGGCGTCTTCCTCCAGCGCCATTCCGTATAAGCAATTACTAACTTACCAAATAATGTGCATGTATTTTGCTGGCCGGAACATCACTTTTAATTACGACTGATTCGTATCATAAAAATAAGTTGTTTTTTCCCTTGAACATGTATCTTAAGGCATTGTTTGATAAAAAAAAAATCAAGTGTGCCCTTGAGCGAATACACGAATATTGATGCTAAAAACACTGCTCGTTCTTAAAGTGTCATATAATCATCAGGTTTCATAATTTTAATTGGCAGCTTGGCCTTGTTGAGATGGGGAGCAGGACGAGCCAATTTGTCTAACGAATGGCCTCCAAGAGCGGAAGGATTGAGTAAACAAGCAGAGGATGTAGTTCGCAGGTTGGCCGAGACAAGACATTCCCAGTGTTTCACAGAACCCATGCCAAATTTGCTGTAACCCGCTGCAAGAGTAACACGTGTGTAATGTCAGGAGCCGCCGC
Source organism: Gibbula magus (assembly GCA_936450465.1). Taxonomy (NCBI): domain Eukaryota; kingdom Metazoa; phylum Mollusca; class Gastropoda; order Trochida; family Trochidae; genus Gibbula; species Gibbula magus. Next base: position 75,895,567 of record OW388297.1, on the reverse strand, counting down.
CAGATGCCGCCACTTGTGTCTGTCAAAACTGACATCGCTGTGTTTGACGCGCAATCGCTCCATAATCAGCATGGCGCAACTTCCGGCCAATTAGTCGGCCATCACGCCGTCACGTAGGCAGCTCTGTCAGTCCGTCAGTCTGTCAGTCTGTCGTCTGACTAGATCTGGTCAGATTTATGAAGTCTTCATCTCCAAAGTGTTGGTATAACTGTGGTTCCCCTCAATAATGAGCTGACTTGCAGTGCTTTATAGACTTAGGTTTGAAGGTCGACGTTAACGGTGGCATGCGTGTCACGTGTTTTCTTGTCGGTTGAAATAAATTGGAATCGACAGTCAAGCATAGTTGTGATTTTTAAACAATTAGGATAAACTTTATTTGCAAGTTCCATTTGAACACCACGGCGTGTCCTTACAACTAAGAAGCCTCCAAAAACTAGTTGGCAGTAGCATATATATATATGTAGGGCTACATGGATTCAAACGCAGTACTTTCAAGATTCAAGATTATTTATTGCACAAGTACCTAATTTAGGCCAAGTTAAAACTAACAAAACAAAATTAACATAACAATCGCAAATTTCACTTTACACGGTCATGTTTCATCCACAACATCATAGTCAGGCACCTATTCCTAGCACTGAATGTCCAATCGCCTTGACTGACTAGCCACCGGGATTTTTGTTTGCATGTAAATGGACACGCTCTTTATCATATATGCAATACCAAAACTAACACTATTTCTTGACAGTATGATGTGTGTAATGATTTGTTAAACACGTGACTCACCTGTCGTGTTCTATCAGGTGGGCGGGTATTGATCCGACACGAGCACCTGACGCTGCAGCTACACGTGCATCTGAAACACAGAAAAAAAACCAATTAGGATTTCTTCATTCAAAGGATGAGGCATTTAATTCGTTGTATCAGTGTAAGATAATATAATATATTTCTTTATTATCCCGAGGGAAATTTGCACTGCATCTAATACAGTTCATGACAACATATATATTATATGCATTACATACATTATATACATTACATACATTACATACATTATATACATTACATAAATTATATACATTACATACATTACATACATTACATATACATTACATACATTACATACATTATATATAACTTATATACATTTGCGTAGAATCATTCAAGTTGTTCTAAGAATACATTGAAGGTGCATATGCAAATTAAATGTTACCACACTTCGAATGAAAGTTTTTTTTGTAAAATAACCTGAAGATAGTTTGACCTATCTAAAAATGTTTCAACTTAAACCAAAAATGCATGCGTCGCTGTCCTTTCCTATAAATATTGTCAGTGTTTTCATTCCAAGAAAGTTTCGCATCTATGACAGTACCCAAATAGTTACATTCTGTTACTCTTTCTATGTCATCACTAGTGTTTACATGTATACATATCAAAGCGGAAGAAGTAGGTAGCAGATCGATCCCAATCAAACTGAGTGGGTCCCGGTGTACATGATTCAGTGTCAAGATGTTCAGCAGGAGGTAATGGTGTAATTTATCGGCAGCAATGCAGCATCAAGAAGAATATGGTTTGCATAAAATAATTCGTTTCTCGGAAAGGTGTTTGTACTTATACACATGTGTCAGAAGAAATAGATAAAGTTGAGTTTGCTTATTTCAATAAAATCAAATAAGTTATGTGTCTGATTTTGCTTTGCTAGTTCTGCTTGTCATATGTCGTCTTAATTTGTATGTTAAACACAAGAATTAAGTCATGCTATTATAATGGCTGTACCTATTATAGACTGGTAATTGGATAAACTAGATACATATGGAATATTATACATGTTTTTAAAACTAATTGGTAGACACCATATGTTCTGATGCCAGTTTCCCCCGGTATTGTTAAAAACATTTCTTATCATACATGTACATTCGGAAGGAATATATCAACTTTTAAATGCCTGTCAAAATCCGCATTTAAACTAATGAATTGAAACTTCGTGGTCGGTCGAATGTACCTCATATGATATGAACTAGAACTGTGAACTGAACAGCAGGACGACATATCTCACACCGTTTTCTAAATACACAGGAACGAACTGCATATTCTGGTTATCTGTCGAGGCGAAATGGTCGTGTGGTAAGCTGCAGGTACAGTCAGTGCTGGCGTTAGTTGCCTTACTCTGAGGGTGTTGGTTTGATTCCGGCATAGGACTCGGCCCGAAAAAGTAAAAAAAAAGTGTGCCATTGAAGGTAGTGTTATCCCAAATGTAACCTTGTTATATCTTTGATTTAGAGCTAAAAGATGACAAAAAGGAAAGATAGGTCACCCTGAGTACTTAAACACCAACTTCTAAAGCTTGTCAAGAATTACGTATCTATTGGCCAGTGGTTGGACGATGTCCAAGTACGTGTACTTATTGTCATTTACATTACGTTGTCGCCCGTAACATCTGTACTAAACTTAAACACGAACTAAGATTGCATCAAATTTTGGTATTAACTGATGCATCAAGTAGCTCCTTTTAAGCTATGCATCATAACATGTTATGCACAATTGGCGCTATGCACCGCGGTCAAGTGTGTAGCGACCAGTTAGTGGTGTGACTCGGTGCGAGTGGTGTATATGGGGATACGAGTAACGGATATATACAGGCACACTCGGATACAGGACGTGTTATCAGACTGGGCCACACCAGATGCAGATAGATCCACTTCACTCCGTATCCTGTCGTTGACCCTCGTCGAGAGGCTGGTACGGAGTCCAAACAATAGCTGACCACTTGGACAAGAGACACTTACAACATGTACTTTTTATATATAACACTGCAGTACTCTAGCGTATTGGTTTTGTATTATATGAGGCATAACAGGCATGAATAGTATTAAAAGTGACACTCTGTATACGTTTTCTGTATTATATGTGACATTCTTAGTATATTACGTGTTCTGTATCCACCTGAAGAAGGTGCAAGAGTTAGCCCTGAAACGACGTGTTAACGTAATAAAGAAGTTGTCATCCATAATATTTGTCTGTCGTTTTCTGCATATATGTGACATTTTGGTTTTATTAATCTTTGTTGCATTAGCAGATACTACTTCGGGAGCTGCACTATATGTGATGCTTTCTGCATGTTCTAGCTATAGTGTATGTGACTCTCTGCTGTCGAATATGTTTACTGTATTATATGTGACACTTTTAGCGTTTATTGTTTAATATGTGACACTTTTAGAATTGTTGTATTATATGTGACACTTTTAGAATTATTGTATTATATGTGACACTTTTAGAATTATTGTATTATATGTGACACTTTTAGCATTTATTGTATAATATGTGACACTGACAACAATATTTACTGTATCATATGTGACACATTTAGAATTTTTTTTATTATATGTGACACTTTTCGCATTTATTGTATTATATGTAACACTGACAAAAATGGCTACTGTATCATATGTAACACTTTTAGAATTATTATATTTTATGTGACATTTTAAACATGTATTGTATTATATGTGACAATTTGGCAAGTATGTTGACTGTATCATATGTACACGTTCAACGTTTTAAATACTAGATTATATCAGCTTCACGCCACGGGCAATAGGATATTTTGGATTTTGTAACTAATTGATACATCAGATTCTGTAGATTTAGCTCTGGAGGAAAACGAGGACTTTTGAACATAGGGCATTTGGAGTAAATGATATCAGCTATGTAATATACTATTACATCAGTCTCTTTTAATACGAAATGTTTGTAAACGTCAGATGAACCCTTAACCGCTCTTCAGTTCTAGATTTTATCCATTAATTGTTATGCTCACCGTGGATGGTTTTATTCGTGTTTATTATGATTATTTTACTCAGAAGCAACACTAGTTACAAAGTTAATATTTTCTCTTTGTGGTTTTCTTCCATTTTACTTTACAGAATTTATCTTTTATGGTTTGAAATTTTATAAAATAAGCTACACAGAAAATATTTTCGAAACAACGCATATCTGACCTGAATGAGACCGTAATTACGCTTCAAACCAAGCTGAAATAACAAGCACGATGTTCCCATTCCTTCCTCTCTAAAACGTATTGCAGCATGATAGGTTGGCGGTTTGTTTTTTAAAACAGGACCTCTTGTTTGTCTCTCTCGATTTACGAAAATGGTTTCTGCCAAATGCCGAACATGCCTCATCCAATCCAGACAGCGTTTGCCACGGTTGACTGACATTAGTACTACACTCCGCGGTTAATGAAGGGCGACACAATTGGGACACTTGGCTTGCTTTCAACAGGCATTGACCAGCGAAACGGGATAGACTAGATTTCAAACCCATGTTGAAAGTTTCCCCTGTTCTTTCAAGACAAGTTTCTTTGGTTTTGGTGATGTTTGGTAAACTAACGAATAAGTTGGGGATCTGCAGCTATCCCATTTCACTGGTCTAGAAGTAAAGAATTATGCGCAGGCCTTGGCATGTGGAAACTGCTTACACATTAAGTAACTGTAAACATAGCCTACGCACTAATAATGTACAGTATTATATTACCTTAACGAGGAGCTAAATAAATTGCCTTCTCTCATTTAATGCTATCTTCTCTATTTAAAGCCATGTCAGGTTAAACACCTTTATTATTTCCAGTACGTTATGAATTTGGGATACAACTGGAAGGAGAGTATCGTGGTAGTGAAGAAGAAGAAGATGATGATGTTGACGATGAAGACGATGGTGGTATTGTTGTAATCTTGCTGAATATTTGAACCCCTTTGCAATTAACTGTCTGAGAGGCATTCTAGAATATTTTAAATTTTCCCGAAATAATACAAGTTGGTACCTTTGTGTATTATAGTAATGCGGTGTCTTTCTTTGCCTTTGTGCATTATCCGAAATAAATAAGAAGAGTTGCATTTAAAGTGCATATGGGAAAACATTTTCACACATACTTCATGCCAATAACATTTTCGGAAACATTTTATTCTTGCAAATACAGATGAAAATAAATATAGATTCATTAAACATGTTTCTAACTTAAAGATGACGAATTCATTAAATAAGCAACTTTTAATCCGTATTGTGTATTCCGTTCTTTGAATTAAATTGTAAAATTGTTCGAAACTGTTATTTAACGTGGGTTCGAACCTTATGCATATATATGGATGTCCATTAATCGGGTCAAAGGTCACAAGGAGGAAGAGTAGCGCCCCTTTGTTGGAGAGAGTGAGAAACCAAATTTCATCAGTTCCTTGGGATAATAATATACAGGTAAACAAGGTGGTTTGTATCTATTTATCAAAATTAATACTATTGACAATTTATACTTTTAAAAGGTAGTCTTTAGTAAATTAGAATCAAGGAGAATAAAGAGAACTCCAATGAATAGATGGGCATCACTATCCTTCAAGGCAGTGAAGCAATGGAAACTTTACATCCTACTATAAAGATAATTGAGGATCAAAGATGTGTTGACTCTTTCTTGTAAATTACTAATACTTTTGTATCTCATTTGTCAAAAATCTCTAAGAAATCCAAAAGAAGAAAGTGTATATCAAGTCTAACTCTTACAAAATAAAAATGCACTTTTTCACAAACCCTTTATGAAAACAACTTCATCATCACATATTCCCCGTACAGCATAAAACAATAAATCACTTTTTCTAGTGTTTATTTTTCTGGGATGTCATTGGAGCAATAACTCCGTCCCATATGCTCGATTCCCTCCTCGAATATACACCCTCGTTCACCGCCCCCCATCGTCAGCGAGTGATTTATTACGCGAGGTCCTCACCGTGTGCTGTATGAGCAATGTGCCAGTCATAAAGTGAGAGAATTGACTGATGATAAAGCATGCCTGCAGTGCCGGTACAGCACGCTCCAGCACTCCTGCACTCCCAGTGCTGATCCCGGCCTAATGATGGTTTACACTGTTTGTGTTTGGGTATTAACAGAACATAAAATGTTCCGCTAGTTTGGGAGGCAGTGAGCCATTGCAAGCTCTTTATGTGAAGCTGTTGCTTTACTGGTGTGGCTACAACATATATTGAAACTGTTATGAGTGGAGAGGAGTCGGACTACCTACAAGTGTGGAGTGCCGTGAAGATGATGTATGTGTTATGGGGTGTTGGGAGTGTTTTCTTAACAGTCTGACAGTTATGTGAAGTTCTTGGAAGTTCCTGAAAGTCATTGGAAGTTGATAGATGTGATGGTTGGTTGAATGGAATAATAAACTTTTGATTGACAGATGGATTGTTGGATGGTCAAATGAAAGAGTGATTTGATAACTTAATAGATTAAAGAATGTATTGAGGCTGAGGAGGATGGGTGGTGGGTGATGGATGGGGAAAGTCAATGGGGGGGGGGGGGGGGGGGGTCAATGGATACTTCGGGGTGGATATATATTTTTAAAATATTATAATTAGACTTAATTTATATAAGTGATTTTTCGTGAATTAATAAATATGGAATATGAAATGAACTGACATATATATTTTTTAATTAAAAAATTGAATTAAATTTAAAGATACATATTTTAATGATTACAGATACTACAATCACCTTAAATTAAATTAGATACTAATTAATGATAAAACAAAGAAGTACATTGTCAGAAGGTGTCAATAATATGATGATCACCAAATTCTGATACTCAACAACATCACAACCTATCAGATACATCATCGGATAAGCACAATGATCATATCACGACTGATCGAGGAAGTGAGGAAATAATGATACTGACCCAGATGTCCGGATAAATCCAAATATCTCGGAGATTAGCAAGAAGAGGGGGGAGTCGTATAAATCCAAATATCTCGGAGATTAGCAAGAAGAAAGAGAGTCGAACACCCGAACAAACGACTGCCTAGTGAACCGTGATACGAAACTCCTATCCATTAACAGTCCACTTGATAAACACCAGTTTGATAAACCCTCGTCTGGGTTCATAATACACACGTCCTTCCCCAGTCTTACATTCGCTCTACCGCTGGACGACATTCGGGTATTATGCTATTATCCACGGCCCCATATACTATAATAGTCGTCTTAGTGAAGTATTTTGCTCCCCTTACAAGAGCATGAATAGTTCTCTGCGCCTATTAGAGTAGTGGAGGGTTATCTTTTCTTGTGGGCAGCATGATTGACACTATTTATTGAGCCGATGACGGGTCCATTGAGCCAGCGTCATGTTCTACACAGCACCACTCACCTATGGAGTTCTGCTTTGAACTGCGATCATGCGTGTAACAAGGCAACATCATTATAAACACATCGGACGCGGCGAGAATACACCCATAGAATTCTCACCCTGTGTACATTATTCGGGTGTTGAAGTATTTGTGCATCTTTTGTCACGGGATGTGTATTCACGTATTTTCCTTCCCTGAACATCATTGCAAATATACATGCATTCTGTTTCTTTGTAGCTCTTTCAGTTTGGCCTAATCATTAGGAAATTATGTGAATACACTGCTTGTTGCTTTTGTGGGCGACATTCTAAGGAATTTATTCTCCATTCTCGCTAGCTTTTTACACGATTCTTGAAGTAGTGGTTGGTGTTGAAGTTGGTCGGTGCAGAGCTGTGTAAATGCTGTGGAGTGTGGTATCAAGTGGGGGCTGATTACCTGTGCCAGATAGACACACCTGGTCCCCCTAATTGGCTCCTCGAGTGCTCCCCACTGGATACAGTTTAATCACACTGTACTCACCAGAGAGGAGTCTTCAAACTTACTAAATGTTAAAGTTCAACCCAATTTGAAATTCAAAACTAAAATGTATTTGCTTGGAAGGGAGTGAAGTGAAATAAGTACACCAGAATGAAGACACAACTTTGTACATGTTGAAGGACTACCTTCAAACTGAAAAACATCCTGTAGGAAAATAATCTTCTATTTACATATACTCTGCTCCAGTTACCATCAATTGAAGAGTTTAAACAGATAATTATCAACTGTACACACAGGGAATTATGTATTTGCTTGGAACATTTGTATTCCTTCACGTCAGCATGGACAGCTGATGGCCTCTATCAAATAAATTAGTGAGACAAAAATGTCTAAATATGTCCAGGACTTACCATCTTATCCATGTTATAATCCTTCAGAAACTCTTTCATATTTCAGACGAACAGTGACAATCCATCCCAAGAACACAATAAGAAGAAGAATCACTTGAACAACTCATCTGAAGCAGGTAGGTCCACCAACCATTTAACATTGAACCTTGCAGATCCACAAGGAGCAGAACAAATCCCTGTACGAGATTAGTGGTCCCCTATGAGGATTACATAATCCCTGTTGTCAGTAAGCTCAAGCTCCTGTGTCAGCCTTGCCAACTCCCTAAGGAGACAGATCCTCTTCAGTGTATCCCATAGTGAACCAGCGTCAGCCTGCAAGCACACGACAGTCGCTCTACCGACACGCAGGGGTTAGTCAGGGATATGCAATGCTTTAGTCCACGATATGCAATGCTTAGTTAGCCAGTCTGATTAGGCCATGAGCTGATAACATCATAGCAGAGTGACAGAGAGCTGATATACTCAGAGCCGGTTGGTCGGTCGGTGGGTTGGTCTTCCTCACATGCTGGTTCTCAGTGTGTCTCCTCACACTCCCAGTGTCACACGCTCACGCTCGTTGCTTCGTGCTCTGCTCCCGCTCACCCGGAGAGAGAGACAGACAGATAGTTGTAAAGGTGTGATTGCTCTACCGTTTCATTCATCCTCAACATACCACAGATCTGTTTTCTGGTCTGTTTATTTCATACTCTTCTCCGCAGATCAGTTTTTTTGTCCGATCACTTCACAGACCATGGATCGGCTCTGGTCTGTGCATTGCTTGAGCAGACCATTGTAGTCCTCCGCTGCTTCAGGGTACATGTAGTATTGAGTGTGGAACGTGTGGGTCGGTACTGTCATGTGAGCCAGTCAACCGAACTGAGATAAACAGTTTTGAAATCTTGGCAATATTGTTGTTATCGATCAAGGATAGATTTGAACTGGTATTTCTCTGGCGTTGTAAATATGGTAACGATTTCCATTAAAATATTCATATGCTTTCTTCTGATACTGGGCAGAGGTTTTACTTGTTTTTTTTTGTACCAGTGTAACGTTTTCAAAGTTTCGGCACATAAGTTCAGGTGTAATGGATTTTATGTGAAATAACAATGACTGTAAGGACAATTGTTCCCTTTAAACAATAATTTATCTACTAATTCTTAACGCAAGTATATCTTGGCATCAAAACTTATAATGTTCACAACTAATGGCACATGAACATAATTGATATGTTCTACACGGACAAGACAGAGGAATGCCTCCCTCCCTCCCCCTTTGTAGGACAGGTAGACCTGAGGTAGGTATTAGATTATCTATGTTGTATAGCGGCAGGTAGAACAATGGCTGCTTGTGGTGTAACTCAGCCCTGGAGTGGAGACCCTGACAGTCCAATGTTGACAGATGGACCAGAATTTATACTCGTGAAACACAAACCAACTTTTAGTAGGTCGAATCCAACTTCTCGCCGGGATTATTTTCAACTGTTTTTATGGTTTAAGGGAAGAGGGTCAGGTGATCTCATAGATTCAAACCCCAGACTGGTATATAGAAGAGGATATGTAACGTATATGGGCTGTAACCCGAGTCTTTACCACCTGAATCAGAACAAAACTTATCATTGTGATGGTTCAGTGCATTTCTACTCAGGATGTTTTCTTGATTTCACGCTCTTTTCCTTGTGTTTAAATGTTTTTCATCTTCAATTTGAATTCCAATTATCATGATTCTTTTTACAAATATAAGATCAAGTCAATTCTATTTTGTTGTCATGACACTATATTCAACAAAACATTTTCTTAATAACCAAAATGATGCTTTAGATTTTATATATTTGGCTTAATTTTGAAGAAATCTCTGTACTATAGGCAACTTGAGATGACACCATAACACTGAAAGTCTCAACAGAAATAAGATTTACACACAAAAGAAAGATAATTCATTGTTCAAACAATTACAGAAACATGTTTAAACCCCAAAATTATACCGGCCATTTTGTAGTTTTTCAAAAAAATCCTGTCTAGTAATAGCTGGTTTATGACATCGAGAGGGATATAGTCGCAATAGCTGCCAACATACCGTGTATAAAAGCAATGGCAGAAGTTGGCGGGTATGCAGCATAGCTGACATACAGAGAAGAATGGTAGGATCCCACTAGGCCAGGTATGTTAGTCTTGGTGACAGTTACATCCAGTGGGACCTCCGCATCTGCCACTACCACTTCATTACCAAGTACTGCAACAATCCTACATACCCCGACATCCATCATCACTTTCCTGTACATAAATACCTTGTGGATCCTTCCTAGTCTTGCAACTACTGGGCTTCATGAATCACTGATTATACAATGGTCCTTCTTGAACTATATTTCTTTTTATTCAACAAGAAGAACGCCAATTCTTTTACATAGTACCAGCAATTTTACATAACCTTACATTCAGTGTAAATGCATCACATCAATGAAATTCATTCTCTTATATATTTGGAAATTTACCACATAACTACCACGTTTCTTGTATGATGGCGACCCATGTTTGCATGGCTGCATCTGGACGGTTTGTTTCTGTAAGCGATGGAGACCAGGTCATTATCCACTGTATAACCCATCTCTCCTGATTACCCTTCAGTGGCCTCGTGAGGTGAGATGAAGCGACTGAAAGAAGGGGAGACAACTGCCTTTGTGAGTGGCTCCCTCTATGTTGCTGTGTCCGACCACCCCACAATTACCCGACACCTTCACAAAGCCTAATTGCCAGTCTCATTTGTTCGTCTTGTCGGGGTCCCCCTTCTCTGTGTTATTGCACACCTTGTTAAACGCAAGCTCAAAGTTCACCCAATAAGGACGTACATTTCCTCCGTCTTCTGCCTCAGAGAGAAGAGAGAGGCATGAAACTACGTTCTGTTGGAATGCACTCTAAATGTCAACTTCTGTACTGTACAAGGTGTTAATACTTAAACTACTTGTGAAAATTGTATTATCTTGATTATCATCATCCACGCTTAATGTTAAGTTTAGCACTTACACATTTCTTCACATGAACTACTTTGTATGATGTAAGATAACAACTCATATTACACCTGACATTGCTTATCACATGTATGTAAACATGTCAGCCAGATCTGCTTATAATTCATAACCTTGTATGATGTCGACAACCCCTGTGAAAGGGTAATTGAATTAGCTAGCTTTCTTGATTTAATGGCTTTGTTTGAATTAATCAACATAATAGAATTACAATGTCAAATGAGATTAACGCAATCATTGGAAAAGTTAAGGCGTGCAAATTGCAAATGATCCATCTTCAATTTATTTCAATTGTGATATGAAATATAAATATATGACAACATCTTCCCACAACATGACATCTCCCCACCACAAGACAACATCTCCCCACGACAAGACAACATCTTCAAGATTCTTCCCACATCATGACAACATCTGCCTACAACATGACAATATCTTCCTACAACATGACAACATCTGCCTACAACATGACAACATCTTCCTACAACATGACAACATCTTCCCACAACATGACAACACCTTCCCACAACATGACAACATCTTCCCACATTTCTTCTCCGTCTTGGTATTGCATTCACCTTCATTGTCCTTGAAATGACAAAGTGAAGAGGACTGATTAATTTGTGATCAAAGCGGTCTGAGTTTTCCCCTGGTCTATTTTCCCTCACAATAATGCCATATGTTACTAATTGGGCGGTGAAGTGACAGAGCTCGTTAACCTGCACAGGTGAGGAGAAGGCACTCGTGTTTATTAAGTCCCCTTCACAGTACGAGGAGCAATTACTATATAGGCAGTGTCCATCACACTCCCTCTCGTCTCCTCGTCTGCACACTCTCATAGAGACCCTATGATGGCTGTTCTCACATCTAGAGACACTATGATGTCTTGGACAAAGTGCAACAATTCTCTTTTTCCAAATGAAATAGAATTTGAAAGATTTCTTTGTAATGAAAGAAAAGATTTGTAATGATTTGCTAAGTGGAAACATATTTTTCACAACTTGAAATAGCTTCAAAAGAAGAAATTTTATAAGATTCACTTAGTAAAAAATAAAGTTTTCACAATTCAAATTTAAACTTTTAATAATTTTGTAAGCCGATTAAATAAATATGGCCAACTTTAAATATAATGTCAATCAAGATGCATGTTTTAAGAAAAAAATATGTTTGCAGACTACTCCAGTATTTGGGGAACTACGAAACATATAATATTAATCTTGGTTAATATTACTATAAAGATTTGTAAAATCATATACATATTTACATATATGGCAGGACTTACTACCTTATTATAACTTCAGATACAATTAAATATGCAATCAGGTTGTGTGTTTGTTGAGATACTGTTTATCATATTTTCCCAAAAAATTAATTACTATGATAATATTTTTGCAATATGATTCACTGTGTTGTGTTATGAGTAATGTTAGTCAATAAAGTTATCTGCAATGCAAATAAATGTTAATATAGTGTTTATTGACAGTGTTGTGATGGAACATGACAGATAATACTGTAAAAAAATCAATTATCAATTTAATGCTTTGAAGGAGATCAGTGAAATCTGCTTTGATGTAGTGAAGATGAAATGATAACCTCAAACAGGCACAACAGGATAGAGTCCATCTGCTTGTCAAATGTGGGGGAATTGATAAAGCTAATAAATAAATTGATAATTAATTAATGAATTGATATTTTGTATTCTTGAAGTTGTTGTGAAAAGCTGGTTTAAAATACTGGATGAAAGAATTCTTTTTTGTTTTGACCAAACAATTAGAATATTAATATTTAAATTTCATGACAAATATTGTGATTTTGTTTCTGAAAGGCGTCAACATTATAGGAAAGATTTTGAAAGAATGTCTGTAAATATAAAAACACCTCTAAATATTTTCATGGAATTTTGAAAACTGACAATCATGATCAAAGAGTTTCAAATTTTGATGACAATGTTCTTTTTTAAAATTCAAAATTTTAGATTTAATCATTTAGACACAAAAACATGAATGAAAAGCACATATTACAGAAATAAATGATATTTATTCCTTAAAAAAGCTTCAATTATAAACATAATTATTTCAAGTTTTCTATTATTTGACACCAATAATTATCTTGTTCTCTCAATCTTCGACCTGCTGATACTAATCTCGACTGCTGATAAAGAACGATTCTTTCTCTTCAAACTTGAACCAAAGACCAGTGACAATGACAATGCTTTTTTAAATGAAGAAAAAGAAATCCATTTTAGCTGCTATCAAGATTGCAACAAATCATACAGGTCTTAAACCAGACTGTTTTTGTGGAGACAGTGTAACAGGACCGCCATGGCACTGTCCAATATCTATATATCTCACCAAGTCACAAATAACTAGCATACCACTCCAATCTCAGTTACAGTATTGTATTATATACAATGCCAAATTGACGATTACTTTGTTGTAGTAAGTGTACCGGGTAGGTTTAGATCCAAGCTGAATACAGGAGGTGGTATCACACACCCCGGTCTCATCCTCCTGTAGATTTGTATGCAAGTTAGTAAAGGAATACAAAATGTAAGGAAATATACTGTATGTTTAGTAAGACAGGGATAATGTGTGTATAAAGCATGGTGACATGGAATATTTCTCTGAGTATGTGGGCAGGTATGGGTAGTTTTTTTTTAATGAGTGAACTCCCCCTTTCAAACTTTCTGCATCTGCCACTGTTGTGTACTTCAAAATATCTCACACTGCATATACGAGTGTGTATAATGTATATACATTGTTGTGTGTAAGGAATTGGATAATGTATTTATTAATAATTTTATACTAAATATCATTTGTCAAGTGGTGTATGAAAGTGATATTATTATACCGGTATCATCTACCCCGACGTGGGCAATAAGCAAACCAAATGTAACAATGTTATATTTGGGATCACACTACTGCGATAGTACATTCTCGTACTATCTACAGCAAAACAAAGTTGTAGAGAACTAATTCAGTGAAAGCTGAGCTGAGAATTAGTATAGCTTCTATAAGGAAATGGAGTTGTCAACTATTTCATCATGAGAGACTCTGCTGATAGTTGTGCAGCTGTGCTGAGTTGTTCCTTATGAACATATCTGTTCTTGTCTTATCTCCTGTATGGAAACATAACACTGATAAAGCCTTGTGGAGATTGATTGTGGCAGCAATTAGATTATAGTTACATCTCTGTTTGTGCAGATAGTGCTCGTCTGTGATTTTTATAAACATCTTTGGATAAATTTATTCCTTGTAAATGAATTGTTAAATGCTAGTTGATTGATTCAAGATCTATGGAAATTTAGACAGATTTCATCTTAAAGGTAAATGTTTAGGATATTAGGATATAGGCTAAGGAACCTTAGTAATGATTTATTCCAGTTGTCAAAAGGTAAAAGGAGACATCTACTCAACTGCATGAAGATTTTATTTTACAGATAAAGTTTAAGGATATGAAGGCTAAGAGAACCTTAGTATATGACGGTTCTAGTCATTACAAGTGCGAGGCATCTCGTCCTGAAGAAGTATGTTGGTATGTAGGCTGCAGTCCGTCGCTGGTAACATCGCCTGTCAGACAACGTTACCCGTGTCAGCTGGCACTGCACCTGCGCACACGTACTGCTGTCTACGTGCTTCCACTAACACATGCATCTTTATTATACATAACAGTTCCCGTGTTGTGAAAAAGTGATATTTTTACCTCCCTGACATAGAGAGTGCACTTAAGATAGCATTGTGGGCTAAACTAGCCTCACGTATAGTCCCTTGGTATTGTACTATGTCAGATAATATTCAAATATTATTTAAAAAAAATAGATAGCGGTTGAAAAAACATTTTCTGTTATTTCAAACCCTGCAAAATATAGACTTGCATTATTTTGAGCCCGAGAAACTTTTATTTCATGCTGCATCTTGTGATAACCTACTAAGAAAGTGATTTTTTTATTTCATGCTGCATCTTGTGATAACCTACTAAGAAAGTGATTTTTTTATTTCATGCTGCATCTTGTGATAACCTACTAAGAAAGTGATTTTTTTATTTCATGCTGCATCTTGTGATAACCTACTAAGAAAGTGATTTTTTTATTTCATGCTGCATCTTGTGATAACCTACTAAGAAAGTGATTTTTTTATTTCATGCTGCATCTTGTGATAACCTACTAAGAAAGTGATTTTTTTATTTCATGCTGCATCTTGTGATAACCTACTAAGAAAGTGATTTTTTTATTTCATGCTGCATCTTGTGATAACCTACTAAGAAAGTGATTTTTTTATTTCATGCTGCATCTTGTGATAACCTACTAAGAAAGTGATTTTTTTATTTCATGCTGCATCTTGTGATAACCTACTAAGAAAGTGATTTTTTTATTTCATGCTGCATCTTGTGATAACCTACTAAGAAAGTGATTTTTTTATTTCATGCTGCATCTTGTGATAACCTACTAAGAAAGTGATTTTTTTATTTCATGCTGCATCTTGTGATAACCTACTAAGAAAGTGATTTTTTTATTTCATGCTGCATCTTGTGATAACCTACTAAGAAAGTGATTTTTTTATTTCATGCTGCATCTTGTGATAACCTACTAAGAAAGTGATTTTTTTATTTCATGCTGCATCTTGTGATAACCTACTAAGAAAGTGATTTTTTTATTTCATGCTGCATCTTGTGATAACCTACTAAGAAAGTGATTTTTTTATTTCATGCTGCATCTTGTGATAACCTACTAAGAAAGTGATTTTTTTATTTCATGCTGCATCTTGTGATAACCTACTAAGAAAGTGATTTTTTTATTTCATGCTGCATCTTGTGATAACCTACTAAGAAAGTGATTTTTTTATTTCATGCTGCATCTTGTGATAACCTACTAAGAAAGTGATTTTTTTATTTCATGCTGCATCTTGTGATAACCTACTAAGAAAGTGATTTTTTTATTTCATGCTGCATCTTGTGATAACCTACTAAGAAAGTGATTTTTTTATTTCATGCTGCATCTTGTGATAACCTACTAAGAAAGTGATTTTTTTATTTCATGCTGCATCTTGTGATAACCTACTAAGAAAGTGATTTTTTTATTTCATGCTGCATCTTGTGATAACCTACTAAGAAAGTGATTTTTTTATTTCATGCTGCATCTTGTGATAACCTACTAAGAAAGTGATTTTTTTATTTCATGCTGCATCTTGTGATAACCTACTAAGAAAGTGATTTTTTTATTTCATGCTGCATCTTGTGATAACCTACTAAGAAAGTGATTTTTTTATTTCATGCTGCATCTTGTGATAACCTACTAAGAAAGTGATTTTACAATTTCTCAAGACGTTCCAAATCCTCCAATATAGCTTTCTAAGACATACTTTCTGTTTTATAACAATAATGCTCACATCAGTATATACTGCTCTTAATGCTACGAGATGAGAAATGGATAAATTGTTGGTCACAGACATGATTGAATTTGTGGATGATAAGTTAAACATCTATCACTTTCATAACATGACACGGTTACATTCCTTCAGGTCACTGATTTTAGCATATTCTTCAACAAAACATAAAAAATGGTTGGTGTAATTGACCTCAATTCTATGCTGCATTTGTAAGAGACAATGCGCCTATAATTAATAACAGCAAATAGGTTTTTGAGTAAATATTTACTTTCTATTTTTGTACCAGAAAATTTCTTCACAATGTAACGCTTAGCACCGTAAATGCAATGAAAAGAAGAAAGTCAATAAAAGTATTGCCATTATTACCCATCGTCTCCAATACATTTAGCTTTTGTTCATTTAACAAAACTCTGCTTGCTTGGATAGTTTGCAGTGTATACATGGTCGTAAAGTGAATCTATATATTGATTGCGCTCGTAGAGATATCAAACACAATACACGTCAGTCGATATTTAAACAAAGAAGGTGAGTAATCTAGGAAGTGTTTTTCTCTCTTCAAATATCATGTATTATTCACAGTTCAATATCTAACCGTCCGTCCGTCCGTCCGCGCAGCCATTGTCTCAGTCTCTCGTCTCCTCCTTTATGTACAGTACCTACACCCGGAGTCAGAGGCTTGGGGCGTGTCATCTTCGGATCAAACCGTTCAAGGTTCGAATCCCGACAAGGACTCGGCAACTTTGTCTGCTGTAGAGAATGTTCTACATGAAATAATATTTAGGTGCAATGGTACACTAGAATTCAGCGCAGTGCCACGTATGGTGAGCTAGTATCAATGCTTGCAGACTTCACAATATTAATTTTTCCTGAACAGAGACATGACTCTGAAAAGCATGTCCAGCTTGTTCACCACCGCATTTACTGAAAGGTTTACTTGTCAAGTCCATGTTTCATTCTGATAGACAGTTGCTGTGTACTCATCTCCATTTACTAAAGGCAGAAATATGATTATTATGAGTTGTAGGTCTAGTTAATGTATTGCCGTCTTTCATTGAGGTTTAATTTATCTAATTTCTGAAGGTATATGTTAAAGAATCAGAGTCAGTCTAAATATCTCTCCTCTCTCTCGCCTCCCCAACATTGGATGTTGTACTCTCTTTTCTCTCCCTTAGCAATGTACCAGCTCATGTATTCTCCTTTCTTCATGTAATAGCTTGGCAAGTGCCAGGCAGACCGAATAAAGTGAAAAATAAAATACGAACATCCCACGGGTCACATGCAATTCAAAACATTGTGAGCTCTCGAGGGGAACAAAACATATTAAATGTCGGCCTTTGTACACAGGGTGAGTGTATGTGTGGATTATATTATCTAGCTAAACAAGAAGGCCAGACTGGTGGCAGATATACATGTGTTAATTTGTGATCAGGCGACCAATCAGTTATTTCAGCCAAGTTTGTACAACTGTAACGTAAATACAAAACACAAACTTCAAAGACGGGGCGCGATGATTGCGGAGTAAGGATGGAAGCCTCCTTCTGGAGAGAGGCGTGGACGGAGGTGTTTTGACAAGTTATACGGGAGGAAATCGGATCCAAATGATTGGTGGAAAGTCAACAGGAGCAAATGAGGCACATTTAGTCGGAGGCCAGAGTCGGAACAGAGAAGCACTCCTCCGCTGCCAGCCAGATTGCCAGATAGATTCCGACTGTTTGCCAGGCCTCGGTTTGTTCCTCGGTGCAAAACAAAATGGGAGCAAAAAGCTCCATTATCGCGCTGGTTACAGCTATTCAGCACTTAATGGAAGGACTGCTTTTCCTTTCTTCTGATTATTTCTAAGCTCTGTTTCTCAATTGTCTATTCCCTGTCTCCAGCTCAGCCGCCCATAGATTAACATAAAGGAAAAAAGTAAATATTTAATTTAGTCAAGTTCTAAATTGAAAGATTTTGAATTATGTAAAAAGTCATGTGAGCACATAATGAAGTAATTATTAGTCTGTCTCTCTTGTCTCAACCTGAGAGAAATCTCATTATTTTACACAATAGAATTCAGAAATTGAAAAGATATGACTATTAATAGTTCATTTCAAAATAATTTCTCTTAAGTCCTGATTACATAACATGCAATTTCAATTAAAATGTTGATAATTCATCAATAATCAAATCACAAACACAACATAATTCCATTTTCAGGGCATGTCTGTCTGTCTGTCTGTCTGTCTGCACAGTTCCTGATGCCTTGCCACAGTTTAGAACATATTCCTTATAAAAACCATTCCGCATCTGGTATTCATACACCATAGAAATGCTTCTTGAGCAATTAAAAAACGACTTATTTTTCGAAATGATTTATAAATAGACGTTACATGATGGGGATGTAAGGGTGAGGTAACTCTGTCAACTTAATGCAGGTGCCACGATGTAAACAGGTGTATATATACCCTCGTCCACTTAATCAGACTGTCTATGTGTGACAGGGTTCACCTTACTAGACATGTGCCCAATTGTAAATTACGCCAAACGAGCTCGCAGATCTTCCAGCTGTCGTGAATACATCAGCACGCTTATCTCCGTCGTTCATTGGTCCCCACATAATTGCTGCATCTCATCGGAGTATTATAAATAATCCCAGGTGGTCCTGGTCTAGATACCGGCCCTTTTGTTTATACGCTTCCAAAATTAAGTTTTAACAAAGGTTGAATAAGGACATTGTTCCTCAAATTCCTGACAGAAGATTCATGTCCTGTGATTCTACAGTGTTCAAATATTTACCGAGTTGCTTGCTGAGGCCTCTTTTGACTGAGTATTTGTCAGAAAAAGTTTAAAAGTTTGAAAGTTTAAAAAGAAATTAAGGTCATTAGGATGAAATACGATGGTATTCTAAAAGCCTTTCAAAACAAGCGTGATGTTTTCTTCCTTCAACTGCATGTAAACAAATGCATTAAACTTGCCAGATAAATCATTTTGTATTTTTCACTACAAGATACATACAAATGATATGACGAATGTCTTCATTTCGATTTCAAATCTCTTTGCTGTTTGTTTCTTTCAAAATTAGGACATTACTAATTTTTGTTCTTTGACAAATATTTTCAATTTAGAACAACAGATGTGAAGAAATCGATGCAGTGTTTTGATATGTCTGTCTTCAATAAACCCTCCTAGGCAAGAAGTGCTTCATGTTTTAACTGAAATCAATTTCTTTCTCCCAAAAAACTCAAAATATCATCTGTCATATTTACACAATGTCCAAAAGTTCAGAGAAATATACAATAGGCTGCAAAAAATAAATAATTTTGTGCAGATTTTTGGAAGCAAAATATATAAAGACTAGGAACTGTAAATGGAATTTTGTCTGAATATTATTTTGAATTTAAGACATACAACATAAATAATGTATTTCAAAATTCATTGTACGTTTGGCAACATTAAAAATGAAGCGAGATACTAAATAGCAGTTTTCTTCAAAATATTTCATCACAACAATGGCATGAGGATAGTAAAACAAGTAATTAATTTTTGTTTGTCTGATATTTACATCTCGGGGAGTGGATGAACCCCTGATTATTTAACGGAAGCAAGGGGAGGGGAGAAGACAAATATACTATTGAATCCAACTGTAAAAAGATTGCGCAAACATCTTTTTTTATTAACAATGACATGCACCTGAGAAAATTCTGGGGGTGAGAAAGCTGCTGTTGAAACCATATGCACGTGCACTCGGATCCAGCGTGCGCTGTTACGATTCATTCAGTGTTGAAATGTCAGCGCAGAAAGATGGCAGAACTGGCCACCAAAGTATTAAATTAAGATATATGTGCGGAAATATTTTGTGAATCATGAGGCGGATTTATTCGCAAGTCAGTGTAAACATGGTATTTGGTTGTCCATACGAGACT
This sequence comes from Gibbula magus, assembly GCA_936450465.1. Taxonomy (NCBI): domain Eukaryota; kingdom Metazoa; phylum Mollusca; class Gastropoda; order Trochida; family Trochidae; genus Gibbula; species Gibbula magus. Next base: position 75,875,230 of record OW388297.1, on the reverse strand, counting down.
TAGCAGGCCTGCACATATTTTATGCTTTATTACATGCAATCATTTATTTATTTTCATGGTATTTGATGGTTTATGGTTTTAGGAAAATGTCAATAAAATGCTGAGGGGAGAGAGTCAGGGGGTAGAGACGTTTCTCGTCATATTTCAGTCGGCAGACATCTAGGGTCAACAGACGACTCACGTTTATTTTTTGTGTTGGAATATTTCATATTGTCTTTCAACTCTCTCGTCTTCCAACATCTGCTCCTGCACTCTCCTCCTACTGTACTAATGAGAAACTGGACATCAAAGAATATCGAAGAATAAAAGTTTGGATAAAAATCGTAAACGAGTATAGTGCAGATTGAATATTGATAATGTTGATACTTGATTATATGAAACACAAAATAAAAATTGGCATTTGGATAATGATCTAACAGTATTTTCCTAGGATTTAACGTGTTACTGACGGGTCCCTATATATTATATACAGTCTACTGTCAGACGGTAATCCCAAATTATTCCCTGTGTTGTAAGCTGACAACTTTCAACGGTTTGGCTCTAATTGAATCAGCAAATTAAGTGTTGGTATTGTTCAACTGATTTCAATTTTTTTTTCAATTCAAGTGTGATAAATAAGTTATTACATTTTCAATAATTCAAAAATACATAACAAAGTCTTTCTGTGTAATTCTCTGTTTTTCTGAAAAATATATCATTTTATTTACAAAACAGTGTTATTTCTAACCTTACAAATAAACTATCATGTAAAAGTAATCCCAATTTAAGTCTGACACTAACACTAACACAATCTTTTTATTGAAAAGGAGCCTGTTTTCTGAAAATTTCTCATTCTCCTTTTCAGTATTTAATAAATGGGTGATGTTTTATGAATAAATACTCTTTTTCAGAGTGAGTGTAAGTCTCTCCCTATGTATATGAATAGCCTAGTTCGCCCTATGACTATCAAATCTCAGCACATTGCCTGTATATTGGGTGGGGATGTTTAAGAAAGTCAACTCTGTTGATTGAAAGTCTTGAGATGTTTAGAGAAAGTTTCCTGTCACGTTGGAGTAATGTCAGACCGAGGCAATGAGAAACACAACATAATCACAATTACCCGCACCCCTGAACTTCAACATAGGGTTCACACTGTAGAGTGTAGTCAATTGGTCAAGAAGTGCAGAGTGTCGACTGAGATTACCCCAACTTGTTTTATCTGATGTCCCTCTTTGATCCCTGATATCAACTAGCATTTTGGGCCGTGGGGTCAGATTTTTGACTACAGGGTCAGATTTTTGGCTACAGGTTCAGATTTTTGGCTACAGGGTCAGATTGATCAGGAAATGGAAATAGATACCAATGTTGTTGTGAAGCAAATAAAGAAGCTGTATATTCATAAAATAGTTCTTCATTCTTCATCTTGTCAACTTCTAGAGTAAGTGAGTGAGTTATTGTCTAACACCGCTTGGAGAGTATTAGCGGCCACCAACCTCTAGAATGCCTATCAAAGATAACAGGGTCAATTCCATCCATGAACACTGAAGTCTCTATAGCCTTTGTGATATTCTAATTCTCATAACGAACAATAAGAAATCATCCTTTACATCTGAGCTGATGAATTAATGAAGTCATTCTGAGTGACCAGTATACAGGAAGTCTAGGGAGAAGAATCTGGGACTTGCCACGAGCTAAAGATGGACCAGGTCGCAATACTGGCAGGTTAGAAATACTTGTCTACTAACTGATCAATCTAAACCATTGGAAACAACTTTTATTGCACAAAGGCAAAATAAATCTGGTAAATAGAATCTTGTTTTTATTTTCTTAATTTTGGTTTCCAGTAAAATTAAGGAAAATTTTGACAGAGGTGAAATTAGTACAGAGACTAAACATAGCCATATATTCCTGAATCCCAGTAATTGATTAAAGAAGAAAATAATGTACTAATCAACAACTAGAAGAGTTCATTCCTGATGCCCACAAACATCAAGCAGATAACCAATCATAAACTATCTAAGGGATGTTCTTGAAGCCACTTATCAAAGGTTTAACTTTTATTAATCAATGTGAAGTTATGTCTTGATCTAAGATTATTGCCTTTTATTAGTTCTGCAATTGGAAAATATCTTAGGGTAAAAGAACAACCTTATCCGACTTAGTTCTGGTTCCACTGATAATCTCTAGATTTATAAATGAAGGTTGATAAATGTTGCAGCTCCAATGTTAATGTCTTCTTTTATTGTGTTTCTCTAGAACTCAGAACATAACATTGGCCAGAAGAACAATGGAATACCATATCTGACTTTTCTTTATTCTCTTAATACTAACTACACTAATCAAGGTTTGATAAATGTATCAGGTTGTTTAAATTCTCTAGATACACTGATAGTAATGAAGTAAGAAAAGTGGAGTAGCATAGTTATAAATGAAGCTTTGATAAATGTCCCAGGTGGGTCCGATGTTAAATTGAGTGAATGTTTTGGTTGAAGTAGGATCTGATTAGTTATCATCTTCAATTCTGCTGATATGGCGTAAATTACTGTTATCTGTATCAGCGATAAAGTTGATGATACTTAATCCCGATGATCCAGAGGTCGTGGGGTTAAGAGGGGGTGAGAGGGTGGTAAGATTGGGTGGTGCACCGTGGGGACTGTATGATATGGTAGTAGAGAGGGAGGTTGATGAAAGTAAGCAGATCAATATTGTTGGCTTGTGACATTACGATTAGAAGAAATAGTACTTTTTGTTTTCTTGTGTTCAACCAAGATGTACTTTTTCACAAATTAAAATATCAGCTTTACTTTGTTAATTTCATTTATTGAGAAGTTTATATTAGGTCAGGAAAAATTAATTACTTGTTTTACAGAGTTTTGGGAGAAAAATGTGTAACGGCTGAAGGTTCTAGTGCCCTAGCGTCGATGTAAAATATTCAGGTAAGCAATACAGGCACAACATTGATTTAGAAAAACATTATTTTTCTCTTATATGTTTTCAGTTGGGGGTCAAATGTGGCAACATTTTTATTTGGGAGGGATTCTAAGTAGCATTTTCTTTCAAATTGGTCAAAATCATGTTCAGAGATTCTGTAAAACAAACAAACAAACTGAGTTTCAAAGCCTCTTTACAAATTAAGATGATCTTTAAAAGAGACTATCTTAATGAATCCTGATGTCCAAGTTTTGGAATAGTTATTCTAATGTAATATAATGAAAATAAAAAAATAAGAATAAGAACATGTAAAACTAATCGGATGCTAATAAAATGTTTTCTCTTATCCATCTTCATAAGATAGTTTTATTTTATGCAAATTCAAGTTTAGTATAAATTTACAAATGATGAAGCCGCATATTTCCACAACCACTAAGATATGAGAGAATGATGTCTCTGCTGACAGTGTATGTGTCGACAGATTTCATTAGTTGTGGTTTGAAAAGGGTTGTCACCCAATGAAAATCACCGAAACAATTTACTTTGAACCTTCCTCTTTTGTATGTGTCAAAATGCCAAAAATTAATACCCAAAAATGATCGATTACAACTTTTTATTAATAAGATATTACCGGTAAGTATTATTAAAAGTCAAAGTTGCAAAATTATGACTATGACTTTTTATGTGACATTTTATTACTCAATGACGACAAATAATTATTAATTAAAGTTTCCCCTTCATTTCATGACATTTTATTATTCAAGCTTTCCTAGGCTTCAATGATGATAAATATTTATTAATTAAAGTTTCCCCTTCATTTAATGTGACATTTTATAACTCATAAGCATGACACTGTGACACATGCTGACATGTTATGAGTGTTGATACGGTCCGTACAATGACTGTCTTTCAAACTTTGCATGTGTCACCAGCTCATCATGCCTGCAGTTATGAGTAGGGAATGTGTGTTTAATGTGTGTCTTATAACCTGTAAAGCTTGTAATACGCTAAGCAGAGTCATAAAACCTTCAGTAAATGAGGCCTTCTTTCACTCATTCATTCATTCATAACATGCTTGAAGCACGGGAGGGTCGTGAATGGACTGAAGCTACACAACACTCACGTCAATCCAGCCTGCTGACAGCGTATATCCCAGAATCCTTCACTTGCTGGATGTTGTGTTCCCACCAGGATATGGCAGCATCATATTGGAGCACCTCTAAATAAACGGTAACTATGGGAGGCAGATAGTTCTCAAGGCTCGGAAGGATAACGCCTGCGAAGTTTTGCCACATTGGAAGACTGTCCTAGTTAGCACGTCTCAAGGGAGTCTGTCGTACAATAATCCACGTTCAGTCTTAAGATTTCTCCCCCCTTTTCAGGAATTAATGGTCAGATTAAGAGGACTTTGATTTGAAATTGGCGTCTTTAGCTGACAATTAAGATTCCTTTGGTTTTAAGATCCCTCTCCGCAGGTTGCTGACAGTTGTGTGAGTTCTCGGTTCCTGAGAGCACTGCTAAGTAGAATCTTCTTCTCCTGACACGCAGATTCACTCCGAGTCGACTCTACGCAAGCTTGTTAAACTGTCACTCACAGACTGTCAGACTCAGTCGCTCTCAGCACCTGCTGGTAAAACTTTCCAGAATTCAAACTCTCCACAAACAAACATGTTCTCTGAGTCAGGGAGGAAGAGAGAGGGAGAGACTGAGGGAGGCAGCAGCAAGTGACTTGTCCTCACAGGAGCTTACACAGAGACACAGGGTGAGAGAGTTGGGACTTCTATCTCCCCTTCATCCGTTATCTGGTCCACCAGTTGATGAGGGTTAACATGAGGAGGTGCACACATTCAGCCGAGGTCCTCCCGAGGTCCTGCCGGGTCTCCGAGGGTGGATTGTGTTGGTGTATGAGGGGGGAACACCTCCATCAGACCTCTAACTCAGCTAGTTTATCCAGATCTGCTCTCCGATGTGGCGAGGGCCCACATGCCTGCTGTCTAAAACAGACCCTGATTTATGAATGATTTCATTTCTGGTGGCATCCCGGGACTTAACAGTCCACTATCTATGCCCGGTGTTGTGTTTCATGCCAGTGACGGCTGCGGCGAGGGTCCCGAGCCACTCAATGGGGGAAAGCCCATAGTGCTAATTATTCAAGTATGGCTGGGCTGACACAATGCATTAACTTCCACTGAGGCAGGCCAACAGGCAGCGCTGAGAAAGTTAACAAAACTCTTTCAGGTGTATTTGGGACGCCCTTTGTTTATTGCGCTGCCTTGTGTAACTTATCCCTTAACCTCACTATCAGGTGAAGCTCTCATTCATATAATTGGGTCCCCGTATTAAATTATTTTCATGACACATACTTCTGATTCGTTATCATCACTGGTAATGAATTTTGTATGGGAATTTCATGAAAATGTGAATGAAGAGAGTATTGAATTTAGGCAGACTAATGTGATTTTAATCAATAGGTATTGCACTCTACAATGGCATTTAATTTCATTGCATATCATGTTTCTGGGTTAGTCATTCAAGGAACGCAATGAATTAAATATCTAAACGTTGATATTTCAAATTAATTTCTAAATAGATGATGACGCCAATCTACCAATCTTTCATAAAAAAAAGTATAAATTTATGAATATTTATATATATAGATATATTTACAACATTATACATACATTTTTGTGTGACAATTGTAATAGATATGTAAGTATTTATCTATGTAGTGATATGTTGTTGTGCAGCTTGCATTACGATGAAGAAAGACTTGACATGGAGGATGAAGGGCAAGTCGAAATCGGACACCGTGAAAATTTCAATTTGTAAGATTTAACTAATCTGGCTTATCTGTGTTCACCCCTCCATGGTAATTTGTCTCCCCCTCGCGTGGAAATCCCATGGAATTTGTGTGAATAATGACGGGGGATTGAGTAACCGCGATGGGTGGGAACAGAATACGCGGCAGTGTAGATGAACAGTAGATTTCAAACTACTTTGACAGCTAGCCCCACAGTATTGTATGGAACAATATCCTCCCCGAGACGTTTAGTTGTTGGCTGTCGACCGTTTAGTCGGTCTTTTTCACCGGCTTCTGATCGGCCAAGTGTGTCGAATCTTTATAAATAGGAATGTGGCAGGTGAGGTCTCGGTGGCCCACCGACGATAATACCGACAAAATCACATTATTAGGAATAATTGGTCGGATCACGGATACAGGGAGCGAGATAAAAACGCTGTCATAACGCTCTGTCGGGAGTAAGCATTAGTGCCCCATCACCTACCCCCAGTGGAGACTCGGGAATGAGGGGAACAGGGTACAGTCCCATCACCTACCCCCAGTGGAGACTCTGGAACGAGGGGAACAGGGTACAGTCCCATCACCTACCCATAGTGGAGACTCGGGAACAAGGGGAGCAGGGTACAGCCCCATCACCTACCCATAGTGGAGACTCGGGAACGAGGGGAACAGGGTACAGTCCCATCACCAACCCACAGTGGAGACTAGGCGAACAAGGGGAACAGGGTACAATCCCATCACCAACCTCCAGTTGAGACTCGGGGAGCAGGGTATAGTCCCATCACCAAACCTCAGTGGACACTTGGGGAGCAGTGAGATCAGGGTACAGCCCCATCACCTACCCAAAGTGAAGACTCGGCGAACAAGGGGAACAGGGTACAGTCCCATCACCAACCTCCAGTTGAGTCTCGGGGAACAGGGTACAATCCCATCACCAACCCTCAGTGGAGACTAGGGGAGCAGTGAGATCAGGGTACAGTCCCATTACCTACCCCCTTTCACCAACCCCTCACAGGTGATTGACAGCGGTTTGAAATGGGGAGGGGGATTGAGTTTAGTGGTGTCATCAGTCCGAGATAAGTGCGCCAATTCGAGGCAAGTCGCATACCATGACCTCAGAAGCAGGCCATGTGCCAAGACAGGTCTGAAGATGTGGACAGGAGGCGAAGCTATGTGGAATCTAGACTCAGATACACTCTATCAAGATAGTTTTGTCTACAGTTCCTTTTTCTAGGATAATGTATACAGAACAGGTTATATGGCAAGAAAACAGTGATTAGATGGCTGAGTACTGTATCTGCTGTGAGAACCTCCTGTACCGTCCAACCTGTACCCTGAGTCTCGAAACATTCACGCCCTTACGAGTTCTTAACTGAATTTTATCCCATGTTTAAAAATGGGCTAAAGATGTTGGACTACAAACATTTCAAGTAGCAAGTCTGACTCTGAAGCTAACTATTTAGATACTCACATCAAGATCGGGACTGAAATTTAAACTTTGAGAATTAAAGTTGAATTAACACTATAACTTTTGAATAAATCTGAGGGGTCAATCTACTGAAGTTACAAATCGTTAGACAAAGAATTATCTGGGATTGGTCCTTGGAGAAAGGTAATGGGTGAAACAGAAATGAGCTCAGATTTATGGAAAGAGTTTTGATATTTAGCCCAAACCTACAGTTTTCTGATTTTAGGGCAATTTGCTGAGAACAGGGATCTTGATTTGCTATTTTGTGTCGGACTAAATTGGATTGATTCCATAATATATTTGTTCTTGCTTTAATAGGGTCTAAAAACTGGTTTTAATAATCACATCTAAAAAAAATAATATTCCTCAAATACTAATATCTCTACTAATAATCCTGCATTTCACCCTGAGGAAATCATGGCAAAATTTTTGTTTTAAATGTAATTTGTTACTTAAAAAAACTAACATACCGGTAAATTATGGCATCCGATATCTTATAAAACCAAACAATATAGTATTATTAAATTATAAATGGTTGCAAACTTGCAAAACTTTAGAATCTTCCAATGAATGTAGGCCTACATGAAAACCATGTATATTAAGAACTCATGTATGTCTTTTCTTTAATATACATTTATTTTTGTGACATGAAACAGCATTCAGAGTTCGCCCAAAGGTTATTTGAGTTGACACAACCTCTTCATCTCCCGGCCATGTTATTTGTCTACTAACAAGGAAGTTATAATAAATATGATAGTCATTCCTACTTAATTTATTTTCAGGATTTGGGATTTTCTTTCAGTTACTTCAGATGATGTAGAAGTTTTAGACATTAGTCCAGTCTATTGAGCTAGGAACAAACATTTAAAATTTGATGCATAAATCTACTGAGCAATAGTAACAGGGACCATCTATTACAACAAGCTCATGTCAGGTACAATCTTGATCTGGTGTACTAGAAACTTTGACTCGCATTATACTAAATCAAAGATTTACTGTACAGTTAACTTTCAAAAGTATCCTCATTCTTTAGTCGGCAATGGTTGCAACTTTGACATCACACAAACATCTACTACAGCTCATGTCCGATAAAATGAAAGCTCTGTATTTCATGAAATGATCACCTTCACTCACATGTATACTAAATGTCAGTAATTTTTGCAAAATCAAGAGTCTTAATACCAAATATCAACCTTTGGAAACTAGCTGTGGTTGCCACTCTGTGATCGCATGAACTAAACCCTTCCACTGTTTGTTGCTAATGTCCTATACCAATTAATTGTTATAATATAAAGTATTAACTAACAAACTTCACCACAATTATTGTCAAATGCAATGTACTGTGTGTCCATGTATCCATATTTATCGGTGCTCTTGACCTCCCACCCCCACCCCCCCCCAACCCCCCCCCCCCCCCCCAAGAATGGGGGCCCTAAAGTGGACCCCCCCCTTCCATTGGTGGACCCGTGGATCCGTCACTGCTGTTCGTCCAAGTATCTTTGTTTATAAGGGACAAAGCTAGGGTATAGTTGAAACTCTGAGACATTCCTACATTCACTTTATATCTTAGCCAGAGATTGGCAACTCTCGGGGTAAGCCCTGGTGAAGCTGAAGGACTGATTCAGCCCAGAATACCGTCCCTCATGTCTGCTCCAATGATTAAAGATCCAACATGAAACAGAATGGCCAGACTACAAGCATCTTCCTATCGCTCTATTACAGCCTATTCATCATACAGTCTTTATCCCTCAAGCTTACAATAGACAAAATCTTATCAGCCTATCTAATGTCAGTCCTGATCAAGCCTGTACCTCTGTTCTACCAGTGCGACCTGATAGCAAAGGTCAAGGTGGGCAGGGGAGGTTACTCTGCCTGGACCTGCACTGACACACCAGGCTAGGCATGTAATGGCTCAATGACAGACACCTGTCCAATCAGGATGCCCAACTCATTAAGTCGTCAGGCGATCTCTCTTCTACGCCTCCAGTCTTATCGTGTGGAATTATTCCTGATAAACATGTCGCCCAAATATTTAACAAAACCCAGGCTTCATTCTGTGGGAATGTGGTTTTCTAGATATCTTCGTCTTTCAGAACAGAAATTCAAAACTACATAGATGTTGCTTTGTGGAAAATAAAATCTCTCTGTGTTTTTAATCCCAAAGATTATTGTATGAATATTCCAAATATTTGTTATTGCAGGTTAAGATTTTATAATTTGAATCTATAGTTACTGCTTTACATCTCACCACACCACATGAGTATGAGAATCAGGTTGGGTGATAATAAATATTAGGTACTTGTGTAATAGATTAAATTTAGAACTCACATGACACCTTGTCATTATGGACATGAAATGTTTACTTATTATATATTGTGATACAATTGAAATTATAAACAATATTGCAGAGCTGTTATTACAATGTGTTTCTTGTGAGTGGTAATATGCATGCAAAAGTCAGTAAATTAAGTCAATACAGAAACTTTTAAATAATATATTGACAGCTATTTATCAATCATATTAAAACTACTTTCAAAATATATGGTACCAAAATCAATAAATCTGTTTTTCACTTCATCTATTTTCTTGATGCAGTGACGGTTTCGGTTATTCTGCGGAAACATGATAAACCGTGGGGGCATACAAGTGCGTACATAGTCAACTTGTTTTCTTTAGTTCCTTGTTCATCTCTTGCAACAATATCCTGTTTATATTTCTCAGCTGTGAAAGAATCACTTCCTAAGCATGTCTGTTTCTGTGGGGCACCACAAGGCCGTGTTTACAAGGGGCGCTCAGGGGTTGCCACACTGCCAGCCAGAGTCGGGACAAATCTTCTAAATTAGATGTTTATGATGAGTTTATGCGGCTGATAGCACTTGTAGTGGAGAAATCGCCTTTCATGGATAAAGATAAAGTTGTTATTCAATGATAACAGTGAAAGAGCCCCACTGGCAGTCAGGTGTTTCTTGACATATGGAAAATTGTTTTGGTAAACCCTACACTCCTAATGGTTTTAGCAGGAAGAACAATATTGATGAATACTTAGCAGGGGAGACTTGGGAAATGCTGGCCAAATTCTGCATACGCTCTTGTGTACGCGTTTACTCTGGTGGTCTTAGCCGCTGACCTGACGTAGCTTTTATATATATTTATATACATATACATGTTCATACACAGGCTTTCTTGTCTGCACAAATTGTCATTTATTCCAGAGAATATAATGTTTTTATGATAAATAATGTTTTATCAAGAAATCTTGCTACCGTATTCTTAGACTAAATGAAAAAAAAAAGTTCCTCTGGCATTGGTGCATCACTATTATTTGTGCGCGTAACAGCTTTTCATTGTCATTTAAAAAAATAGATTAATAATTTGCTGCATCATTTTTGCTAAACCCGAAAATTAATTTTATTTCATTGTCATTTTAAAATATTCAGTACTGACTGAATGACCAACAGCCTATTCATCTGACCACTGTGAACAGGTCAGGTCCAACACCTGGTAGTTTTGTTATTAAATACATTCAGTACCCCTCTGTTAGATGTAAACCCTTCATATTTTATGTTACCACATTCCTTTGCTTTAACTAAGTAGCACCGAAGGTGAATGTGAAATAAACATTCTAAAACGGTTTGGAAGAGGGTAAATTGATAGCATGAAATATGGCATGTATATAATCTTGTAAAAATTTGTTTTGCGTCATCTGATGTCATAAGTTGAAGATGTTCTAGGCAATAAGTTAACTCGGGCTGTTCCATCAGCGTTGTGTGAACAGAGATACGTGCGGAGTGGCAGGGAACGGAACGAGCCCAGTTTGGGAATCATCTGCTAGTCGAGAACATGTAGAAAGCAGCTGGACTCTGCTTGAGATGAGGCCGTGGAAGACTGGACAAGAATGATGTTCTTTGTGATTTAAACATAGTTTATTTCCAGAAGAAGAAAAGGGATTGACAAAGAGCTCAACGATCTTATATAAATGTCTCTCCCAAATATGTACATAGTTGTATTAGTTATTTACAACTAATCAATTGCTGACAAATGAATGTATTGTTATGTTGGTACCACAGGTTTTAATATATGGTGTTATATTTGGGTTTGTTCTATGTTATTTTACTCTTGAATTTGAGGAAACCCCCTGGCTACTCACCGTGATGTATTCTGCAATTGAAACTATTTGTTACTATATCTACTTCTTCATATACAATAACATCCATTAAGATATTCGATATATTATTCTTCATTGTTGCCAATGCTCATTGTTCTTCTGTCATTGTATTTTCATGATTGCCCTATGTAGTGTTTGAATATTGTCACTGTTTCCATGTGGAATGTTAAGACATTAAAATTAACTTATCTTATATAGAAGAAAGGTGACTTCATTGCATTGTTCATAACATCACTCAAAATGACAAGTAGATATCTTATTATCCCTATATTTTTGTAAGTATGTAATAAGGTTTATTACTCATTAAATAAATCTACAATGTTATTACGCATTGGGTAATAACATCGCGTGCTGCCGAAGATGTCATGTCATAATTGCATAATGTATGACGTCACAATATTAGCGCTACGGTTGCAATGGAGTGTGTCCCATTTATCAACGAGTTCATGGAATTAAGTGGCATTTCAATCAGAGAGTAATAAATAAAATACTTAACTCGGTTCCGTTTAATAACATATTTATGAATCTCATGAGATGGTATTGGTATTTAAATCGCTTTCATTCGTTAAATACCAAACCACTCACTCGTTTCATAAATATATTCTGTATATATTATGATATATATAATATATACAAATTTGTTGTTGTAACATATATGTTGAACAAGAATAAAAATAGAATACGTTCAGATATTTGGACTTGGTGTCGTTTCCTAGTAAGATATTTGTATATTTACGAGAAGACAGTATATGTTATAATTGTAGCGTATATGTTAAACAAGCACAAATGTGAACAAATATTATATCTATACAAGGAGTATACAACGGCAGTGTCACATGGGAAAATGATACACACACTGCAGATTATCGATTTCTGTTACATCATACACAGTGCGATTGCGTCAAATAATTAATTCCATCTCGTCCAGCTTTGACCATGAAGGTCAACATTGTTAGACACTGGCCAACTTGCATCAGCAAATAATTGGTTAAGATTACCAGGCAGATAGATCCAAGCACGTTTCCACGACGATTGTGGCCAATGACAAATCAATATTTTCAAATCTCCTGTTTAAACACAGAGAAAACGAGTAAAACAGTAACCCGATATTTTGCAGAATGCTGTTTGTTCTGAGGGGGACATGCAACATAGACTCAAGCTCATCAATAATGGATCTGGGTACTAATGAAGAACAGGACAAGCCTTTTGAAGATGGTGGATATTTCTAAACCCTCAACTCAAGTTTGCAAAAAGAAAAAAGTACAAACGTGTAAAATTTCCCAATTCAGGATATTACAATTCTTTCTAAAACCTTCTGACAACACTCTCAGTTGCAAATATAGAATTATCTTTCATTTCCAGCCGTACAGCCCCTATAAAACTAATTGAAATTTGTTATTTCAAATGTAACACCCCTTTATAGACATTTAGTCTGTCTTTAAGATCATGAAAAGGAGTAAAATACATGTAAAAACATTTGTCTGAAAGTCTAGATTTCTCATTCTTTTTAATTTAATCTGATAGTGCCCACATTTTGAAATTTTCATCACATTTAATGTAGTATGATAACATCCAAAAAGTTTAATTTTGATCAAAAGGAATTCATCTATTTGACTTGCGTCATATAACACCGAAGCTAGTAAGATATTTGCTGGGGCGGATGCTGGAATTTTTATGGAAAAGGGGGGTCCATTTTTTTGGTCCCTATACCCGCCCATGCAAACCATTTTGAAAGGGGGGGGGGGGGGGGGGGGGGGGGTGGGGGGTCAGGACCCCCCTGGACCCCTGGACCCCCTGGTTCCGCCACTGATTTGTATATAGACATTAGTAAGCTAGTAAGATATTTGTATATGAGTAAATTCAGTCTGCCTTCTGTTACTTATAAATGTCAATTTGAAAAATTGGACGAAATTAATCTCGACTGTTTCGAATCAGAGCCTAATCTGTAAATGTTTAGGAAATTCCTGGACTTGGCACATGTTTAGTATCAGTCACGGCCCATTACCTTATCACCAGCTAGCATCTTACCAACAGTCTCACACGCTATCTTCCAGGCAACCACAAGCAGGCAGTATGGACGAGCCAGATACGGTAACTTTGTTGAAACTCAAGAAAATTTCAACTCAAATTTAACGAGTATCTATCTAACCTACAGGTATTACTCTGATACTGTGTATATATCCACGCTTACAACTAATGGCGTTACTCAGTATAAGGCTTCTTGGTTAAAGAAGGATTATCAGCCACTGAATGTTCAACTCCTTGGAGAGTATACTATGGTAATTTATCTAATGTGATATCGTTCATGTTGGCGTCATAAAATATAACTGCTAAATATGAAAATGGAAATAGGTTGGAAGTTTTCTTTTTGAAGTCAGCTATTTGGCCTCACACCATAATTGTGTCCTACTTGTTCTCATATAGAGATTATTACCTAATTGACAAAGTGTATAATAATAATTACTAAGTATGAATTTTATATTACCGTCCAAGGGATAAGTTGCGACAGTTCATCCAATGATGTCACTTTCAACAGTGATGTCACAGAAGACGTAATACGGTAAATGGCACTGGAACATTGATTAATAAGCAAAAGTGATATTTACACATGTACATGTGAATAATATGACCCGTCTTATGTTTGCTATAGGGGCAATAAGTGAGGAGTATTTGGGTTATCACTTATTGGAGTGCTTGAACTTATCTTTATTGTTTAGGTACATGTGTTTGTTAATTCAACCCACCACACTTCTCCAGCTGTAAGCATATAGGACATGATCTCATCATATCAGCTGTCATCTTCATCTGCAAATTGCGTTTGTTTAAATATTAATCACGGACGCTGACAGGTAAATGAAACCTAAAGGTAACATTAATATTTCTGAATTCTTGCAGTGATGGGTTTCACAGGCACTTTTACAATAACAGCTGTCATGTTGGTTTAAAAAAATTAAAGTAAATTAAACATTGATGCAATGATAGTTTTGATTTCGTCCAATTCTCTTTTGTTCACAAGTCTTGCTTTGACACTAACGAAACGGTGCCCACTGAGAACCGCAGATGGACGCAGCTTACAGTGAAATATTGACGAACTTGCTTGGGGTGAATCTAAATAATAAACACTAAAGCATGGATTCTTTTTGTAATTTTGACATCAAATAACACAAATCGGCAAGAGGTATTTCAGGACCGTCCCACAATAGAACACGTCAAAGAACACATTCCTTCAGGGGGGACGGAGAGAAAACGATTAATGTCTTTAAAATATTTCATGTTTGAGTCCTATGGTTTCAAGACGGCAGGACGTCCTAACATTAAATTTCATCCTAAAATTGGACATCCGCACTCGGCTTGACATCCTTGGACTGACAGAACATTGTAATTGAAGTCTCAACTTAGACAGTTACGCCAAATTATTGACCCCATCTCTCTTTAATTTCACATGGTCTTTGATATCTTTGTAGTGTGAGAAACAAGTTGATTTGAATTGAAACTAAGAAATCATTTTGTAGAATTTATTTTAATATAGATTGTAAATTATGTACTGTTTTTAGTTTTTTCATGTCATTCTGGAAACGTTTTATAGAACTAATTATGTACAAAAAGTATGATACTATGTAAAATGTGCTTTAAAGTATTCAGAAATTGTTTTTTCTGTTTTGAACTATAGTATACAAGATATGTGCTGTATTGAAGCTTTGGAAAACTTTATGATTCATATGGGGAAGATAAGGGAACGAACTTGACAAATTACGTAATATATATCGCATATCTTGACATGCTTCGCTCTCCTCTATTTTCCCAGCAGTTGGAAATGAATACAGTTTACAAAAACAGATAAACATATGATTTTCATACGGAAATGACAGGCATCAGTCAAGTCTAATTTGTCGAGGGAAAAGATGCGTACATCTTCATAAATGTTTAGACAACAACTTGCTCTCCTTGCCAGAGAAAATGTCTGGTGAAATCATTACGTGTATCAAGTATCTTAAAAAACACAGTAGGGGCTCTCGTAAACATTTACACTGGTGCTACTTGACTGACAACTGGTCGTGTGGTGCTCATGTATCACAATCCATTAGCCCACTACGGTAGAACCATCAACTCGATCTGCTCACTTCATTAACAAGTTGTTACTCTCACAATTACACAGTCTTTACTTGTTGTGTGGAGAGTAGTATCAGTGTTTGTAAACCTATATGGTAACTGATTTCATTTTTATTAATTGAGTTTATTTCAAGAGAAACTGTTACTCTCGCACTAGTAGACCAGCAGTTTTAGTTGTCGTATGGATAGTAGTAGCAATTGTGTTTGAAAATCAGCGGCATAAAACAGAATGATAATAGCTGTAAAATTAATTCAAAGTCAAATGCGTATGTTCATTCTACCATAACGTTTCATCGCTTTCAGATTTATTATCCATATTATTTATTTGATGCAATTATTATCACAACAATGGCTCATTTAAAACCATGTGTAAACATTTTGAGAATTATTGCATTTATTATTGTTGCTTGGCAACTAATCTTGCGCATAGGACAAAGTAGAAAGAGCACTGTGTAAGCAGGTTACGCTGTCTCAGAAAATTCACAGTAGTCAGATAGCGCTGTTTAGCAAAGTTATCTTTGTTGAACAAGTCATTAACTTCCCCCTCAAGCCATAGCGTGTGCTGCTACACTAGGACAGAAAATTGAATGAAATGCAGCAAGAAGGTTTTCAAAAACACAAATAATGTTTAGCCTTTGTTGAGGGATAGGTTCAATTCCGGAGGAGAACTCGAAAACCCTTCATCGTATCTTCCTGAAAGTTTGCATGTATATTACCCACTAACTGAAGTGGTGCCTTTGGATATTTTCAGAATTTTGGAGAAAAAAAATCCCATAGAAATGCATTGGATTTAAACTTTATTCGGAGATAGGTTTGTTTCTGGAGCAGAACTCCAAAACCCTTCATCATATCTTCCTGAAGTGATGACTTCTGATATTTTCAGATTACTGAAATTTTTTTGTTGTTGTTTCCATAGAAATGCATTGGATTTAAAGGCACTGTAGCATGTTTTTTGCAAAATTTATTTTTTCAAATTTCCCATTTATAATGATAGTTTATGTCATTTAAATTAACTTTAGAGGGTAAAACGTCTTATTACACAAACAAATTATCTGTAGTGGTAAAAACTATGTAGCGTATAAAGCAAAAATTGCATGGCGGCCATTTTATTGTGAACACAATTTATTATTTTGTATTACAAAAACGATTCCCATGGCTTAACCAAAACATGTACACTCGTTTTAAACTTTATTTTCCGAGGAGAAAAGGATGTTTTACTATTGGTGAAATTATTTTTCAAATACATTTCATCAACTTATTTGAGCGAAAAAACGTGCTACAGCGCCTTTAACCTTGTTAAAGATCTGATGAAATGCATTTTTCTCAAGAATGACAGATGATTACCTCTACGTATATTGTACATCGGAATCAATTGAGCATAAAATCGAGACAATATACACTTGCAATTTTAACACTAGCGCAATCAGTTGAGCGATTCATTTTGTAAATGCTCACTGAGGCGTGACTGTGATAAGCGACAGACGGGGACGGCTAGACAGCTACTCAGCCGAGTCTCGTTAATTAATTAATGATGATTATCACTGTCGCTAAATGAATTTTTTGACTTTTGTTATATTTGGGATCACACTATCGGAAATAGGAGACATTATCGTACTTTTTTGTGGCGAATACAGATCAGAAACAGGAAAGATGACAGTGGGGTTTACATAACAAAAATATATATTTAGTTATTTTAAATTCATAATAAACAAGATGCTGACTATGGAACAATTCTGACTTATTCATGATCCTAGGGACCTATTACCATGCAGTCTACATTTTTCATTTCGTAAGTCAAGGAATATTGCAAGCCAAAATTATTGTTTATCAAATCATACATGATTTGCTTTAATTGAAATACGGAGAAATTTAATAGATTTCCCCTCCCAATTATAAAGGAAATACCACACTATATTATTACTCGCCCGTGTAAGATACTGCAGTGTAATATTTATACGGCAATATTAAACTAGTGTTTTACCACCGCAAGTATGACGTCACAATAGTTTGCGGTTATGACGTCACAAATGGAGTAACGTCATCACAATGGCATCGAACTTGCGGGAATCATAGTTTCAGAGTCATGTCCGCTATTTCCCTAGTTTATAGGTGGGCGAGTAATAAACAGAATACTAAACTTCCTTCTATTAAATACCATTTTTATCAAACTCGTGAATGATTTGGTATCAAACTCGCTTTCGCTCGTTTTATACAAAACCATTAACTCATTTAATAAAAATGGTATCAAATAGAAGGTCGTTTAGTATCCTCAATGTATGACATGGGTGCTCATATAACAATATTTCTCGTCATTTCCATCTTTAATTGTGCCTATATGTGTCATTTAATAAAACCATATCAATTTCACAAGAGATATTTACTCTGAAATGCTGAGTAATTGAAAAGAGGTAATTAAAATTGGAGGACCTAAAGAGTTGATTAAACATGGTTTTATCTACTTGCAAGGTGTATTTCCAATTTTTAATCATGATGGAAATGAATTCATTTTTATCGTTGGGGTTTGAGAGATAAAATATCAAAGCTTTATGATACATTCTGGTGAGATGACAGTATGTAGAATACAGAGGTTACTAAACGACCTTCCATTTAATACCGTTTTTATTAAACGAGTTAATGATTTCGTATTTAAACAAGCGAAAACGAGTTTTATACCAAATCATTCATGAGTTTAATAAAAAAATTATTTATATGGAAGGGAGTTTAGTATTCTCTTTATTACTCGCCAACATAAATCAAGCGACAAAGACGACAGTGGACATAAACTAAGATTTCCGCGATTTGTATACCATTGTGATGGCATGCGACCATTGTGACGTCACAACTGCACCCTATTGTGACGTCACACTTAAAGCGGTATTACACAAGTTTAATATTGCCGTATAAATATTAAACTGCAGTATCTATCACGGTCGAGTAATAATGTAGATATACAATATGAAGCTCTACTTATCGTCCTCGCCCTCAACGGAAAATCCTCCTGTCTTCACCTACGAAGCAATTTAGATTTTCGCTCAATTCCTAAAAGCAAACACTCTTGACCAGTATTCAATACAACAAAAATATACTCTTCAAAGACCTGCTCAGTGTGTACATCAGTCTTCCAATAAACTAATTACAGACACATTTTGAAACAAATTTTCCCCCTCCTATTACAGAAATTTTTTAAACGGTCAGGCAAGAAGAAATATTGGTTCATGACATGTAACCTAATTTACCAGAGACCACAATCAATCTATAACATTTGAACACGCAAATCCATTTCATATGTCCGTCATCCACAAGATATCATTTTCCCATCCTTTCTATTTTATATTGGGCACTAAAATTTCAGTTATTTTAAAATGCAAACAATATTTTTTGAAGACTTAGGAACCTTAAATCAAAGATTTCAAGCCTTTTAGCCTGGAAAAATCGAAATTGTGAATTTAAATTGCCTTTGATCTAAGTGGCCCTGTGCCCAGACCGCGTTCGGCCTTCCGAGAAATGAAGCTCTCGGCAGCTTTTTTCCGGAGTCTATTACGTTCCTGTGAAATACTCTCTCATCCCACCTAAATTCGGTAGTCGCTTGATGAAATCGCCTCCTTTGATCTAGTAGCTATTGATTGATTTCAAACCAATTTGAGACAGTTATTTGACGACGTCGTTGATACCCTTGCACTCACTAATTCCATGATCAATGAAATCGCGCTCGGCTTTTATCGGACTGACAGCATCATTCGGGCTCTTCTGTGGAGGAAACCACAAAACGGCGACGTTACGAGGGTTAAGGACGACCGACATATGCTGATGAAAACAATCGCTCCCCCTCGTTCCTCCCCAATATTAAAACCATGTTGCAGACTGGATTTACAGCTTTAATTTGCACTAATCTTATGTGCATAATTGATTGTAATGTCAAAATCTAATGGATATAATCATGTTTGGAGAGAATTAATTTGAAATATTGATAGTGTTTCTGACATGCCCAGTTGATTTGGGGAAGCTGTTGATAGATGAAGACCGGTTTTTGTTTTTTTCTTTGAAAGATGAGTGGACAGATTGAGAAAGGCTCGTCACATTCGGAGCTAATTATTGTTTCTCGTTACTGGCAAGGATTAAGTTAAATTATGACGCTGATTTGTTTTATTCTGAATCAATGTCTGAGTAATTATTTGAAATGGCTTGAATGTAATTTAAATGCAATCATGTTTTAGAAAATTGTTATACATTAACTTGATTAACACCAAGCATCATTGTTGAACAAAAGGATCTACCATCCTTGTTTTCCTTAATTCCTTTGACTAATACAAGTCTCTTTAGAAATAGTGAAATCTCTATAGGCTTTATCTTATTTTACAGGTATAGTGTTTGTTATCTAACAATAGTGCTTGTAAATACTCATTTAAATGTTTGAAGCTTCATCTTAAGTTTGTAAGTTTGAGATGCATTTAAGTGAAGTGAAAAACACGCTATATCATTATGATAATGATTAAAATGGATTAAGTCCAATATGTTCCAATCCTTCAAATATGCTATTTTCTTAAATTGCGCAACACTTTACACCAGCCCTGTTGAATTAAAAGTTTGTCCCAATTAGGATAATGCTAAAACAAAATTGTTAACCTAACATGAGACTGAACAAACTGTTCTGGGCAAGATGTCTCTTTAAGCAGGAGGTCAGGGTTAAAAAGACACTTTGGCCTGATAAAAAAGAAAACCTTTTTTCAAGTTAAATTTTTAGGTTAGCACATTAGGCACAATTTCTGCAAGATTTTTAATTGGTACCCTTTTTTATCTTTTATTTTTTTAATTTTTTTTTTTAGATAGCTGGAGAAGCTAAAGAATTATATATTTAATCCAATGTGAGTTACTTCTCACTTGAGCTATATTACTACCCTGAAGGAGTTGTACTTGCTATTGTGCTACTAAACACTTCGCTTAACCATACAGGTCTGTACCGCCTGTGTTTAGGTACCCAATTGTCGTGGCTGGTAGACAGAGTTCAATGTAAATGAAGTGACCTCAGGGACACATTACAGTATAAGGCCTATATCACAAAACTTTTTGTATCTGGGACTTGAATTCGGGCATGGTAATCACTAACACACTATTCTCTTATTTCCAGTTCATTCATCATGTACAATACCACAAATCACACATTTCGGAACAAACAATGTTATGATGTCACAATGACATCACTATAACGTCACATTATATGCTTTTTTTTGTACTTCAGTACTTTTGTACAACTTTCGCTCAAACATGCAACATCTACTGGTTTAAACTCGGAGGAGGAGGAATTGGAGGAGGAGGAACTCCGAGGAAGTGAGTGATGATGACACTGTCTACACAGGGTAGAGGGGAACATGAAGGAGCTAATTCACCCTGCCTGATGGCCGCTGGTAGATGTTAAGCTTCTAGAACCATCACACTGCAGCTAACAAAACAACAAGCTGTCACTTCTTGCAGCCTCCAGTTGTCTTAGTAATTGTTTGACAATTCCGTAAAAACAGCATGTCATTTGCCTCTCTAGCACACATGTAGTTGAGACGCGCTCGTCTGCGGAACATTAGCACTGCTCTGGAACCGTAGATGCGCAATTTGACAGCTCTGAGTAGGAACTGATTGTGCACCCAACAGTCAGACTATCTACACCCAGATCTTACTGCACATTTTGCAAACGTAGACACGAGCGAGCGTGCATACACACACACACATACACACTAACACCCTGCAGACTCTCCCACGAGCCACAGACTCTGACTAGCCAGACTCTCTGACTAGCCACTGACTCTCTGACTAGCCACAGACTCTCTGACTAGCCACAGACTCTCTGACTAGCCACAGACTCTGACTAGCCACAGACTCTGACTAGCCACAGACTCTCTGACTAGCCACAAACTCATTGACTAGCCACAGACTCTGACTAGCCACAGACTCTCTGACTAGCCACAGACTCTCTGACTAGCCACAGACTCTCTGACTAGCCACAGACTCAATGACTAACCACAGACTCTCTGACTAGCCACAGACTCTGACTAGCCACATACTCCCTGACTAGCCACAGACTCTGACTAGCCACAGACTCTCTGACTAGCCACAGACTCTCTGACTAGCCACAGACTCTCTGACTAGCCACAGACTCTCTGACTAGCCACAGACTCTCTCTGACTAGCCACAAACTCTCTGACTATCCACATACTCTCTGACTAGCCACAGTCTCCCTGACTAGCCACAGACTCTCTGACTAGCCACAGACTCTCTGACTAGCCACAGACTCTCTGACTTGCCACAGACTCTGACTAGCCATACTCTCTGACTAGCCACAGGCTCTCTGACTAGCCACAGACTCTGACTATCCACAGACTCTGACTAGCCACAGACTCTGACTAGCCACAGACTCTCTGACTAGCCACAAACTCATTGACTAGCCACAGACTCTCTGGCTAGCCACAGACTCTCTGACTAGCCGCAGGGTTAACGTAATGGTGGATGTGAAGTTTACAGACAGCCCCGGGACCTGAAGTTTCAGCTGATTAATCTGAGCCCTGCCTGTTGTGGGTCAATGTATAAATGTTATGTCTTCCTCTCTGTTTGTTTTGCAACTGAACCCTGTAATAGATGTTTATAAATGCTGGATGTGGCATTCATGCATTACAGTTACTGTACATAGATGTGTGAAGCAGTTTGTCATCGTTAAATGTCATATCGTAATCTCCACATCAGCAATATAAGCCTCATTCTGAATACTCAGCATATTCTGGCTTAAATCTGTTATTCTAAACTTCTTATGTAAGGACATCCACAAATTTCAATGTTCATCATTTCCAGACTGTCACAATTTTCCCTTCTAACTCAACTTACATAAATCTTTTCTAATTAATGTATATGCTGCCAATCGACCTTTGAAAGCCAGATGTGGATGAAAATTTTTAAAAATCCATAAAACAATGAAAATGCTCATCACCAGAGTATTTCAAGATCATTGATATGAATCAATTAGTTCACAAAGACTTCAGTTTCCTGTCTGAGACAAAGTTATACATTTGTGATGGCTTTCTTCATATCACCAATCATTAATTTTTTCAAAGACCCCTAAACTTTCGATTAATGCATTCCACTTAATGGAATTGTCAATAGACAAATTTCCTTTTCCTGTATACGACTGGAAAACAGTTATAAAGGTTTTTGAGGACACTAGATTAGCAGCCTCAGAGAAGAAATGTCAGAAAATTGAGCACCAAGCACAAAGAAAGAAGTCCTCGGGAGACCATGAGCAGTGAAACAATCAGTGTGGTTCACCATTTTCATCACCTTTGTTTACACAATGCTTTTACAGGAAAATGATATATACACTTTATTTTCCAAAGAGGAAACCCATTTCCATATACATGTGCAATTTCTACCCTTTAGCCTATTTTGAGATCTTTTTAAAATTGGGCAAAAGCTCGCTTGAAATATTTTCAATGAGAGTTTTGCAATTTTGTTTATATTTTTGTTAAATATTTAATAGAACTTTAAAGGCGCTGTAGCACAATTAACTTACTGAAATAAAGTGCTCAAATGTATAAATAAGTGTTAACAATGGCTATGTATTATACCCCTGAATCAATAAAACGAGTTATTAAACACATGTAAAAGGTTTGGTTAAGGCTTTTCTCCTCAAGCGACCATTTTAATATGTTCACATTAAAATGGTCGTTCAAAGGCAGTCCCAGTGGTCTGACTGATGTAGCAATACCTAAACACTCAGAGTAGAGTTCTACATATGGTGCAATGATGGAATGGTCAACCATCTTGCTGTCAGAACTCTCAAATTCCTATATGTGACATTTAGATGGTAAACCAATGTAGCAATCTGCAATAGTACAAAATCTTGTACTTATTCAGGTCAAGTCCATTGTGGGATTTGAACCCACAAACCTTTGAGTCAAGCATCCATTTCTGGCACTAACTCAGTATGCAGAATGAGCAACTAGTTTGAGGGTAGGATTGGCAGGCTTGGCTGAATTAGGAACTAGTTTGAGGGTAGGATTGGCAGGCTTGGCTGAATTAGGAACTAGTTTGAGGGTAGGCTTGGTAAGCTTGGCTGAATTAGGAACTAGTTTGAGGGTAGGCTTGGTAAGCTTGGCTGAATTAGGAACTAGTTTGAGGGTAGGCTTGGTAAGCTTGGCTGAATTAGGAACTAGTTTGAGGGTAGGCTTGGTAAGCTGGGCTGAATTAGGAACTAGTTTGAGGGTAGGCTTGGCTGAATTAGGGACTAGTTTGAGGGTAGGCTTGGTAAGCTTGGCTGAATTAGGAACTAGTTTGAGGGTAGGATTGGTAAGCTTGGCTGAATTAGGAAATAGTTTTAGGGTAGGCTTGGCTGAATTAGGAACTAGTTTGAGGGTTGGTGCTTATGCTCAGCTGAATGATCAACTAGAAAGTTTTTTTCAATCGTAAAAATGATGTCCCCCCCCCCCCCCCCCCCCCTTCCCCCAATCAAATTCCAGTTATACCCTTCAAAAGTCCAAATTGTTGCCATGGAAACTGAAAATAATAAAATTAAAAAAGTTCAAATCCCAAAAAGGCATATCTACATCATATGGAGAGATAGTGTACGAAATTTGGTGAGGATTGGCCAAGACATTTTTGAGTACTGCTGTGGAAACAAACCCTACACTTCAAAAGGGCAAAATCCAAATTAATCATAACTAGTTTGATGGTAGGATCTGTAGGCTTGGCTGAATGATCAAGTACTTTTTGGGTAAGCTTGAAGGGTAGGCTAAGCTTTATTTTTATAGCTAGTTGGGGGGTAGGCTGGTAAACTGGTAGGCTGGTAATTTAAACTGGTAGGCTGGGCTCCTTGTGATTTCATTTCTTGATCACTGACACTGGTAGGTCCAACTAGCAAGACACTTGTGGAAACACATAAATTGGACACACTGTCTCTGTATCACTGTCTGGTAGCACATCAATTAAATTCAGCATTGATATCACAGATGGTAAAGTTGGAGTTGTTGGTTCGTAAATATTGGGAATGTTAGAATTGTTTTGATAAATGAAACTAAGAAACATAATTTAATTGTAATGGTTGAAACACAGATTCCAGAATGTTGCAAATCTTTTTAAAAAACCCACCAAGCTGTCTAGGTATGGAGATAAAGAAGTTACAAATTCAACAAACCCCACAAAACTAAATCATTGATGATACAATTCAATAAAGAGGTTACAATTTGTTTCTCTGCACCCTTAGTTGACATTGTGAGATTTGCATGGCCTTGTAACTTTTGTGTTTATATTCATAAACAGTTTCTTGACAGGCTAATTTTTAATTGAAATAATTTGTGTAGTTTATAATTGTGAATTATATTTTTTATAAAAATTTTATTATGTTCTATAACCTCTTTAAAGTGTCATATGAAGGTCACAAAAATGAAGTTTCCACGAAAGAGTTATATCTCCTGTAGAAACAATTTAATAAATGTATTAATTTAGAATATTACTTCTATAAGAGGCATCTAGAAGTTGGTAAGATGAGGAAACACAAATTTTATGGATTTACAACTTCCTTATTACACTGATAACTGAGAATATGTCTGCTATTCTGATAACATATATTGTTCATGTTTCAAATTGTTTGAAATTTGAAATCATTACAAACTCAGATAATAAAAGCATTTTACTCCAGCAGAGAACTTTTTTATTGTGGTAATGTCTTTAATGTCCAGTTCCAAAAGAGGGTGTCAATTGTTGAATAAATGCTGCGGTGACTTGCTGTTTTCATCTTGTTCACATTTTTCAATAAAAAAATTGGATAATCTTGGCATCCTACCTCATTAAAATCCATTTAAAGTCCATTTTGTTCAGATCTATTAATCAGATAGAGCTCTCCCATTGTTAATATGTTCCTCGTTGAAATGAAACCTCTTTTATTCAGTTTAAAGCCCAGTACTTTTTGTTTGGGAGCTCCAATAATGTCAGCTTATAAATGTACTGTACTTAGATTTATCAGTTTTCCACTTCATGTGAGTGTTTGTTAGCGCCCCCGACTGGAGGGAATCACATTTCAGTTTAAAAATGGGAAATGTTACTAGTGTGCTTCATTTCTTTTATTCTCTTTTAAACTTGACCCTACTTGACCTATTATCTTTCTCTTCAAGACTTGCCCGGTCTAGAAAAGGAGCTCAGTTGAACCCCCCTCGTTATAACGCGGGCAATGGGAAGCGAAATCATTCCTCGTCATACCGAAACGGTTGCTTAATTGAATTATTATAGAATTGTGAATGATAATATGAGATACAATAGTCATATATTTGGTAGAAAAATGTTGATAAAGACTTTTTCACAGTAATTGCGTTATAATGAGGTTGTGTTTTTAGATTTGAGATAAAGGGGTGATTTTGGAGGTTTCTTTTCGAAAATATGCACAGACGAAGAATTGCACAAGGTACACACACTGGCAGGAACTTCTTCCATTCTCGCAACGCGGTAACGGCGCAGCAGGAAAAAGGGGGGCTGATTACATGATACTTATAAAATCTCATATTCATTTTGACAGCTTCGAAGGAGAAGATTGGGTCGAATAAAATTTGCTGATAATTTTGGTGTCTGGAAGAACAAGTTGTGTCTAAAGCATGTCTGGTTATAACGAGAATGTATTGCTGCCGTTGCGTTGTTAAGTATTGGTACTGCTAGGTACACTGACATCTGTTTCCTTCAAATTAAATTTAATTTTCCTGAATATAGATCGCACCTTCGACTTAATATGTTGTTAAAAGTTGATTAGGTAATTTGCTTATGGATATTTTATGTTACAGAGAATAAGCTGAACCCCTTTCTCTAAATCCTTTTTAAAACAAAACAAAATAACATTTATTTTTGTAGCAAAATAGAAATAAGGAGAAGTTGATTTATTTATTTATTTTGATTAATTTATATTGCATTAATTAAGAAAATAAACAGCAAACTTCACAGCACATTCAATAAGAAAAGACAAAATTCAGTCTATATAATTGCTACCAGTAAAATTTATGATAATTATAAAATACATGTATAATCACACTAAATACATAATTCATTTATGATTCTATATCAATCTTATTTTCATTTCTTTTATCAGTTATATTGCATTTCAATAATGATACTTAATTCCTACAAATTAATTCAAGGGAATCATTAACTTGGCGTTGTTTTTCCAACTTGAAAAGCACTGCTTGTTGAAGTTGCCTTATCAAGGCTTGAATAGTGATCCTGTTTTCTCATTGTTAAAGGGAGGGTTCTATCAGGTAGTTTTGTGGAAACGAACTTCGAAGGGACATTCCTGTTTATATATGTTATATTATACATGATTATGACACCATATAGTTGAAACATATCACTGAGGGTAATATTTTGAGGATTTATATTTGACAATTTGATAAAAGCACACATTCAACAAATAAAACCTATGAGTGCAGCAACTCATCGGTGCTATGTAAGTAGTGTGAAGTGTTGTTTCAGCCTATTAAATGATAAATAATGTTTCACTTTGTGGATATTCTACCAGTATGTATGTTTTATCATTTATGCAAATTGTAAAATTTGTGAAAATATAGCGTTTTTGCCATTTCATGTAATGTACAAACAATATGGCAAACACTCTTGACAGAACCAATAAATCAATAACTGAAAAGATTTTGTATTATCTAAATTCTTTAATTAAACCAAAATCTTTAAAGTTTCTTTGCAGACCAAATATCTGTAGAGAGAGTACTAACGGGTGGGCTTTTTATTCCTGCAAACTTTACAAAGTTAAAAATTGTAGTCTATTGGAATATTTTGTTCAGCTAGAGTGCAGCTGAAGAGTCCATGACAGCAAATGAACTCCTCTGCGACTGTGGTGTCAAGATTTAGAGACTTTGTAGACCGTGTCGATGGAGAGAACACAAGCAAGTCTAGATATCTGACTAATACACGTAACATTACCAAACCCAGAAAATAAAGAGCAAACTGAAATTGTGCAATCAATTAAATAAAAAATAAAAAAATTTAATGTAAATGAACTCTGATAGTTAAATTGAATTACTTTGCCATGTTTTATATTAATTTTGGTATTTAAAACAGTTTCATCTCCACAAGTGAAATTGTTTCAATGGTTTTGTTATTACCGGTATACACTGGTATGTGATTTATATCAAAATTAATTATAATTTTCAATTTCATGTTTGTTTGTATTATAATGGCTTAAACAGCTGTGCGAGTGAAATCAACTTCTTTCAATATTGTTTTAAAACTATTTCAAATACCTAAGCATTTATATTTTCTAAGAGTAAATTGTCAAAAAGATGTTTTAAAAAATCCCAGCTACTATGTGAAGTGACAGTCTCTCTCTTGTTTTGAGAGTTTCCCAATCGTGTTAACTTATTACATGTATATAAAACTAAGACAGACTTTAACTTTCTCACTTTGAGTGAGTGAATCTCATAACTGCCTTCATAAGAAATTGAGAGCTTGTTTAATGAGTCTGCAGATTAATGGTGTGATCTCCTTTCTCACTGGAGCATTACTTAGTGCGGTGTGCACCGCTCTACTGCTCCATTAGCTCCGAAGGAACACCAAGAAGGAACACCGAGACTCCGACATTCTATGAAAGCCACACAACGAGTCGGATACATTTTGTTTTTTTGCTTAACCCGAAGTTACATAGGATGCATGCAATTTACTTTAGGCTGTGTTTCTAGTAACCGGAGTGAGGGCTGCTTCATACACCTCTGTTCACATGCAGCTTGTCAGGCTCTTGTAGACACCACAACACAACCCGTTTAGGAAGTAGAGTTTTTTTGTGATTTTGAAGATTATTGTTGAGGGTTTGAGAGGTACAAACAGGCATTGGACAGGTATCGGACCCCACAAATGTATATTACATTGCTGCTAATGTGCCAGCTCTTTATGAAGGGACAGAATAGGTATCGGACCCCACAAATGTATATTACATTGCTACTAATGTGTCCTGCCCTTCGTAAAGAAGTACGATGTAACGTTAATGGATCTTTGTAAAGAAGTATCATTAATGGATGCTATTTCCTTATCCGCTATCATTATTGAAATCAATTCAATTTCAATATGTAATCTATATCAATCATTATGAGGTTTAGGATACAAATGATCGTTTTCTCTAACTTCTCTTGTACATATCTATAACTTGTATTCATCTCTTGTTGTACATTGTTGTAAGATGAAATGTGTAATCATCTAGAGAGGGCTTTTCTAAGTTGAATACTTGTGCCCTTTCTATTGTTGAAATGAATAAAGAAAAATTCAATCCCTACAATTAAGTTGTGGATTTAACAAAGGTGTGTCTGTTTTCTTATATTCTAGTACATTACATTTTTAGCAAAATAGTTCAACGCTGAACTAACAAGAATTCATTTTAAAAATGTATTTTGCATTTGCGATCTGTTGTAAAGCAGGCATCAGCCAAGGATCACCAATGTCACCTGTGATTTGTCTAGCTTCAGAATAACAATCATAATTGTTAAAATTGAAGCTCCAACTACAATTGTATGAAAATCTTGTTTGTAGACTGAAAAAAAAAATGCAAATGGCAATATTAACCAGTCATGATACTGTATCAATTCATTGAAATAACCTACCTTTAGCCAATATCTGTGAAGTAATCCAGTAAAGTGCAGCGTTGCGTCTCATAAACAGTCCACAAACGGAAAAGACACAAATTTGAAAACTATGTGAAAGTGGAGAAGGTTTTAGGCATCTGGTGCTGACATGAAGTGTTGTCGTCTGCTCACCGCGTCGCCGTGGATACACAAAGTGTCATCAGTTACACTGCCTCTGACCGGCAGCTATTGTTGCCTCCTCTTCAGCTATTGTGGTCTCCTACCAGCGTGTCTCAAATCTTTCACAAAGATTGTCACCTCTTCTCCTTTCAACAAGTTTCCACACCAAACTTATCCAAGTTTAGCTTAGACAAGGATTTGTGGGATGTCGTCTGCTAGCGCTGCCCAGCTTCCTCGGAGCTACCCCTGCAGCATCTGTAAGTACAAATTTTGTCCAATTACTCTCTGTGGGCCCGCGGAGGGGTACCTTCTCCCCATGTGTCAGTTTTCATGAAGCTGGTATCTAATCACTTGTGATAGGTGTAGCATGGCTGGCTACAGAACGTTTCTCATCCCCCGCTCAGCCTAGCCCTGCCCACTGCCCCATACACATAATTAACTTGTTAGAAGATGCCAGGCCCCTCGCCCCTGAATAACAAATACAAACTCCCAGATGTATTTTGGGCCCAAGTGTCTCCTCTAGTTTTAGACAGATGGATTCACATGACATGGATCCCCCCAGTGCTCTGGATCCACGGTGGATCCAAGTGACAGCGGATCTGACTGCCAATGGATCCGACTGCAAATGGGTAGGAGGTGACTCTGTTTTATGGGTTCAGGTCAGGACAGTCGGTCTCACATACAGTTCCTCCCTCCTCTCACTGATCTTTGGGGATTAATATCCGCAAATTGTCTTGCGTTAACACAAGTTGTCTTCAATTTGTCGGAAGGTTGGCCAAGACTGATGGAACTTTAGTGGTTTGAAGCAGAAGTACGAAGATGAGAGAGCTAGTTAGCAATGTCAACAGTCGGATGATGGACAGATTGATGCAGTGGCCCCTCCCCCTCCCTTCTCTCCCCCTCCCCTTCCCCTTTTCTTACTCTCCCCCTCAGTTGTCCCCCCTCCCACGTATCTCTGCCCTCTCTCTTGCTGCCAACTCCACTCATTATAAACACACAACTGTGTTTACATTATGAGATATAGACCCTGCTTTCTTTCATACACGACTTTCCCTCACGAGCTTAAAATATATTTCTACATATTTCTCCAGTGAATAAGCTTTGTTTGGCAGTGATAAACCTGGAGGGACGGAGTCTCAGAACCGGTTATCTCTCCTCTGTTTACAGTCTATGTAAGGAATGAAGTACAGAAATCCTTGAACGTCCAAATTCTAGAGCTCCGGTTAACCAAACTTGACTAATTACACTAGACTTGGTTCAGTGTTGTGTAGGTGGCTCCAGGAATATTGAGGAAGGAAGAAAGGGACAGATTTACATGGTATAAAGAGGGTTAAACCAGGCAGTTCATGCTCAGTTTACATGCAAAGGGTTTCAAAAGAACTGGACTGGAACGGTGGGGGAAGGGCGGATTCTTCCCAGATTAGTGATTTCCAAGAATGGTTAGTTTTGTTCCATCAATTATTTTGGACCTATGACCTTAGCTTTTATGAATATGATTCACATCAATTAACTGTCGCTGTCTATTATTCGTGTTGTAAAATATTTAGAAGCATTGTCTCAGTCTAGATTAAAGTTAGCAAGTCCAGGAGGTACAAATTATTTTTATGGTAGAATAATGATATCTAGGAATTGGAGAATTTGAAAAAATTATCATATTAACAATTTGCTGAGAATCAAATTGTACAAATATAGTTAGTGGGGAACTCTTCTTTTGTCATTTATCCCCCATCCCACTGAGACCATTTGGAGTTATGGAAATCTGCACCCTCTCTTTCTCAAAAACTATCTGCTAACATTTAGTCTCAGAAATAATTTTTTTGTCACGAAAACACCATTTTACAAACAATTCAAATATATATACCAAATGGAGCCCTAAAGATGCCTTAATTTCTGAGAGCTGAGTAATCTAGACTTGCTATAATTTTCTAGACTGGGTTGGTCGTCAATTGAATATTTTGCTCTAGGGTCTGGATGACAGACTATATCTGCCCCTGTATACAACAATGACCTTTACAAGACACCACATCATTGAAAAATGTGGGAATAAAGAGTTACTGACGTCTTGATGATTTTTTCCAATAAATCTTTAATATTGAAATCTGAATTTGTATCACAGTTTTGTGCAGGATCAATGATTTTATCACTATCACATTGTGAGTAGTATATAATTTCTATATACTCCTTCGCTTATGAAATTCAGAACAGTTGATCATTTGAAAAGAAGAATAAATCGGTGGGAGGAGGTTGCAAATTTATACTAAGAAGCTATTTGTGTTGTCGCTGATTATAATTTCATAATAGTTGCTTGAATTAAATGTAATGCATTAAAAAGTGTAGAAGTTTTATCAATACCAAAACATTGCTATTCTAAAAATATTAGTAAATCACTCACTCTGTACAAATTAAACAAAGAATGAATATAAGAAACATTTATCCCCTTTCGTTACTTGATCAATATTTTTCCTCGAGGGAAAACATTTCATTTGATGAAAGTCAATCCAGTCAGCAGATTGTGCCGGTCTTGACCATTCCATTTACTCTGTTAAGTCATGCCAGAGGAATAACTTGAAGATTCCTCCACAAGTGACTACAGTAATGGAATGTGTCCTGGCACAATGGAAAAACATTTTAGCTGTCATAAGCAGTTATTATATATGTCAACAGAGGATATAGTAGCGCCATCTAACAAATAGTCTGGCCCTATATGCATCAACATACCTGATGGTGCCTGTCACACGTCAATATTGTCCTTTCATTTTCTCGATGGAATCATCGTGTTGACGTATCCCTGCTGCACAGTTAGACACATACACACGTCCACAGACAGCCAGAGTTATTTGCCCTTGCACCCAAGACACGTGCCTCCCAATTTTGTCCGTTAGACATACAGACAGCGTATCAATAAATCGTGAAGCATCAATCATTTGTTGACACATTCCCTATTCCATGGTCAGCTCTCCTCTCTCCCTCCTGCTATCCCTCTCCCCCTCCCCCTCCCCCTCCCCCTCCCGCGTCTCCCCTCCCCCTCCCCCTCCTCCCCCTCCTCCTCCTCCTCCCGCGTCTCCCCTCCCCTCCCGCATCTCTCCTTCTCCCCCTTCATCCAACTTGACCCAACCCAGACCCAATTTCCTTGTTTCTTGTTCAAAATACTGCATCAATACCGCAACAGCGTAAAACTAAATTTGGCCATTTATCGCACATTCAACTGTTAGAAATTGCTCGTCACGAATATTTTTTAGGCGTAATTGGGGTATAATTGCTTCGTGATGCTACGAAGAGGAGACAAGCAAGGGGTAGCATCCAAAATATTTTCGTATTGATTGATAAACTAATGAAGCGAAATAAGTTTCCCGTTTGCGCGCTCATGTTGTTACTACACAGCCGTGTACACAGCGACGGACATGCCAGTGCAATTAAATGATTACAGTCCAAGCGAATCAATAAGCGACTTGAATATATCCTCCCGTCTTTTTTCTGGGCAGACGAGACCTTTTCATACCTAATTTAAGCGTTTTGAAAGGAATTTGCGCAATCATTTCAACTGTGATGAGTTTCTTTCAAATTAGACTCACAATTTCGGTGAAGTGTTTGCGAATATTTGACAGTTACATAAGAATTCTAAGATTGGCTCTATTCAATTCTCCCGCCAAAATTGATCAACAAATTATCCTGTCAGTTCAGCTTAATGAATGTTGAAAGTCTTGGGGTGCTTCTATTGTAACCATGGGGAGTTCTGTGTACAATATCTATCGATTCAGGGATGTAAGTCTGTTTGCAAATTGTCACATTTTTTTCAAATTTCTAGGAGTGGAAAATGAGCAAATTTGGGATGATTACGAAAAGAATTTAGTACTGACAGCAACAATTGATTTCAGAGTGTTACTGTAATGTGAATGTCAAGCCTGAATTTAAATCAAATATTTAAAAGCAAACCAACATCTAGTTTGTAATGTAAATGTTGTACGAGATTAAGTGCTTTTTACAAATTCAACAGGGAATGAAAATATTGTTGCTAAATTAGATGATCTACATTCCAGAGTCCCGTACACTATAGGCAGGTACAGAGTACATTCAATCATAATAGTATTGTAGATTTATTAAACAAGTAGGTCTACAAGGGGGGAAAGCAATAAATAGGTTGAAAATATAGTAGAATTGATTTATTTTTTATTTTTCATTACAGATCACTCAAGAGATGTTACATGCGGTCAGGTTTGGGTGCAATGCTTCACTTAATTTCAGTGCAGTACCACCCATGGTTCGCTGCTTGTAGCCGATGCTCGCAGGTTTCATTGCAATGCTTAGCCACCCTGCTGTTGCAGACTTTCTTCCTGCAGTTAATGACATCACAAGGCTTAGACATCACGTAGTAGAACAATGCTGACAATGCTGTGATGTCACAAATTGATGATGTAACAATGCTATGATGTCACAAATTGATGATGTAACAATGCTATGATGCCATACAGTTGATGACGTCGCAATGCCACTACCGAAGAAGCTAAATGGCAGTTTTGTGTTACAGATATGTTCATTCTTTGCTGATAATTTTTGGAAAATGATAAAGAAAATCTCAACCTCGTGTCTTCTGATATGAAATATATCAACACTCGTTGATTTAAGTAAAAATATACATATATACTCAGTAAGCTTCAGATATTTGTTACTTTAATCAACTCATATTGATATATTTCATATAAGAAGGCACATGGATGATATTCCTTATGTAAAGATAATCAAAACATTTTCAAAATTAGTCGATAACTGACCATTCAACGTCAAACTTTCCTTCTCCTAATTATTTAATAAGTGACCAATTTCATCCCCACTGTAGATATGATGCTAATTACCAGGTGAGTGTAGTGTGGACGGAGAGAGGACACCTGAAGTGTTTGAGGACGGGGCGTGGATCTCGGTGTGTGGACCCCCGTACAACATGTGGGTAGCAGATCACTCCGACACACCGCCTGGTGACATTTACTCTGCCAATGTTGCCCCTCATTATAATCCCCTGTTAGGATCTATCCATCCCTTCTCTAGGGAAAGTGAGATGACCATGGAGACTGGGGAGGGGGAGTTTTAAGAAAAAAGGAATGAAAACAATTTGATCGGAAAAGCTTAGAAAAACAGGGAATTGAAAATTGCGAAAAGAGTAAAAGAGAAGTGTAGATCACAACTCTCAGGCTATAGATAAACTTTCTTGAAATTTAGTCTCGTACCTGTACTTGATGACAATATTTATGTGAAAATATTTACCATATTCAAATGTTCTAGAAATTTCATGTTTGTTAGTGTCAGACACTAAACATCTTCAAAGTGTATATGTATTTTGCAACTATCATACTGATTTTCTAATTCAGTATCTATAAATATAATATTTTTTGCTCTGTTTTAAATATTTAAATGTTTGTATTACAAATCCCCATTGTACACCATTCTCATACATGTTAATCTCCCTGATTGAGTTTCCTCACCATTGTTTTGTTTGCTATATTAATGTACCATATTTTGTTATTTCCTTACATTCCACCTGATGAAGGAGTGAGCAGATACTCCGAAACGTCGTGTATTTTTACATTAAAGAAATTGTTATCCAGAAAACATTCCTGTTCTTCTGTGTACCACTTCTAAATGCCCTTCAAAGACCTGTTTTAAATAGACCATAACGCGGTTACTCTTGTGTATTGATATCCTATCATTTTGATGTTATATAAACAACTTGCATTGATCTCTTATCCAACCATGAAATCATTTTCCAAACCTATGAAAATAGTCATTATGTCGTTCTGTGTCCGCCCATCTACATCTATACGTTTACAATCAGCATGCTTCGTGTGATGCACAGTCTGACTGATACAGTCTGACTGATACAGACTGACTGATACAGTCTGACTGACACAGACTGACTGATACAGACTGACTGATACAGACTGACTGATACAGACTGACTGATACAGACTGACTGATACAGACTGACTGATACAGACTGACTGATACAGACTGACTGATACACACTGACTGATACAGGCTGACTGACTGATAACTGATACAGTCTGACTGACACAGACTGACTGATACAGACTGACTGATACAGACTGACTGATACACACTGACTGATACAGACTGACTGACTGATAACTGATACAGTCTGACTGATACAGACTGACATGCATGCATCCTGTGACGACAGTCTGATAGAGCAAATTAGTTATCTAAATAAAATGAAGTAAACAGATGGTTTAATAAAGCTAACAAAATTAGTCTTGCCTGGACTATCATAGAATTGCAATATCTTATTAAAGGTGCAGTAGCACGTTTTTTCGCTCAAAAAAGTTGATGAAATGTATTTGAAAAATAATTTCACCAATAGTAAAAAATCATTCTCTCTACGGAAAATAAAGTTTAAAATTAGTATAAATGTTTCGGTAAAGCCATGGGAATCGTTTTTGGAAAACAAAATAATAAATTGTGTTCACAATAAAATGGCCGCCATGCAATTTTTGCTTTATACGCAACATAGTTTTTACCACTACAGATAATTGGTTTGTGTAATAAGATGTTTTACCCTCTAAAGTTAATTTAAATGACATAAACTATCAGTATAAATGGGAAACTTGAAAAAATAAATTTTGCAAAAAACGTGCTACAGCGCCTTTAAAATGTTTGAGTAACATCTTGGTTTTTATACCCTCGCTTCGATGTAGTCGGGGTATAAAGTGCTCCGCATGTCCGTCATGTTTGACTTGGAAACTTCAAATTTAGTATGGAAGTAACCCATATGATGCTGTTGTGCCTTTTAGGGGTCTCAACTCCAAGGTCCAAATAATTGTTGAAATTTTGACCAAAAATGTTCTGATTTTTGGACTTTGTCTCATTTCCAGAGCATATCTCAAAAACTATTTGACTTTGAAACTTCAAATTTAGTATGGAAATAACCTATATGGTGCTGTTGTGCTTTTAAGGGGTCTTAACTCCAAGGTCCAAATAATTTTTGAAATTTTGACCAAAAACGGTCCGATTTCGTTTCCAGAGCATATCTCCACAACTATTTGACTTGGAAACTTCAAATTTGGTATGGAAATAACCTATATGGTGCTATTGTGCCCTTTAGGAGTCCCAAGGTCCAAGTAATTTTTTTTTTAAATTTCATTTGTGTCATTTCTGCAGCATAACTAAACAACTATGTAACTTGAAAACTTAAATTTGGATGTTGCCTACTTATATGGTATTGTGCCTTTTATTGGTTTAAACTGGTTTAGTAATTTCAACAAATATTTTCATTAAAAAGATCATTGTTCTTCATTGACATGAATGACTAGATTATATTTTCCAATTTATATATACTGTATGAAGGTGATCAAACTACAGGCGTTGGGTATGTGAGCTGCTCTCACTTTTACCTTGTTATTCACACCAATGCTCAGCTGGGGAACTTTACATGCTGTTAAAACCTGGATTCTATGCTAGGGCTCAGAAGTACTAGCACTATACTAGTTGATGCTGCTACACCTTGTGCAATATCTAAACTCATGAATTTATATAGTCATACACTTAGACTCTGACAAAATAATTTTTATATCTGAAAAACAAATATTGAAAAATAAAATATTGAAAAGGAGCTTTTTTTTTACAGAAAATTCCATTTCTTACAGCCTTCTTTTCAATATTTAATAAAATGGTGATATTTTCAGAATAAATATGTCTGAGGGTAAGATTAGAAGTTATATTGTCTCCTTGTTGTAGTGTTTACTGATTTGGGGTGCTTGAAAATATGTTGCACACATAACGGTAATTGGTTATGCATGACACTTCATTCAAAACATTGACTCCAATTGATCTTTAGTGATTTTCATTTGAGGGGAGGAGGAGATGGGGACTATATTTTTAATTGTGAGGGAAGAGGGGCATTCTAATTGTCAATTGGTTCTTTTCAATACCTAAGAAAGCAGCTTTTTAACTTTTTATGTTATGAAAATATGGATTTCGAGAACAAACTGTTGGTCTAAGCTACTACCAACGAACAGGTGCCCCTTAGTAGCAAAATCCCCCCCTCCCACTCTTGCAGGAACCCCCTCCCACTCTCGCAGGAAGCAGCCCCTACTTGAGACTCTGAGAGGAACAGGGTGCTAGAGCTATGATTTACTCCCGACCGATGTCTCATTTCATCCGCTCCCTCCCAAAATCCAAGCCCAATATTTCAAACATTGAGACAATCCGTGCAGATACTGCGGTTCCCCAGCTGATAGGGGAGTCCCAAGTTGGCCATTGTTAGTGTACGCCTGATAAGTCTGTCAGGGTGTCTGGGATAACTTATGGATCACACATTTGCTTCCAATCAAATTAGAGGAATATTTATCCGAGTAGTGTCGCTATCTGGGTGTTATCAGCGCCCTCTGTCAGGCTGGACTACAGGTGGAGTTAGTGCCCTTGGTTTGAGACCCGTGACCTCTCGTGCCTCCTCAACAAGCTCATATAAAACCAGTACGGTGACGGCACCAATTCATTATTCCAACCATTTATATAAAATGCTGATCGTTATCACAGGATTTCTACAGGTGATGAATAGCGTATGTATTTTAGATTCAGACCAATTTATCCTTGAATCCTTCCAATCTGTCCATGTCCAGAAACTTATAAGGATGCTACAGAAAACCTTCCCAAGAATTCATGAATGTGGACTTCTTATAAATCAGTCATATGTAGGTTTCCAACTTTTACAAACTGAGAGAGAGGGTTGCTGATAACAAGTGATACTATTTTGTAAGCTATAAGCCAAGGAAACACTTGATGTAGATAAATGTGATCCATTACTCAACCATCAGCTGGGGATGATCCTGCAGGATAAGCTTTGTTTTATAGATCAGGATTGTCTGTCATCAGACCCTACATTGAAGCTGAGCCAAGTCTGTGACAAGACAAGAGAACTTTTAAGAAACATTTTTTTTTAAACTTTTTATTTTTAAGAGAGCATTTTACAGTATTTTTTAAAACTCAACATATGACATTCCAGTATTCAGTATATACATTACCCAAAACAACTAAACTTCACATGAACAGGATATAACATGTTGACCAGAATTTATAGAAAAGGCTAATATTGCACTCAATGATTGCTGAACATTTAGTAAGGTTGTAATAGTCCTTTATTTCATTCGGAAAAGTTCGGAATGGTGGCATTCTTTTGTTCAGTTTGCTTTAAAGGAGAGATAGGACGATGGAATCAAATATTTTAGAATTTGTTTATTTTTTCAAAATAGCAAGTTTATTATGACTTTTATCCAAAAATGTAAGAAAATTTGGGGGTCACCGAACGATTTAAAGAATTATCGGCATTAATAATAATACACCTGTCGGCAAATTACGTACTTTTTTACTGATTTGGTGTATTTAAATTAAGCGCTCGCTTTCAACGAATAAACTCCGAATCCTTTCAGATACATTTCAATCACATACAGGGATGTATAGCAAATCTATATTTTGAAAATTAATGACGCTGGAAAGAGAAACAAAATTAAATTAAGCACTTTTTAATTAAAATCGGCATTTTTATCATCGTGTTTTGCATGTTCAACAGGATTTGTCACTAACACACATATTTTAGATATTGCTAAAACTTTAATATGATGTGCGCAGTTAACTAAACAAACGAATTGAGAAATAATAATAGGGGGTCACCAAACTTTTTTAATCACTTTAACATCATTTTTTAAATTACCTACATAAACGTGAAAACCTGACGTCACAGCACTTTTGATGATTTCAAGTGTAACTTTGACGACCTACCGTGTAATCATTATTGAACATATTATAAATCTAAGAGTGCACAGTGAAAGAATAGCTATCAGTTGATTATACCAGGCTATTTAAATTCGTCATTAACTTCAGACATGCATGTAATTCTAATAACACACGTAGTAACATATTTACCGCGAATATAGGTGACGGTAACGTTATGCGGCATGTCGTAAAATGACCGTTATAAAGGCGTTACGGTAAATTTAAGCACTCCCCGTTAGTGTACAGATAAGCCTATACCCAAAACAATGTAATCCATATATTTTTTTAACTAATTCACAACAATAAATTGTTGTCGCAAACTACCGCCGTAAGCCAGTTAGATTTCTGGGTCCCATCTCTCCTTAAATATAAGATATTTTATTATCATGAATATGACATTCAGAGGATGGTTGTGCCTATCTGGAACTAGGGAACTTGGATTTATAAAATGAAGCAATCTGCGGTAGTGGGTTCAAATCCCTCCTTGATCTCGACCTGAAAACTACAAGAACTTCTGCCATTGCAGATGGTGTTGTCTAAATTATAAAATGCTACATTTGTTCACTTTCTCAATAGCATGTATTTCTAGCCTTCGGAGCTGAGTCACTATACACCTATCAGAGGGGTTCTGAATCGATGATCGAATATGAAATCACAACCGATTCCAAACTCTAATTGATATGTGTGATATAAGAAAACTTTTGGGTGAGATTCTTGATTGAAAAAGAAATATAGCTGTATGAATCTTAATTCAAGGGATCTCAAAGTCTCATTTAAAAAAATCAATGGATATTAATTCTACATATGGTAATTTTGAAACTTACTGTTTGTCTGTGAGAGAACATATGTTGTCTCACAGTCCTTAGATTCATGTTCAAATCCTGATAAGATATTTGCATGCATATATGTCAATTTGTCTGTGTCCGCTGTCTTCATATTTGTATTTATTACCCATAGGGTTGAAAATAACCGAGTTAATATTATTGATATGAGCACATGTGCACATATCACGTTTGCCTAGCAACCATTGTTTCACTGCGACCTCCCGCATTTTGTCGTCTGTGACGTCATAAAACGATTGTGACGTCACTGTAGCTTCCCGTCGCAAGAGAAGTGGGCCGTTTCCTGACTATTTGTACGCGAATCAAATGGTATAAAATGGGTTATAAAGAAATTATTACATTCGAAAGTGTGTCATAATACTTTTACGAAACTCGTGCAAATTTATGTATAACCCTCGCTCTCGCTCGGGCAATACAAAAATTCACACTCGTTTCGTAAAAGTAATATGACACACTTCCTCGGGTAATAATCTCTATATATTGTATTTCTACAGCTCTTGTACCACTGTAGGAGGCGATTAATGATGATGATGATGATGCAAAATAAAAACCACCCATTTGGGCATTGTACAAAGACGAACACTAGAAATATATATCAATACATAAATACAATTGCGCAATGTATCTAATGATCAGTGACGGGACTGTTACATAAAGTTTGAATTATCTATTCATAATGGATTTGATATTTTATTTATTTTTTGAATGGTGCCTCAAAGAAATAGGAATTAATAATAGACATGCTTTGCAGAGGGTATATGCTACAGTTTAAGGAAAAGCTAAGATGAAAATATAAAAGATGACTTTGAGTCAGTCTATCCAAAGCAAAACAATAATAATTAATTTCCTTTACAGCAAGTCTAGGTCTATGAATGAAAAAGTATTTTAATGACGGTGATTATCAATATTTTAATTTAAAAAACACCTTATCTTATATCTATTTTGCTGAGACATTAATTGAGTTAAGTCTGTCAGGGTACTTGTGCCAGACAAACTCTGTGAGTCGCTAATATATCACGTTCACTTTTGATTTGAACATTATCAGCAGCAGTTGTCTCCCCTGTCAGTATGAAGAATACCCCAAACTTTGATAGAGGGCACTTAGTGTACATTTCTCAGACAGGTCAAATTTGGTTCCAACCTCACATTTTTGTGAAACGGATTCCATATGGAAACTAATTTTTAAAGGTTAAAAAACATTGTTCTTCTTGCGTAATTGAGAAATGTCATGTCACTTCTGTTGGTGTCAACGTTTACTCTTGTTCTGGTCCTGCCCATGATTGTTCTACAAATAAGAGCCTTCAATACAGTCTAGATCCTTATTTAGCAAGTCTAGATTAACTGAATACACTGAATATGGAACTAAAATATTAAACTGGGAGAATTAAAAATATATATTCACAGGGATGAAGGTACAGTAATTATAAATTCCATAGACTAAATGTTAGTCTAGGCCCACTCGTGTTCATACATAAAACTCATTTTCCTATCAGTATTAATTGAAATTATTGTTCAAATGTTAACATACTCACATCTTTATTAAAAACAAGTAAGGTGATCATCATAGTAAATTGTTTAATATACAAACAATTTGTCATTAAATACTGAAAAGAAGTAGTTTGATTTTTTCAATATATATATAATAAGGATTAAATGACTAGCTTCTACAAACATAGAGGTTACATATTTCGGGGTAATTAAATTAAAAATATAAAAGATATAGGATAAATGTTAAGTAATACTTTGTCAAAACACTAATGTCAGATAAAGATTGCCACAGCCCACGAGGAAACCAATCTGGAAGAAATCTTACATTATTTTTTTCTTCATATAATCTTTTTAAGATCTATGACATCTGAGAAAAAAGTTTAAAAGGAACTGTCTCCCCCCAATCCCCCCCAATTGTTAGAGAAGCATATCAGCTGAATGATAAAGAGACAGTACTGCATACAAGTTAGTCATTGATTCTCATCAGTCAGATCTGTGATGAACCGGAGTGCATCATATATTCTCCAGCATAGATAAGAAAGCTTTGATTTCTCTTTACAATTAAATTTTCATCGCTGATGTTGATTTACCAAATTTAAAAATAGAAAAGTCCTCTGTGTTTGTGTTACTTATTTGTTTGCAAGTAGAGAACAAGAATGCCCCTATCTCTTCATCTTTCTGTCTTGAATTGTCTTCCCTCCGACATCTAGACTGGTGTGGGCTCTTACATAATATATATCTCTGTTACATAGACATAGACAGTAGACATACACTAAGTGATGACCGGTTATCGTTATGGATTTCTCCATAAGAAACTCATCTTGAATACTTGTATATAAAATACCCAACCCAGGACCTGTTAAAAAACTCTGTAGCTCATCAGCCTTTTTCATGATTTATAATCTAAGATAATATATTACTTCAATCAAAGGTAAAGAAACCGACCACTATTGATTCAGGCCTGATGAGCTAATAAAAGGAATGGTAAAATCTTGAGCTGTTTTAGAGTGACATTCAGTGTGTTGGTAGAGGCACTTATGTCTAACATCATAAATGGTATTATGTTATTGAGAAAAAGTGACTTTTTCCGAAAATTCCGCACATGCCAATCAAATGCTATTTTGGAAACTTAACTATATATTTGTTTTGTTAAATATCTATGATTTATCATATAATTACTGTGCATGTAAACAGGACATATACTTTCTGTTTCTGTACATGTATGAGGTTATTGTTCTATTTTCATTGGAAACAAGTAATTATCATATATTTGGCGACTGGGTAGGAAAATGCAATATAAATAATAAATAATAAAATATTTGAACTTGAATCAGCACATATGATATTTTGGCAGATATAAACACCAAACAAAATATTATGAAAAGCACCAAATGTTCCTATAAGGCTAAATAAAATTAAAAAAAATATTTCTTAGGCATTGGTGATTTACTTTTATTTGTGTGCATGACAGCTGTTGATTGTCATTTTAAAAAACAAATTTAGAAATTTCCACATCCTTTATGGTAAACCTCAAAATCTATCTGTCCACAAGATATGTATTGGTCTGCAGGAATGGGTGTGTTTCTATTTCTACCTCTTTCAAGTTGTATTTTGATGGAGAAAAATAAAATGTTCTTCTTCATTATTTTTCCCCCAAAAAATAACAATATAGTCCTACCGCCCTCGTCACTTTTGAAAAAAGAATGTGCCTGAGTAATATTTTATAATTTGTAGGCAGCCTAAGGGAAATAAGAGTAATGTTCCATAGTCAGCACCAAAGCCTACTGCATTTAGTTTCCTGGAGCTTTGTCAAGCCCCCTATATTGTCATTTAAGACTGTTGAAACATGCACACCAAAATCACATAGTGACAGACACCAAGAGACCATGACAAACTCAAAATGTCATGCCATTTAATCAATCATTATATTCGTTAGGCCCTGCCTTCTCCAACTTCCATTCTCCAGCACAAACATAAGCAAGAGAGCTGTCTATAGAAATGGCTGCAGTCAGTTTTGTATATTATCCTGTTTACACACATGTCACCTACAGAACACGGTGTTTCACTTTCCTGTGTAAACCCATCTTGCTCTCCATTCCTTATTCCACGATAACAAAGTTCCAGTTTTGCCTCAAGCAGTCTGACAATAAAGGCATCTTAACAATCAATCCTCAGAATGGTTTTAAAGTTATTGATAGTATAGATTTTTTGGATGGCTTGTATTTACGAACTTTTCAATATCAAACGGTTTACCAATTACTCACGCATCCTGTCAGCAAGTCTGTTAGTATTGTGAGCCAAACACAGTTTTCATGATTACATTTCTATAAATCGGTATAATTTCCGCTTTTATCTCGATATCAGCGTCTCGTAGACATGGAGTAGACAGCAGCAAAGAAAGTATTTTAGTGAAAGAATGGCAGTGGTGGCATTCCCCTGTTGCAAAATGAATATACGTGTTTACACACAGTTCATC
This sequence comes from Gibbula magus, assembly GCA_936450465.1. NCBI lineage: Eukaryota > Metazoa > Mollusca > Gastropoda > Trochida > Trochidae > Gibbula > Gibbula magus. The sequence continues at coordinate 75,831,440 of OW388297.1, read as the reverse complement.
ATTGTAGCGACTGGCATCATAGTGGCTGGCTTCTGGATTTAATGTAGAATATCCAAAACACCATAAATGATCTATTTGATTATATTCAGTTGAAATAGTCAACTTGTCACATTTCATCTGTTTTCCTTAGAATGTTTTGCTTTTTGTTTTATTTTTTAAATTGAAAATTTCAACTTCTCCACATGTAGGAAGGAGACAAGGCTGGTATAGAATAAATAATACATAGATATATGACATAGGAAAAAACGAAGCGGGATTGTCAAGGTCCGGCTCTATAATTGTACTGCAAGGAATACAAGATACAAAACGTGGTTTCTTGGGCGGTTTCGTCCAATGTTTCAGTAAGTATCAAAATTGCAAAAATATGATCTTGCAGTAAGGTTACAGAAGATTTTCATTGCAAACAATCCATTTTGTATAAAAATACATAGAAATATGACATATTGTGTACCGGTAATTAAAAATTAAATTTCAATGTAAGCTAGCGAAGACAAGCACAGTATTATATCTATATATATATTGTATATATACCCCTGATGGATTTGGTGTCGGAGGAAACACGTTGTCCAAGGGAGAAGACACGCAGGGCAACCCTTGACAGATGTACGCGTCACCTTGATTGGTGGAAAAAGTCACCCCTGTTATTTAAGAAATGTCGTGAGATCCTAAATTGGAACAAGGAACATGTTTATGAGCGAAAGACTATATCAAGTACAAAGATTGTGAACGTTTGGATTACAAATTGTCTAAATTAATGACCTCGATGACAATTTTTCGAGAGCTGCAATAATGCAAGTGTTCGTGTTGAACATGCATGAACAAGATTCAGTTTCTCTTATTGTGAATTAAAATTTAAATGTTTTTGTAAAATTATTGTTTTTGATTAATCTGGATTTGTATTATGATTTTAATGAAATTCTTATTTGAGAATTTCTATTTGAGAATTTTTATTTGTGACTTTTCATTCATTTTCAAAGATAGCCTATGTTGAATGTGTAATGGAGCGCCTGATGTAAACAAATTCTTTTTTGGGCTAATAAAGTATTATTATATTATTATGATTATTAGATTTTGGTGACGGTGACATTTTCGCAAGTCACAGCAAAACTTGCAATTGGCATGTGGGGTTGCATATTAAGCTTGTAAGTGAATATCACAAGAACTGCATGTTCACTGGATTCTCTTCATACCAGACACAAAGCTTCTGCGAGGGCAGATGCAAGGCCCATGAAAGTTTGTTTCGAAATGAGAATTTGAGACAGGAATTGTAGTCATCTTAATAACAACTTTTCTTTAAAATCAATTACATGTTTAAATATTCTTGGCCAAAATCTATTTGACCTAAATCTCTATTAAACTGATATGGTTGTAGATTTCAATTCCTAAATATCTATTCATTTTAAATTTGAAGTTATAAATTCTTAAATATCTATTCATTTTAGATTTGAAATGGTAAAATTATGAATGTCATTATAACCATAATGTCATCTTTGAATTAAATATAATAATATTTGAAATAATTTTTATTTTTTTTAATCAATTCATCGATCAATAACAATGTTTAGGATTTAATTAGTATTCAAATGAGAGTTGATATTTTGCTGCCTCCTTGAATTAAGGAATCATGAACAGCCAAGAGTAGGATATGACCATATATTTGAATCACTTTGACAGTAAATTCAAACGTTTCACTTTGCGTCGATTCATGTTTCTATTGAATTCTTTAAGAACTGATTTCACTCTGACCCTGCAGCTGTACGTGAGACGTCTATCTTTCCAGCAACTGTAAGGATCTCTTGTAACTTTGTGATCTGTTTTTCTCATCCTTCCGGGTCAGTGATACTGTTTGTGTCGGTGGGACGTTGCCAGACCCTATCGGGTCCACGCAACCATCAATAGTATTAAGCAAGTATTGATCTGTCCCGAAGGCCTCCAGCACGTGGTAATGCCTCCCTCTCCCCTCCCCAAACAGCAACTGTCAACATCCTCCTCCTCTCTCCAGAAAGTACAAGCCAATCTAAGACATGGCCTGCCTTCAGATCTTCCTCTGGTCCCTCTTTCATTGCTCACATCTGATGACTGGCAACTAAACAAATTTTGACAGTTTCTGCTTGAACATCTTCAAAGGGGACTTGAGTCGCATTACAGAGCGAAGGAAGACAAGAGATGGAACTCCCAGAGGTGTTCTGGCCGTGTGATATTCTCTGATTTTATTGTTTTGAAGGAACTGACTAGAAACAATGATATGTCTTGGGCACAGGAGAAACTGATGTGAAGATATGTTGTATCATCTATGGAAGTCGAGAAACTGACATTACCATGTCTTGACCTTGACCTTGAAAGTTACATTATATCTTGTACAATGTCTTGACATTGGAGAAAGTGACATTATAAGTTGTATGCTTCTCACAAGGGTAATACGTCTCATGTACAATCTTTCTACCAGTGTCGTCCGAGCCTTCAGGCGATGACGTAAACAAAATGGCGTTATCCGTCTTGACTGAAATGTTAGAAGTCGTATAACCTATTACTACAAGCTTTTAAATGCCTTAAAACGAGTTATTTTAGTTTACCAGTAATTGAGTGCGCAAGCAATGCAAAATAAGATGTGTTTCCAAACCAAGAAGCAAATAGGGCGAAAATAAGTTTGTAACTCGTAAACAGCTGATCAAACTATTTAAAACTCCTTACACCGTGTGGGTAATTTTATAACGTCATCTGACCATGATGCGACATCTACTCTTAGCTAGGAGCTGTTACTATGACAGCAGGGTACATGAAATTTTTACATTGTGAGACTGGTGGGGTACATAAGAAAAAACATGACGACTGTTAGCCAATCAAATACTACTATTTTACTGTAAGGAAAGATAATATATCTTGTACAATGTCTTGCCATTGGAGAATGTGACATTATATCTTGTAACATGTCTTGCCATTGGAGAAAGTGACATGAAGTTAACGACTTCTATAATGTCTGCACAGGTGACTTCTATTATTTCTGGACACTGAAAGTTTGTCTGATTCAATGCAGTACCATCAATTGTTAGTTGGTGCAAGCTGAAGCAAGCACAGTTCACTGCAATGCCTGGACATCTGGTCCCATTTGACTATTGTCTTGACAGTGGAGAAACTAACATGAGGATAACTTGTGTACATCATGCATGGACATCTTGTCAAATCTCTTGACACTGGAGAACTGATAATGCAGACTTTCTCCCTGTAATAATACCAGTAAAGAATACACTTGAAATATCAGCTTCAAACTGAAATCACCACACCTACTACAGCTGATGCAAAGTCCAGGCCTATCTTCATTCTACAGTTTGAGTATTGTGGAGACAGAGTCCGGCTATCTGAAAACATTCAATACAGTTGTATTTACAGAACTGAACTGTCTGGAAGATCTGCTGTCTGAGACAAAAGACAGAATATTCAAACTGTCTGTCTGTCTATCTGTGTGTCTGCTACTTCATTCTTCAACTTCATTATTTCGTTTCAAATCCAATGACAAGTTTCTTCTGGGTGGGTGTGATTCTGAAATATTACATTTAGTATACGATTGCTATTTAAAAAAATTTCTCTTCTTTTAATGCACTTCGCGGAATGGTCTTAAAATACGTCTGATCACTGAGAGAATATTGTTTCTCTCTGATACGAAATCCTATCTTGTCTTCTGTATATGAATTGTAGAAAATGTTTATAAAGTTGACATTTTGTCTGAACTCAATCAGCATTCGTTACAGGAGTAACGTATCCATACCGCTCAATTCAGTGTTCATGTCTGAAGGAACTGTCTGGACGCTGTCATCCATCTTGTCTGGACATGGACAGAATATTCATATTGTCTGATGGAACGTATTTAACGTCTAGTCTTTGGCACTTGTAAAAATATTCATACAGTTGAAATTCAGTCATGTGTTGTCTCTCATTATGCGGGTGGAATATTCATCACGACTGACACATCGTCTAGACAATTCTGATGTTCCATCTGGTAATAGAGATGGTGGCAAAATATTCATAACACAGTGTAGACCATCCCTTGACCTATAGTTGAGCTACAACAAATACGTCCAGAAACTCATGAAGTCTATACACAATATTAAAGGCATACTGGACAATGCTGGCCATTTGCTGGACATAGCAGGATAACACAACATAGTCAATCTTTTCATTATGATATGGTAGCCCCTATCATCTATTTTAAACAAATGCTGTACATTATAGTCACTGTCACTGCTGATCATCATATACTTGTACAGGATTCTGTGCTACCTTCGGAGTGTGAATTATCAAGCTTTATGATTTTTCAGACTTAGGTTTTGAATGGAAAAAAAGCTCAAAATTTTCAAATAGAAGTATGATTTAACCTGGGGGTGATGGTACATTGTGCTTGTTAAATTTTAGCAATATTAGGCAACTTGAGACAAAGGCTACAATATGGATGTTGCTTCTGTCTTAGGTGATATCATTGCCACTAGTAGCTTAATTAGCATCAGAAAACAGTGAACATCGCTGGAATATACCACGCCAGTCCAACTGTTTGTTACAAACACAAACATGGTAGAGTGGAAGAGCACTGATGCAGTTTAAGTCTATATTCCACAATCTCCATGAATCTCCATGAATCTATAGTTATTCTTCAGAATAGTTTCAAATGACAGTGGTGCCATACCAATGTAACTATGGAATACCAGTTGTCCCAATACCAATCTAACTATGGAATACCAATGGTCCCAATACCAAGAAAACAATGGACCACTACTTACACGATACCAATTAGTCTTTTAAAGTCACTTTTGAAAATATGGAATACAAATTGTGCCATCAATGTATGAAATGAGACCCATTCTACAGCCTGTAAGACGGTAACTTTAATTATGTCTTAATGACGTGGCCTGCCTTCTGTCATTAGTTGTCTTTCATCTGTCCTCTGTAAACTTTTTACATGTTCTACGCCTCCAAAGAAACCACTATTTGTTAATTTTGCCTTTGAAATGGACAAAGTTGTATATTTTCAGACTGGTTACTTTTCAGGTTTATTTCATAAAAAGTCCGATCATTTCAACTAAGGAACATCACTGGTGCCATACCAATTTAACTATGGATCGCCAGTTGTGCCATACCAATTTGACTATGCAACACCAGTTGTGCCATAACAATTTAACTATGCAACACCAGTTGTGCCATACCAATTTAACTATGCAACACCACTGGTGCCATACCAATTTAACTAAGGAACACCAGTTGTGCCATAGCAATTTAACTAAGAAACACCACTGGTGCCATACCAATTTAACTATGCAACACCAGTTGTGCCATACCAATTTAACTATGTAACACCAGTTGTGCCATAACAATTTAACTAAGAAACACCACTGGTGCCATACCAATTTAACTATGCAACACCAGTTGTGCCATACCAATTTAACTATGCAACACCAGTTGTGCCATAACAATTTAACTATGCATCACCAGTTGCGCCATAACAATTAAACTATGCAACACCAGTTGTGCCATACCAATTTAACTATGCAACATCACTGGTGCCATACCAATTTAACTAAGGAACACCAGTTGTGCCATAAAAATTAAACTAAGGAACACCACCGGTGCCATAACAATTTAACAATGGATCACCAGTTGTGCCATGACAATTTAACAATTGAACACCAGTGGTGCCATATAACAGTGTAACTATGGAACACCAGTGCTGCCAGCTTGTACTAACAAGCCCACAGCAGGCTGAACAAGAGACTAGCATGCTTATTGACCTAAGCAAACTGTTTACAAATGGCCTAGGGGGAGTCGACAGAGTGTTGAAATGTTTTCTGCCCAGACTCATGGAAATAGCATCAAGATGTCTCTGTGGTGGTGTGTTCCTGGTGTTTGCCAGCAGATGGCTCCACGCTCCTCGTCAGACCGATTCCTCCGCTCTGCACTCTTCCTGCAAATGTCTTCTGGTATACCCGACACCCCACCAGCTTATCTCTTAATCCATCCTCATCTTTAATACCTTACCTCTTCTTCCTAGCTTAACCTTTGTAGTGTCAAACTGTGCTCACGATTAGACCCAGTTTTATTTCTCCGACAGTGTGCCTTTCAGCAATATAACACTAACCTCGTCTCAGCTTCCCGTTGGTTGTTTTCTTGTAAAATGATTGTTTGTAGTATTTTGTCATTTGATCGGTTATTTTGGTCGTTCATTTGAAATTGGGAATATTATAACTTGAAGTAAGCTTGTTCAGGAAGGGAACCGAATCCTACAAATGGATGCCAAAGTGAAATATGTAATAACAAAAAGCTTTCTCAATTGTTCATTATTGAATTAACTTGGGGAAAAGACAATAAAAATAGCTTCATTAATCAAACCTTTAAATGGCATTCATCGAAAAGCAAGACATTACATCATCTCTGCACTTGAGCGAGATGGCATTGCTTTGTTTGGATCCTGGGAAGGGGAAGCAGGTCGTGGATTGATTGCAATCAAAGAGTGGGGAGAGAGTGCACTCAAGGACAGGTAAACCTGGTTCCCAGGAACGTCAATACAGAGCCATGTCATTGTCATGCCCAGTGCTTGCCATATTTCCTCTTATAGGGGCCGGGCCTCTAAAAGCAGTTTATGGGGGGGTGGGGGAGGGTTGGGGGGGGGGGGTGGTCTCTGCTCTGATACATACTAAAAGTTCGAATAGATCATTTAATGATTTATGAATGTGAGTACTGGAGTGCTAAAATAATGGCCAGGTCTCAAATAAACGCTGGGGTTACATCCAGGGATGCAGAAATCGGTCTATTTGCCGAACATGTCCGATTGTAAATCCAGTTTGACCGATTGGAAAATTGATCTATCGGACATCAGTTGACCGATTGCAGAAAATAAAGGAAAACTAAACAAACACGCATTTCAAGCATTAAATTGAAAACAAGTTCCTTTGAATTTAAAATGCTTATTTAGAAGGTACAAATTATTTGGTCCATGATTTGAACCTTTGATGAACTATGTGCAATTCAATTATTTGAAATTTCTCGTCTATCTTGATGCAAATTCGCTTGTAAACTCGCTTGTGTAAACTCGCTCAAACTAGCACTGTCGGTAAATCGTAGTTGGTAAACATTGATTTTAAATTATGAACCATTTTTTGTTTGTTATTGATAAATTGATAGTTAAAGTTAATTGCTATTGTGTTATGTTTAATAGTATGCAATAAATGAAGAACCAACAAATAGTAATACTTTCTCATACTTTATTCATAAAAAAAGTTTACTTCTGGGTTCGTCTTTTTGGGTCAAAGATGAAATGTCAGACTGGCAAAAATTTGAATCTGCAACCCTGGTTACATCCATCATATGCCTTAAACATTAATAAGGGCCCGGCCCCCTATTAAGGAAATATGGTATATAGTCTGTGACCCAGGGCAGGATACAGAGAATGGTTGTGTAATACACACCTTCAATAATAACATAACATACTTGCAACAAGAAGGTGACTCTGTATGCTGTGTCCTTCATCAGATGTGCTTTAAAGAGATGATTCTATTGGGTTATATTTTGTGGAAACGAAATTCAAGAGGTTATTCCCATTTACACATGTGTAAAACATGATTAAAAACAAGACAGTTGAAATATTTCACGCAGGGTCATATTTTGATTACTTAATACTGGACAAATTTGATAAAGAGTAGAGCACATTCGTTGAACAATATGAGAATGTGATGAGAATTGAAGCACACACTATGATTGGGGGAAACTTCTCTGTGACACAACAGGACATTATAATTATATATTAGTCAGCGATCAATCCTTTGTTACCTTGAGAATATACTTTTATGTTTTAAAAATTGTAGAAATAAGAAAAATAAATCTTGTTTTTCATATCATATAAGGCGAAAAACACAAAATGGTGGATTATGTTGTTTGAATAGTCACTTTAAGTTGGCAGAATTTGCTTCATGATTGTGTAAATACACGTACTTTCAATAATAACATCACATTCTTGCAGCAGGAAGTTGACAGTCCTGAAAACTATTTATGCCACTTCTACTCTGACAAGATGGCATGAATCAGAGGACAGTGTCGTGAGATCGGACATGCGTGTCATGTGAGAAGCATGCACTGTTGTCATGACATGAGAACAGTCATTACTTCTGCACTATAAACAATGGCGGATGATGGTTTGATCACTACAGAAATAGCTTTCTGGATATTCTAGCCCATAACGAGCAGCTATAAATTAGAAGTGCTTGTAAAACAGCCGGCAAGACTCCCAATCATTGGGCTTGGTGGTGTAAATAACATATAATACAACAAAATTTGTGTTATTGATATTGAGTTATGATCACGTTTAGACGTAATAAACTAGTAACCCAATCAGTTCTCCTACTCTAGGTCTGGTGCCAACACGGTACCGCCACCGCCGCTTATTATCATATTTGTTTTGGCTCCGTCATGTTGCGACTATGAAAAGTGATAATGTCATCGGAGGACGTCTGGGTCTGTTCTGCATACAGACGGGGCAACGTGGATACAACTCGTTGTTTTTTACAATAATTAATGGAAATTGCAACACTGATTTAGTACTGAATGGAGCGACTACTCAGTCTGATTGTTGATTTGATTGTAATATGATTTCTTATGAATAGTCGGCTAGCGAACTCTGTTAGAACTGTTTCTTAACCATCTCTGTGTTGTAGATTAAACAGAAAAATAAAGTATGTTTAATATATAAAAAAAATTCGGAGGAATGTAATGGTTGAAATACTATACAAATGATTCTATGATATTTATCGGGAAATTTACATTGCTGTATTCATGTAAAATATCATATAAATCAGCTTGTGCAATGAATATTGGCATTTAAATGAAGCAATTAAATAAGAGCATTATGTATTGAAAGCTTTTTCTAAAAGGACATAAATAAATATATTTACCGGTAAATGAATGATTGTATGCTTTTAAAAGTTCTAATTTCACTTGCTATTGTGGATGAGCAAGAAATCAATAGTTACTGTAACATTCTTGGAATAAGTTCTTGATGTTGCAGCAAAAATTATTTGTATTCCAGATCAACAAAACTTTGACATCAACAACACTCAGCTCATTAACATTGAAAAAATAAAATAACTGTTCAAGACTTCCAAAAAAGATTTTTTGATTTAAAATTAAAAAGAAAGACCTTTAAAGAGAAGTGTTTTATATATCTCATACAGTGAAAAATAAGGCCTATCCAACCGCTTGTAACTTCGTAGAATTTGCTGGTAACTTTTGGAGCTTTTTCTTTTCTATTGCCATTTAAATTGACAAAATGATCCTAGCTTTCAAGCTTATTTAATACACTGACTGAACTATACAGGATGTGGATCTAAATACCATAGAAGCAGAGAGAAGTAAAGGAGGACCTGCACTTAACAGATGCTCGGGAGGGAGAGTGTTTAATTTATTGCCTGTGGGACACCCAAACTACTCAATATCTTCATATTTATTGCCTCTTTATTAACAATTGTTCACTGGGGGTTGCACAATGACAAGAGGACACAAAACAGATGGACATGGCTAATTGGGGACAGCTTCAGTTCCCTTATTTGCATGTGCTAATTGATCTAGAGGGTGCTGTAATTGGCTTAGGATGATGCCGATGTTTATAGGAGCGATTAACTATGTGGTCACTCATCCTGCTGACTCTCATCACTGGCGGGGCAGGAGTTATCTGCCCTTGTGTTGGGTATTGTATGACGTGGTGCTATGATCATATTGTTTGTGACTCAATAGAGATAAGACGGTATTCTTATAGTGTGACCAGTATTCTCTGCAAACATATTTATTCTTAAAAAATTAACACTTTATTAAAAAAATGTTATTGAAAATAACCTGTGAGGAATCGAAATTTCAGTAGTTTAGACATAGCTCTAGACTTGCTTTTCAAGAGTGGTTCATGTTTTGAAAAAAGTGAAGTTGAGTTAACATATTATGAACTACCTTCTTGGAGTAAGGCCAGGAGGTTTAGTGAGAATGGTGGAATGGAGAGGGTTTATATATATAAAGTGGGGTAAGGTCCTTGTACACCATTAAAATATTTTTTAAATGTAGTCTAGCAAGACCTAAGAGAATTGTCCCAAAAATATTTCTCTTATATGAAGTATTGAAACTTTTGCCAAGTCTGGAATCCCTCAACATGATGAAACTTTAAGAACTTATTTGTTAAAAGAGTTAAAGATATTTCTGTTGAATAAATCAACCATATCTAACTTACACCAGAATATACTGTATTTTCTACAAACATGGTTATAGTACAAGTAACAAGATGGGTAGAGTTTGAAATCTGAATTTCGTTCAGTTAATGATAATTCGTTTGAAATCAAGCACATTCAGCTCTCCATCATCAAACATATTTATTCGTCTGTAGGAAGACGTCTCTTTGATTACGAATTATTTTCGTATCGGGACCCAAGGCCTCTTCAAAAGTGCACATTTTGAACTGTTTCCTTTTGGGCCTCAATATGGTTCCCTCCAGATCCCTCGACCCTTTCAAAGGCGTATGACTTGTAAGCAGATCCTGCGGGGGCGCCAGGGGCCAGCACAATGCATTAGCAATGGTTTAAGCACTCCCCAGATAGTTTGTAGCGAACTTGCCTCTGTTAGCTGCCAATTAAAGGCAACCTCACATGACCCAAGAAGTTTGTTCTTCGTGTAGTCTTTGGGAGAGGGAGATCTAGTCTCGGGATGACCAGACACACACCAGATACCTTGTTTCTGATTGGTGGGCTGTTTCGCCAGATATCCTTGTTTCTGATCGGTGCCGTGTTCGCACACAGATAACACAAGGCTTTTAGACGCTTTCGCTTTCCTGTTTTCTTCCAAAAGATGTCTGTGTTTTTTCTTACCCTTATCTTTCAAAGTTAGTTTGAGTATTAGGGATATTTGTTACGGTTCTTATTACTTAATTTAACTGAATAGCATTCATTTAAAGAAAGGCATTGATTTGTATTCAAACACTCATATTTGCAAATAATTTCATGGTACATGTAATGTTAGTTTTTTTGCTAGAATATTTTGATATGTAGCTAATTGTTAATTTATATTCTTTCTAATCTTTGTAAAATTTAGGGTAGGCCTTTGGGTATATTTGTTGTGGTTAAGAATTGTAGATAAAACAAGAACAACTTTTAGATAAATGTTAAGAAGACGACTATATACTTGGTAGAAAAATCTTGCAAATGAAAAGATAAGAAAACAAATCTTATGAAATATAAGTGATGATGTAAAATGTTTGTTAAAGTCTAACATTGTTCTTTTTTTCACTGTATGGAAGACAAGGCCCTTGTGGGAATCAAACCCACACCCTTAAAGTCAGGCACCAATCACCAGCATTCACTGTACCAACAGCGTATTCATTCAACACCTGTGATCCCAAATATAACAATGTTATGTATTTCTAATTACATGAAAGTCTGATTAAAACTATGTGCTAATAAAATACATTCAATTCTTAAAATTATAACATTGTCTAAACACAATGAAAAAATTGTGTCTAAAGAAGCTGTTCTTTCTTTTGATTACTTCCAACAAAAGAATATCAAAGAATTGATAAAACTGTATAACAGGGTGAAATCCAACTCAGTATCATGTCATGTCCACAATAATATGTTTTCTCTAATAAAAAAATTAAAAAAGAATTAAAAATAATATCTCATTTCATATGAATTAATGAATTCTTCAAATACAACCGTCAATATAAGGTGAGCTTACTTCTCCTAATTCTTCAATCATCTTAGAGAAGCGGCCCGGAGAGACAGGAGTACTACATATATGATATTATGTTACAATGTGTGCTATAAACACCAGGAGGCTCGTAGCACCCAGGACCTGCAGCTTGTGTAGGCAAACCTTCAACAACAAACACATGCATAGGGCAAAGTGTTGGGAAAACAGGCCAACATTTTTCTATTTAAAGAATATCATATACAAAATAAACAAGATAAATTCTGCTCTAAATGCCTTAATCATTTCATGAGGATCGAGTTCCGTTGATCTATAGCAACAGCTACCTCTCCACAGAGAATCTTCTAGCCCTCTCTCCACAGAGACTCTGCTAGCCCTCCACAGAGACTCTGCTAGCCCTCTCTCCACAGAGACTCTGCTAGCCCTCTCTCCACAGAGACTCTGCTAGCCCTCTCTCCACAGAGACTCTGCTAGCCCTCTCTCCACAGGGACTCTGTTAGCCCTCTCTCCACAGAGACTCTGCTAGCTACCCCTCCACAGAGACTCTGCTAGCCCTCTCTCCACAGTAACTCTGCTAGCTACCTCTCCACAGGGACTCTGCCAGCCCTCTCTCCACAGAGACTCTGCTAGCCCTCTCTCCACAGAGACTCTGCTAGCCCTCTCTCCACAGGGACTCTGCCAGCCCTCTCCCCACAGTAACTCTGCTAGCCCTCTCCCCACAGTAACTCTGCTAGCTACCCCTCCACAGAGACTCTGCTAGCCCTCTCTCCACAGTAACTCTGCTAGCCCTCTCTCCACAGGGACTCTGCCAGCCCTCTCTCCACAGAGACTCTGCTAGCCCTCTCCCCACAGGGACTCTGCTAGCCCTCTCTCCACAGAGACTCTGCTAGCCCTCTCCCCAGAGAGACTCTGCTAGCCCTCTCTCCACAGAGACTCTGCTAGCCCTCTCCCCACAGAGACTCTGCTAGCCCTCTCTCCACAGTAACTCTGCTAGCCCTCTCCCCACAGAGACTCTGCTAGCCCTCTCTCCACAGTAACTCTGCTATCCCTCTCCCCACAGAGACTCTGCTAGCCCTCTCTCCACAGGGACTCTGCTAGCCCTCCACAGATACTCTGCTAGCCCTCTCTCCACAGAGACTCTGCTAGCCCTCCACAGATACTCTGCTAGCCCTCTCTCCACAGTAACTCTGCTAGCCCTCTCCCCACAGAGACTCTGCTAGCCCTCTCCCCACAGAGACTCTGCTAGCCCTCTCTCCACAGGGACTCTGCTAGCCCTCCACAGAGACTCTGCTAGCCCTCTCTCCACAGTAACTCTGCTAGCTACCCCTCCACAGAGACTCTGCTAGCCCTCTCTCCACAGTAACTCTGCTAGCTACCTCTCCACAGGGACTCTGCCAGCCCTCTCTCCACAGTAACTCTGCTAGCCCTCTCTCCACAGAGACTCTGCTAGCCCTCTCCCCACAGGGACTCTGCTAGCCCTCTCTCCACAGTAACTCTGCTAGCTACCTCTCCACAGGGACTCTGCCAGCCCTCTCTCCACAGTAACTCTGCTAGCTACCTCTCCACAGGGACTCTGCCAGCCCTCTCTCCACAGAGACTCTGCTAGCCCTCTCCCCACAGGGACTCTGCTAGCCCTCTCTCCACAGAGACTCTGCTAGCCCTCTCCCCAGAGAGACTCTGCTAGCCCTCTCTCCACAGAGACTCTGCTAGCCCTCTCCCCACAGAGACTCTGCTAGCCCTCTCTCCACAGTAACTCTGCTAGCCCTCTCCCCACAGAGACTCTGCTAGCCCTCTCTCCACAGTAACTCTGCTAGCCCTCTCTCCACAGTAACTCTGCTAGCCCTCTCCCCACAGAGACTCTGCTAGCCCTCTCTCCACAGGGACTCTGCTAGCCCTCTCTCCACAGATACTCTGCTAGCCCTCTCTCCACAGAGACTCTGCTAGCCCTCCACAGATACTCTGCTAGCCCTCTCTCCACAGTAACTCTGCTAGCCCTCTCCCCACAGAGACTCTGCTAGCCCTCTCCCCACAGAGACTCTGCTAGCCCTCTCTCCACAGGGACTCTGCTAGCCCTCCACAGAGACTCTGCTAGCCCTCTCTCCACAGTAACTCTGCTAGCTACCCCTCCACAGAGACTCTGCTAGCCCTCTCTCCACAGTAACTCTGCTAGCTACCTCTCCACAGGGACTCTGCCAGCCCTCTCTCCACAGTAACTCTGCTAGCCCTCTCTCCACAGAGACTCTGCTAGCCCTCTCCCCACAGGGACTCTGCTAGCCCTCTCTCCACAGAGACTCTGCTAGCCCTCTCCCCAGAGAGACTCTGCTAGCCCTCTCTCCACAGAGACTCTGCTAGCCCTCTCCCCACAGAGACTCTGCTAGCCCTCTCTCCACAGTAACTCTGCTAGCCCTCTCCCCACAGAGACTCTGCTAGCCCTCTCTCCACAGGGACTCTGCTAGCCCTCCACAGAGACTCTGCTAGTCCTCCACAGATACTCTGCTAGCCCTCTCTCCACAGGGACTCTGCTAGCCCTCCACAGATACTCTGCTAGCCCTCTCTCCACAGAGACTCTGCTAGCCCTCCACAGATACTCTGTTAGCCCTCTCTCCACAGATACTCTGCTAGCCCTCTCTCCACAGAGACTCTGCTAGCTCTCTCCACAGAGACTGTGCTCGCCCTCTCAGAGAATTAAGCTGCTAGCTACCCCTCCACAGAGAATCTGCTAGCTCTCTCCCCATAGAGACCCTCCTAGATACCCCTCCACAGAGAATCTGCTAGCTCTCTCCCCACAGAGACTCTGCTAGCCCTCTCAGAGAATCTAGCTGCTAGATACCCCTCCACAGAGAATCTGCTAGCTCTCTCCCCATAGAGACCCTCCTAGCTACCCCTCCACAGAGAATCTGCTAGCTCTCTCCCCACAGAGACTCTGCTAGCCCTCTCAGAGAATTAAGCTGCTAGCTACCCCTCCACAGAGAATCTGCTTGCTCTCTCCTGACAGAGACCCTCCTAGCTACCCCTCCACAGAGAATATGTTAGTTCTCTCTCCATCGAGACAATGCTACCTTCCACAGAGAATCTGCTAGCCCTCTCCCCACAGAGAATCTGCTAGCCCTCCCCCCACATAGACTCTGCTCGCCCTCTCAGAGAATTAAGCTGCTAGCTACTCCTCCACAGAGAATCTGTTAGTTCTCTCCCGACAGAGACCCTCCTAGCTACCCCTCCACAGAGAATCTGCTAGCCCTCTCTCCATCGAGACAATGGTACCCCTCCACAGAGACCCTCCTAGCTACCCCTCCAAAGAGAATCTGCTAGCTCTCTCTCTATCGAGACAATGCTACCCCTCGAAAGAGACCCTCCTAGCTACCCCTCCACAGAGAATCTGCTAGCTCTCTCTCCATCGAGACAATGCTACCCCTCGAAAGAGACCCTCCTAGCTACCCCTCCACAGAGAATCTGCTAGCTCTCTCTCCATCGAGACAATGCTACCCCTCCACAGAGACTCTGCTAGCCCTCTCAGAGAATCTAGCTGCTAGCTTCCCCTCCACAGAGAAGCTGCTAGCTCTCTCTCCATAGAGACTCTGCTAGACCTCTCAGAGAATCTAGCTGCTAGATACCCCTCCACAGAGAATCTGCTAGCTCTCTCTCCATAGAGAATCTGCTAGCTCTCTCCCAACAGAGACCCTGCTAGCTCCCCCTCCACAGAGACTCTCCTAGCCCTCTCCCCACAGAGACTCTGTTAGCTACCCCTCCACAGACAATATGCTAGCCCTTTCCCCACAGATAATCTGCTAGCCCTCCACAGAGACTCTCCTAGCTACCCTTCCACAGATAATCTGCTAGCCCTCTCCCCCAATAGATTCTGCTAGCTCTCTCTCCACAGAGAATCTGCTAGCCCTCTCTCCACAGAGACTCTGCTAGCCCTCTCTCCAAATAGACTTTGCTAGCCCTCTCCCAACAGAGAATCTGTTAGCCCTCTCTCCACAGATACTCTGCTAGCCCTCTCTCCACAGAGACTCTGCTAGCTCTCTCCACAGAGACTGTGCTAGCCCTCTCAGAGAATTAAGCTGCTAGCTACCCCTCCACAGAGAATCTGCTAGCTCTCTCCCCATAGAGACCCTCCTAGATACCCCTCCACAGAGAATCTGCTAGCTCTCTCCCCACAAAGACTCTGCTAGCCCTTTCAGAGAATCTAGCTGCTAGATACCCCTCCACAGAGAATCTGCTAGCTCTCTCCCCATAGAGACCCTCCTAGCTACCCCTCAACAGAGAATCTGCTAGCTCTCTCCCCACAGAGACTCTGCTAGCCCTCTCAGAGAAATAAGCTGCTAGCTACCCCTCCACAGAGAATCTGCTAGCCCTCTCTCCACAGAGACTCTGCTAGCCCTCTCTCCAAATAGACTCTGCTAGCCCTCTCCCAACAGAGAATCTGTTAGCCCTCTCTCCACAGAGACTCTGCTAGCCCTCTCCCAACAGAGAATCTGTTAGCCCTCTCTCCACAGAGACTCTGCTAGCTACCCCTCCACAGAGACTCTGCTAGCCCTCTCTCCACAGAGACTCTGCTAGCCCTCTCTCCACAGAGACTCTGCTAGCTCTCTCCACAGAGACTGTGCTCGCCCTCTCAGAGAATTAAGCTGCTAGCTACCCCTCCACAGAGAATCTGCTAGCTCTCTCCCCATAGAGACCCTCCTAGATACCCCTCCACAGAGAATCTGCTAGCTCTCTCCCCACAGAGACTCTGCTAGCCCTCTCAGAGAATCTAGCTGCTAGATACCCCTCCACAGAGAATCTGCTAGCTCTCTCTCCATAGAGACTCTGCTAGCCCTCTCAGAGAATCTAGCTGCTAGATACCCCTCCACAGAGAATCTGCTAGCTCTCTCCCCACAGAGACCCTGCTAGCTCCCCCTCCACAGAGACTCTCCTAGCCCTCTCTCCACAGAGACTCTGCTAGCTACCCCTCCACAGTAACTCTGCTAGCCCTCTCTCCACAGAGACTCTGCTAGCCCTCTCTCCACAGAGACTCTGCTAGCCCTCTCTCCACAGAGACTCTGCTAGCTCTCTCCACAGAGACTCTGCTAGCCCTCTCAGAGAATCTAGCTGCTAGAAACCCCTCCACAGAGAATCTGCTAGCTCTCTCCCCACAGAGACCCTGCTAGCTCCCCCTCCACAGAGACTCTCCTAGCCCTCTCCCCACAGAGACCCTGCTAGCTACCCCTCCACAGACAATATGCTAGCCCTTTCCCCACAGAGACTCTGCTAGCTCTCTCGCCACAGATAATCTGCTAGCCCTCCACAGAGACTCTCCTAGCTACCCTTCCACAGAGAATCTGCTAGCCCTCTCTCCACAGAGACTCTGCTAGCCCTCTCTCCAAATAGACTCTGCTAGCCCTCTCCCAACAGAGAATCTGTTAGCCCTCTCTCAACAGAGACTCTGCTAGCCCTCTCTCCACAGAGACTCTGCTAGCCCTCTCCCCACAGAGAATCTGTTAGCCCTCTCTCCACAGAGACTATGCTAGCTACCCCTCCACAGATACTCTGCTAGCCCTCTCCCCACAGAGAATCTGTTAGCTCTCTCTCCACAGAGACAATGCTAGCTACCCCTCCACAGAAACTCTGCTAGCCCTCCACAGAGACCCTCCTAGCTACCCCTCCACGGAGAATCTGCTAGCTCTCTCTCCACCGAGACAATGCCACCCCTCCACAGAGACTCTCCTAGCTACCCCTCCACAGAGAATCTGCTAGCTCTCTCTCCACCGAGACAATGCCACCCCTCCACAGAGACTCTCCTAGCTACCCCTCCACAGAGACTCTGCTCACCCTCTCAGAGAATCTAGCTGCTAGCTACACCTCCACAGAGAATCTGCAGCTCTCTCCCGACAGAGACCCTCCTAGCTACCTCTCCACAGAGAATCTGCTAGCCCTCTCTCCATCGAGACAATGGTACCCCTCCACAGAGACCCTCCTAGCTACCCCTCCACAGAGAATATGCTAGCTCTCTCTCCATTGAGACAATGCTACCCCTCGAAAGAGACCCTCCTAGCTACCCCTCCACAGAGAATCTGCTAGCTCTCTCTCCATCGAGACAATGCTACCCCTCCACAGAGACCCTCCTAGCTACTTCTCCTCAGAGAAATCTGCTAGCACTCTCTCCATCGAGACAATGCTACCCCTCGAATGAGACTCTCCTAGCTTCCCCTCCACAGAGACTCTGCTAGCCCTCTTAGAGAATCTAGCTGCTAGATACCCCTCCACAGAGAATCTGCTAGCCCTTTCTCCATCGAGACAATGCTACCCTTCCACAGAGAATCTGCTAGCTACCCCTCCACAGAGAATCTGCTAGCTCTCTCCCCACAGAGAATCTGTTAGCTCTCTCTCCACAGAGACAATGCTAGCTACCCCTCCACAGAAACTCTGCTAGCCCTCCACAGAGACCCTCCTAGCTACCGCTCCACAGAGAATCTGCTAGCTCTCTCTCCACCGAGACAATGCTACCCCTCTACATAGTCTCTGCTAGCTACTCCTCAACAGAGACTCTGCTAGCTACTCCTCCACAGAGACAATGCTACCCCTCCACAGAGTCTCTGCTAGCTACTCCTCCACAGAGAATCTGCTAGCTCTCTCTCCACCGAGACAATGCTACCCCTCCACAGAGTCTCTGCTAGCTACTCCTCCACAGAGACTCTGCTAGCTCTCTCTCCACCGAGACAATGCTACCCCTCCACAGAGTCTCTGCTAGCTACCCCTCCACAGAGACAGTGCTACCCCTCCACAGAGACAATGCTACCCCTCCACAGAGACAATGTTACCCCTTAGCACTTAGAGTTCAGTGAATGTCACTTTTGTGTTGAATTTAGCTTTTGACTTCATTAGTGCTAAACCATTCTGATTGGCCGATTGACAGGAACCAAAACCTGGAGAGGGAATAATCCAGAATCATAATCAATATGGTTAAATAGCAGCTGTCTTGTAATATTCCATGATCTACTCGTATTGGTATTGGCAGGTTAGAGGCAAGATATTTGGTATTGGCAGGTTAGAGGCAAGTTATTTTGTATGGGCAGTTAGAAGCAAAGTATTTGGTGTGGGCAGTTAGAAGCAAGGTATTTGTTATTGGCAGTTAGAAGCAAGGTATTTGGTATGGGCAGTTATAAGCAATATATTTGGCATGGGCAGTCAGATGAATAAGGATAGTCTGTAATCTAGACGGTAAACGTATATAGGAGCCTAGGCAAGTCTATAACAAGACTAGAGCTGGAGTTTATGAAGAAATCTCAGAGGCTCCTTTTCATTTTATTTTATTGCTTTCAAATAATCAATATTTGGGCGAAATTTTCATATCAGAGACTAAACGTTAGTCTAGAATAAGGAGTAAGATATGGTATTGGAATAAGGAGTAAGATAAGGTATTGGAATAAGGAGTAAGATATGGTATTGGAATAAAAAGTAAGATAAGGTATTGGAATAAGAAGTAAGATATGGTATTGGAATAAAAAGTAAGATAAGGTATTGGAATAAGGAGTAAGATATGGTATTGGAATAAGAAGTAAGATATTGTATTGGAATAAGGAGTAAGATATGGTATTGGAATAAGAAGTAAGATATGGTATTGGAATGAGAAGTGAGATAAGGTATTGGAATAAGGAGCAAGTCTGAGACTCGGCAGGCTATAGACGGACTCCTTATCTTCTCCAGGAAGGGAGGATGTCATAAAGCAGGCTGCAACCACAAAAGCCTCTTAGCTGGTGCAACTCGTGCTCCCATCAGCGAGTTTATGTCAACATTCAACACAACTCTACTAACTCGGGAATCATGGGCAGACTTAATGCTTCTTTCATTATCCTGCTTCTTCATCACACGGCCCAGCTCTTGTTTATAGAGGTATAAAGATGCATGGTTTGCACCCAGCATGTCTTCAGTTAAACATTTGCTGTGTTCCAGCTCCCCTCCGCAGATAGAACTGTCCTGTTGGGCCTTCATCAGACTTTAATTGTTCACATTATGGCCTTACAACTAAATATTCCTGATGGTTCCCTACTTAACTTGCCATTGGGAAACAATAAAGTGTCTCCTTGAATATGTCCACTTTATTGTGGGACAGTTTACCCATGGATTGATGGCTTCTGAACACAGATAGGCAAATAATGTTAACTGGCTGACCACTCCAGGGAGCACTTACTCTCAGTATAATGACAACTTTATGTTGTTTCTCCTAGCACATCCTCCACTGGTTGAGGGTATACAAAACAATTTTAGGGAAATTAATACCATATTTAAGAAGTATTTATAACTTAATTAAGCCATGTAAATTTAGTGTTTCTCAAATGTTTTTTAATTACTCAGAGTAGTCCGATCCACACCTTGAAGGCTAACATTAAATGTCAATGAAATTTCAGTAACAAATCTGAAATTAGAGAAATTTACCAAAAAAACGTCAGTGTCTCTTCAAGTTCATTTGTACAGACCCTTGCTTGAAGAGAGTTATTGTTATAGACTTGCCTAGGTTTGATCTTATTGAAGGCCACTCAATGACAGACTAACTGCCTTTTATTAGTAAATCTCAATTTCACTCTTCAAACATAGTTTCATGTCTAGGTTAAAATTTTGTTTGCCCTTGAAATGTTTCATATCACTTGAGCAATAACTATAATAATAATAATTGTGTACTTATATTGCGCCTTTTCCACACCTTAAGGTAAGCTCAAAGCGCTACAGTTATTACCCTGAAGGAATTGTACTTTCAAATCTGCTTCTTAGCGCTTCGTCAGCACTTCCCTACTCTCATCAGGTACCCATTTGTGTAGCTGGGTAGACATGTGCAATGTTGGTGAAGTGCTTTGCCCAAGGACACAACACAGTATTCGACCCATGTCAAAAGTTTTTGGTGTGTCCACCGGGATTCGAACCCGGGTTGTCGGCGTGAGAGGCCAGCATGCTAACCACTACACCACTGTGCTCGACTATATAACTTTACACATTAGTAAAGAAGCAAGACATGCTCAATGAGTCCTCTCAAACAGAAACCACTTGTGATTGTAACAAATTCAATAGTAAACACCTTCGTCTCACGAAGTTGATCTTACTTCACATCCTACACAGTCGTGTCAATATTTACAGAAATTTTTGGGATATGAGAAATAAAATATCTCTCTATGTAACAAAACTTACCAAAACTATTCATGTTTTGTAATAATAACAACACTTATTTGTAAAATGTTTTTTCCATACTAGAATTAAATGATCATAGCAACTTTATTGTTACTTTTACAAACTGAGAATGCAATATATTTACTGCTAGGGGACAGAAGCACAGTTTGGAGTATGTCTTGTCCAGGGTGACAGCAAAAGGTTCACAACTCATATTTCAATGATGTCATTGAACAGCACTCTCAGATTACCCAGCCACGAAGCTGGTCACCCATCTAAAGAGAAACTGCCAAGTAGTTGCTGAACTTCAGCTGTCAACTGATGTAGGACCACATGACACAAAGAAAAAAATCTATACCTCAAATGAATGGATTAGCATATGCCTACCATCTTCACTCCCCATAATCTGTTCTCCAAAAACAAAAAGAAGTTATCAGAATTGTTAGAAATCAATGCCAAAACTATCTTCTGAAGGTCTCTTCCACAAAGGTGGCCTGGCAGGTCAGAATGTTGAGTATGCTTAGTTTGGGCTCATGTTACAATGTATGCATGTGGAAGGCAGTATATCTAGAGAGCTGGTGCTGTCACTGCAATCTGATGAAGGAAGTTCCTCTCTCACTGTGAAGATTCCAGGCCACCCCAGTCTTATCTCCTGTTCTCCCAGACTCAATTAACTCAATTACAACAATTGCCACTACACTGTCTCCAGGCATTCCCCTGCAACTGTAAAGTGAATTTTCTTGTTTTTGGATGATGGGGAGGATAGGGTGGAGAAAGGAGGTTTAATATGGAGATGGCAGAGAGAGAGAGGATGGGTGGTGGAAAGGGGTTAGGGATTGGGAGAGAGAGGATGGGTGGTGGAAAGGGGTTGGGGATTGGGTGGTGGAAAGGGGGCTAGGGATTGGGAGAGAGAGGATTGGGTGGTGGAAAGGGGGCTAGGGATTGGGAGAGAGAGGGGATTGGGTGGTGGAAAGGGGGCTAGGGATTGGGAGAGAGAGGGTGGGGTGGTGGAAAGAGAGAGGGTGGGTGGTGGAAAGGGGGCTAGGGATTGAGAGAGAGAGGGGATTGGGTGGTGGAAAGGGGGCTAGGGATTGGGAGAGAGAGGGGATTGGGTGGTGGAAAGGGGTTAGGGATTGAGAGAGAGAGGGTTGGGTGGTGGAAAGGGGTTAGGGATTGGGAGAGAGAGGGTTGGGTGGTGGAAAGGGGTTAGGGATTGGGAGAGAGAGGGTTGGGTGGTGGAAAGGGGTTAGGGATTGGGAGAGAGAGGGTTGGGTGGTGGAAAGGGAGAGGGTGCTGTTGTCATTCAATAATAAGATTTTTATGAAATATTTTACATGCAGGTTTATGACAAACTATTTAATTAAATTGTTTACATTATGTCTTTATTTCTCTTATTATGCACAACAGAAATTAATATCTGTAAGATATAAACAAAATATATTTTCAATTAAATTTTTTTCAGGTTAAAATTATATGCCTGAGGCATTTCTGAGTCCTTTCGTTTCCCTCACAGTTCTTTGTTTTGAGATTAATTTGATGTTTTAGTGTGTAATATTTAGACTTTTATGTAAAAACGTATTTCTAATCAGCAGTTTTGTTACTTTCAACCCTAAGGCAATAATGATAAAAGGAAAATACCTTAAATTTCAGTGTTCTAATCAAATTTATCAATCCAGATTTGGATCTGTGAATTTTTAACCCTTTGGAGAGTGCGAAGGGTTACATGGCGTCCTCCTACCAGGATTCCAGTCTTGCATTGTGTACACTATTGTGAAATAAATATGTTTAAACATACCTGGCTTGTATAATCAACTCCTCCAAGTTTGAGGACACACGGTGGGGGTGTTTGTGCATCAAGAGGACACACAGTGCGGGTGGTTGTGCATCTAGAGGACACACTGTGGGGGTGTTTGTGTATCTAGAGGACACACAGTGCGGGTGTTTGTGCATCCAGAGGACACACGGCGGGGATGTTTGTGCATCAAGAGGACACACAGTGCGGGTGGTTGTGCATCAAGAGGACACACTGTGGGGGTGTTTGTGCATCAAGAGGACACACTGTGGGGGTGTTTGTGCATCAAGAGGACACACAGTGCGGGTGGTTGTGCATCAAGAGGACACACTGTGGGGGTGTTTGTGCATCAAGAGGACACACAGTGCGGGTGGTTGTGCATCAAGAGGACACACGGTGGGGGTGGTTGTGCATCAAGAGGACACACTGTGGGGGTGTTTGTGCATCAAGAGGACACACAGTGCGGGTGGTTGTGCATCAAGAGGACACACTGTGGGGGTGTTTGTGCATCAAGAGGACACACTGTGGGGGTGTTTGTGCATCAAGAGGACACACTGTGGGGGTGTTTGTGCATCAAGAGGACACACTGTGGGGGTGTTTGTGCATCAAGAGGACACACAGTGCGGGTGGTTGTGCATCAAGAGGACACACAGTGCGGGTGGTTGTGCATCAAGAGGACACACAGTGCGGGTGGTTGTGCATCAAGAGGACACACTGTGGGGGTGTTTGTGTATCTAGAGGACACACAGTGCGGGTGGTTGTGCATCAAGAGGACACACAGTGCGGGTGGTTGTGCATCAAGAGGACACACAGTGCGGGTGGTTGTGCATCAAGAGGACACACAGTGCGGGTGGTTGTGCATCAAGAGGACACACTGTGGGGGTGTTTGTGTATCTAGAGGACACACAGTGCGGGTGGTTGTGCATCAAGAGGACACACAGTGCGGGTGGTTGTGCATCAAGAGGACACACAGTGCGGGTGTTTGTGCATCAAGAGGACACACAGTGCGGGTGGTTGTGCATCAAGAGGACACACAGTGCGGGTGGTTGTGCATCAAGAGGACACACAGTGCGGGTGGTTGTGCATCAAGAGGACACACAGTGCGGGTGGTTGTGCATCAAGAGGACACACAGTGCGGGTGGTTGTGCATCAAGAGGACACACAGTGCGGGTGGTTGTGCATCAAGAGGACACACAGTGCGGGTGTTTGTGCATCAAGAGGACACACTGTGGGGGTGTTTGTGCATCAAGAGGACACACAGTGCGGGTGGTTGTGCATCAAGAGGACACACGGTGGGGGTGGTTGTGCATCAAGAGGACACACAGTGCGGGTGGTTGTGCATCAAGAGGACACACAGTGCGGGTGGTTGTGCATCAAGAGGACACACAGTGGGGGTGGTTGTGCATCAAGAGGACACACAGTGCGGGTGGTTGTGCATCAAGAGGACACACAGTGCGGGTGGTTGTGCATCAAGAGGACACACAGTGCGGGTGGTTGTGCATCAAGAGGACACACTGTGGGGGTGTTTGTGTATCTAGAGGACACACAGTGCGGGTGGTTGTGCATCAAGAGGACACACAGTGCGGGTGGTTGTGCATCAAGAGGACACACAGTGCGGGTGGTTGTGCATCAAGAGGACACACTGTGGGGGTGGTTGTGCATCAAGAGGACACACGGCGGGGATGTTTGTGTATCTAGAGGACACACGGTGGGGGTGGTTGTGCATCAAGAGGACACACAGTGCGGGTGTTTGTGCATCAAGAGGACACACTGTGGGGGTGTTTGTGCATCAAGAGGACACACAGTGCGGGTGGTTGTGCATCAAGAGGACACACGGTGGGGGTGGTTGTGCATCAAGAGGACACACAGTGCGGGTGGTTGTGCATCAAGAGGACACACAGTGCGGGTGGTTGTGCATCAAGAGGACACACGGTGGGGGTGGTTGTGCATCAAGAGGACACACAGTGCGGGTGGTTGTGCATCAAGAGGACACACAGTGCGGGTGGTTGTGCATCAAGAGGACACACAGTGCGGGTGGTTGTGCATCAAGAGGACACACGGTGGGGGTGGTTGTGCATCAAGAGGACACACAGTGCGGGTGGTTGTGCATCAAGAGGACACACAGTGCGGGTGGTTGTGCATCAAGAGGACACACAGTGCGGGTGGTTGTGCATCAAGAGGACACACTGTGGGGGTGTTTGTGTATCTAGAGGACACACAGTGCGGGTGGTTGTGCATCAAGAGGCCACACAGTGCGGGTGGTTGTGCATCAAGAGGACACACAGTGCGGGTGGTTGTGCATCAAGAGGACACACTGTGGGGGTGTTTGTGTATCTAGAGGACACACAGTGCGGGTGGTTGTGCATCAAGAGGACACACAGTGCGGGTGGTTGTGCATCAAGAGGACACACAGTGCGGGTGGTTGTGCATCAAGAGGACACACAGTGCGGGTGGTTGTGCATCAAGAGGACACACTGTGGGGGTGGTTGTGCATCAAGAGGACACACTGTGGGGGTGTTTGTGTATCTAGAGGACACACAGTGCGGGTGGTTGTGCATCAAGAGGACACACAGTGCGGGTGGTTGTGCATCAAGAGGACACACAGTGCGGGTGGTTGTGCATCAAGAGGACACACTGTGCGGGTGGTTGTGCATCAAGAGGACACACAGTGCGGGTGGTTGTGCATCAAGAGGACACACAGTGCGGGTGGTTGTGCATCAAGAGGACACACAGTGCGGGTGGTTGTGCATCAAGAGGACACACTGTGCGGGTGGTTGTGCATCAAGAGGACACACAGTGCGGGTGGTTGTGCATCAAGAGGACACACAGTGCGGGTGGTTGTGCATCAAGAGGACACACAGTGCGGGTGGTTGTGCATCAAGAGGACACACAGTGCGGGTGGTTGTGCATCAAGAGGACACACAGTGCGGGTGGTTGTGCATCAAGAGGACACACTGTGCGGGTGGTTGTGCATCAAGAGGACACACTGTGGGGGTGGTTGTGCATCAAGAGGACACACAGTGCGGGTGGTTGTGCATCAAGAGGACACACAGTGCGGGTGGTTGTGCATCAAGAGGACACACTGTGGGGGTGGTTGTGCATCAAGAGGACACACGGCGGGGATGTTTGTGCATCAAGAGGACACAGTGGGGGTGTTTGTGTATCTAGAGGACACACAGTGCGGGTGGTTGTGCATCAAGAGGACACACGTAGGGGGTGGTTGTCAACTCAAAGTATATACTGCGCTAATAAATCTGAAGCCTTTTTGATAGAATTTTACTCACTTTCATGTACTGGTAATCATTATAAGTGAAGTTAAATAATTCATTGACGTCCTAAACAAAGCCAATGATGAATGTCAGTATTGATACAATTCCACAATTTCAATGAACTCAGTGAAAATGTCATGTTCTAACTATTGTGGACCGATAGTTGGTTCATTCTACTGATAGAATACAGTATTTCACCGTCACTCATATAATAAACTGTTTGCATTGACCGGTTATCAACAGAATAAACTGATGTTTTCTACTAATAAGATATTTTTTTAACATAATTTTCTTTAGTGTGGTATTTGTGTTGAATTGAATGCAACATTATACATCACTATCAATCTAGAAAACTTTTACTAATTTTTATATAAAGATATCTTTGAAAGAATATTATCTCGTATCAAAGTTTCAATAAATCGCAGATAACGAGACATGTATCAAGGTATGCAATAAAACTTGCAACATCCTTTCAGGTGATCATGTTACAGGTAAAAACATTTATGAATTCAGATTGAAGCAAATGTCTCATGGATGGAGCTGCGATCAACACGAGCATCATTCATATCAGATTTTATTCAGACACACAGAAGAACTAACCTCTACTGACATATAAAACTACCCACATCCTACAGAAAACTGCCGACATAAACTTGCCTGTGGAGATGGTGCTGGCATCAAATGAGTTGCGCACGCTCTCAAATATCAAAATGGAATTCTCTAAAACATTAAATCCTCTTTCATTATTGTAACAAATATTTGATATTAATTTAATGATGTTGAGAAGGGCAATAACCGACTCTGTAGAGAATTCATGAATCTGGTAAATGTCATGAAGAGGACTTTCAAGTGAGTTTGACAAACTGTTGTTCATTTCTGACATTTTCACTTACATTTAAACATCTTTATTGGAAATATTTGATTTGTTTTTCTGAAATGTTGAGAATAGCCCTTGAGATTATGTCAGCTTAATCATGTTTTAGTTGCTGCTGCTGCTACCAGACTGGGATATGAATTATTCACCTTCAACTCCTAGTGTATATCAATAAAAATGGTATGACTCAATCAAAATTAAACAAGTGCTTGTAAGACTCAGCTTCTGTTGCAAACGGTGTACATATGTTTATACGAAGAACAGTTGCTTATATTTCACTTTTGGAGTATCTTGTAACACCAAAGATTCATTCCGTCCATCTTATCATCTGTCCTTCCGTCCGTCAGATACATTTCCTATCAAGTTCACAAAATCCTTCCACTATAACAATATACTAGGAGAGGTGCAGCACAGAATTACAAGCGATTTTGAGATTATTTTCTCAATTCATTCATACTCTGACCACCTAAGGGAGGTAAAATCTGTTTAAGATGGACACTGATAATTACATAATACATTATATATATTGAGTGATATACTTTCTTTTGCACCTCAGTTTATAATACATTATATATATATTGTGTATTAAACAAATATAGAAACAATGAATGTCAAGTTTACAGGACAATCAATGATTCACTTCTCTAACCCTCTCACCCCTACCTCCCTCCATCCCCCATCATATTTGTTGATAAGTAGATTGATTGTTGATGTAATTCAACTTGGACGTATCCATCAGAGACATATTATCATAAACTCCATATTGACATTAGAAAGAGACAACTCTGCTGGTGTACAGAACGATGGTGCTGTGACACAAACTGAGATGTATTCGCTACCTGATGTGTATTGAACATATCCATCAGAGATATATTATCATAAAATTCCTATTGATATTTGAAGCAAAGAAATTACATATCAAACATTTACATTTGGGATAAAAATTACGAAGTATAATACAGAGCCAGGCTAAACTTTTGTCTCCGAAATGAAAATACCAGTAAGAAATAAAAAAAAATTCAGTGAATCTTAGAAAACATACAATAAAATAATAAGGAGCCTTTTCATTTCATTTTCCAAAAAATAAATTGAGCTGCAGAGTCTTGTTGTAGTTTCTACCCCCAACCTCCTAAAATATGTAACCCACCTTTACAAAATGTAAACCCCCCTTAGACATGTAATAATACCCACCCCCACCCCAGCCCCACACCCCGATCCCAATCCTACCCCACCTTGAAAATTGCAGTACACAGATCCAACTGTGCCTTGTGCAAAGACGGGAGCTGATAATACAGTGGGCTGGCTATCAGAGGTGGATACAGGCAGAGATATAATTCATCCTAACTTGGCAGCCAGACATACAGTTAGCACACGTGTCTATCTCCTGTTTATAAGCCAGAAGCTTACTCCAAAACAAAGTGTGATTTGCGAGGGTTTTACAAACTCGTTTAGGGACGGTGTTCCAAACTGAAGTAATTTCTTTGGGAGGGGTTACATGCTTTACTTTGTTCTTTACTTGCGATAGAAAATATACGACTTTATTTTTGAAATGTGTACAAAATTGTCTTTGATTTTCTGAGTGATATGTCAAATGAATTGAAAGTGTTTTAAAGCCTGAAACATTTTGGAGGAATGTAATGTTACAAAGATTTGTGTCAGTTGTTTTTTTAACGTCTTTTTTTAATTCATGATTTTCATGTGCAAGATTCTTATTTCGGGGTTAGGTCGAAGGATAATCATTAAACAGCAAACAGTAAATACATGTTTTTTTAATTGTGAATTATAAACAATTTGTTCTATTCCCAAAAGTGTTTCTCATGTTTTGTAATTAAGGAACCATGACAAAATCTAGATCTCCTTGAGCAAATCAAGACAGCAGAAAATAATTATTTGAATTTTTATTATTGATTTTTATCAAATATGCATGTCTCCATCTAAAAAAATGTCCAATGTGATAATATATATAATTAATTTTAATAAATACCTTTGATAACATTCATAATTAAAATATCATAACAGACAGCTGTAAAGGCGCTGTAGCATGTGTTCTTACTGAAATAAAGTGTTCTTATGAGAAGGTAAATAAGTGTTGTCAATGGCTGTATAATACTCCTCAATCAATAAAAAGAGTTCCAAAATTAATGTACATGGTTGAGTTAAGCCATGCGAGTCTGTTTCCCATCGATCAGCCATTTTAAGGTGTTCACATTAAAATGGCGGCTCGAAGGTAGTTCAAGTGATGTGATTTATGTAGTGATTTCTAAACACTCAGAGTAGAGGTTTAATAATGATGGAATGGTCAACCATCTTGCTGTCTCAAATTCGCATGAGACCTACAAATCTACTTTTTTTCTTCCAATAAATATAACTGTTTTCAATGGATACGGCTCATCGGGTCGTGTAATGACATGTTTTATCCTCTAACAGAATGATATATTATATAAACTTTAATAATAAAACAACTTTGAGAAAGCATAATTTGCAGAAAAACAATCATAAAAATAAACATGCTGTTTTTGAATGAAAACAACTTAATTTGATGTTCATTCTCGAAGAATATAAATGTCTGGTTCTTAAATATTATTTACATAGGCATTCCTATAAGATAGCAGCCATGTCATCATGCTAACAGCAGAATAGCATGGTTTCTGTGTAATTATATAACTTAGCTAGGCCAGACAAAAGTAATTAAATGTTAACAGATATATTTAGTCAAAATGTCTACAAGGTAGGAAGGGGGAAAAACAACTTTGTTTAAGTATAAATGAAGAGTTGTCCACAAGTTTTCAATAAAGCACAACAGGCAAAGAATTGAATTTAAAGATAATAATTAGATTTGAAATACTTTAAAAAGCTTTCATTTTGGCAACTTAACCAATTTATCCAATGTTATATCAGTTTATAAAAGTTTTTTTTTTTTAATGCATTTTAGTGTCATCCACTTGTATCAGAATCGTTTTAAACAGTTAGTTCCTGTCTACCGTTCAAACCATCGTCATGATTATATGGATCAGTGACGCCAAAAAACATTGGATTTAGTTGCTTTTTAGTGTTAATAATGGTGTTTCTGTTCATTAAACACGGATTAAATACCAAATATCTGAAACCAAAGTGATTGAGATCGGATAACTCACTTACCTAAAAAATATATCCGCGACATTAGAGCAACTGCGTTCTCCTTGAAAATCACGAAATCCTGCAAAACGATCGCATCCTTCTTCATCTTGCTGCCGTGACAACGAATATGGTCTCACTGATGCATTCAATTCTTCGGTCTTTTTGTGCGTCTGTTAAACCTCTTAGATAAATATAAAATTAGTTTTTGATTGGTCGATCTGCAGTAGCCTTAGGCAGGTTGCCAGTTTGTCGATATCTCCATCATTTTGATATTATTTCGCTGAGGACAGTGTTAAACCGCTTGTCCGAAATAGATCTCCCTTGTCGCACGTCAATATTATTGTCAGGAAAAAGACGTTGTCCTTATTTTTGTGGCTCAGGCATGATGGGACGACATGATTACTATCCTCTAATCAATAGACTCGTCGCGCACGACAAATTTCATCGTTAACGAGTTGGTCTGAGTCAGTGTCACAATATCGTTAATTTCACAATGTTATCAATTTACACAATTCTGTCAAGGTTTGGTTCATATTTCACTCATGTTTTCACAAATGCAAATTGACAGCATTAGTTTTGCATGTAAACTGTCAGCATCTTGCTGGTGTGGGTTTGTAAATTATAGGGTTTTCTTCTACCGATGACTGCTTATTGATATTACTGTCTTTAAACAGAGCCGTGACAGTAATTAGTTACAGAGCCAATATATTGAAGGAATGTGTCAACTATACAAAACACTTGAGATTGAAATTGACAATAATTATTTCCTTAAAGAAAGGGCAAATTTTCCTAATATGAATACACGATGTGTCACATTTTGTAATTAATATTTACGTAAAAGAAATATTATGTTCTGTGATCAAAGTTTGCTGTCCTCTTTTATACTTTTATATTATGTGCCATCCTTTGAAATAAAACCAGAACCCGTATTAAAAAAAATTAATTCAGGTTTTAACGAATTTGTTTTGGTGAAAAACAATATTTAGTTCATTATGGGTTCTCTTACTATGATTTTGACCCATTTGGAAACAGACAAAATTGATATTCAGATATTTCCCTTCCAAATAAAAATGTTGCCAAATTTTACTTCCAAATTAAAACTGAACTAATATTGCTGAACTGAAAATATAAGTCAGAAATTATTATTTTCTTCATCAATATTGTTTTGATTTACTAAATTGTTTTCAACTGCAACAGAGAAAAGTTTCTTTTTTATGGTTTTATTTTTGCCTGCTGCCTTTACAGTTGCCAAAAGGAAATCTTAAACAAAGTAATTAATTGGGCTTGGCCTTATTTTATAAAAGATTGCATTGAAATGAATAATATTAACAAATACATTTCATAATGAATCACTAAAATGATGGTTGAAGATTAGAAATTAAACATTTTGCAAATCATTTAAATTCAATTATTTATATATTTGTTCTTGTTTCGTAAACCTAACAGATGTAAAGTAAATCATGTAGTATAATGATGCTGCATTTTGTTCAGAGCTTTTTATTTGCATCAGGTTGCAATTTTGCTTCAAACCTGTTTGTTAAAAATATTTTATACACAATTAATCCTTGAGGAATGACGGCTAGATCGAATTTGGCCATGTTTCCCTCTGCCTCATTAGGTATAATAGAAATGAAAACACACAGAACATGGAAATGGCCTCCAGATTGTCGGATAGTGGCCGTGGTGAGGGGATAAACGGTTGTCTGTCTGTCCGTCTGTCTGTCCGTCTGTCCGTCTGTCTGTCAGTCACGTTGTTTGTGACTTACACCAGATTGGCTGATGTTGCAATCCAGGAATCTAGACTTCGTTCGTCTCCCTTTCACTTTCTGGTACATACAGTCCATAACATAGTTTGGCTTTGATGATTGAGATGTGTTATTTCACCGAAAGTATAATTTGCAATTTGAAATTTAAGCAAAAATAAAGATAAGACTACTGACTTTTAAATTGTGCAATTGCAATGTATGAATAGAGACTTAATCAGTCAGTTATACATATACATGATGTATACCTTTAAAAACATAATTAACTGTAAGTAATTTGATGATAAAAGAAGCTAGAAAAACACCATTGCTGATTTTGCTGCTATTCCATTCAGCTACAATCCAAGTTTTGTGACTTTACATACACCGGTTGTCTCTAGAAACAATTTGACTCTGATCGAACTGACATTGATATCAACCTGTAATTTATATAATTTGTTCTCAGTCTTCTTTTCACTTACATGTAGTCTATATAAAATTAGTAGTTTTAATTCTAACGTTAATCAATTCTTTATTGGTAAACCCTTTAAACTTATTCATTCTCATTTAGACTAACATTAAAGGGACACCGCGTCGATGATAAATATGAGATCAGATTTATATACATATGCTGATTAACGTGTCTGATAATGAGTCACAGACCCCAAATTTTATACAATTGAAGTAATTAGTGATAAAAACTACTGCATGTAGACAGTACCTTGTTAGCAGACACGTTAATCAGCATAGAGAGATAAAAGTGATCTCATTTTTATCCTCGACGCAGTGTCCCTTTAAAGATATAATTGATACAACTTAATTTCAAGAATTTCATTTTAATTCTCAATAAATTTTAAAGGAACATCTGAAAAAGGAATATATAAGCAAATGCTTTGAGTGTTGTATGAGCTTAACAAACATTTGAACATTTGGAAGAGAATTTATTCTTTAAAGAACATTTTGATAGAAATAATTTACTCTTTAAAGAACATTTTGACAGAAATAATTGTTTCTTTAAAGCACATTTGGAAGAAATAATATATTCTTTAAAGAACATTTTGACAGAAATAATTTATTCCAGCAATGCATTCTTGCACTAACCTTCTCCAAGAGAGTAATATTCTTGAACAACAATTGTGTGAATCTGTTCATATTCTAGATTAGATTCAGAGAAATGCTAGCACTACTCTGACATTACGTCACATAATTTTATGGCAATATTTATTTCATGTCAAAGAAATATTAATCCTGTTCAAATATTGATGCCCTGATCCAAGGGTAGTCAATCTGTCTGTGTGCGACCGCTACCAGCTGGTTATACATGCACTGCTCCCGTCTGCTAGCTCAATGGGTAGGGTGTAGCTTTAGATCAAGAGGTCCGGGGTTCAAATCCCTTTATCTTCTGTAGAGAACTGTTCCACGTGCAGTAACGTTAAGCTAAGTTAAAAAAAATTAAATGTTTCTCGGACATCGGCACATCACTTTTATTTGTGCAGCTTTTTATTGTCAATAAAAAAATAGATTAAGAATTTGCTGCATCATTTTTTATACTTCTACCAATTTCAAGCTATATTTTGGTGAACAAAACAAACTGTTCTCCTCTCTGTTTGTATTGTTACCCAACAATAACTAAACAGAGAGTCCTCCCACCTTCTTAACTTATGAGAAAACTGTGCCCGAGAAAGAGTTAACTTTTTGTATGCAGCCTAAGGGTCACTCCTTCATTCTAACACATTGGCTACAGAAGATGTGCTTATAGTCCTGTTCCACCTCAACAAGGTGTGGAAGGGGCCATTAATTATTATATAAGGCACTTGTAGTGGTCGGTTGTACAATAGTTCTACACCATGACTTTGTATAATATAAGAGCCTCTAATACAGTCTAGATTCTTATTCAGCAAGTCTTGATAAACTGAATACACTGAATATGGAACTGAAAATATTAAAGAAATATATAATCATAAGGATAAATGTACAATAATTATAAAAATTCCATAGACTGATTTTAGCATTCTCAGTTGATAGAGTGTTGGCATACACTGAAGACCGGGGTTCGATTCCCGGTCTAGTCATTCCACCAGACGTTAAAAGATGGGAGTTGTTGCTTGACTCTCAGCATTACAAGCACAGAACAAAGCTTTATCTGGTTCGGCATTGTAGCTGCTGGGTGCAAAATACACAAAATAAATTTCCAATGTACACTGTAATACGGAAATAAAGAGTTATTATTATAAGTAGCAGTAGTATACTTGAAATTCAAACCTCAGTATTCTGGGTAGAGCTCTGTGCCCTCCTTGCCTAACTTTTGATACATACCTCAGTAGATTATGGGGAATATTTTACATCTCTGAATTAAACTATTTATATAACAAAAAAGGTCAGACTCTTATGATCTCATTTTCAAAACATTGATTTGGAAAAAACCCACCATCACTGAGTGAGCTTCTTTTTTTGTAATGGCTTGTTTTATTTTTCTAACATTTCGATTTCTCTGAAAGCATGAAATGTGATGAATTGAATCGATGACATACAAGAGGACTGGGAATATTGAATAGCTCCCTCCCCGGAGCTGAGTACAAGTCCTTCCTAATGCAAAATGAGTAGTGTGGATAATCGGAAATCAAATACTGTAGTTGAGTTCAAGCTATCTCCACAGGGTATGAAAACCTCCTGCTCCGGCCCTTTCTTTCCTCCCTCCCATCTTTGCCCCACCTCTCTTTTCCTCCCTCCCTCTCAATCTCTTCCTCCCTATGTCAGTCCCTTCTCTTTCCCCCCCCCCCTTCTAAACCATTCCTCCTCCCCTCTCCCTTCCTCCCTCCTCCCCCATCTCATCATCCTGACCTCCTCCATTCCTCCCCTTTCTGCTAAACCCCCCTCCCCCCCTCCTCTACAAACGAAAAATCTCAGTCCTTTTGGTTCTTTCGTACTCCTGCTTTTATCATCTCCCCCTCAAATATTCTTTTGTTGTCGTCGCAAAGGATATAGTTTTCAGCTCCTGTACGAATGTATGTCCCATCTTTTCAAATTTGGTACCAGTCTTCGTTAGGGAAAAACGCAAACACCAGTTGATTTGGGTGACCATGACCTCATTTTAAAGGTCACTTCGAGACTAATAGTTCATGAACTGCTGCACCTGGAGTCTTCAAATTTGGTATTTGACTTCAATGTAGGAGTACCAAGACACCAGTTGACTTGAGTGACCTTGACCTCATTTTCAAGGTCACTACGAGACATTGACCAGTTCTTGATATGTTCTTAGCCTGATATAATATCAATTGAATAGAACATGAAAAATTCACTACTCTGTAGAAACTGTGCGGCAGCCGACAATTACTTGTTTTTATCTAATCTACAACCTTGATATGCAGGACAATTTTCGTTTGGTTGGAAATTTTCAAGGTTCAAGCTTTACCCACGAAAACAACGAAAATTTTCCAGTATATGGTGTTTCTGAACCACTATCTTAAATATCCCTGTGTTGCTGTTACTAGAAGAAATATGCACAGTATCCCTCAGTTAGATTCATATATTCTTGCTGCCTTTGATTTACCTCATAATATTCTACTGTTCTTTGATGATGAAGGATTTAGGTATCTAAAGTATTCTATGAACAATTCTGAAGAAAACTTTTAGAAAAGAATTTGATGAAAACATGTTAATATGAAGTGAACAGTTGAAATGAAACCATTCACACTTTAATATTTGCAGAGTAAAAGTGTTTCAAATCACGACATCTTCCCCATTCAAACTGCAATCTCCCTGAAATATCCTTAAATAACAAACGCAAACAAATAGCTCTCAACACATTTTTTAAAAAGATTTCTTCAATTTAATGTGCTCTGTATTCAAAAGATTTCTTTTCCATTTGGCTGCCACCAGTTACTCCCTATCACATAGCGACAACTCCAAACTTAAACACCAATGCTAATATTTTGCAAATCAATATGGGTATTTGATCTGACGTCACGGCATTAGTCGGACAATGATCATCGTCCCTTCGCGCTGTCCGCCCCAGACCTCCGCCCTCTCCAGAACGTCTCACGTTGACGCGTCCCGTCAAACCAATATGATGGCTTTTCTTTTGAAAGCCTTATCGACAGCTTTTGCAAAGAGCATCATAGTTAACTCGCGATTTTTGCCTCCTTTTCAATGCCCATTGATCTTGACTAGTAGCGAAACAAAGCTGCCATCGAAATGCAATGTTGACGCTTTCTTGAGAGAATTGATTGTGAGGCGGCCTGATGAGCACCATTGTCACTTCTGGCTCATATTTGCCCCATTTCTACCCTCGAGAGCACAATATGCTCCAACCCATAAAAGATTGGCACTAATTAGAGCGACATTGCAGTAAGACAGGAGTGCGTATTGATATTGAACTCTTTTTATTGACACATGAAATCCTGCGATAAGATGACCAATCAGCGTATTGACACATCCAGCCATGGCCAGGGATCAGCGACAACATCATCCATGTCAGATGTCCCGCTCATTGTGCGTCCCAAATGTACCCGCTCATCAGTTTTCGATTTTGATTAGTGTCATCGTAATGAAATCCTTGAGTAATTAGCATAAAATTTGTTTTTAAACAGGTTATAAGACGATTTTCCCACGTAGGAAACTGAATGCCAGTTATAGATTGGTGATTGTCAATTTGAGAAATTGTGTTATAGCATTTATCAATATTTTGAGAGATAACTGTGCAAACATTATATGGGCTGTATTGTGCTGTACAAACATTATGGGCTGTATTGTGCTGTACAAACATTATATGGGCTGTATTGTGCTGTACAAACATTATGGGCTGTATTGTGCTGTACAAACATTATATGGGCTGTATTGTGCTGTACAAACATTATATGGGCTGTATTGTGCTGTACAAACATTATGTGGGCTGTATTGTGCTGTACAAACATTATGGGCTGTATTGTGCTGTACAAACATTATATGGGCTGTATTGTGCTGTACAAACATATGTTCTGTATTGTGCTGTACAAACATTATATGGGCTGTATTGTGCTGTACAAACATATGGGCTGTATTGTGCTGTACAAACATTATATGGGCTGTATTGTATTGAGTTAAATGAATGGAGGAATTCTGCTATTCTCTCATCAATGATTTAAACAGTATTGGTTTTAGTAGCATGATTATGTTTCATCTCGGAGAAGTTTTCAGATGCTTGATAACCATCTCTATGACCTTTTTGAAAATAAAAGTATATTGGAGAAAATATCTTAAAAACATGTTATTGAAGTTGGCTATTGTTTACTATTATTTGTCGAGATCTGTCAAAGCAAAATTTAAAATCTTAACCTTAACTCCTGCTGCAGGGTCAGATATTGATATCATCAGCTCTGACTTAATTATCTGTATATAGTTGCTTTTGGGCCAGGAAATATTAATAACTTGATATACTGATATTTTGGGGCAAAACGTCTAAAGGACAAATGCAACAGAAAAAAAGAAACTTTGTTGCAGAAAAGATGAAAAATATTGACATAACCAAAACAGGCACAGAATTGATTAAGAAAATCATAACTTTTCATTTACCGGTATATTTTCAGTTAAGTGGTAAAATCTGGCAACATGTTTATTTGGTATGGATAGCATTTATATTTTCCAAGTTGGTTAAAATCATGGTTAATCTGTTAAGCATCTAAATAATGTGTTGTCACCTTGTTAGCTATGACAATTCTCTCATCTGGATGCAGCACTGCTGTGTATCAGGCCAGGTTTGCTTCAGTTCAGTTTATAACACTGTCATCATTATGAAAAGAGGATATGCATGTATCGGCAATGATCTCAGATTACTTACACATCACGTCAGCCTAACGAGCAAGTTGCGTGACGAACACACACATAGATATAGATATATAAATATAGATATATAGATCTACAGGTGATAGGATTCATCTGATTAACCCTAAATCTAGGCTACATTTCTATCTATGAAAGTTGAAATAATTTCATAAATTTGTATCAATAATGTTTCCAGAAATTTCTTGTCCATAAACTGGACTTGCTGACTAGTGAACTAGTCAAACCCAAGAAATTGAAAAGAGCTTTCCAGATACTAGAAAATTCAGGCAAATCTAGTTTGCTCCTGGAATTATATGTGTTTTGGAGCTCATTTAGATTTTATTCCAATGTTAATCTTAAAATGTAAAATTTTAGTTTCAAATCTTGTTTTCCAGGAACTAAACTGAATATCTTCTAGTATTTTTATATATAGATTTATCATTATTACACATGTATATGTATGGATTAAAACTGTAAAAGTTTTAATTGCTGATAGTAAATCTGTTAAGGAAGACATGACAAGGTATAAAATCATTTGAAAATGTAATTTGGTAAATTTAATTGCAAAAAATAAGAAAGATTTCAAAACTAGCATCAAGGAGAAAGAGTTACCACTGGTGGAGAACAGTTTCTGTGGATAGTCAACTTCTTTATTGCATAGAAGCGACATTTCGGTGCAGTTACTAGCACTGTTATCAAACAAGTGGTATGTTATATATGAGCAAGTATACATATATATATGCAAGTGGGAAGTTTTTACGTTTGACTGGGTTGATGTTGATAGTCGATGAACTGCTGGTTTAAACAATTGATAAGTTAGAGGTATGTTGCTTGTCACAGCGTGGTTAAATACAGAGTGCAGAGTTGATGTAGCCACATACAGGTGCATAGGAGTACTGGTGATTGGATTTAATGCTTTTTATCACCCAAAACTGTGTTCCACAGGAGATATCGCTTGTGTGAGATCAAGCGATATCTCCTAGGAGATATCTTTTTGGCAGTAGATTTTGCACAATGCCCTGTCGCCATCAGCTACATGACATCACAATGCTTTTACATCATCGAGTAATGACGTCACAATGCTATGACGTCATAAACATGATGACGTCACAATGCTATAACCTCACCGCACTGGAAGTAAAATGGCAGAGATGTGCTCAGAGATGTACACTATTTTCACTTAAACGTAATAAGAATGATTTTTGATGATAAATAGAATCTCACCCTCGTGTCTTCTGATATCAAATATATCAACACTCGTTGATAAAAGTAAAAATATCCTCGGCAAGCCTCGGATATTTGTAACTTTTATCAACTCGTGTTGATATATTTGATATCAGAAGCCACTTGGGTGAGATTCTCTATTTAACATCTGCTCTAAAACATGGCATCTTATGCAATAAAGAAGTTGACTATCCAGAAAACCTGTTCTCCTTCATCCCATCAGTTTCTAAAATACCTATTACAGAACACATCAAAGCCTGGTCAATCGACATCCAATTATTTCATATACTGGCACAACAAAAGAGTTAAAATCATTTTATATAAAATCTTTTCTTTTGTATTTCACTTCTAGAGAGCCCTTCAAATATTAATTGTGTAAAAAAAAAGCATTTAAAATAAAAAATGAAATACTCACAATGACTATTGACCTATTTTACAACTTGATAATAACAAACAGAATCCTTGCATGTATTTAGGAAGAAATTGACTTCCAACCAGTGTAAAATCTTACCAGCATTAAGCCGTTGTTCAGAGACCGATAGTAGAGGATTATCTAAATAGTTTATAAAAAACGTAAAGCCGGAATTGTGGGATCAAGTTTTAGAGGGGTCATATTTCAGTTGAGGACAATGTTTAACATGACTTAGTTTTCTGATTTGTTTATTGTGCTGAGTAGCAGTGGGCCTGTAATATCCCGTATAAAACTGTCACCGGTGACACGTGGGTTATGTCATTACTGAGGAGTGTTCAAGATACGTCTCCCTGCCGGGTAGAACACTGGATAATATGGTGAGAGGCCTGGCCAAGCATGTTACATATCAAATTATGACAGCTATTGGTATTCTTGACTCCGGTCATTGTTTCCGCGACACTACCGAATTAATTTCAATGCTTGTCACGAGATGATTTCTAGATTAGTAAACAAGCTTCTTGCTTGAACTAATGGCAGACTTATCTGTGTAAATCATGTATGTGTGTCATGACTCTGCAGAGATTTTCTCATTTTTTAGCCTGGCTATACAGAAAATAGAACATGTAGATTATAGCAGGTCGTGAAGGGGCCACCAATACAAGGACTCCCACTGTGTACCGCTAGCAAGAAGCTACTGTACTGATGTACTGCATTAGTATACATAGCCAGTGTCATATATATCATGTATTTATCTTACAGGTATCTGACTGTCACTGTGTGCCTGCTGTACTTACATTGATTAATCACCAAAACATTTATCAAATGTAAGCAAACCTTATTATTGCTTTTCTTTAAATGCAAATGGCATATAGGCCTATTTTTGTTTTGATCA
The DNA here is from genome assembly GCA_936450465.1 of Gibbula magus. Taxonomy (NCBI): domain Eukaryota; kingdom Metazoa; phylum Mollusca; class Gastropoda; order Trochida; family Trochidae; genus Gibbula; species Gibbula magus. Next base: position 75,791,466 of record OW388297.1, on the reverse strand, counting down.
ACATTGTTATATAAGATCTATTTCAGGTTTCAGAGTAGAACCCCATATTGTTCGCTAGTTCCAGCCGATGATTGCAGGTTTCACTGCAATGCATAGCCACAATGGTGTGTTCGGATTTCTCCCTGCAATGATACTAGCAGCTGTGATATAAGTGAAATAGTTTTAAAGGGCTGTTAAACCCCAACTCACCTCACCTAACCTCTCTTTCACTATTGGAATCACTTTGTAAGGCCTAGCACTGCACTTAATCTAATATAACAATAAGGATTCTGCTTTCAAATGATTGGTTTCTATAATTACATTTAAATACCAAAAGGGGTGAAATAAATAAATCACAAATAAATAAACAAAGTTCATAAACAATTGTTACTGAAAACATTAAATGTAATTATTGTTTGTGAAATATTGACAGATATATATATATAAAAAGCTTGAATTTATAGTACATGCTTGTTCCATATATTACATGTTCTATACAACTAAAACTGTGAATTGATGTAAAATCATAATAAAAGAGCACCAAATAAAACAAATAATTATCTTTAATAATGCAGGTAATTATGTTTGCTTAATCTAAGAATGATTCATTTTGTTTCATTACAGTTTTTCTTAATAATGTTAACATTTTTTGGTTGAAATAGATTTTCTGACCTTTTATATGCAACAAATTTATGTGGAAAATATTTATGACTTTTGATATTCTAAATTATGACATTTGTGATAATATGTTTACAAACCTATAAACTATCATGTGTAGCATATCCTTTTCACAGAAATTCCAACCTAAAAAATATTAGATTATGAGAAACACACATAGAGGTTATCATGAGAGTGTGTTTTGGGATGGTCAATATCCTGCATTAGGAATAAACATTGTATTTTGCGAGCCTTGGCGAGCTAAATACATTGTGTCTATTCCTAATGCAGGATATTTACCATCCCAAAACACATGAGCATGATAACTTCTTTATCATACAATGTCATTCTTCATTCATGTTGTGCAAAACAGCATGACAACATTAATTTCAAAGTTGAACTTGACTGTAAATAGGCGTATTGATATATGCAAATGAACTGCGTGCTATTCTCACAGTAAAATGACACAAAATAACGCCTCGTAAATTATGCTTTCAGTGAAAGTAAATTTTATTTTTGGCATGATCTTAATTTTCAATGTTTTAATACGTTTTAAAATACGTTTTTCAAATGAAAAATAATTAAGATGAGGACAGCGAATTCGAACTCGCGTCCTTTCGTGTAATCATGAGTGTAGGGGAGTCCATCTTGAAGGGGCGAGAGTTGCTTCCCTTCCGCCCGGTTGCAAATGGCGACGCACACATCACACGGATAGCTAAACTGAATGTTGGTAGCGAATTCTAAAATCTCCTTTACAAAAGTCACATTATAGAACAGTGAAGATTGACCTTCGTTAACTGCATATGTAACTCAAACTGCCTTTGTTACCTGTGAGTATTTATAAAGTGTTTACTCTGTAGTTTTCGACTCGCGGTGAACATGTTTTGGCACTGCTTGATCATAATAATTGTTTCCGTAATATGCATTGCACTATGTTTGTTTTGTCATTTCTCAAATTGATGTAGATCTATATGAAATGAAGACTGAAGTATGTCTATTTACATGAAGCTATTACGCTATTACAAATGTTACGGTTATTACAGGCGTTCGAAATGTTAATGCTTGTGACGTCATTTTCAAAAGAAGTTCCGTCACTTGACCTCTGTAATTTGCATCTTTATCCGTATATGACCCGAACGGATACCGAAAATATCCGTTGCCTTTATCCTGCCTAGAACACCATCCATTGTATGATAAACATGTATATCCAGCTTTCCTCATATTAATAACCACAAACACCACGAGGTATCTATTCATTAATTAAGTCAAGTTTAATGACTGTTAATTAACTGTTCATCAGTAATGTTAATAATGAGAGGAATATGAATTTATCAGATTTAAATCAATATTCAATTTAATAATCATAATACATTCCATACATACAGTGTGATTGGTGCCTGACAAACAGTCAATGGCTGGGAAATTCTAGTCCCGTCCATGACTGTAAAAATAAGAGCCCTTAATACAGTCTAGATCCTTATTCAGCAAGTCTAGATGAACTAAATAAATATGGAACGGGTAGTATTGAAAATATAAAATCATAAGGATGAAAGTACAGTAATTAGAACAAATCCATAGACTAAGTTTTAGTCAAAGTAAATATCACAGGAGTCAGTTGCCAAGGTGGTCAGCGACCGTGCTCTTCTGGTTTGTTGGATTTTCGATAAACAATAAGTGTCCACAGATTGCAGGGTCTGTCACATTATTAAAAGGACAGTTTTTTAGAGAAAAAACCTTTGCCAGAAAAATCTAAAACATATTTGTACATACAAGTGTTGTATGAGAGATGCACTCATTACTTCAAGTTTAATGAGTATGTTCGTTAATAAACAGTTCATCAGTAATGTAGAAAGTCAGCCAGAAGAGTAGAAAACATATTTGTACATACAGGTATTCTGTGAGGGAAGCACTCATTAATTCATGTTTTAACGAGAATGTTCGTTAATAAACAGTTCATCAGTAATGTACAAAGTCAGCGGGTGACCTCTGCGAGTGACTCGTGTGGTTGCACCAAGATAAATTGATGGCTGTGGATCCCATTACACCAGCCTGAACATTCTTTTCTATTGTTTGTCTGATAAGTTCGTATTGTCTGGGAAATAAATGAGGATAAACCCCCCAAAAGGCCCCGGTATCCCCACATAGGTCAGCGCTGTGCCTATACATAACCCAAAGGTGTCTCCTCCGAGACAAGTGCGGCAGTTCGGGGTATCAGGCGACCCTCCCTGCTATTGTTTTCATAATATTTACTGTTTCCCCCTGCCCCGTGTCATGATTCATGACTCCAGGCACACCAAGGAGAACCTGTCCTCGTCTTATTCTGCACGTGTGGAAAATTAACTTCATATTTTGTTATAATTAGCAGTTAAATTGAACATCTTTTATATTTCTTCTCGCCTTTGAGAGACGGAGATAATTCAAGAATTCTTTACCCCAATAAAGAAGATACAGAGTTCATAGTGAATCAAAGTTTCACATTATGTAAGCTATTTGAAATACAACATTTATCTCATTTTGATTCATTTTAAGTAATTTAACAATTCAATTTAAAGTTAAGAGATTTGTTTGTCTAACCTCAGATTGGTCATGACCTCGCTCATGTGCAATAAGGATATTAGTATGATATATGTATGTTATGTAAGATCTGTATGGAACAGGACAAAATGCACTCAGATGACGCTTAAAAGTCAAATTTCAGATCAGCAAATATAAATCCTTCTCAGCAAGGACATAATATGATATAAATTTATGTGATTGGTAAAAAAAAAGGTTATGGATTGGACAGATGGATTTATGTATGATAAAAAAACAAAAAACCCATGACACTAGGTATTCATTTCTTTTAATTTGAATTTTTAAAAATAAAAAAACAAATGACCAAAGATGACTTAACATTTTGGAAGTTATCACAATATAGAATTATGTAAATGCCCCAACATTATCAAACAGTAATTTCCCTTTAATCTTTAAGCTCAGACTTCTAAAGGCACTAAATCAGACAGCATAACAAAATGTTTAAGTAATGAAAATAAAGAAGAGGATTATCCATAGACTCTTCTTCCTTGAAAATAGATATTTCAAACAGTTACTATTAAGGTAACCTTTCTTTCATTCAGAGAAGCACAAAGTATTGTGTATATACTGTACATGTATATATATATATATATATATATGTGTGTGTGTATGCATACATGTTGTGTTTGTGGGCTGTACAAGTATATGTGTGCTGTACAAGTATATGTGTGCTGTACAAGTATATGTGTGCTGTACAAGTATATGTGTGCTGTACAAGTATATGTGTGCTGTACATGTATATTTGTGCTGTGCTTGTATATTTACATGTGTATGGGTGTGCAACCGATTTCAGATTATTTGATTGGAATCGGAGCTATAAAACAGATCGCGAGACAATTGGAGAGATAGGAAAGAAGGTTGGCGTAGGTTATGTGGCATCTACGTCACGTGGCAATATGATCAGCATCGAGTAAATGTCAGCATTGACACTGGAGAGGTACACAAAGGTCCTGTCACCATTATCTACTAAACACGGCACAAGTCTTGTATACAGTGTATAATACACACCCTCGCCTCACATTTTGTGTTTGCGTTTCCATTAAACTGTTGAGAGTACTTTGCTGGAACATTTTTAGAATTAGAAAATTTAATTTGATGATCATGTAGTGTTTAATTTGATTCATCACATAAACATGGTACAAGTGTGTTTACAGCGTCTTATGAGTATGTTGTTCGTTGATCAACTTACCGATAACTCTTGTTGATATAAGCTATATCCGGAAACTATGAAGATCAACAAACAATTTAAAGGAAAGAGGATTTTATAAATTTCAAAAGCACAAATCTAAATAATGTGCAAAAATGTTTTAAAGTATTTTTCGTCACATGTCCACTAAGAGTCATCTAGTAAAATTTGCACAAACATTTGGTTCACCCTTATTGTCCCGTGTTATGTTTATATTTGTAAAATAAAATTCCAATAAAAATTTAAGATCTTAACATGATAAAGCACACACTTGTACCAGAAATTCATGACAGCAGCTACATTTTAATTTTATATGCCTTTCCATTGAGAAAGTGTCCGTCCTGCAATTACAAAGTAAAAGATGTATTGTATCACTGTATGAAATAAGCTTCAGAAGCAGCCAGCCCAAAAGTGGTATTTTGTCAATTTATAGCAAAACTAAAGAAAAACCTAAAATATCTACCAGCCCTGACCAAAAGTTGCCAGGTTTCGGTCTGGCTGACAGGCCATATTTCATACACTGATTGCTTGTATGAAAGAAGTTCCACAAGTACCCTGTCATATCTTTGTTAATGGTGAACTAAAACCAAAACCTCAAAAAGCTGACAGCTTGAAATATTGAGCCATGTCATACACTGTTGGACAGGCTTTAGTTTATGTTACACACTGTGCCTGGTTAATTATCATCATGCAGGGAATTTATGATATTTATTGCCTGCATAATAACATGACTATTGCTACCATCCCATTTAGTGAACGGCTTATTGGTTGATTTTATGAATGCTTTTCTCACAAAAAGCATGCCATGTTGCCCACTGTTAAAAACTAAGAATGATATCTTTTATAAATTCAAGAATTCCCCCAAAAAAAGGAAATTGTATTACTATCATTATTTTATTAACAAAAACTTATTTTGCTAAAATAAATACTTATTAAAAAAAACCTAAAATATCAAAATGATTATTGACCTTTACTTAAAGGGATAACGCGTCGAGAATAAAAATCAGATCATGTGTATCTACCTATGCTGATTAACATGTCTGCTAACAAGTCACAGACACCGAATTTCAGACAATTGACGTAATTGCATGGTTATAAAAACTACTGCATGTAGACAGTGAAGTGAAGTGTAACTTGTTAGCAGACACTCTAATCATCTTAGTGAGATAAAAATGAGACTCATTTTTATCCTCGACGCAGTGTCCCTTTAATAAAGATGTAATTAATAAAACTAATATATAGCCATATATACTAATACAAAACATATTAAATGAGAGACTGATCATACAAGGACAATGATTACATAGGAACAACAAAAATCCATGAAAGTCTCATATATACAACAAATAAGTATGTTAGTTGTACAAGTCTGTATTTGTCATATACGTTGGTTGAACATGTCGTTTATATCTTGTGTATAGTTGTATAGTCCTAATTTGTTGCATATTGCTGTACATTTCTTTATTTGTTCCATTCAGTTGTACATTTTGGGGCAGGATAGTGCAGTGCACGTGGTTAGTGTGTTCATCTTTTGATCAAGAGGTCCGGGGTTCAAATCCCACCAGGGGTTCGGAAACTTTATCTGGTCTGGAGAACTGTTCTACACGCAGTAAGGTTTGGGTGCAATGCTTCACTGAATTTCATCTCAGTACCAACTATTGTTTGCTGGTTCCAGCCAATTTCGCAGATTTCACTACAATGCATGTTTTTGCGGGATTTTCCCCTGCAATCATACTACCTGAAAAGTGAAAAACTAAACTAAACTTACCTCAACTTAGTTGTACATTCCTTTTTTTGATAAAAAATATAGTTGTACATTTCTTTATTTATTATTTCCACATTTTTATCTGAAGATCAAAAGCTGAAACGTGTCATGGTTTGTCAGCTACTTCTTGAGGAATACTGAGTAGACCCGAAATAATGTTTGGTCGATGTCGTTACTCATGGGTTCCCCATTTTGATACCTAAGAGTCCAAAAACCAAAGTATGCAGTGGAAACACGCTACGTCACCAACTCCAGTGGAAACATGCTACATTACGCACACCAGTGGTAAAGTATGCAGTGGAAACATGCTACGGCACCCACTCCAGTGGTAAAGAATGCGGTGGAAACACGCTATGTCACACACTCCAGTGGTAAAGTATGCAGTGGAAACATGCTACTTCACGCACTCAAGTGGAAACACGCTACGTCACCCACTCCAGTGGAAACACGCTACATCACGCACTCAAGTGGTAAAGTATGCAGTGGAAACACGCTACATCACGCACTCCAGTGGTAAAGTATGCAGTGAAAACATGCTACGTCACCCACTCCAGTGGTAAAGTATGCAGTGGAAACACGCTACTTCACGCACTCAAGTGGAAACACGCTACGTCACCCACTCCAGTGGAAACACGCTACCTCACGCACTCAAGTGGTAAAGTATGCAGTGGAAACACGCTACATCACGCACTCCAGTGGTAAAGTATGCAGTGAAAACATGCTACGTCACCCACTCCAGTGGTAAAGTATGCAGTGGAAACACGCTACTTCACGCACTCCAGTGGAAACACGCTACATCACCCACTCCAGTGGAAACACGCTACGTCACGCACTCCAGTGGAAACACGCTACGTCACGCACTCCAGTGAAAACACGCTACGTCACCCACTCCAGTGGAAACACGCTACGTCACCCACTCCAGTGGAAACACGCTACGTCACCCACTCCAGTGAAAACACGCTACGTCACCCACTCCAGTGGAAACACGCTACGTCACCCACTCCAGTGAAAACACGCTACGTCACCCATTCCATTGGTAAAGTATGCAGTGGAAACACGCTACGTCACCCACTCCAGTGGAAACACGATACGTCACCCACTCCAGTGGAAACATGCTACATCACCCACTCCAGTGGAAACACGCTACGTCACCCACTCCAGTGGAAACACGCTACGTCACCCACTCCAGTGGAAACATGCTACATCACCCACTCCAGTGGAAACATGCTACGTCACCCACTCCAGTGGAAACACGCTACGTCACCCACTCCAGTGAAAACACGCTACGTCACCCACTCCAGTGAAAACACGCTACGTCACCCACTCCATTGGTAAAGTATGCAGTGGAAACACGCTACATAACCCACTCCAGTGGAAACATGCTACATCACCCACTCCAGTGGAAACACGCTACGTCACCCACTCCAGTGGAAACATGCTACGTCACCCACTCCAGTGGAAACACGCTACGTCACCCACTCCAGTGGAAACACGCTACATAACCCACTCCAGTGGAAACACGCTACGTCACCCTCTCCAGTGGAAACACGCTACGTCACCCACTCCAGTGGAAACACGCTATGTCACCCACTCCAGTGGTCAGCTCATGGCATCCGTTTTCTGAGACTCAGAGGGTGCGATAAAGATTGATTATTTGAGAATAATTTGAAGAATGTCATTGCGGCAGTAGAGTACTGTTTTAGGGTCACGTCACAATAAGTGCTTTTCAGATGGGTTGAAGATGTACAGTGCCTAACCAAATGCAGTGAGGTCAGGGGGGTTTACGTCCAAATATAATTAAGTTGTTAACATTTTAAATTTAAGGCCAGAACCCTTTGGGACATCCCTTCTATATGTGTTGTATATAGTTGTACACTTATATAGGTTGTGTATAGTTGTACGTGTCTATTTGTGGAGTTTAGTTGTACATATCTGTATGTGTTGTGTATAGTTGTACGTGTCTATTTGTGGAGTTTAGTTGTATATGTTTTTATGTGTTGCGTTTAGTTGTGCGTGTCTATTTATGGAGTTTAGTTGTTCATATCTGTATGTGTTGTGTATAGTTGTACGTGTCTATTTGTGGAGTTTAGTTATATATGTTTTTATGTGTTGCGTTTAGTTGTGCGTGTCTATTTATGGAGTTTTGTTGTACATATCTGTATGTGTTGTGTATAGTTGTCGATGTCTATATTTATGTTGTTTAGTTGTACATGTCTGTATGTGTTGTGTACTTGTACATCATGTCTCCTTATGTTGTATATATTGCTACCCGTCTCTACTGGTCATGTATCCTACACGACACCAACCTATACAACAAATAAAGACAGGTACAGCTGATAGTCACAACTCAATCCTCCATGTTGGAGGGGCCAGTTCAGAACACGATGTCTAGTTCTTATCTTGTTCCAATTTAAATTGGATAATAAGCAGCAAGTGCTTGAGTTGACAGTGCTATAGTCCTCGTGTGCAGATATATTGTTGTTATTTAGGGTACTCGATACTACGTGGGCCGGCCCTGGAGACCTGCCCGTGGCATGTTTATAGTTGCTGACAGCCCCGAGAGGTACTTAGTTGCAAAAAAGGTCATTAAGCCATAACTCACAAATGCCATGTTGTCTTCAGGTGACAAGTTTGAATAACTTAGTGACCCATGGAGTTTGGACCATCTGCCACTAGTTTTAATCAAACTTTAATCAATTTAATGAAAGTGATTAATTTGAATTAAAATTGTTTTAAATATGAGAGGGTCTTCCTGTTTTGTTTTTTTTCCTATTGTTTTTATGATTTTTACTTTTAGATTAATTGTACAAATTTACCTTTTTGTCACTTTGAAATATATTTCCTGAACAAATTGAACCAACCTTTCACACAGCATGCATTTAACTGACTTTGTTTCCATAAAAGGATATTATAAGCTTCTGAACACTAAACAAACTTGAACAATTTTTCACGTCTCCTTTTCCAAGGTCACTGCTGTCAAATTAACTTTGTGAATAGTTTTTATCTCTCGCTTTTCCGTTGTGGCATTATTAGATAATTCTGTATGGATTTGTTGTATAAAAAGATATCGATTTGAGGAGGAAAGTTTAATATAACATTATCACTTTAGCAGACTAGATCAACGAGGAATTTTAATCTCATCTCGGAGGGTTAGTGTAAAGCAAATTGAATACATTAGATAGCAAGCTAATAGAAGCTCACAGATAACACCCTGTTATATCAAACTTCTCATAAATGTGTCAAAGTCTTCCTTTTTTTAATTTATAGTAAAACTGAGTCAATGTTTGGTAATTTGATTATTTTCCAATACTCTTCGTTGAATCATATATATATCAAACTGCTTTTATGATTTACGCATTTTTGTCAAAAATAAAATTTAAATGTTTATTGAATTAGTCAGAGAAGGGTTTTTGGCATTGTTTTTGCTTATAATGAAGATATGGCTATAACCGGTTTTAATCTTTTTTTCTTGACACTTATGATTACGGCTTATAAAAAAGTGATTTGTTGTACTTTTTAATTCAGATAATACAGGCCTCCTCAGATAAAGCAGGCCTAGTCAGATAAAGCAGGCCCAGTCAGATAAAACAGTCCTAGTCTGATAAAGTAGGCCTAGTTTGATTAATATTAGGCAGCCTAGTTTGATAAGGCGGGACCAATTTCATTACAGATAATACAGGCCTCCTCAGATAAAGCAGGCCTAGTCAGATAAAGCAGGCCCAGTCAGATAATACAGGCCTTGTCAGATAATACAGGCCTTGTCAGATAAAGCAGGCCTAGTCAGATAGAGCAGATCTCGTCAGATAATGCAGATCTCGTCAGATAAATCAGACCTAGTCAGATAAAGCAGGCCTAGTTCGATAATACAGGCCTTGTCGGATAAAGCAGGCCTTGTCGGATAAAGCAGGCCCAATCAGATAAAGCAGGCCTAGTCGGATAAAGCAGGCCCAATCAGATAAAACAGGCCCAATCAGATAAAGCAGGCCTTGTCGGATAAAGCAGGCCTTGTCAGATAAAGCAGGCCCAATCAGATAGAACAGTCCTAGTCAGATAAAGTAGGCCTTGTCGGATAAAACAGTCCTAGTCTGATAAAGTAGGCCTAGTTTGATTAATATAAGGCAGCCTAGTTCGATAAGGCGGGACCAATTTCATTACAGATAATACAGGCCTCCTCAGATAAAGCAGGCCTAGTCAGACAAAGCAGGCCCAGTCAGATAATACAGGCCTTGTCAGATAATACAGGCCTTGTCAGATAAAGCAGGCCTAGTCAGATAGAGCAGATCTCGTCAGATAATGCAGATCTCGTCAGATAAATCAGACCTAGTCAGATAAAGCAGGCCTAGTTCGATAATACAGGCCTTGTCAGATAAAGCAGGCCTAGTCGGATAAAGCAGGCCCAATCAGATAAAACAGTCCTAGTCGGATAAAGCAGGCCCAATCAGATAAAGCAGGCCCAATCAGATAAAGCAGGCCTTGTCGGATAAAGCAGGCCTTGTCGGATAAAGCAGGCCCAATCAGATAAAGCAGGCCCAATCAGATAAAACAGTCCTAGTCGGATAAAGCAGGCCCAATCAGATAAAGCAGGCCCAATCAGATAAAGCAGGCCTTGTCGGATAAAGCAGGCCTTGTCGGATAAAGCAGGCCCAATCAGATAAAGCAGGCCTTGTCGGATAAATCAGGCCTTGTCGGATACAGCAGGCCCAATCAGATAGAACAGTCCTAGTCGGATAAAGTAGGCCTTGTCGGATAAAACAGTCCTAGTCTGATAAAGTAGGCCTAGTTTGATTAATATAAGGCAGCCTAGTTCGATAAGGCGGGACCAATTTCATTACACAACGTATTTTCTATGTTTAAAAAAAATGAATTATTAATTGAAATTAAATTCTTTAAAATTATTCCATGAATATTGATTTTAGTTGTACTTAAACTCAATGCAACAGACATGTTATTTATTGTGTTATAGTGCTTGTCAAACTAAATAATCATCATAACCATAAATCACAGTCCTGCTGAGAAGTTTGTTTAACGGTCCTAAATATTCTAAATATTGGTTACCATTCGGGAAGTACCCCTTGGGTACTGTAGCCGTTTCACTAATTACTATTACTAAATCATACAGTATTAGAATAACAGCACTGATTTGGTTAGTGAATGTTAACTATCTGCTGAATGCCACTCTCAGATGTATCTACTGATATACCATAGATCGTGGATAACCAACCCGTTGAGACATACCGCGAAATATATCAAATATATCCATAGTTTAATGAAATCTGTAATCTTACTTTGACTACAATATCTCCAAATATTTGTGATATGAGGTATATAAGTTTGTTATATAAGTGTTAGTTATAACTATGTTCAACTGTTGAAGTGATTTGAATGTGTATGGTATGGGTGTCAATGACCCCATTTGTAGTGACACTGTGTTTTCACAAAATGTCAACACTTAATACACTGAGAGAACAACATTTGGAATAATACTAATGATCGAACCAGTGATAAATTATCAGTAAGACTTAAGCAGTAACCTGATATTCATACTTTAGTATGAATAATTCTTGATCCTTTCAGATCACTTTAGAAACAGGATTCACATGAACTTTAAAAATCATTTTAATATATAGTCTTCAATCAATTAAAAATACTGTCTAAACTTAGTATTCACTTGCACGTACATACAAAACAAGAGACAAATATAAAAACATGCAGTCAATAAAATCAACTCAGACAGAGCAAACAGATATGGGTGACTATAAAACGGGATTACATGTGTAAGACGACACCTAAGTACAGCTATACAAACAGAGCGATTACCGCGAGACAATGGTTACCAAATGTAATGACAATGATTGTATAAGACAAACCTGACGTGAGTGGAGGGTCCATCCTTCCTGGTATCCCTCCGTCCCTCTGTATATATGTACCATATAGGTCACAGTCCCAGTAGCTTCTCATATGAAATGCATAACGTGTAATGTTATAGTACCGTACACAGGATCACGTGTAGACTGATCCCCCGGTGCTTCTGGGTGGTGGACGAGGGGGAGGGAGGAGAGACGTAGATGACGTTGACAAATTGGGCGGGGTTCGTCAATCCTTTGTGTTATTAATTGGAAAACTGGTGAATGTTCTTTTGAAAGGATTTATTTAGTGTTAATTTTAAGAGTATTCATACCAGCTTATCAGTTTGTTATTATAGAGGTAGATAGAGGGTAGTCTGGCAGCTAGATGGTCTCCACTGGGTGAGATAAGGCATGCAGGTAGTTACACCTGTCCTTCTGTTGATCCTCTGGTCCGTCCGTTGTCCTCTGTTCGTCATGCTTTAAATGACACCTCATGCTCCAGCATAATGTTGATATTTGTCTGAACATAGAGCATGCCGGATTATGTCTATATACATACATTGAGGACCACTTAGAAGCTGATAGCAGCGAGAGGGTTAAGAGGATCTCAAGTGTTAACACAGACATTTTTGTATGATACTTGAAGTACAAAACACAACTTTTTAATAATTAATGTATTTATTTAAGTGTTTGTCTGTCTGTTTATTATATTTCTTATTTCCAAAAGAAAGGAAATAATAAGATTATAAACTCTGAGGCCTCCTCCACTCCACTCCACTCCACTCCACTCGATTGTTGAGATAAAAACTCATCTATTACTTTATTATACCCTCTATAATAACACATATATTGAATAATATTTTTTTTAAATAAAAAGGATATGTTATTTTTTTTTAGTTTATTTGTCATAATATTGGTTGAGTTGATTTTTATCTCAATGGACTTGAAGTGTTTTGATCCCAGTGTGTACGTTAAGCCAGTGGAGCAGAAATTCAGTGCTCAGCCTCCATCCGTCCGTCCATCCATCCGTCCGTCCATCCATCCATCCATCCATCCGTCCGTCCGTCCGTCAGTCCATCCATCCATCCATCCATCCATCCATTTGTCCATATGCCCAATCGTCTTTCAATTGTGTATTACATATCTGCAAGTATCATCAGATAATTTGGTTAATCATAGAGTATATCTGATCATATAGACTAACATTTAGTCTGACATGATAACTAAATTTCAGAAAGAAATATTCAAATTAAAAATTATGGAATTAAAATCATTTCGATTTCTTTGAAATCTCTTCATTTTCTATCAGGATTTTCTTTAATGGGATAGACTTGCCCTGGTTTCTATCTGGTATAAGAGTCTGGATGACAGACTAGCCTAGTTAAGTCATGACTTTTGATTTCATGTAAAGAAATATTGACTTGTGACTTACTAAGCCTATTTTTTCTAAACATTTGCTATGTACACCTGTAAGCGTGTTAAGCCTCCGCTCACCTGTGCTCTCTGTAGGAGCTCTGCCAGGTGTATCCTCGGCTCGACCTCTATGTATGACATGTATACAATGGACAGATTAACCAGCAGAAAATCTGGCCTCGTTTTTTGCAATGTGGCAGGAGACGGCTGGCAGCTTATCTTGAGTCCACGATTTATACGATTTATACTCAACTTGAGATTGGCTTGTGTTTGATATTAGTCTCTTTCACCTGTCGGTCCGCCTCTGAAAGTCATTATGACACCTACCTTGACAATTGTCCCAATCTGACAAACTGAAGTGATTAGGTTGTTCAGTAAGATATTACTAATCTTATTTCTTATGACAAATTGTCTGTGGCATATAGTCATAAACTATTTAATAAAAAAATATTGATTTTTTTCGTATTTTTGTCGAATTTGGAGTAAAAATCACTATGAGGCACAGTTTTATTGTGTCCTGTCTTCTCTTGGTAATGCAGATAAATTCAAGTTGTGATTACAAAGGGATATATATATTTATATATATATAGCTGGTTCAGTTGGTAGAGTGTCAGGTCATCACCGGGAAGGTCGGTGTTCAATTCCCATCTGCATCCTTTACCAAAGTTCACCATTATACAGATGGAACAATGCTTGACAAATTTAACAGACTGTGACTGCATGAAAATAATTTCTGATGTACAATGTAGTTAGGACACTATAGAGTTGATCCTCTATCAGCATTCGGAAATGAATATCGTATCTATTAGGGCTGGGACGGGTAGATGTTTTCTCCCCGGGTACCCGACCCCCTATTACCCTACCCTACCCAGATACCCGTTTTGTCAATCCCCAATATCTAATTTGTAAAATTTTGTAATAATTTAAACAACTGGCAGGCTGAAGTATGGAGTTAGAAAGCTAAAACATAGAGATCCATGGTTATATTTCAATCAATTTTCATTTTGAATGACATTTGATTTTAAGATTGTGTTGGAATCTTCAACACATTGCAACCTTGTTATGAAATGATAACAAATTAAACTGTTTTATAATTAGTCACGTGATAATGACGGGTCCGGGTAATGAAATGGGTACCCGGGTCCTACTCAGTACCCACCCGTCCCGGGGATCCGGGTTACCCGTCCCAGCCCTAGTATCTATTGTTTGTGACATTGTTATATTCTACAGCACACTATCTGCAGTAGTAGAAATTCTTTTACTTTTTTAGATGAGTCCATTCTGGAATTCTGACACCAGTCTCCAGCACTGGCTGTACCGACAGCTTACTACACTGCCACTGAACAAATACGGTTCATTTCAGTTCAAAAGTGCCCATTTGATAGATGTATATCTACTCTTTGCTTCTACAAATTCAACTTCTTTGTCTCATATTTTGAAAATCTCTGGAGGGAAAGTAAGTTTCCTACATCTGAATTTTATGATCTCACATTTTATCAACTACATTTACTATTCACAATTCAAGCGTTCATGTACACACACCTCAGCAGACTATTCCTATCTTTAAGTCCAAACTTTTCAACTGAAGTTATGAAAGTCGCAACCAACTATTAAAAACACAAGTCGTCTTTTTTCATTTATTCACTATTCTAACACTTCGACTCTGGAAAAAAATATTGAAAAGGTGCCTCTGTGTTCTGAACATCCAATTTCTCAAAGTCTCCTTTTCAATATTTAATAAAATGGTGATATTTTCTGAATAATACAATATAACATATATATATATTTAACATATACAATCTTCATACAAACTAATTCTATCTTTAAAATTGTGAAACTATAACCAAAGAATTTTCCATGTTGCAATCTTGTAATTCTCATACTTTCCAAACTCTTAGAGAACACAATTTATTCTCACAGTTCCCAAACGCCAAGAACGCGATTTGTTCTCATAGTTCACAAACAGTAAGAACACAATTTATTCTCAAAGTTCACAAACACTATGAACACAATTATTTATCAAAGTTAACCAACCGCTATAAACACAATTTCATTCACCATTTATCAAGTTGAGATTTACCGACATGACAGATTTCGACTGACACGTTGCATGACGTTGAGACGGTTTATTTACGAAGGAGGGCCGTTTAGGAATCTGCAGCTTGCTGTTGCTGGTTCCTGGGCTTAAGTTGGATTAATTGTAAGCTGTGGTAAAGTCAGCCACATGCGTTATTATCACATGCAATACGCCGCGTATCCACTCATGTGAGACTGAGCGTGCACAGTTGATTCCCCTTCCGTTACAATTAACTCTTATGTATGTTTTGTTTTACTCAAGCATATGTTTCCCCAATTAATTATAAACCTTGAAAAACAGCACCTGTTCCACGTGTCACAAAGTTTGTCTGTGGCATTTGTTTTGGACTTCTTTTTTTGATGTGTTAGAAATTATTTGTCTTTTTTATCTTGTTGGGTATTTTTATAATCGATTAAATGTTTTTCATTTTCACCTCATCACGCCTTTAAGGCCAGAATTGGCATGGCATGGTGTCCTTTCACTTTCACTTTTGACATTTACAGTTTCTCCTCCAGAACTGCATTGTCAAAGTTGAAGTTTTTGGGGGAGGCATGTTGCAAGAAAGGGGTATAATGATTTTTGAAGTTGTGACCAAAACTGAAGAATAATTCTAAATATGTGATTTGGAAACACCAAATCTGGTATTGAAGTAACCTATCTAGGGTGTTGTGAACGTTTAGGGCTTTAAACTCCAAGGGTTCATATTATTTTCGAAATTTTGAGCAAACTTTTCCAACTCTGTTTTGTTTCCGGAGCATAACTGGAAAACCTCAGAATTTGTGTGTGGAATTTACCAATATGGTCGTCTTGTGTCTTGTAGATGTTACCATGCCAGAATTTTCATTGAAAATTATTATTTTTCATTGACCTAAGAGACTTTCTGGAATTTTTTACCTAACAAAAGATGTGCAACTTAAAAAAATATAAAAGCAGGAGAGATTGAGTTCAGTGTGCCTTATCTTCCAGAAACGAGAAGGAGAGGTTGTTGGAGATGACACCACTCTCCCATTAATTTACTTTTCTTGTAGCCCGAGTCTTGGGATATGATACATTTATAGCCACTTTATAATAAGAGATTATACAGGCTTTTCCATGCCTTGTCATTTCTGATTGGTCAATTTTCCACCTCATTTCCTCCAATGTCAAGATGGACAACTCATTGATTAGTGATAGAACAAAAAGAGTTATCTGCTCTTGTATCTATGACAGCAGATGTCAAGCAACCATCTTGGATTTGCCATGTTTATTTCTGAGACTATAGGAACAGAAGGTATATAGATAGTTTGGTCTTTTAGTACATGCAGGCTATGTATCAGTTTTACCCACACCTACATGAGATCCTGTAAAAGTAACAAATGATCAAGTAGTGTACCAGTTAGTTCATATCTGATGTGGCACATTTATCGCAAGCTAGGGGATATAGTTTTTGACAGTGTCGGTCCTTACATGTGAAAAGCAATGACTCAAGTACTATCCTCAGAATTTTTAATATATTTTGCATATAGGTTCACTATATGTTTCTTCATGTAATGTTTCTTCCAAAAGAGTTTTGTTATCTTGACTTTCATTTTAAGATCACAATGAGACTTTGCCATTTTATATTTGTCAGCGGGATATCTTTAAGAATTGTTTCTCGATCCTCCTTATATCTTACCCATAGCTTCTCCTAGGGAAGACTAAGAGCTGATTATATTTTGATGACCATGTCATTGTTTTCCAGGTCCTAATGAAATTTTGATTTTTTTTTGGCATGCGACCTTCATTTTAAGCTTTCAGTGAGATATCTCAAGAACATACGCTGCATTCTTGTCATACACCAATGCTCTCCTAGGAAAGATTCAGTATAATTTGATTTGGTGACCTTGAAATTTTTGTTATATTTTGGAATACCAATTTGCGATGGGGGATAATGACAATTGCTTGTTCTGATTGCGGTATATTTGGTCTCTTTTAACATCAGATAACATATGATAACATATTGCTTGAACTTAATCTGTCACCTCGATGTAAATTTATGAACTTGTTATATTACCCAGTTGCAAAAAATCTAAACATTTTGTTTTATTTAACTTTGTGTTAAAGGTGGTGTAGCACGTTTTTTGCAAATTTTCTTTTCTCCAAATTTCCATTCATTCTTTAAGTTTATACATGTTAGAGGGTAAAATATTTCATTACACGATCCGCTAAACCATATCCAATGGTTACCTGTACTGGAAGAAAATTGTGCGACATATGAAATGACAGTGGTGTGGGAACTCTTCAGTGTGAGAGGTCTGATGCGAATTTAAGAATTCAGACAGCAAGATGAATGACCATTTTATCATGGTGACATAATTAAAATTTTAAATTTTTAATTTAAAATTTTTCGCTACATCAGTCAGATCACTTGAACCACCTCCAAAGGAAATGGACTCGGATGACTTATCCCATCCTCGGTTACCCAGGGTTTTATATAATCTCTGCTATATCACCCCTCAGACACTCTATCAGAGAAATATGTACTCAAATAACCCATCATTAGCAGTCGTAAGCCAATCAAACTGCTACGCACCTTGGACCTGCAAGCCAATTACGAGATAAACCCGCTGTGTTTTTTAATTTTTGTGAGTCAACGTAGATTCGATACCAATTTTTATCATTCGAAGACGAAAGCATCAGCGTAAGGCTTCGAATGATAAAAATTTGTATCAAATCTAAGATAGACTCACAAACAGTTAAAAACACAGTAGGTTTATCTGCATTCTACCATGACGAGATATCAGTGTATTTTTAACGTGTTTCTTTGACACTGTGTAAGTAAACTGAGTGATGCGCGCGGTAATCGGTTGAATCCATTTTCGTCAGGTATGACGACGATTCACATTCCGTGGTTTTCGATGCTGTAGAAATTTAATAAATAGTGAAATTACCAATTCATTCGTAATAAAATTCGATGATTAAGTGATAAAATAGATCAAATAGAACCGATATAAGTTGGGAAATCTCTACGTTTCTCCGCCTTGAAATTCTTTTCTCCACCACTTGTCAAATTGACATGACTATTCCCTGTGCAACATAACTGATTGAGCTTATGACGTCATTATATTCATCCCTCTGTACATCACATTTTGCTTTCAAACTGACACTTACAACTAGATACAATAAATCATGGTGTCAGATTTACCTAGCGATACGATATATTGAGTAAGTATTGATAAGTAACATGCGAGACGATTATAATAATAATACGTGGCTATACTGTACATATCCCGATACCAGCTTATTACTTAAAAATACAAGTGAATTCACCTCAAGGGTTAAACTTTAAATAGAATGTGCTAATATTATTCATGGAAAACTGAATAAGCTGCAAACTATTGACATTTTAAGTTATTTACCAGAGACTAGTAACTCTGAAAGAAGATATTTAATGGAATTATTTGACCTAAGTACAATTAATTTTGAAAGAGAATTAACGATTAATAGTAAGAAAATGATATTGGGATATATTGCGACTGATGGCGATACATCGATGTATTGCCAACCTTCCAGATACTTGTATCACGATACATTGTCTAGAATTCTTTTGCAACGATACTAAATATTTGCGACTTAAAACTGATTGAGTATATCTCGGTGTAATTTGGCACACATATGAAATATGTGGTGAAATGGTGTTTTTTTTATGCCTTTTTAAAATGTTTTCATGTGCCTATTTTGATTATATGTGTTTACCATAAAAAAGTCTCCCAACTGGAAATCATAAACTGCAGGGATGTCCTTTGCAAGATACAATATTCAGAAATTATAAAGCATATTGCTGATGCAGTTCAATCTGATGTATTAATTCACAAGGCTTTCTCAGTATCCCAGCTAGGGTATGTATTTCATGCTTGTATAGTTTAATTCTAACATTATTTTGCACTTTACCCAAAAACATACTGTATGGCACCTATAAACATTTTTAAAAATATATTTTTTCTCCATTTTAACCAGTGTCAATGCCAAACATTATTCCAATCAGATTTATCATGATAAGGAGAAATCTCCAACTATTTCTAGCTGGGCACTATCTGAGCGATACTGTCAGCTTTATATGTGAGGCCTCGTCCTAATGAAGATGTTACTGGAGAGCTGTGTCGTGAATCATTCCAGGGTTATCTCCCCTCAACTGACAGAGGGCGCTTGCATTCTAGACAAATCTGGCTTCTGATGCAGTCAAATTAGTGCCACCCCACTGCCAGAGAACTTGTTCCATGCCAGTTTAATTCCTCTGCATTCTCCGTAATTAATGTCAATTTTCTCTGCTAGACTGGTCCTTTACAACAGGAATCACTTAATTAACCAATTTCGTAAATAACATTCTTTTTCATTTTTATGTACGCTGAAAAGAGAGTAATTTTCAAATGCTTGACTGTTTAAAGCTAAATGAACCCATTAATGTTGATGTGAGTTTCTTGCAACTGAAGTAAACGACAATAAGTGCCATGAAGCATCTTTTGTAACGAGTAATTGAACTTTGCATTTTATTCAGTAAAACACAGTTGTCTCCCTAAACAAGACAAGACTTTAATATAACGTAGTTGAATCTGGAGGGAAGGGAGCAGGAAGGAAACATGTCAGTATTTTTCACTTCAATTTTTCTCATATTTTTTCAAAATTACATAGCTGATCTGTCATTACCAAGAGGCTTTCCTACATGCGGATATCAGAATGAGGCAGGACACCTGCTTACAGCGCCCCCTATCATGAAGAACAGCAAGCTCTATCTACGGATCCCACGGTATCAAGGCAGAGAGATCTGTCATCACTGTGCTTGAAAATTTACACAAGACTTAATGAAGGCAAAGTGTATGCCAAGATAGCCGGAGTTTACGGTGCATTCTGCAGATGAAACTATATCAGTTGTGATAAGAATGTGCTGGCAGTGATGCTAAATTGCTCGCTGGCAAATTTAGGGTGATGTTCAGGGCTGTAGAGTTTGCTTATCACCCGTCATCAAACTGAACCATGGAGGGAGCTGGTACTGGGTCTCTTCTCTCCTCACCTCGAGGCAACTCTCTGGACACTTGGGTCTCTTCTCTCCTCACCTGGAGGCAACTCTCTGGACACTTGGGTCTCTTCTCTCCTCACCTGGAGGCAACTCTCTGGACACTCGGGTCTCTTCTCTCCTCACCTGGAGGCAACTCTCTGGACACTTGGGTCTCTTCTCTCCTCACCTGGAGGCAACTCTCTGGACACTTGGTTCTCTTCTCTCCTCACCTGGAGGCAACTCTCTGGACACTTGGTTCTCTTCTCTCCTCACCTGGAGGCAACTCTCTGGACACTCGGGTCTCTTCTCTCCTCACCTGGAGGCAACTCTCTGGACACTTGGGTCTCTTCTCTCCTCACCTGGAGGCAACTCTCTGGACACTTGGTTCTCTTCTCTCCTCACCTGGAGGCAACTCTCTGGACACTCGGGTCTCTTCTCTCCTCACCTGGAGGCAACTCTCTGGACACTCGGGTCTCTTCTCTCCTCACCTGGAGGCAACTCTCTGGACACTCGGGTCTCTTCTCTCCTCACCTGGAGGCAACTCTCTGGACACTTGGTTCTCTTCTCTCCTCACCTGGAGGCAACTCTCTGGACACTCGGGTCTCTTCTCTCCTCACCTGGAGGCAACTCTCTGGACACTTGGGTCTCTTCTCTCCTCACCTGGAGGCAACTCTCTGGACACTTGGTTCTCTTCTCTCCTCACCTGGAGGCAACTCTCTGGACACTTGGTTCTCTTCTCTCCTCACCTGGAGGCAACTCTCTGGACACTCGGGTCTCTTCTCTCCTCACCTGGAGGCAACTCTCTGGACACTTGGGTCTCTTCTCTCCTCACCTGGAGGCAACTCTCTGGACACTTGGTTCTCTTCTCCCCTCACCTGGAGGCAACTCTCTGGACACTTGGTTCTCTTCTCTCCTCACCTGGAGGCAACTCTCTGGACACTCGGGTCTCTTCTCTCCTCACCTGGAGGCAACTCTCTGGACACTTGGGTCTCTTCTCTCCTCACCTGGAGGCAACTCTCTGGACACTCGGGTCTCTTCTCTCCTCACCTGGAGGCAACTCTCTGGACACTTGGTTCTCTTCTCTCCTCACCTGGAGGCAACTCTCTGGACACTCTCTCTTGTTCCTTCCTGACTCCAACATCAGCATGGTATGGGGAACATCGTTGGCCTTTCAGCAAGGCAACATTATCAACGTAACAAATCAGTTTCGGAAAGTCCTTAGTGTTGCGAGCTTTCTCCCTGCAATAATACTAGTACTAGCAGCCGTGATGTAAGTGAAATACTCTTTAAAGCGGCGTTAAACCCCAACTCACCTCACCTCCCCTCAAGAAAGCCCCATTCAATGTGTTCAAACCATATTTCTCGGTGGGTTAGGGCAAGGCCACAGCAAATGAGTCTAGTATATTAGAGTGTTCAATCAGGCCAGAGACCATAAAATAAAGGGAGTAGACTCCACAATAGATTATCATCAACTATGTGTGCCTCGGGCAGATGTATAATCGACCCGACTTGAAGCCCTGCTGTGATTGCAAAAAGTCAACACTGGAAACATCATGTAATATTTACAATACATCATTTGAAACTTTGTAATATTTACAATACATTATTTGAAACTTTGTAATATCTTTATTTCATACATTCTGGTAACCAAGGAAATATTTTAATATTAAATGAGTTATAAGAGAAACAAAATCGGCACTTTTAATTTTTTTCTGGACGCCATCTTGTTCTAGCGTTCTTGTTCTGGTTCGAGCGCTTACACATGACCATGGATAGCCAGCTGTTTTGGTCTTTATATACAGGTTCTGTACTGACTTTATATACAGGTTCTGTACTGACTTTATATACAGGTTCTGTACTGACTTTATATACAGGTTCTGTACTGACTTTATATACAGGTTCTGTACCGACTTTATATACAGGTTCTGTACTGACTTTATATACAGGTTCTGTACTGACTTTATATACAGGTTCTGTACTGACTTTATATACAGGTTCTGTACTGACTTTATATATAGGTTCTGTACTGACTTTATATACAGGTTCTGTACTGACTTTATATACAGGTTCTGTACTGACTTTATATACAGGTTCTGTACTGACTTCTGTATCTTACTATAGTTTAAAAAATACTTATCAGTTTTTGACACTGTGCAAATGGTGGACAGGTCATCTCTAGTCCTGCTCCATGACTGTGTAAAAAATAAGAGCATTTGATACAGTGTAGATCTTTATTTATGGAACTGAAAGTTTATGTAAAGAAATAAAATCAAAGGGATGAAGGTCAGTAATTAATGAATTCCAAAGAATGAATTTTAGTCTAGGCCATCACAATGGATGGTATGTTTGATATTGGCTACAATATATTACTATATAGTTAAACACATATTGGTAAGTTTGGACATAATGCAAAATCAAAGAAGGGTCATCATCTTAGATGTTATGGTTCATACTGACTTTTTTGGGAAAGTTAAAAACATGTTACTATTTGTACTAATTTGTGTGTGACTGTAAAACATTTAGCTAGGAAACAACTGTCCTGTATGTAAGTTTTGTTTCACTATCTAATAGAGAATACTCACGCCTTGGCAAATCTGTTATGTGTGATTTACAACTCTCAACTTGGTGTTTACACTTATTTCATCAATGCCAAGATATTTTTTCAGGAATGACATTTTGATATAGTTTGTGTTGAGTTTTAAACATCAAGCAGAGTCTGGGCATCAAGTTGATGGATTGTGGAAACACGGAGATGAAGACTTGTAAACATTTATTTTACACTGCCTCTGTCCTCTTCTACTTCCTGTACCAGGACCACAGCCTTTACATACAGTCTAGTTTTAATTTATTAGTCTTATGAAAATTTGGAAAGGAGTCTCTGACAAATGTGAAATTTCAACACTAATCTAGATGCTTTTTAGGAGTTAGTTCAGGTGAATATATTATATAAAAGCCGATGCACACAGTAATGCAACTACTGGTATAACCTTTATTCATGCTGACGATTTATCTATTTAGTTAGTGGGGGTATTGTATAATTGGGCTTCATTCGTCTGTCCTTGCGTCCGTCCATCTTTCCATCCGTAATTGTTTTGGGAACAGAACTCAAACCGTTAGGCATAGCTCAACGAAACATTGTTTGTGGAACAGTCATCATGACTTGTGTAGATGTGCCATCTGGGAATTTTATCCATGATTTTTTTTATTTTTCCATGTTTCCATGGAAACACAACTCTAAATGGGTTTTTTTTCACTTGGCAGGGGATATAGCGGACTCTTTATGCTTATTTGTTTTCATTTGTTTTCATTTCAAATTTTGACATTAATCCTGAGTTTTATTTTATTTCAGAGGCTCACTGTTAGTGAAGAGAAGAAGTGATGGTGTCTTAGTTCCGTGTGGGAGTAGTTCTCAAAGAGAGTACTGAGAGTGGAGAGAGTCCTACTTGGAGCGAGAGAAGTTTGGCATGCTTATAAACTACATTACTTATGTGGCTCTGTTTTAGCAAACTGTCGCTCTGTTTTGACAGTGTTGATGATTGATCATTGTTTATAACATCCATTTGGACAACGTCTAAAATCATTTCTGGATGGAGAAGAGGGATGTTTGTAATAGATTGACATTGTCAATTTTAGTAAGGGTGGTTTTGTTTTCGTGATGGTTAGATTTCAAACTATTGTGACAGTGATGATTTATTTGTAAAGTTCTTACATCTTCACTATGAGTCAACAGCTGTTTTACGAATCTCTGAACTAATAAACAAACAAATTACTTATATAAACATTGAGAGTAATAGATCATTTTTATGAGAAACCAAGAATTTCCCTTGATGTTAACATTTGTGTTCCCACTATCACTCTCTGTATTGTTTATCTGTCTGAATATAAATCTTGTTATTTTAAACTTGCTGTATATATATTAAATGCTCCACACTGTTGAAAAGACGTGTAAACAAGTCGAAATGCGGTGCATCCAGTCATTATTAAAATGATATCTACAGCAAGTGTCGTCTGAAGTATTTTATTAATATAATATAATATTATTATATATATATATAATAAATTGTAAATGCATTGAAAGATGATCTTTTATGTTTTAAGTAATTTAGAAAATCTTCCAGCAAGGACATCACAGCTTTGAGGCCTGAAATCAAGTGGATGTTCACATGAACTCAGATTTATTTATATAATTATTTTTTTCAAATTTGAAAGTTAAATGCAATGTATGAGCAAGGGTTTCTACTACTTTTCTTCCCAAGTAACCCCTTGTCAGATTGGAGTCCATGATAACAATTTGAGTCAGGGAGGCACATTGTGTTACACCGTTATTAGTAGACTTTCTTGGAGGCTCCTGAACCATTAGATTTCCTCTTGACTCCATGCTCCACTCAAACAGTATAGTTGGTGTTACACCGTTTTTTGTAGACTTTCACGGAGTCACTTGACGGGGATATACATGTAGTAGACTCTGTCTGCTTGTTTCATCTTTACTTCACACAAATCTGAAATTTTATATCCTATTGAAAGCTTGTCTAGATTTAAACTACCAATATCCTTTGAACTTCTCATTTCTCTGATTCTTCTGTTCAATATATATTCAAATTACTTTTGATATTATGAATAAATAGGAACTCATTAGCTTTCATAGGCAGATCCAAGGGGGGGATTCAGGTTTTTTCCCCATCCCCCCTTTCGAAAAGTTTTGCATGTAAATTTGACGTACCCCCAAAGTAACCCCCCCTTTTCAATGAGTGAACCACCCCTCCCCCCTTTCAAAATTTCTGGATCCGCCACTGGCCTTCCAGTGTCTAAGTGTTATTCTGCAGTTGAAAGTACCATAATGGCTGCCCACCAGTGCTGTGTGGTCTTGTCAAGGGGAAGTAACTCTCAGCTCCTGACACCTCCTGAGATTGGAGGTAGCACACCTGGACATGAGAAACTCTATCCTCATTCAGCGCGCGCTGCCGTAAAGACAGACAAGACTAAAATTTCTCCTCCTGTTTTTGTTTCTTTAGTTAACAGAATGCTCCTTGATTATACCGAGTATACTGCTGGGAATTTTTCCAAAATGCCTCTGCGCAAATAAACTGAAACTGAGGTAGAATGCCTTGAGGGAAGAGGTTGCAAGCAGGGCTGATGGAGAACTGTGGGTCTGGACGGGAGAAGGGACGGGAGAAGGGACGCAGGTCTACTTGGTGTTTATACCTGGGGAGATCAGCAACTTCTGGCAGATGCTGACTCGGGGAAACAGAGCTGTGGAGAAAAGCTTTCTCATGATCCATGATTCTGTGTTTGTACAATCCTTTCCCTATGCGTTGTTTTATAAAAAAAATAAATTTCTCTGAAAATATTCTGTTCTCTTGAAAGATTCTTGTTATTGAATTTTGAAATATCTTGAAGTGTTATCTTACATAATTGCTGTAACAAAATGTGTTATGTTTTGAATGAAGCACATTTTAATATTTTTTTATGTCTGTTCTCTGTTAAAAATGTCAGTAGAAGTATACAATTTTAATAATTGTCAAATATGAAAACAGTTGTATTTTATTTTTTAAAAATATGTTCATTTGTTGTAATTTAGTTTTGAAAAAGACATTTTAGAGCACTTTATATTGATTTAACCACAAAATTAGATTTATTATAACATTAATCATTTAAAAAGTTGTTTTTTTTTACCATAAATCCAACCGTTCTTCCTTTTTACCAAAAGCATTCTTTGATAACCACTTAATGATAAATTTATTAATCCACTCAAAAACCTGCTACAATCTGAAAGATCTAAATAGATCCAGGTTTCCAAGTTGGCATTTATGCAGACAACGCCAAGTGGAAACATTTTGTGGAATCTGGCAGAAGCAACTATTAACTACAGCAAGTGCCAGTCCCCCTTTCGTTCTGGGAGGATAAATTGAATATAATGGTGGGAGAGGGAGATAAGAGGGACCGCGGAGGGTAGATAGTGCCAGGTTGGACCTCTCCATCCTCTTCCCTCGTGTAAATCAGCCTCGCTTAGACATGACATGCCAATTTATTCACCAGCAATGGATAAGAAATGTGAAGCTTTGCCATCACCCATCATCCTTCGTGGAGTTTATGTGTGCATTTAGAGCTAGTTTTTAAAACAAAAAAATTTAAATTGAGATTTTAAACTTTACTTAAGGTTTTTTTTTCAAGATGCTTTTGGAAAATTTATTAATTTATGAATATCAATTAGTGATTGCATTAAAATAATTTTTGTAAAGATGTTTTTCATAAGATTCCTGTCTATTTCTGTTGATGGAAAGGACCTGCACTTCCACCTTATTCATTTAAAAAAATCCAAAATTTATTAAAAAACAAATATTAACACAAAGGGTGCAGAAATCGGACTATTTCCCAGATATGTCCATTATGAATCCAGTTTAATTAAGTTTGTCTGATTGTCGCACATTTGAGAAGCAGTTGATCAATTGAAGAAAGTAAAACTAAACAAGCAAATTCTTTTCACTTCCGGGTCGACTTATACATAAATTGTTTGAGTGAAAATTTGTTTAATCTGCAACCCTGATCAGCACCATCATTGTACATTTCTAACATTCTAACATTCAAGTAGCCATTGGAACCAACATTTGCTTATACCGCATCTTATCTTGAAATTCATATAATCAGCACTTTTATTACATTTTTAGAAGTTTAATAAATTTCAAATGTATATTTCATAAATTTTAAATATATTTTTCAAAGATTTCTTGTCACCAAACTTACATTAGTTTTACATACATATCTGAGTTAGTGATAAATTTGTATCTCTTAGTATAATCAACTGATGTTGTTCTGTCACTATGTTCTCTTAGATTGACAGCATGTTCAATAATGATGACACAATAGGTCATCACTTGAAATCATAAACTGCTGTGATGTCAGTTGTTTTTACGTTTATGTAGGTATTTTAAAAAATCCTGTGTAAGTGATGAAAAACGTCCGGTGCTATTTTTATTTCTGAATTCATTTGTTTATTCAACTGTGCACATTATATTACATTTTTATGCAATATTTAAAGTATCTGCGTCAGAGAAAATCATTTTGAATATGCGAAAAATATTATAAAAATGTTGTTTTTAATTTTAAAAAAGAGCTTTATCCATTTTCTTTTTAACAGTTTCATTATTTTAAAAATATATAGACTTGCTACACATCTCTACATGTGATTAAAATTTATCGGAAAGATTTGAAGTTTATTAGTTGAAAGCAAGCGCTTCATTTAGATCTGTTAAAGAAAGTGTATTTTGTAATAGTGCCAAGAACTCTTTAAAACGTCCGATGACTCGCAAATTTTTAAGATTTAAAGAAATAATAAAGTTGCCTTTTTCAAATGATAAATGAGATCTAAAATATTTCATTTCATTGTCCAATCTCTCCTTAAGCTTAAAGGGCAATTTTGGTAGACTGACTGAAAAATTGCTAAAAATCTCATTGAAATATATATACTATTAATTATTCGCAGATTTTTTCAAACCAAAAATAAGAGTTTTTTTTTTATTACAACATAGGGGGAAGCTTTTAATAGATGTTAGCAGAACCACATATGTTCTTTGTTAACCCCTGACCAATTTTTCGAGGGTATAAAGTAATAACAAGGATTCCGCCCGTCTATCCTTTTTGTCCAACCGATTGTTGAAAAGCTATTCATCTGATTCTTTCAAACTTTTGCACAAATTGGACACTAGTAATTATGAACATAGAGATTTTTACCCGAGGAAGTGTGTCTGAATATTTGTAATGCCCGAGCGAGAGCGAGGGTTATATATGAATTTGCTTGAGTTTTGTAAAAGTCATATCATCATTTGGCACATTTCCGTTATAATAATAATTTATTTATTACCCATTCTATTCCATTTGATTCATGTAAAACTAGTCAGAAAACAGCCCACCTCTCTTGCGATTGCAGGCTACAGTGACATCACAAACAGAATAGAATTAAAGGTAGAATTAAAGAGATCACACATTAAGTGTCAAGGCTATTAGTGAGCTGTTCTCACTCGTCATTATGTGACCCTGCCAACTACTATTCAGGGGATATTGAAATGGGCTTGTCGGTATGTCCGTTTGTCCGTCCATCTGGATATTGTTTTAGGAGCAGAATTAAAAAACTGTAAGGCAAAGCCAAATGAAACTTGGTATATGGAACAATCATCATGTGTACATGTGCCTTTTGGTATTTTCAGTTTCTTCAGAATTTTATTTTTAGTTTACTTACAGGGGCAGAACTCAAAAACAGTAAGGTAGAACCAGAATAAACTTGATGTGAGGATCATTACATGCCACAATCAGCATGTGTGGTTGTTCCTTTTGGGGTATTTGTGCCATGAATTTTGGATTTGCCTGTTTCAATGGAATCAAAAACCTCAAAAACATCCCCCCCCCCCCCCCTTGGCAGGAGATATGGCCGACTCTGTCTGCTTGTTTGCTTGTTAATGAGTTTCAATAGGTAGTTTCATTCAATTGTTATCTTATGTTTTAACTCTTGATGTTCACAAAATTCCCTTTTGAGCAATAAACTACTAACTGATGTTATTCCTGTGTATTGACTGTTCAGAGGGTTGTGGCACTTTTTAACTCAACAGCTAAGTGTTAATGAACGCCTGTTCTCACACTCTAAAGGAATCAGTTGAAGTCGTAATTTGCCTGGTCCTAACATGTTGACCCAAAGTTTATGTAATTGCTTAATGAGCCTTCAGTATTCATGATATTAGTATTACATTGACTGGAGATGCCATCTTTATAAACATACGGAAGTTCACTTAGTGCCTCTAGTATCTTAGTGCCTCTAGTATCTTAGTGCCTCTAGTATCTTAGTGCCTCTAGTATCTTAGTGCCTCTAGGGCCCTAGTGCCTCTAGTATCTTAGTGCCTCTAGTATCTTACTGCCTTTAGTATCTTAGTGCCTCTAGTATCTTAGTGTCTCTAGTACCTTAGTGCCTCTGGGACCCTAGTGCCCCTAGTATCTTAGTGTCTCTAGTACCTCAGTGCCTCTAGGACCCTAGTGCCTCTAGTATCTTAGTGCCTCTAGTACCTCAGTGCCTCTAGGACCCTAGGGCCTCTAGTATCTTAGTGCCTCTAGTATCTTACTGCCTTTAGTATCTTAGTGTCTCTAGTACCTTAGTGCCTCTAGTACCTTAGTGCCTCTTGGACGCTAGTGCCTCTAGTACCTTAGTGCCTCTAGTACCTTAGTGCCTCTGGGACCCTAGTGCCCCTAGTATCTTAGTGCCTCTAGGTCCCTAGTACCTTAGTGTCTCTAGGAACTTTTGGACCTTAGGACCTTAGTGCCTCTAGTATCTTAGTGCCTCTAGTATCTTAGTGTCTCTAGTACCTTAGTGCCTCTGGGACCCTAGTGCCCCTAGTATCTTAGTGTCTCTAGTACCTCAGTGCCTCTAGGACCCTAGTGCCTCTAGTATCTTAGTGCCTCTAGTATCTTACTGCCTTTAGTATCTTAGTGTCTCTAGTACCTTAGTGCCTCTAGTACCTTAGTGCCTCTTGGACGCTAGTGCCTCTAGTACCTTAGTGCCTCTGGGACCCTAGTGCCCCTAGTATCTTAGTGCCTCTAGGTCCCTAGTGCCTCTAGTACCTTAGTGCCTCTGGGACCCTAGTGCCCCTAGTATCTTAGTGCCCCTAGTATCTTAGTGCCTCTAGGTCCCTAGTGCATGCCTCTAGTACCTTAGTGTCTCTAGGACCTTTTGGACCTTAGGACCTTAATGCCTCTAGTATCTTAGTGCCTCTAGTATCTTAGTGCCTCTAGGACCTTAGGACCTTAGTGCACCTAGGACTTTAGGACCTCTTTGGATCTGCCACTGTCAGATAATGTACAAGTTTCAAGATATGTACTGATTTTCAACAGAATAATTTATTCTAGTCTATTTAGTACAATCCTTATTCAGTAGAATAGCTGTCACAGATAATAATTTACAGTAAAGCCATGAATGTGTATTTTACTATTTTCTCAAATCACCTGAAATAGTTTAATCACATCAGTAGTTGCAGTGCCCCAATACGTGCATCCCTATCCAGCTGGCGAGCCCACTGTTATTTGAACACACTCAACGCGGTAGAAACTTTATATTTTATTGACTGTGTCCGAGTGAAGACCCTATGACTGTTACCCTGAACATTATTTGAACATATCACATTTCCTACTTTGAGTTGCACAAGTGAAATCAGCCAATCGCAAACCTCCATTTTCCATTGCAGTTCTCATTACGATATGTGAAAGCTTGGTGTGGTATTTGCCCGCTGTGTTTTATTGAAGCACGTACAAAGCGGTTGAAGATTGGAGGCGTATCTGTCGACATTTGTACGCGACCAAAGAAGAGGTGTTGTGTAGGTTTGGCCGATAACGAGTTTACTTTGCGCGTGTAAACATCTTTATGGTGTGGCGACAATACTCGTGTCATGACATTGTGTGTTGGAGGATAGGTTGGGTTGTCACGGGCAAACTGGGTCTGCGACAAGTTAAACATGCTCCGTACACGAGACCTCGTATCCTTTATCCATGCCGCGGCTGCAGATTAATCTCAGATCATTTGAATCAACCGTTAACATTTTGTAGAAAGAAACACTGCTGAACAGCCAGGGAAAATATACAATGAAAAGAATGTTTATTAAAAGCTTTTCATGTGATAGGTATTATATGATATGTGCAAACCAGGTAATATTTTATAATGACTTGAATGTTTTTTGGGTGATAAAATGACATGAACTGATTCAAACAGTATAGAAACAAGTCAACCTTGATGTATTATATTGTATAACTGAATTCAAATACTCACACTTTTAATTAATATCTTCATCTCTCAACTTCCCTTCAATTGAGTTTATCATGAAAGTTTTATCTTATTGTGTTTCCTCACCTGCCAGTAAAACACATGGCGGTAAACAGAATCTAATTACAGTTTGTTGAACAAGTTCAGTAAGTTGGAAAATGGCGCATCATGCAAGAAATATTGAATATGTCACTTTATAATGTCTCTATACACAGATATCTTAATCCTTCAGTAGAAAACAAATAGTGAGGGTACGTATATATTGAAACTAATCTACCTGGCGTGACAGATGCAACAAATCCCTACACAGACAGGTAATACTGATACCTCGTCTTAAACAGATTTATGAAGCACAATTTAACTTTGGATTAGTTTTGTAATTTTTACTCTGACATAAGCGATTCGTATTACTTGGATTTGCA
The DNA here is from genome assembly GCA_936450465.1 of Gibbula magus. Classification (NCBI taxonomy): domain Eukaryota; kingdom Metazoa; phylum Mollusca; class Gastropoda; order Trochida; family Trochidae; genus Gibbula; species Gibbula magus. The sequence continues at coordinate 75,759,744 of OW388297.1, read as the reverse complement.
TGAAGCTGTTGAGTCTGTCAGTGACAAATGCAGTGAGATTGACTGGAGGACTTGAGAGTCATCCCTCAGACTCGTGGACACAGGGCACCTGTCTCCTACCTGGCCCTCTTACAGGTAATATAATCACCCCGCAGGTAAAACACTCACCCCTCCCTCATAACCACCCCCCCCCTACCCCCCTCCCTCATAGGTAATATAACCCCCACTCCCCAGGTAATACCCACACCCCTCCCTCATAGGTAATATAACCCCCACTCCCCAGGTAATACACACATCCCTCCCTCATAGGTAATATAACCCCCACTCCCCAGGTAATACACACATCCCTCCCTCATAGGTAATATAACCCCCACTCCCCAGGTAATACACACATCCCTCCCTCATAGGTAATATAACCGCAACCCCTCCCCAGGTAATACCCACACCCCTCCCTCATAGGTCATATAACCCCACTCCCCAGGTAATACCCACACCCCTCCCTCATAGGTAATATAACCCCCACTCACCAGGTAATACACACACCCCTCCCTCATAGGTAATATAACCCCCACTCCCCAGGTAACACACACATCCCTCCCTCATAGGTAATATAACCCCCACTTCCCAGGTCATACCCACATCCTTCCCTCAAAGGTAATAATATAACCACAACCCCTCCCCAGGTAATACCCACACCCCTCCCTCATAGGTAATATAACCCCCACTCCCCAGGTAATACACACATCCCTCCCTCATAGGTAATATAACCCCCACTCCCCAGGTAATACACACATCCCTCCCTCATAGGTAATATAACCCCCACTCCCCAGGTAATACACACATCCCTCCCTCATAGGTAATATAACCGCAACCCCTCCCCAGGTAATACCCACACCCCTCCCTCATAGGTCATATAACCCCCACTCCCCAGGTAATACCCACACACCTCCCTCATAGGTAATATAACCCCACTCCCCAGGTAATACCCACACCCCTCCCTCATAGGTAATATAACCCCCACTCCCCAGGTAATACCCACACCCCTCCCTCATAGGTAATATAACCCCCACTCCCCAGGTAACACACACATCCCTCCCTCATAGGTAATATAACCCCCACTTCCCAGGTCATACCCACATCCTTCCCTCAAAGGTAATAATATAACCACAACCCCTCCCGAGGTAATACACACATCCCTCCCTCAAAGGTCATATAACCCCCACTCCCCAGGTAATACCCACACCCCTCCCTCATAGGTAATATAACCACAACCCCTCCCCAGGTAATACCAACACCCCTCCCTCATACGTAATATACCGGTAACCCCCCCTCCCCAGGTAATACCCACACCCCTCCCTCATACGTAATATAACCTCCACTCCCCAGGTAATACCCACACACCTCCCTCAAAGGTAATATAACCCCCACTCCCCAGGTAATACCCACATCCCTCCCTTAAAGGTAATAATATAACCCCCACTCCCCAGGTAATACCCACATCCCTCCCTCAAAGGTAATAATATAACCCCCACTCCCCAGGTAATACCCACATCCTTCCCTCAAAGGTAATAATATAACCACAACCCCTCCCCAGGTAATACGCCCTCCCTTCCCTCATAGGTAATATAACCCCCACTCCCCAGGTAATACCCACACACCTCCCTCAAAGGTAATATAACCCCCTTCGCCAGGTTATACACACATTCCTCCCTCAAAGGTAATGTAACCCCCACTCCCCAGGTAATACACACATCCCTCCCTCATAGGTAATATAACCACAACCCCTCCCAAGGTAATACCCACACCCCTCCCTCATAGGTAATATAACCCCCACTCCCCAGGTAATACCCACACCCCTCCCTCATAGGTAATATAACCCCCACAACCCAGGTAATACACACATCCCTCCCTCATAGGTAATATAACCCCCACTCCCCAGGTAATACCCACACCCCTCCCTCATAGGTAATATAACCACAACCCCTCCCAAGGTAATACCCACACCCCTCCCTCATAGGTAATATAACCCCCACTTCCCAGGTAATACCCACACCCCTCCCTCATAGGTAATATAACCCCCACAACAACTCTAGTACCTCAGTGCCTCTAGGACCCTAGTGCCTCTAGTATCTTAGTGCCTCTAGTATCTTACTGCCTTTAGTATCTTAGTGTCTCTAGTACCTTAGTGCCTCTAGTACCTTAGTGCCTCTTGGACGCTAGTGCCTCTAGTACCTTAGTGCCTCTGGGACCCTAGTGCCCCTAGTATCTTAGTGCCTCTAGGTCCCTAGTGCCTCTAGTACCTTAGTGCCTCTGGGACCCTAGTGCCCCTAGTATCTTAGTGCCCCTAGTATCTTAGTGCCTCTAGGTCCCTAGTGCATGCCTCTAGTACCTTAGTGTCTCTAGGACCTTTTGGACCTTAGGACCTTAATGCCTCTAGTATCTTAGTGCCTCTAGTATCTTAGTGCCTCTAGGACCTTAGGACCTTAGTGCACCTAGGACTTTAGGACCTCTTTGGATCTGCCACTGTCAGATAATGTACAAGTTTCAAGATATGTACTGATTTTCAACAGAATAATTTATTCTAGTCTATTTAGTACAATCCTTATTATCAGACTCGTGGACACAGGGCACCTGTCTCCTACCTGGCCCTCTTACAGGTAATATAATCACCCCGCAGGTAAAACACTCACCCCTCCCTCATAACCACCCCCCCCTACCCCCCTCCCTCATAGGTAATATAACCCCCACTCCCCAGGTAATACACACATCCCTCCCTCATAGGTAATATAACCCCCACTCCCCAGGTAATACACACATCCCTCCCTCATAGGTAATATAACCCCCACTCCCCAGGTAATACACACATCCCTTCCTCATAGGTAATATAACCGCAACCCCTCCCCAGGTAATACCCACACCCCTCCCTCATAGGTCATATAACCCCACTCCCCAGGTAATACCCACACCCCTCCCTCATAGGTAATATAACCCCCACTCACCAGGTAATACACACACCCCTCCCTCATAGGTAATATAACCCCCACTCCCCAGGTAACACACACATCCCTCCCTCATAGGTAATATAACCCCCACTTCCCAGGTCATACCCACATCCTTCCCTCAAAGGTAATAATATAACCACAACCCCTCCCCAGGTAATACCCACACCCCTCCCTCATAGGTAATATAACCCCCACTCCCCAGGTAATACACACATCCCTCCCTCATAGGTAATATAACCCCCACTCCCCAGGTAATACACACATCCCTCCCTCATAGGTAATATAACCCCCACTCCCCAGGTAATACACACATCCCTCCCTCATAGGTAATATAACCGCAACCCCTCCCCAGGTAATACCCACACCCCTCCCTCATAGGTCATATAACCCCCACTCCCCAGGTAATACCCACACACCTCCCTCATAGGTAATATAACCCCACTCCCCAGGTAATACCCACACCCCTCCCTCATAGGTAATATAACCCCCACTCCCCAGGTAATACCCACACCCCTCCCTCATAGGTAATATAACCCCCACTCCCCAGGTAACACACACATCCCTCCCTCATAGGTAATATAACCCCCACTTCCCAGGTCATACCCACATCCTTCCCTCAAAGGTAATAATATAACCACAACCCCTCCCCAGGTAATACACACATCCCTCCCTCAAAGGTCATATAACCCCCACTCCCCAGGTAATACCCACACCCCTCCCTCATAGGTAATATAACCACAACCCCTCCCCAGGTAATACCAACACCCCTCCCTCATACGTAATATACCGGTAACCCCCCCTCCCCAGGTAATACCCACACCCCTCCCTCATACGTAATATAACCTCCACTCCCCAGGTAATACCCACACACCTCCCTCAAAGGTAATATAACCCCCACTCCCCAGGTAATACCCACATCCCTCCCTTAAAGGTAATAATATAACCCCCACTCCCCAGGTAATACCCACATCCCTCCCTTAAAGGTAATAATATAACCCCCACTCCCCAGGTAATACCCACATCCTTCCCTCAAAGGTAATAATATAACCACAACCCCTCCCCAGGTAATACGCCCTCCCTTCCCTCATAGGTAATATAACCCCCACTCCCCAGGTAATACCCACACACCTCCCTCAAAGGTAATATAACCCCCTTCGCCAGGTTATACACACATTCCTCCCTCAAAGGTAATGTAACCCCCACTCCCCAGGTAATACACACATCCCTCCCTCATAGGTAATATAACCACAACCCCTCCCAAGGTAATACCCACACCCCTCCCTCATAGGTAATATAACCCCCACTTCCCAGGTAATACCCACACCCCTCCCTCATAGGTAATATAACCCCCACAACCCAGGTAATACACACATCCCTCCCTCATAGGTAATATAACCCCCACTCCCCAGGTAATACCCACACCCCTCCCTCATAGGTAATATAACCCCCACTCCCCAGGTAATACACACATCCCTCCCTCATAGGTAATATAACCGCAACCCCTCCCCAGGTAATACCCACACCCCTCCCTCATAGGTCATATAACCCCCACTCCCCAGGTAATACCCACACACCTCCCTCATAGGTAATATAACCCCCACTCCCCAGGTAATACACACACCCCTCCCTCATAGGTAATATAACCCCCACTCCCCAGGTAATACCCACACCCCTCCCTCATAGGTAATATAACCACAACCCCTCCCCAGGTAATACCAACACCCCTCCCTCATACGTAATATACCGGTAACCCCCCCCTCCCCAGGTAATACCCACACCCCTCCCTCATACGTAATATAACCTCCACTCCCCAGGTAATACCCACACACCTCCCTCAAAGGTAATATAACCCCCACTCCCCAGGTAATACCCACATCCCTCCCTTAAAGGTAATAATATAACCCCCACTCCCCAGGTAATACCCACATCCCTCCCTTAAAGGTAATAATATAACCCCCACTCCCCAGGTAATACCCACATCCTTCCCTCAAAGGTAATAATATAACCACAACCCCTCCCCAGGTAATACGCCCTCCCTTCCCTCATAGGTAATATAACCCCCACTCCCCAGGTAATACCCACACACCTCCCTCAAAGGTAATATAACCCCCTTCGCCAGGTTATACACACATTCCTCCCTCAAAGGTAATGTAACCCCCACTCCCCAGGTAATACACACATCCCTCCCTCATAGGTAATATAACCACAACCCCTCCCAAGGTAATACCCACACCCCTCCCTCATAGGTAATATAACCCCCACTTCCCAGGTAATACCCACACCCCTCCCTCATAGGTAATATAACCCCCACAACCCAGGTAATACACACATCCCTCCCTCATAGGTAATATAACCCCCACTCCCCAGGTAATACCCACACCCCTCCCTCATAGGTAATATAACCCCCACTCCCCAGGTAATACACACATCCCTCCCTCATAGGTAATATAACCGCAACCCCTCCCCAGGTAATACCCACACCCCTCCCTCATAGGTCATATAACCCCCACTCCCCAGGTAATACCCACACACCTCCCTCATAGGTAATATAACCCCCACTCCCCAGGTAATACACACATCCCTCCCTCATAGGTAATATAACCCCCATTCCCCAGGTAATACCCACATCCTTCCCTCAAAGGTAATAATATAACCACAACCCCTCCCCAGGTAATACACACATCCCTCCCTCAAAGGTCATATAACCCCCACTCCCCAGGTAATACCCACACCCCTCCCTCATAGGTAATATAACCACAACCCCTCCCCAGGTAATACCAACACCCCTCCCTCATACGTAATATACCGGTAACCCCCCCTCCCCAGGTAATACCCACACCCCTCCCTCATACGTAATATAACCTCCACTCCCCAGGTAATACCCACACACCTCCCTCAAAGGTAATATAACCCCCACTCCCCAGGTAATACGCCCTCCCTTCCCTCATAGGTAATATAACCCCCACTCCCCAGGTAATACCCACACACCTCCCTTAAAGGTAATAATATAACCCCCACTCCCCAGGTAATACCCACATCCTTCCCTCAAAGGTAATAATATAACCACAACCCCTCCCCAGGTAATACGCCCTCCCTTCCCTCATAGGTAATATAACCCCCACTCCCCAGGTAATACCCACACACCTCCCTCAAAGGTAATATAACCCCCTTCGCCAGGTTATACACACATTCCTCCCTCAAAGGTAATGTAACCCCCACTCCCCAGGTAATACACACATCCCTCCCTCATAGGTAATATAACCACAACCCCTCCCAAGGTAATATCCACACCCCTCCCTCATAGGTAATATAACCCCCACTTCCCAGGTAATACCCACACCCCTCCCTCATAGGTAATATAACCCCCACAACCCAGGTAATACACACATCCCTCCCTCATAGGTAATATAACCCCCACTCCCCAGGTAATACCCACACCCCTCCCTCATAGGTAATATAACCCCCATTCCCCAGGTAATACCCACATCCTTCCCTCAAAGGTAATAATATAACCACAACCCCTCCCCAGGTAATACACACATCCCTCCCTCAAAGGTCATATAACCCCCACTCCCCAGGTAATACCCACACCCCTCCCTCATAGGTAATATAACCACAACCCCTCCCCAGGTAATACCAACACCCCTCCCTCATACGTAATATACCGGTAACCCCCCCTCCCCAGGTAATACCCACACCCCTCCCTCATACGTAATATAACCCCCACTCCCCAGGTAATACCCACACACCTCCCTCAAAGGTAATATAACCCCCACTCCCCAGGTAATACCCACATCCCTCCCTTAAAGGTAATAATATAACCCCCACTCCCCAGGTAATACCCACATCCTTCCCTCAAAGGTAATGATATAACCACAACCCCTCCCCAGGTAATACGCCCTCCCTTCCCTCATAGGTAATATAACCCCCACTCCCCAGTTAATACCCACACACCTCCCTCAAAGGTAATATAACCCCCACTCCCCAGGTAATACCCACACCCCTCCCTCATAGGTAATATAACCCCCACTCCCCAGGTAATACACACATCCCTCCCTCATAGGTAATATAACCGCAACCCCTCCCCAGGTAATACCCACACCCCTCCCTCATAGGTCATATAACCCCCACTCCCCAGGTAATACCCACACACCTCCCTCATAGGTAATATAACCCCCACTCCCCAGGTAATACACACATCCCTCCCTCATAGGTAATATAACCCCCATTCCCCAGGTAATACCCACATCCTTCCCTCAAAGGTAATAATATAACCACAACCCCTCCCCAGGTAATACACACATCCCTCCCTCAAAGGTCATATAACCCCCACTCCCCAGGTAATACCCACACCCCTCCCTCATAGGTAATATAACCACAACCCCTCCCCAGGTAATACCAACACCCCTCCCTCATACGTAATATACCGGTAACCCCCCCTCCCCAGGTAATACCCACACCCCTCCCTCATACGTAATATAACCCCCACTCCCCAGGTAATACCCACACACCTCCCTCAAAGGTAATATAACCCCCACTCCCCAGGTAATACCCACATCCCTCCCTTAAAGGTAATAATATAACCCCCACTCCCCAGGTAATACCCACATCCTTCCCTCAAAGGTAATGATATAACCACAACCCCTCCCCAGGTAATACGCCCTCCCTTCCCTCATAGGTAATATAACCCCCACTCCCCAGGTAATACCCACACACCTCCCTCAAAGGTAATATAACCCCCACTCCCCAGGTAATACGCACTCCCTTCCCTCAAAGGTAATAATATAATCCCCAGGTAATACCCACACCCTTCCCTCAAAGGTAATATAACGACCCCCACAACCCCCTCTGGTAAGCTGATTTTGTGTCTGCACATAAAACGAACCAAGTGTGCTCGAGTGATTCAGGTAAGGGATACAGGCACAACATTGATTCAGAAAGACTTAATTTATCACTTATATTTTCAGTTGGGCATTTAAATCTGACAGCATTTTTATTTTGGAGGGATTCAATTTTTTTCCAAATTGTTCAAAATCATCATTCCGTCAAACAACTAGATCTAAACTAAGTATTGGATACTATTACCCATTACCCAATTAACAACTCCACTTCAGAACATTAATTTATCATATAATAGTTGGTACTTAGTGCACAATAATGATATTTTCAAAAAAATATTTGAATTTTTTTTTTATTTTGAGACTTTTAAATGGTTATTTTCTTTGGAGAATTATTGTTCTTAAACTGTTGAAGATACCAACCTGATTGACAACTCATTTTGAAAATTATATCTCATTTTATTAAGGACAATAGCTTTCAAGTATACATGTACATATTGAGATCAGTGGTGTAGTGGTTGGCGTGCTGGCCTCACGCACCAAAGACCTGGATTCGAAGCCTGGTGCAGACACCAAAACTTTGTGACCTGGGTCTCGTACTGTGTTGTGTCCCTGGGCAAGGCACTTGATCCACATTGGCCTCAGTCCGACCAGTTGTATAATTGGGTACCTGGAAAGTGGGTGTACATGACTTTTATGTTACAAAGTTGACAGTTAAGTTTCAAACGTGGGCAACATCATCTAGGGGCCCAAAAATATGTATTTTTCAGATGCCTTATGTATTTTCCTTGGAGACTTTTTAAAAGAAATTACTGAAGAAAGACATATGAATGATAGCTCATTTTAAAGCAGATAAACTGATTAATTAAGAAGGATTAGGTCCGACATGGGACATGGAATTGTTGTCATTTATAAAATTATATATAAAAAAGTTCTACATTTTCTAAACATTTCAATATACAATTTGGGTTTTAAGTGATTTAAGTGATGCATTCATTATCTTTAAGCACAAGTAAAACACCAATCTACTGATGAAAGTGGTATATTTTACGAATGCTTCACTGACTCTGTATTTTCTGTTTAAATACTATCCAAAATTGATCTACTTGCACAATTGACCATGTCAAATTAATATTTGTACAGCGGGTTGCCATATTATTACGTACATGTGACATAATTCCCATAGACTTACGTGCACATTATTACGATATCGAGTTCCTGTACTTACGTGTTAATCAGCTGATTAACACGTAAGCACAGGAATAATTTTCATAAATTAAATAAAAGGCTCTCTGCTGTCATATTTTGCGGACAGATTCGTAATCATCTCAGCTAAGTAAAGGTAAATAATTAACTTTCATCAATCAGTTGATTAGTTCCCGAATTACACTTGTTTAAACATCGTATGTACAACTTGTGTTTCCAGTGTCATGGTTGACGGCCATGTTAAATCAAATCGGTATGTTGTATAAGTGTTTTTTAATAAGAGGTAGGTCAGAAAATATTGTGGAAATTATGTATCTGTTGCTGAGATGATTTCCTATATTTTGGTAAAGATTCAAGAATAAATCGACAAACAATAGATTCATGAAAATTATTCTTGCAACAGCTAATCAACACGTAAGTCTATGGGAATTACGTTACATGTACGTAATAATATGGCAACACGCTGTACATGCAGTTTATTCCATAATAACATTGACTTATTTTGTAGTACCTATATATAGTTATTCTGTATGCTATCAAAATATCATTCCTGTCCGACAAACCAATGAACAAAACTTTGGGTTTCATTACTTCAACTTTCGAACAACATTTAATATGAATTCAAATTTTAGGTTATTATTATTCAAAGCAGAAATATATTTAAAAAACATTTCATAATGATCTTATAAACAGTTTGAAAAGTGCCAGTTACAACTGGTATAAATGCTGGAGCTTGTCGAGTGCATTTATACAATAGTTTAACATGAACTTGAATGTTTTGCCAACTGTTGAAATGTAAGTGTCAGTCGGTCAGATGTGTATCTAATTATAATATCTACAATGTCTCTCCAAATTACTTCAACCCCCATAATTACTGAGACCTAATTAGTAAGGTATTCAATCCATAATATTTCCAAATTAAAAATGTTCATAGCAGAAACTAAGAAAAGCCAACCCGCAACCCTACGTGGGCTTTACACTTATATTAAACTAGGTATTTGTATAGCGCAACATATCCAGTAAGTCCTGCTCATGTGCGCTCAGTCATATGCTCTTCTGAAGAGAATGGTCTTCAGACTAGATCTGAAGAGTGTTAGATCTTCAAGTTTTCTGATATCTTCAGGTAGTTGGTTCCACAGAACGGCACCAGCTTTGCTGAAGGTTCTGTCCCCGTATGTTGCTGTTCGGGTGGAGGGAACTGACAGGAGTTTTTGACTGGCTGATCTTAACATCCTCTCAGGCTTGTGTATGTTCACTAACTCCTGGAGATAGATTGGTGATTGTCCCATGACTGATTTGAAGACAAACACAAGAAGCTTGAATGTGATTCTCTATCGAACAGGAAGCCAGTGTAAGCTCCTCAGGACCGGTGTTATGTGTACATGCATCTGTGTGCGTGTAATCAGTCTTGCTGCAGTATTCTGGACCCTCTGTAGTCTGTCCAGCTGCTGCTGCTGGATTCCAAACAATAAATTGTTACAATAGTCCAGTCGGGAACTGACGTAGGCTTGAACGAGACACTTGACTGCAGGTGTGTCAACTGTATTCATTTACACAATACCGCACTCGTATATCATCCATGATGGCATATTATATGCGTCAGAGAAAACTCTCTGGTGTCGATTTGGTAGACATTTAAAAACGTTCGGGTGGCGGAATGAAAACTGAAATTTGGCAAGTTGTGAGTGTTTTCTCGCTGACATTATATTTATATAACTAAAACGGTGATTGAAAATGATGCTGCATCCGAAGATCGGAATATATGATGTAAAAGAAGCGCTCGTAAAATATCAGCTAAATCCATATAAATCGCTTTCTCCTCCCTAGTCTAACACTTAGACTCTAAAAAAATAATAATAAAAAGGAGCCTTTTTATTATACATGAATTCCATTTCTTACAGTCTCCTTTTCAATATTTAATAAAATGGTGATATTTTCAGAATAAATACTTTTTCCATAGTGTAAGACTATCTCCTGCCCACAAGTTCCGACAGCTTGTCTTTTTGATACATTTACATTTCCTGAAGGTGATGTGCTACTCCCCGGTGAAGCGAGTCTAATTAAGTATTCAGCCATAAGGCTGAATCCTTATTGTTATTGGCGTGTTTATTTTTTAATTTTTTTTTAATTATTCCACCGATTTTGTGACACGTTTTCTGAACTAACGGCCTGACCGATTTCTCTGAAACTTTCAGGGATTATAGCCTGTGACCTAACTTAGATCAAGTCGAGCCATTTTTATTTATTTTCGACTTCTTTCGTGAGTTATTCCCCCTGGAAGTTGAAACTTCCGACCTTAATAGCTCGAAAACGTATCAAGATGTTTGCACAAAACTTTCACCAAAATGTGGGCATAAACATTCCTCATCGATTGAGCATATAGCGGTTTTCGGCCGTAATAATAGATTTTTTGCTATTTCGGAAAAACTGAATTTTGTGTGTACTTTTTCGGTTTTGAGGGTACGCGTCTTCAAAAATCTTCTTCTAAATCCCGGCAACACATACAGCTATGTGTGATAGCTCATTTTAAAGCTTAATGAATGGTCAACAAAGTAACGAGCCAAAACTTTGCACCAAACCCTCATTGTGTTCTGTTCTGTTATGTTTATCAAGTGCATATAATATTTGTACTATAGGGTATTCAACAGAGTTTCATGGTGTGACAATGAACAGTTGTCTCCAAACATTATTTTAAAGTTTCAATTCTGATGTCTGATTGGATTGGACCAGTCCATCTGTATGTAATAGGGCAATCAGGTTATTCCTTCTTTCTGTCAGTGCTGTCCTTGTGATTTTATTACACACGTTTAATTGGTATTGGCTGATTTCAAATCATCAGGTCACAGCCATATTTTCACTCGCACTATACTTTTCACCATCAACTGATGTGCACACGATTTTTAATAAACTATAATACATAATGGAATAAAACGAAATACATAATATAATTGTGCCTTTACATGTAAGCCTTTTTTGGGCTTAACGTGTCATACCAAAACTCAAATCATCTGACTTGAATGGGAGGTCAAGGGGTGATATTCCCAGTCGGGCAGACGTTCAACAAAGGTCAAGGCCATAGTAGTTTGAGGACGACACATTTTAAGAAGGCCGAAACCGAAAGAAAACATCTATATGATATGGAGAGGCTGTATACAAAATTTGGTAAAGATTGGTCAAGTCGCTTTAGAGGTATGCTCCGGAAACAATGGGAACACCGACACCAACGCTGACGCCGACGCAGACTTAACCAAAAACAATATGTCTCCCGATAATTTCAGTTTCAGTTATTCAGGAGAAGTCGAAAATGTGAAGAGTTTAAGGACGATGGACGACAGACGACGCCCCAAGCCGGACAACGGCCCATGCCATACGTCAATTTCCCCCTTCAGTCCTACAAAAAGCTATGTCTTTTATAAGACGCTTCTTCTGACAGTGTGTCAGTCGTTCAACAAAGGTCAAGGCCATAGTAGTTTGAGGTAGCCACAGCTTGTACTGTGTCATCTGAAGTTGGTCGAACTATTGCCTGACATGCCCCGGACTCTGGTCTGTAGTTGAACCCCACACACGACTGGTTGGTAGCACAGTAGGTTGCGCAGTCAAACAGGGACATAGTGACGGGAGCAACTGGGGACGTCTGGCTGAGTTCGAATCCTCTGGTACGAGGAAAATAGCGAACGGGTGGGCAACCATCATCTGGTGAAAAAATCATCATTCAAAGTAATACAATTTGAAAGTCTACTACTACTTTAAATGCAATCTAGTTATGTGTGGGGATGTAATGAATATATATCCTATGACCAAATTGAACTAAAAGGCAGGAAGAAAGCAATGATTTATATCCTTACCATTTTATGCCTTACACGGCCTGTTTAATCAATGGTGAAAAATGTTTGCTCCGATGATTGCAAATGAATGTAGCTTATGTCCAGAACTAACACATCTGCAACCTATAAAAACTCAACATAAGGCCGGGTCATAACAATGAAGATAGGCATCAAGAAACATGTTGTAATGTTCACAGTCCTCTACATTACTCAGTTGACCTCTACCAATGAAGTTCAGCGACATTTGGCATGGGTCGCTGCGCTTCATGGGAAGGTCGCCCGCTTCTTTATTTGATACGCCCGAACCAACATTATTCCTTACCCCGGATGCCGCTTCTAGACAAATCATTCGTTATAAGTGAACGCTTACCTTCACCTGTTCTCCCTGCCACTTCCAGTTCACATACGTCAAAGGTATCCAGGCTGTTGTGTACTACATATTTCGACACTTGGAGGAATCGCCCCTGCACCGGACGGTCACAGACGAGGGTCTTGTATAATCCCAACGGTCCATCATGCTTGACACAGAGTCGACCAACAGCAGTGTTGCAGTGGAGCGGGTTCACATCAAACAGTTCAATCTTGTAGTCATGTGCACGGCTCACTGGAAATGTTTGTACATTGGACGTGAATAAATGTATATCATTGAACAATTTTCTTCATCCAGTTTGACTTTCTAACACTGAGAACGTTCACGTTAATGACATTTCACTGAAACGTTGAGAAAGAGAGAATGAAATGATGAAGAAATAACCATTCATATGAATAATTGATAACCAGTTAAACATAATTATACAACCTTTTCCCTCATGATCTAGCGTTTTATTATGCTGGTATTACCTACATGTAGGTTTCAAAATCAAGAATCAATCGTTACTTAGGTGGCATGATCCCCACCCAAAAATTATCACTAACGATTCATTAAAGAGCCATTGGCCCTGTCCCTAATCCGGTATTACATTATTTATTATCTCAAGGCATTGTCCTGTCACCAAAATTACAACTTATAATATGCATAATACACATGGTATGTAAACACAACATGTTGTTATTAGGCTTGTGCGCATGCGTTCTACAGAAGATGGGATTTTTAAAGGTGTGACCTCTATTAAAAAAAGAAGAAGATACAGAATACGACTGCCAGGTTTCAAACAAGAACACTTGATACAGTGCTTCAAGAACACTTGATACAGTGCTTCAAGAAAAATTGATACAGTGCTTCAAGAACACTTGATACAGTGCTTCAAGAACACTTGATACAGTGCTTCAAGAACCCTTGATTCAGTGCTTCAAGAACACTTGATTCAGTGCTTCAAGAACACTTGATACAGTGCTTCAAGAACACTTGATTCAGTGCTTCAAGAACACTTGATTCAGTGCTTCAAGAACACTTGATTCAGTGCTTCCAGAACACTTGATACAGTGCTTCAAGAACACTTGATACAGTGCTTCAAGAACACTTGATACAGTGCTTCAAGAACACTTGATACAGTGCTTCAAGAACACTTGATACGGTGCTTCAAGAACACTTGATTCAGTGCTTCAAGAACACTTGATACAGTGCTTCAAGAACACTTGATTCAGTGCTTCAAGACCTTCATTAGCTTCCCATGCAGTTCCTGAGTATGTACAAAACCCTGTGCATGACATTCCAGTGTGTCGGAGGAACAGCCCCAGCATATCTCTGTGACCTGGTAAGACATCGGAGGTCACAGGACCTACTGAGTGTTCCTCATTTGAGAACAAGGACTTCTGGAGAGCAATCTTTCTGATATACAGCAGCAACTGAGTGGAACACTCCTAAACCTCAAGGCGTCATGGCTGAGCTAAACCCTCATCTATCGTCAGCTGCATTTAACAATCAACTTTTTGCGCTGAGAGCATGTATTAGTGCATGAATGTATACCTACATCTATATGGTATATCTATATCTACATCTACATCTAAATGTAAGTCTACATCCAACAAAGGGCATATTCCCAAATTTTAACTTTCACTGGTTCTTGGTTAGAACCCACGCTCTTATTTGAGGGGGTCAAGACCAACGAAAGACTTTTATCCTATAAGGTTAATCCCCACAAAATGTCAGCTTTGGTGGTACAGCTGTTATTGGGGAGAAGTCGAAAATGTAAAAGTTTCTGATGCAGTCTGATTAAAATCGAACTTGTTCCGAGGAATACAATTTGCAAAATAATGCATCTACCGGGATACGAACATGTTCTGTATATTCCTCCCCACAAGGTCTAAGAACACCCTGTTTAGGCATGTGTTCTGTACCAGTTTAGTGCAGTCAAAACCCAGTCACATAGCTGACCAATTACATCATGTTTTTTAACGGTCACCGTTTTGAAAAGCAATCGGAATCATTCGTTAACACATTCCTCATGCTACGGAAACCGACGAAAGTATGGCTGTTTGGAGTAACTTACCCCCAGTTTATCACACCGAAAGCTTTTGTCTTGCGTTCTGTGATTGGCTACCTGAATAGCGTTAGAACCAGCGAGCCTACGAGCTGTCATCAGACGGTTTGCAGAGGAAACCTTCGAACGATATGAGTTCTTTTCCCGGTAGATGCACTTTTATTCCTCGAAAAACAGTCGATTTCAATTAGACTGGTTTCTGATGTCACTGTACGGAAACCAGACGGACACCGAACACCATCCTATCAGCCAATATATGGTCTTATAGGCCGAATTAAAACAAAATTAATAATTAAAATTAGAACATAACGTCATGGTCACCAAAATCATGTGAATTACCTACTAACTGAAGTGCTGCCTTTTGATATTTTCAGATTTCTGATTTTTTTATTTTCGTTTCCATAGAAACGTGTTGAATTTGGACTTCGTTCAAAGACAGGTTCGTTTCCGGAGTACAGCTCTTCATCATATCTTCTTGAAACTTTGCATGTGTATTATCCACCAACTGAAGTGGTGCCTTTTGATATTTTCAGATATCAGAACTGAAGTGGTGCCTTTTCTGAAAATTTAATTCTTTTTCGTTTCCATAAAAAACGTATTGACTTTTGACTTTGTTCAGAGACATGTTTGTTTCCTGAGTACAACTCCAAAACTCTTCATGATATCTTCTTTAAACGTTGCATGTGTATTTAATACCCACAAACTGAAGTGGTGCCTTTTCATATTTTCAGATTTCTGAATATATTTTTTTTTCATTTCATGGAAATGTATATGATTTGGACTTTTTTCTGGGATAGTCTTTAACAAACCTGAAGCATATGTTATACCAACTGAAGTACGGTAGTAGATATACAATTATCTGTCAAAGATATCTTTTACAAATTATGTGGGACCGGTGGGATATGCCATCTTCTGATTACTCTTGTTCCTAATGTACCCCGTAAGTCTCACGGTGTATACATTTTATGTACCCCGCTGCCATAGTAACAGCCTCAAGCCAAATAATGCATAATGGTCAGATGACGATATATAATAACACACGCGGTGTACAGAGTTTTAGATAGCTCGATCAGCTGTCTTTGGGTCTATTTGATATAGATTTATTTTCGCCATATATGATTAACTCGTTTTAAGGTATTTATAAGAGCGTAATAACGTACACGAATTATACATTTCACTCAAGACGAATGACCCCATGTTTTTATCGGCAGTCAATATAAAATAAATATGATTAGTCTTATTTTCATTGATGTGTATATAGGCCTACTTTACGTCGTGTGCTTCTCTCGGGTTATACGGTATGTTGTACCATCTTCGTACCAGTGTCATCCCTCGCCTGAAGGCAATGGCACAAAGATGGTACATCCGTATTACCCTTGCGAGATGCATACAAGCTTATAATGTCATAAATCCATTACTAACCGTAATCGTCCCTTGCTGTGATGTTTGCATTGTCTACAAGATACGTTTGTAGAAGGTCGACCAAAAGCCAGGGTTTCCAGTCATCATGTTGTGAGGTGTAACACTCGTCCCCTCCATCCACGGCGTTATCAGGACTCCGACCTGAATCACGGATCGAACTTGCAGATGCAGGTTTGTGCAGAGCTACGTTGCTATGTGCAAAATCTGAAAAAAATAAGGGTTATATTTCTGACTTGTTTGTTGTTATTATTGAAGTCATGTCCATGATTACAAGGAGAGTGTGCTAGACGAGAAGGTAGGCCGTAACAGTCAACGAAGATAACATGGGTTGTTACAAACATCGTGGGGAAAATGGAGCCATTAGCAATATTTTTAAACAATACACTATACATTAAAATTTTAAACAATACACTATATACAAGCTTGAAAATGTACACTTCCAAGTAGTATTTGTCGTGGTGAACAAGTTTCTAGTAAAATAGATTTCAATGTGATGGCTCATGTGGCCTTTATTTATATAATAACTCTATGGAGTGTTATATGTAATCCCCATTGGGAAAATAGTCTGTGCACAGCGTTAAAGAGCCGTCAAGGATGTTGGTGTTTCCAATTTGTTTGGTTGAAAATATACTTACAACGTCAATCGCCAGAGAAATCTTTAATTTACACACGACAATGTAATGCAATTTTGTTTCAAAGAGAAGTACAGCTTCGAGTAACGCGCGTTAAGGGTATATGATGTCATATAAACAGAATTCCCTTTATTGCATAAAACGTACTACACAAAAGCAAGCGTTTCCGAAGCGTGAAGGCTCGTCTCTAAGTCAAGTCGCCATAACAACCTACGTGCTGCGTGTACTTCTCTTGCAAGTTACCCTTGTCACACATTACTGAATGTGACGATTGCTTTATAAACAATGTTTCTAAATGTCCTGAGAATATACAAATTATTGCCTGTTTAATGTTCTTTTCATTGAGATAAGACCAGCAAAGTATGACAATAATTCCAATATCTGTAGCAAATACATAATTATATAAAATGGGAAATAATTTATAAATAACCGCCAAAAATTATATATTACAATTTCTCCATTGCTCATAAACGTTGTTATTTGTTCGTGTCTCTGTATACAGTGTGCGAGTTAGACCACAATGCTTTGCGCTTGAAAATAATAGACTGGTTCTTTATTTGGACTGGAAAACACCTTTACTAATTAGCACAATTAGTCGGCTTATTTTGGGTCGATAAAATCTGTGAAAATTAAGTGTAATTATATTTCACGAAGGTAGATTTTTGGCAATTTTCCGAGATGTTCATCAAGATCCTTGATGGCTCTTTATGGAAGTTTTTTTTGTTTTTTGTAATCAATATTTTATTTCCGAGTCCCTGTTACAAATCAGGTCAAGGTGCCAGGGAGGGCCTTGCCTTCAATTTAAATAAAGTACAGACAAGATGGATTAGGATTTTTTGGAAACTACAGATACAACACTATCACACACATACACACATCCATACCATAGGTATAATTTGTAAATACAATGTAGACAAACAATAACAAAGAAAATGATTGAAATGAATATTAATGGTCAGATTGATACCCTTGTTTGTGCGTACCTCATTAGTCGGACTCTAGATCTGATTTGCATAGCCTTGTAGCTTTTGTGTCCGTGTTGAGTGACAGTGTCAGGCTTGACATTACAAATTCAAATGACTATATAGGAATACGATCATAAATAATTGTATTGTAATTGTTCGGAATATTTTATGGTAAATGATAAAAAAATGTATTTTGTCCGATACTCTTCTGAAAGTGAAAAAAGGTCATTTATGTTGTACACACTTGAAAAGTCCAAAATAGCTGGCTCAATCACAATCTTTAACTGCCTCACATATATCTATATACCGTCTCAAACTGATCATAAATATAGTTTTAAATGAGTATACAACTTATGAAATACTGTTGATCGAGTGTAAGTTTAACCTTTCACTGAGAAGATTGTATTGCCACAGGCCTGTTGACGTCATCTGCAGCAAAAGAAGTCGTTTGAATATGTTGATTTGAAAAAGATACTTGTGTTACGTAGGATTTTGAAAAATAATGTGTTTTATACTTACTAAATAGTTTAAATTATGATTATATAGAAAATATGACATTACAATTCCTAGGGACGCTCCGTATGTTATTGCAGTAACATAGTTCAAAAGTTACCAAGGGTGTTATTTCTAGAAGTAATGACTGTTGTCGAAAATTACCCTTTTAGAGCCAATCTTTTCAGTATAGTTACGTTATTAAGATGTTTTGTCTTGATTATGATCGAAAACCGGACAATGTTCCGCGGCTGTCACGCGTCAATTGTTCAAACGTTATTTTGAAAACTTATATGTAGTAGACAAAGAGGGTGGGTGCATACAAAGGTGGGTGCATACAAAGGTGGGTGCATACAAAGCTACATTGCTACATTGTCATGGTGTGATTGTAGAAACCATTTTAAAGAAAAAAACGGGAAAATAGTGATTTTTGGCCCAATCTTCCCCGGTCTCCCCTATACAGGATGTGGATGAGAGTGCGTCATATGCCAGACTCTAGACTCCCTCACAAATTGCACAAGTGGTCACTTAACCGGAAGAGAACCTGGGAACACAGAGTTGGAACAATGAGCGCATCGTTAGGTCTCGAGCACTATCTGCTATCAGACAATTCTTCTTTGCCAGCAATACATCAGAAATTGAAAATGTTAGATGATCAGAACTGGTTTACTGATTTGTGGAACGATAAAAGAAATTTAACAAACGGAAACAAATTGAGGACATATCGTTTGTTTAAGAATAGCCCGAACCTTATGTTATCAACACGTTGACAAGACACCACCGCAAGTCCTTCATACGACTGAGAGCCTGTAGTCTGCCTCTATGTATAGAGACTGGTAGATACTTAAGCCGCCCACTCCATTACATGACAGAGTCTGCCCTCTCTGTCCCCTACATATCGAGGATGAATCACATTTCATAATCACCTGTCCGCTCTACTCGGATATAATGTACGACATTTTTAAAGTTGCCGAGGATATTGGTGATTCTTTTATGCAGAAAAATTCAAAAGAAAAACATGTTTTCCTAATGCAGAATTCCATGTGTCAACTTCTTCTTGCTTTTTTAATATTTCATCATGTCTTTTATATTATGCAGCATAGTATGTCTAAATATGTGAATGTATGTATGTATGTATGTATGTATGTATGTATGTATGTATGTGTGTATGTATGTTTTTATTGTTTTATAGATGTAATTCCTATGTGTGTGTGTGTGTGTGTGTGTGTGTGTGTGTGTGTGTATGTGTGTGTGTGTGTGTGCGCGTTTGCGTTTGCGTGGGTACCTGATACCGTTTGCTGTGATTGGTAAATTTAGCTGTGTGTCTGTTTGTGTGCTTGTGCTTGAATGATATGTAATTCATTGTGGAATGTATGTAATTATCTGTCGTAGATTATTCCTCCATTTTGTGCTATTAATGTGATATGAAATGATTTTAGTGTCTCATATAGGCCTTATGGCCGGGTGCTTTTTAATATTTTATGTATATGTGTATTGTATTATATTGTAAAAGTACGTGACACTTAAATAAACATTTTCAGGGGAAACTTTTATTGAACGCCCCACGTATTCGATGTATAATGTATTGTCCTTTTATCGGGCTTAACAGAGTATAAACAATGAGAATCCAGAAACTAGACTATGTTGCACTATGTTGCACTATCTCCTGCTAAGTACGCAGTGCTTTTAACGTTTTAACCATCAATTCTTAAACACGTGTTTACTTTTCCAAAATTAATAGACTAATGGGACTATCGTGGATAGGCACACATTGCCTTGAAAGTAATATGTAAGTAATCTCTCTCTCTCTCTCTCTCTCTCTCTCTCTCTCTCTCTCTCTCTCTCTCTCTCTCTCTCTCTCTCTCTCTCTCTCTCTCTCTCTCTCTCTCTCTCTCTCTCTCTCTCTCTCTCTTCAGTGATTGTGTGAAGTGATAAGCACACTAAACTAATTTAATAAAATAGATAGATAGATAAGACAGATTTGTCAGGAGGTGACAATAGGGTTGTAGATCGTGGTCCCTGTCACCCTTATTATTGGACAGGAGGTGACAATATATGATTTTAGATCGTGGTCCCCGTCACCCTTATTATTGGACAAAAGGTGACAATAGGGTTTTAGATCGCGGTCCCCGTCACCCTTATTATTGGACAGGAGATGACAATAGACAGGAAGTGATAATAGGGTTTTAGATCGTGGTCTCCGTCACCCTTATTATTGGACAGGAGATGACAATAGACAGGAGGTGACAATAGGGTTTTAGATCGCGGTCCCCGTCACCCTTATTACTGGACAGGAGATGACAATAGACAGGAAGTGATAATAGGGTTTTAGATCGTGGTCTCCGTCACCCTTATTACTGGACAGGAGATGACAATAGACAGGAAGTGATAATAGGGTTTTAGATCGTGGTCTCCGTCACCCTTATTATTGGACAGGAGATGACAATAGACAGGAGGTGACAATAGGGTTTTAGATCGTGGTCCACGTCACCATTATTACTGGACAGGAGGTGACAATAGGATTTTAGATCGCGGTCCCCGTCACTCTTAAAAAGAGTTGCAAAACAAATGTACATGGCTCGGTTAAGCCATGCGAGCGGTCATGTTAAGGTATTCATATTAAAATGGCCGCTCGTAGTATTGGAGTGATCTGACTGATGTAGCGATATCTAAACACTTGGATTAGAGTTTTAATATGTTACCATGATGGAATGGTCCACCATCTTACTGGTTGGATTCTCAAATGCGCACGAGCGCTACAAATGTGTGTCTTACACTGAAGAGCTTCACACCACTGCCCGAGACAGATATGATTTGGTGCAAGTCCTTACAAGTAAAATAGTCATCATTGATTTATGACTACATCATTCAGATATCCTATTGATTGGTATTGAATAGTAAAATCCTTACCATGTATCCCACCTATTGAAATGAATATCTACTTTCATTTAATGTTGTGCAGTTGAATATGAAAAAAATGAAAAGTTCCAATAAATTCTTGTTCAATGACGTGTAATGAAAACGCTTGGAACACGTGCTCTGATCAGCGGACAATTTACCCCAGCGGCCAATTTGAAAGTGTCAACATTTACTTAATTTTAAAATTCAGTATGTAAAGAAAGAATATAAAGTGCGATTTTCTCATCATGCTTCACTAATCTTTGCAATATATAACAACAACATACTGTCCATGAGTTCGTTAACGTTTTGATTGCATGTACAGCATTTACAAATATTCTCCAACTGATTAAACAACAATTAAATGCAATACGTATTTCTTTCAGGCTGAAATGTGTTAAGTTCTATATCAACGGTTTCTGTTGAAACAAATTTTAAATATTTTGTATATAATTATACCGTCATCGCCAGTTAAAAAATGTTCTTATTTGATCTCTTTTTGCTTTAGTTTAGAAATAGATCGACTTGCTTTTACTGTTAAACAATTCAAATACAAACTAGTTTTAGCCGTTGTGAATCAAGCTAATAATCCATATATTTATATACAATCAAAATATATCTAACTGATATAACAGTTTTTGCTTATATAATACTAACAACTTTTAAATCGTTACTTTATATTAAGGTTATGAATGCTACTAATTCAAGTTTTAACAAAAAGTCAATACTTACAAAATATCATTAATTGAATTTAGAGGTATATGTCATCAAAAATATTAAATAGGTTTATTTTTCTCATTCGATATACTTTAAATTGTTCACAAGATTTTAGTTTAGTTTATAAGATTGTATCCTAATTTATTGCTTTGGGGCGCACAAGCCCCCAAGTTATAATCGGTTGATTTTCAACACTATATTACAGTTGGAATTTTCTAAACATACGTTGTCTTTGTATCTTTAAAATGACCAATGAACAGAGCTGTAGCAAATTATGAAGCAGGTGACAATGTGGGTAATCCGAAATAATTGGCACAAACAAATGTGCAATTTGATTTTTCTGTATCTGTCATATCAACAGAATTTCTCCTTATTTTGTCATTAGATAAAACTAATAAACTCATTAACCGTATTTTAATTTAAAACAACATTACGCAAAATTAGCGCTTTTGTGCTAATTCAGTACATGATTTAGCATTTCAGAATCGGAAACCACAATCTATTTTGATAATAACTGACCTACTTTCCCTCGAGTCCCGAGTTTCCTAGAATTGTTTGGGGGGGCATGCTCAGGCCCCAATTCCACCGAACCGCGACCCATATGGCATGGTACGTGATCGCTACGATCAAGTCTGTCGCAGCGGTCCCAGACATTTCGGCGATCAATTTAAAAACAGTTTTGTGTTCCACCAACCCGGGTGTACGATCCCACTGCGGCCAAAAAGTGACCACATTTGCCTTTTCTTAGCGACCACGTTAAGATAGAGTTGAGACTGATATGATCGGTCGCATCGATCTCAAGTAGGTCTCAACAGGGTCGTACTTTGGTACGACAGAATTGGGGATTTCCCATGCAAATAGCTAGGACCATGCTAAGACCACCGCAACCGATTCTGCGATCGACTTGCTACCGATTTGCGAACTGTGCGACAGCTCCTGCAATCGAGTGCGACCACAATGCTACAGTTGCGAGTTTTGTATGATTCCAATACAACCATAGCAACTTTTCACATGACCGCATTGAGACATATGCAACCTCATCACAATTTTTTTGCTCAATCGGTCAGGTCCAAATTTAAAAAAGACTGCAACCAGCTGCAATCATTTCATTTTGAGTCTCACTAGCATACAGATAATATCTAGATAAGATGGAAAATGAAATGGCCCTGGTCCAGAACTGCCTACCCTACTTTCATGTTTCATGTTCATGGAGACATATTGCAATTACGGAGTATTTTGTAATGTTTAGGTTACAAAAGTGATGAAGTTAGGATGATACTATTAGTTTCAAGATATCATGCTATGGTTTAATAACAATAATCTTTGTCGGACTTTTTTGACTGGGGGTTACTCTGGAACTTAGTTTTAATTTAACTCTGGAATAGTTCAGTACTCCATTACTCTATTTAGAAATGTAAGAACTATACTTCAGGGAGCGCTAGAAGGAAGAGACATTGAGATAAATGAATGATGAAGAAGGTTTCAGCCTGCTAAACCTGCAACTAACAATATTCTATAATCGAGATATGAGTCTTTCTGCGTATGTCCCTGTGTGTTGATTGCGGCTCTATCCTTCCCCTTTACAGAAATTTATGAATTGAACCATTCTTATTTTCCCAATTTGCAGCACCAGTGTACAATCATATTTTAGGACGGTCATGTGTACACAACACTCCAAATTGGAAGCGACTACTGGTGTTTCCCAGTGTACCACGACTACAAATTCATGAACCTATTGAACCAGCTGACCCTAATTCAGATGATGAACCAAGGAAGCTGGCCGATGATGCCTTTGCCTTGAGACCGTCTCATCTCATCTTCATTCAAGAGTAAAATTACCTTGTAATAAATGATCTACAACAACTGTATATCAAGTTGAAGACGTGCTGTAGTGAATGCCTTCTACGATCATATGTCAATCTAAATCGGTCTCGGTGAAGTCTCGACGCGGTCCTGGTCCGTTCACAGAGGCATCTACATTGATTACTTAATGTTCGCGAGAGTACTCGTTAGTAAACTAGTGATAAAAAATCGCAGTCGTTGTGGGGTTCGCGCTTAGGTTTTAGAGCCCTCGCCGCTGATTGCACTATTTGGTTGCCAGTGAAAAAATAGTGCGACCTTCTACGCTTTGAGGTCAGGGAGGGAGGTTCAGCTTTTCTTGGTTTAGCTCCCGACTTTGTCTGCAAAAACCAGGCGGCTGATGAAGCGGGCCGTACCTTCTCTATTCCGGCTTTGACTCAGATGAGGTGGATCTCTCTCTGTGTCCGGTGGTGGCCCTAAGGGTGTACGTTCAACGTACCCGCAGGCTGAGAGATGGCAGGCGTCGTATGTTCTTGCCTCACTCGCCTAGGAGCACCAAGGAGCTAGATAAGCGAGCGTTGGGGGTGTATCTAAGGTCGGCGGTCATTGATGCGTACAAGGCCGCGGACCTGCCTCCCCCTTCGCGGTCCAACCCTCATGAGATCCTGGCAGTGTCAGCCACGATGGCTTACCACTGCAACATCGCGGTTTCGGATGTCATGGCAGGGTGTTTTTGGCGTTCGTCAGAGGTCTTCGCCAACCATTACCTACGGGATGTCTCCACAGCTGATCTGGAGGGCATCTCTAGGCTGGGGCCACAAGTGTTCGCTCGGGCGAAGGTGGTCCCCCCAACCAGACCAAGAAGGGTTCAACCCTCTTAGAAGCCTTAAGGTTCATTGTAAATAAACTTGTTTATGTTCCTAGCTCCTTGTCTGTTGTTGGTTTTTTCCTTAGCTTCGCTTACGCCCCCTCCCTGTTGGGGTTGGGGGGTAATGTGTTGATCTGAAGTTGAGTGGCTGGGTGGTCTCTTCCATCCGTTCAGCGGTAGAGATAGTATCTCTCGGGCTGTACCTTGTCCTCATCACTGGATGGAGGACTCGTAGGTTAGCTTACACTCAGGGCTGGCTGCTGGTCCCGTCTCTAACAAATATCTACTGACCAGCCTCCTTGCGGTGGGATTCTAGGTAGGTCTGGTCAACAGATAGGTATTTAAATAATAGTACGTTTTTGATTAAACGTAATCATTTATACGCTCTAGGCCCTCCTATCCTCCCCTCTTGGTCTGTCTTGCCCTTTGGGACTTTCGGAGAGTGGCTTATTCCGGTAGTGACGTCACGAGACCAGGCAGACTTACCTGCCCTTGGATAGGGATTTTACGCATCCCTGACTCCACTTTCAAGTTCGTCTGTGTTAAGGTTGAAATAGCATTACCTATAGGAGGTAAGGCATAGTAGGTCTGGTCAACAGGTAAGTATAAATAATTACGTTTAATCAAAAACGTACTAATACAATTCTTTATAGTTGTTTTTATATATTTATTAAAATGCAGGAAGCATGTCTTTTATCTAATTTATTTTATCTAATTTCTTCTGTTTTTTTAAAGAATATCTCGCAAATGTAAAAACTAGAATATAATATAATATTTTAATGTAATATAATATTTTAACTACATAGTTTATATATCATATTTAGTACTTACCAATTGTGATTATTAATACGATGGCGGTGCCAATCATGTTGTCAGTCTGTCGGCCTCTTGTTGTGATGGTGACAAACTGAAATGTGTAACGTTGATCCGCGAAATACACTGACTTAAAAATCAATATCGTATTTGTTCAGCATCATTGGACTTGAATAAAGGTTTCAAATGCGGGAGCCTTCTTCATCATTGATTTATCCCAACGTCTCTTCCTTCTAGCGCTCCATGAAGTATACAATTGTAGTTCATTAATTTCTAAATAGAGAGATGGAGTACTGAACTGTTCTAAAGTTCCAGAGTAACCCCCAGTCAAAAAAGTCCGACAGATTGTTGTTATTAAACCATAGCATGATATCTTGAAACTAATAGTATCATACTAACTTCATCACTTGTGTAACTTAAACATTACAAAATACTCCATAATTGCAATATGTCTCCGTGAACATGAAACATGGAAGTAGGGTAGGCAGTTCTGGACCAGGCTATGCCATTTTCCATCTTATCTAGATATTATCTGTATGCTAGTGAGACTCAAAATGACATGATTGCAGCCAGTCGCAGTCTTTTTTAATTTGGACCCGACCGGTCGAGCAAAAAAATTTTGATGAGGTTGCATATGTCTCAATGCAGAAAAGTCGCTATGGTCGTATTGAAATCGTAGAAGACTCGCAACTGTCGTATTGTGGTCGCACTCGATTGCAGCAGCTGTCGCACAGGTCGCAAATCGGTAGCAAGTCGATCGCATATCGATCGCAGAAACTGTTGCGGTGGTCTTAGCATGGTCCTAGCCACTCACATGTGAAATCGCCAATTCTGTCGTACCAAAGTACGACCCTTTTGAGACCGACTTGCGATCAATGCGACCGGTCATATCAGTCTCAATGCAACTCTGTCTTAACTCTGTCTTAACGTGCTCGCTAAGAACAGGCAAATGTGGTCACTTTTTGGCCGCAGTGGGATCGTACACCCGGGTTGACGGAACACAAAACTGTTGAAAATTTATCGCCAAATGTCTGGGACCACTGCGACCGGCTTGATCGCAGCGATCGCGTACCGTCGCATATGGGTCGCGTTTTGTTGGAATGGGGGCCTGAACATGCCCCCTAAATAATTCTATGAAACAACTCAGGACTCGAGGGAAAGTAGGTCAATTATTATCAAAATAGATTGTGGTTTTCGATTCTGGAATGCAAAATCATGTACTGAATTAGCACAAAAGCGCTCATTTTGCGTAATGTTGTTTTAAACTATTATAAAGTAAACGAGTTTATTAAAGTTTCTAAAGTTTCAAAATAAGGAGAAATTCTGTTGATATGACAAATATAGAAACATTTGTTTGTGCCAATTATTTTGGTTTACCCACAGTGTCACGTGCTTCATAATTTGCTACAGCTCTGTTCAATTGACATTAGAATTGTAAAGATACAAAGACAACGTATGTCATTGACTGAAAGTTTTTTTAGAAAATTTCAACTGTAATATAGCGTCGAAAATCAACCGATTATAATTTGGGGCCGTTTGCCCCCCAAAGCAATAAATTAGGAAACCAACTTTCTTGTGAACAGTTTAACGTATATCGAATGAGAAAAATAAACCTATTTAAAGTTTTTGATGTCATATACTTCTAAATAATGGTATTTTGTAAGTATTTTTGTTAAAACCTGAATTAGTAGCATTCTTAACCTTAATTAAAAGTAACGATTTAAAAGTTGTTAGTATTATGAAAGCCAAAACTGTTATATCAGTTAGAAATATTTTGATTGTATATAAATATATGGATTATTGGCTTGATTCACAACGGCTAAAACTTGTTTGTATTTGAATTGTTTAACAGTAAAAGCAAGTCGATCTGTTTCCGAACTAAAGCAAAAAAAGATCAAATAAGAACATTTTTGAACTCTCAATGACGGTATAATTATATAAAAAATATTAAAAATCGTTGATATAGAACATCTCACATTTCAGCCTGAAAGAAATATGTATTGCATTTAATTGTTGTTTAATCAGTTGGAGAATATTTGTAAATGCTGTACATGCAATCAAAACGTTAACGAACTCATGGACAGTATGTTGTTGTTATATATTGCAAAGATTAGTGAAGCATGATGAGAAAATCGCACTTTATATTATTTCATTACATACCAAATTTTAAAATTAATTAAATGTTGACACTTTCAAAATGGCCTGTTAATTGTAAGTATGTACGTGTTCGGCCATTTTTATATAACGATTTACGACAACCCAAACTTAATTGCCCGCTGATGAGAGCACGTGTTCCAAACGTTTTCATGACACGTCATAACAAAGGTTATTGTCTCCATTGAACAATAATTTTCGTGGAACTACTCATTTTTCATATTTAACTGCACAATATGAAATGAACGTAAATATTCATTTCAATAGAATCTAATGAATAACTGAACCGAAAATAATAAACATGAGCACATTTGAAATGTGTCATCTTGTGATTTGTACGCATTTCTTTTCATTAATTATTCAGTTTCTCGGTAATAACATCCATTAAGAGAGAAAGGAAACGTCTGACATTTGTAAAAGTCAGAGGTGGAATAGATCGTAAGGATTTTACTATTACCAATCAATAGGATGTCTGAATAATGTACTCATAAATCAATGATGACTAACTTTACTTCTCATCAAGAAACACGTTCTGGGTCATTTCCTGCCTTGGAATATCGAACTTTTTCAACAATATATTTGTTAATAAACAACGTGTGACACCTTCTAAATATATTAAAATCAGATGAAAAATTTGCTTCCTTATAGCTGCAGGCAGTAAGGACTTGCATCAAATCATATCTGTCGGCACTGGTGTGAAGCTCTTCAGTGTAAGAGGTTGATTTGTAGCGCTCGTGCGCATTTGAGAGTCCAAACAGTAAGATGGTGGACCATTCCACCATGGTAACATATTAAAACTCTACTCTGAGTGTTTAGATATCGCTACATCAGTAAGATCACTCCAATACTACGAGCGGCCATTTTAATATGAATACATTAACATGGCCGCTCGCATGACTAAACCGAGCCATGTACATTTGTTTTGCAACTCTTTTTATTGATTGAGAAGTATTATTCAGTCATTGGTAAGACTTGTTTACCTGTTCATGGGATCACTTTATATCGGCAAGAACGGCATGCTAAGCTGACCCTGTCCCCTCACACATCGTTATAATCACAGTTGCATCCTGTGGTATTTCAAAATGTTTCCTTTCTCTGACTGTCAAGCACATGGTCATGCAATCTTGGAATATCGATTGTATGTCTGTCGTAAGAGGGCTTTTTTAAAATGCTTATAGGAAATGTAAATGTTGAATAACCACTCACTCCAACAAATGCTCACACGAACTTGCACTATCCAATTTAAATAAATCTGTCCTAGAGGATAATAACTGTGTGTATTTCTTCATCAAGTCATTACTCTCTTTTATAGTAATAAATTATTTTCTTTCACGAAATTCCAAATGGCTTATTGCACCAGCCATCGTCCTGTCATCTTTGGGCAATGTCCCTTAACATTTGACTTGTTGGACGTATTATCCAGCACTATTGCCCCACCTCTAAAGCTGAAATGTTGTAAGGAGGTCTAAAAATGGATTTAGCAAGCACTTTCCCGAGACCATTAAATGACTTTGCCGAAACAAATTGACATAGGAAGCTGAAATTATCAGAAGAACTTTTTTGTTCATGGAGAATGAAGTTTAAGTAACATTCAGCAAAGAATATTTGTTTATGATCTTGTCATTACTTGTAATAATTGCCCAATAGTATGTGAAACGTTGGCATTTTTATCTATCGTTTCTAAAATGGCAATATATGTTTCTTCGACTGTACAAAGGATGTCAAATTACAAGAATTTCAATTCAAATTTCAACACCTCATAGTCTTTAGCAAGAAGGAATAACAGATGTTGCAGATGATAAAATAACAATAATTGTTACTGAAAACTTTATTTTGATGAAAAAATGACTTGGATGTAGAAAATATGACTTTGATAAAGAAAAATTACTTTTTATGAAAAAAAATACTTTGATGAAGAAAAACAAAACTTTGAAGGTGCAATTTTAAATGGTGCACCTCTTTTATGACTTCAAAATACCCCCTTTGGAAAGACGATCAATGTTTTCAAAGTAACAATGCACACAACTTTCAAATGAGCCCAATGTTATGACTGTAGCAACACGAATAAATTATTTAAACTAATTTTATGTATAAATCAGTGATTTGTTTCACAGTGATAGCCAACCATTGTGTATTCGCTATTGACTGATGAACTCACTAACAACCAACAAAATGAGCCTAGCTAGTTTTGTAGCCAATTGAGGCAGGCAGTACAGAGGTGAGGGGGATAATTACATTGTGTTGGAGTGGGACAAAATGCCTTTTTGCTTCTATGAGGTACACCCATAGCTATCTATGTAAGACATTTTTGCATTTTGTCAATATTTTAGACCATTGCATTACGTGAGAAAATTTATGCTTTTAGATTATCAAGCTTACATAAGAAGTTATACGAATCCTGGTGAGCAACAGCTCTTCTAGAAAGCTGAAATGTCTTTAGCAAAAGGAGATTATATATTGTTGATTTGGTGACCCTGTGGCCCCAAATAAAGTCAGAGGGCACCGACCGATAAACCAGTTTTCCTCTTCAGTATGTTCAGGGTCTCAGAAAGCTCGGTGTGGGTCCTTAGCTATTTTAAAACAAATTGTATATTTAGTTGTCCTGTGGCCACAAGGGTAATGGTCTAAAAAAACATAATCATCATTTGCTAATGAACGACATACATAATATGTATGAGTGTTCCTGTTGTCTAATATATGGGTGAGACGGGCCACGACCTTAAACCAATGTTTAGCCCGTCAGGTCTGAAAGGCACGATGGACTTATGGCATGGCATGGCGTCCCTCCATTCGTCCGTCCGTCCATAAACTTTTCGCTTTTTCAACTTCTTTTCCAGAACCAATGACCATAGAGAACTGAAATTTTATGTGCAGACTCCTCGGCTGAAAAGGATTCTAAATTGTAGATTTGGTGACCCTGTGACCCAAAATGTGGGTCACAGGGGTCATGACCTATAGAGCTATTCTCATCTTCATCTCCCGTCCCAAAAGCTCTAGAAAGCTGAAATGTTATGTGCAGACTCTTTGGCCAATGGGGATTCTAAATTGCAGATTTGACGAACCTTGGACTTGGACTTCTCCTTAATAACTGAAGCTGGAATGGCTCAACGGAACTTGGTATGTTGACTAATCGTCACATGGACATGTAGTTGTGCATTTCGGAGTTTTCAACTTTCTGGATTCGTTCATTTTGGCGGTTTCCTTGGAAACGCAGCTGGAGTCTCAGAAGAAAATGTTGGTGACCTTGGAGTTATTCTTTTGTCAGCGGGATGTCTGGATTCTGGATTCTGTATTCTCCTCATATCTGTAACAGAGAGGACAAGGGGCTGCCATTAGTCTCAAGGTTACTGTGGAACGTTAAATCTTTCTACATGTGAACTTGCATGTTAACACGATTTCTAAAGAACATTCATGATCACTGTTTTCTCTTCATATCTTATACAAAGCTTAACGTAGAGTAATAGCTGTTTTGATTTTATTAACATTATCCCAAAGGCAGCAGCGGAACTCTGAATTGTTCAGCATGTAACCTACATGTGACCTACATGTGACCTACATCTGACCATGTGCATGTTAACCGGGAACCGTTCACTGCTTTCGCTCGTTCCATACCAAATAATTAACTCGTTTAATAAAAATAGTATTTAATGGTAGTTTAGTATCCTCTATTTATCACCAGGGGAATTTTCAACGCCCAGTTGATTTGGGGGAATTTGATAATATTTAGTTATTTCGAAGTATTAATTTACAGAGGGGAACATGTAACCTGATTGTTATTAATATCATTATTCCATAGGATTTAGTTGAACATCATTACTTTATCAAGTTTCATATCGCTGCATTGATAGATTAACTTCTGTTGACAGTTTTCTTTGAATTGAGTGATACCTTCTTTTACCTGTCTTATCAAACTTTACAGGGCTTTGGAATTTGGTTATCAAGTTTTCACTGAGTAACTTTAAGAAGTGCATTCCTGTATTATGTATCATGAAGCTCGGGCAGGTTGGTTGAGTAGTAAGGGGGATTATTGCAGGGTGGTTGAGTAGTAAGGGGGATTATTGCAGGGTGGTTGAGTAGTAAGGGGGATTATTGCAAGGTGGTTGAGTAGTAAGGGGGATTATTGCAGGGTGGTTGAGTAGTAAGGGGGATTATTGCAGGGTGGTTCAGTAGTAAGGGGATTATTGCAGGGTGGTTCAGTAGTAATGAGGATTATTGCAGGGTGGTTCAGTAGTAAGGGGGATTATTGCAGGGTGGTTCAGTAGTAATGGGGATTATTGCAGGGTGGTTCAGTATTAAGGGGGACTATTTCAGGGTGGTTCAGTAGTAATGGGGATTATTGCAGGGTTGTTCAGTAGTAAGGGGGATTGTTGCAGGTTGGTTCAGTAGTAAGAGGGATTATTGCAGGGTTGTTCAGTAGTAAGAGGGATTATTGCAGGGTGGTTCAGTAGTAAGGGGGATTATTACAGGGTTGTTCAGTAGTAAGGGGGATTAATGCACAATGTTTAGGAGAGGACATACATTCATTTTTTAACTGTTTCTAATGCCATTTTATGTATTTTTACAAACTATTTTAAAATGTATTGCTTGAGAAATAACTTTTGAGATCTTCAACCTCAGTGAATGTAAATCCTGATTGTGGTAAAGTATTTTTTCTTTATTTTATTAAAATATTTCAATTTAAAACGTTGCTGTGTGATATATTTTAAATATTTGTGATGTGTCTCCATTTGGAAAATTCTGTCTTTGTGTTTAGGTCAAAAAACATTTTTTAATCACAGACATCAATTGTGAAGGAAATGTATGATTGTGTTAATTTGTAGATACCTGTATCCATATTTCACATTTAATGTTTGAAGTACGAAGTTACGAAAACAGTACTGCTTCCAGTCACGAATACAGAAATGCTTTCAGTCACGAATACAGTACTGCTTACAGTCACACATACATAACTGCTTACAGTCACGAATACAGTACTGCTTACAGTCACCAATACAGTCCTGTTTACAGTCACGAATACAGTATTGCTTACAGTCACGAATACAGAACTGCTTACAGTAACGAATACAGAACTGCTTACAGTCACGAATACAGTACTGTTTACAGTGACGAATACAGAACTGCTTACAGTTACGAATACAGTATTGCTTACAGTCACGAAAAGTACTGCTTACAGTCACGAAGACAGAACTGCTTACAGTCAGGAATACAGCACTGTTTAAAACCCCGAATACAGTCCTGTTTACAGTCACGAATACAGTACTGTTTACAGTCACGAATACAGTACTGCTTACAGTCACGAATACAGTCCTGTTTACAGTCACTAATACAGTACTGTTTACAGTCACGAATACAGTCCTGTTTACAGTCACTAATACAGTCCTGTTTACAGTCACGAATACAGTACTGTTTACAGTCACGAATACAGTACTGTTTACAGTCACGAATACAGTACTGTTTACAGTCACGAATACAGTACTGCTTACAGTCACGAATACAGTACTGTTTACAGTCACGAATACAGTACTGTTTACAGTCACGAAAAAAGTACTGTTTACAGTCACGAAACCAGTACAGTTTACAGTCACGAATACAGAACTGCTTACAGTCACCAATACAGTACTGTTTACAGGCACGAATACCGTACTGCTTACTGTCACGAATACATAACTGCTTACAGTCACGAATACAGTACTGTTTCCAGTCACGAAAAAAATACTGTTTACAGTCACGAATGCTGTACTGCTTACAGTCAAGAATACAGTACTGCTTACAGTCACGAAAAAAGTAGTTTACAGTCACGAATACCGTACTGCTTACTGTCAAGAAAACGTTATTGCTTACAGTCACGAAAACAGTACTGCTTACAGTTACTAATACAGTACTGTTTACCATGAATATTTTTTGTTTTGGTTACACTTAATGTTGTTAATTACAAGTTGTTATCACGTTGTTTATGTAGATGTATGTGCCCCCTTCAATTGTCAGTGATGGCACAGCCTTACAACTTCATAAAGACATTATTGTAATAGTTTTATATTGTTCAACCAGCCGGGAACCAAGACTATGGAGATAGAAGTTACATATATTAACGTTTTGGTCGTGTTTACGAGGTGATACAGTACTATATTAAATATACATTTGATTTCAACATAGAAGCTCTGGAAATAGTTTGTCATACGGTACACAGTATTTCAATCGATATTACTTAACAAAGGATCAAAGGTAAAAATGGCAGAAGTCCTTGCTGTAAACTGATAATTGTCCTGTGCGGATCCATTCTGATTTTCAAAATGGAAGTAAAATATGTAACAAGCTTCTGCAAACCAACGTGAAACACAATCTTTTGAATCACTTTGGGGATATTGTAAAATGAATTTCCTTAGAACTGAAACTGAACTCTTTAGTTTAGAATAGTGCCGATGTGGGACGGTTGTGATGACTTTGATAGGGGTTGGTTGGTTGTGTGTGTTTGATTGTTTTGTTTTTTTGTTTGTTTTTTTTTGGGGGGGGGGGGGGGGGGGGGGGGGGGGGCGTTTACCTAATATAAGGCTAATAAGGGTCACAGGAGTCACGTCTTCTTCAGAACGAAAAGCCCTAGGATGCGGAAAGTTTATATACAAAATCCTTAGCCAGTGTGAATCATAACTTTAGATTTGATTGCTTAAATGCCCAAAATAAGGCACCACTACCTCAACAAATATTGTCACCTCCTACCCTAGAATACAGAGGCCGAGACAGCTGCAGAAATTTCCATGACAATTTTTTAGCATTCTGCCAGTTTACGGACTCTCCTAAAATATTGTGCACCGACTGAAGGTCTCACATAGCCACCCTATTTATACGATCCTTGAGCGACCAAAACAGAACAGGACGCTCAATGGTCGGTTAAATTCGGGGAAATCCTCCTGTAATCGTTACGCGTCTTTTGTACGAAATACAAAACGGAAATTTCCATGATGAATTTTAGGGAGCGTCCTGTCTTTTTTCGCGGGGCGTTCACTGTGCAACATGATGGCAACCAATAACACTTCAGCATAGAGGGCGATCCCCGTGCATCTCGTCAGCCTCCCCTGTGTGACAGTTGGCCGACCATGCGGCAACATTGCAAAATAGATGAGTGCGACTGAAACAGGGCTACATCATTCTCCAGTAGGCAACTTTAAGTTCTTGAAACATTATCTGTTCATATTTCTGAAAATCTCGCTTCTAAAAATTGTCATTTTAAATAAGCTTCTTACCTTAAAAAAGAGTACTTTTTTGCTTGTTTTTTTTAAATGTCCTACAGTGACGATGCATGAACGAATTATAGGTAGAGAGATAAATTAGTTCGCCAACATATTTTATTAATTTTCTTTTTTACATTTCGTATTTAAAAAAAAAAATAATTGCAAAACATTCTGGCCAAAATCCATGCTGAATTCAGCAACACGTGTGTATTTGAACAAAACTATGATAGTGATATAAGTATCATTCTCCAATGAATAAAATAATTTGTGTTTACATGTATTATCAAAGATATTCAAATTCTACTTTACCCCACAACAGTGTTTCAGTTGTTACTGTTAAGAATGTTTCTTTGCAAGCGAGTTTATAATCTTTATTTGATGAACTATTTTGCGTTTTCTTGCCCCATTGCGTGCCTTGTCGTATCTACGATATAGAAGAGAAACAGTGAAACATGTGAGAATTGATAATCTAATTATGTGAAATTTACGGGGACGGTCACAGAATGTTGAATGGATGCAAAAATTAAGGCAGAAAGGTTGCCGTGGTCGCTGCATGGAGACAAAATCAGTCGTGATAATGAACGTCTTTAAATGCACATAGAACGCAGAAGTCCTGAACGCACGGGGGACGGAGAAGCTTGACAGCAAATTTACGCAGGTCTAACATGGCGAATAATGAGAGTGTCGAGGGTCCATTGTACAACCTTTCTGCCTCCTGGGAGCAATCGTTGAGCGACCAGAATCTGCCAAAGTTGTGAGCATGTTGAACATATTTTGGCGTCCTTGGCGATCATGCATGATGTCTCAACATCATATGTGTCACCCGCTGCCAACCTTAGCATCCATTCTGCCTCCCTTGAGCGTCCAACGGCGATCTGTTCTATATTTTGGTCGCAGCTAGCGAACCTACAATGGCAATCATGAGTATATCGATTTGATGACCACGGGTACCACGGCCTGAAAACAAATATACAGTATGTCTTTTCTTCTAAAACTAAACACATTAGAAAACTTAAATATGCTGTACGCCTTAGGAGATGGGGATTATATTATTTTTAATACTTGAATCGTATAAAGTCAACTACTATTATAGTACAAAATGACAGTTTACATGCACAAGTCTAACCTGTATGGAACTATGTTCCAATAAGTAAGGAACGTGTTTCTCATTACATTCCAATCCTATATATACAGTCAAGCTGCGATAATCCGGCCACCGATAATCCGAATCTCGCAGTTTCCGAACGGTAGGAAGATGTAACCAAACTAATCTCTTTAGTGGTCCTCAGTACTCATTAGTCCGAACATTTCCCTATTCGAACGTTTTTTTATGAAAAACGGAAGCGTTCGGATTATCGAGGCCAGACTGTACAGGATATATAGTTCAGTATTGGTGGCTTTAGGCCCAAGGCCCAAGGCAAAAACATTATTTAAACAATTCAATCCTTGGAAACGCAGCTGGAGTTTCAAAAGAAATATGTTGGTGACCTTGACGTTATTCTCTTGTCAGCGGGATGATGGTTGCCCTCCCTCTTGCTATTGTCCTCGTACCAAAGGATTCGAACTCAGCCAGACGTCCCCAGACGTCCCGAGTTGCTCCCTTCACTATGTCCCTGTTTGACGGCGCAACCCACTGTGCTACCAACCAGTCGTTAGTTGGGTTCAACTACAGACCAGAGTCCGGGGCATGACAGGCAATAGTTCGACCAACTTCAGATGACACAGTACAGGCGGTGGCTTCCTCAAACTACTATGGCCTTGACCTTTGTTGAACGACTGACACACTGGCATAAGAAGCGTCTTATAAAAGACATAGCACTATATTTTGTTTTTCGGGACTGAAGGGGGAACTTGCCGTTTGACATGGGCCGTTGTCCGGCTTGGGGCGTCGTATGTCGTCCATCCTCCTTAAACTTTTCACATTTTCGACTTCTCCTTAATAACTGAAGCTGGAATGGCTCAACGGAACTTGGTATGTTGACTTATCATCACATGGACATATAGTTGTGCCTTTTGGAGTTTTCAACTTTCTTGATTCGTTCATTTTGGCGGTTTCCTTGGAAACGCAGCTGGAGTCTCAGAAGAAAATGTTGGTGACCTTGGAGTTATTTTTTTGTCAGCGTGATGTCTGGATTCTGGATTCTGTATTCTCCTCATATCTGTAACAGAGAGGACAAGGGGCTGCCATTAGTCTCAAGGTTACTGTGGAACGTTAAATCTTTCTACATGTGAACTTGCATGTTAACATGATTTCTAAAGAACATTCATGATCACTGATTCTCTTTATATCTTACACAAAGCTTAACATAGAGTAATAGCTGTTTTGATTTTGTTAACATTATCCCAAAGGCAGCAGCAGAACTACATGTGACCATGTGCATGTTAACCAGGAACCGTTCACTGCTTTCGCACGTTTCATACCAAATAATTAACTCGTTTAATAAGATTAGTATTTAATGGTAGTTTAGTATCCTCTATTTATCACCAGGGGAATTTTCAGCGCCCAGTTGATTTGGGGGAATTTGATAATATTTAGTTATTTCGAAGTATTAATTTACAGAGGGGAACATGTAACCTGATTGTTATTAATAACATTATTCCATAGGATTTAGTTGAACGTCATTACTTTATCAAGTTTCATATCGCTGCATTGATAGATTAACTTCTGTTGACAGTTTTCTTTGAATTGAGTGATACCTTCTTTTGCCTGTCTTATCAAACTTTACAGGGCTTTGGAATTTGGTTATCAAGTTTTCACTGCGTAACTTTAAGAAGTGCATTCCTGTATTATGTATCATGAAGCTCATGAAGGGTGGTTGAGTAGTAAGGGGGTTATTGCAGGGTGGTTGAGTAGTAAGGGGGGTTATTGCAGGGTGGTTCGGTAGTAAGGGGGCTTATTGCAGGGTGGTTGAGTAGTAAGGGGGATTATTGCAGGGTGGTTGAGTAGTAAGGGGGATTATTGCAGGGTGGTTCAGTAGTAAGAGGGATTATTGCAGGGTGGTTGAGTAGTAAGGGGGATTCTTGCAGGGTGGTTGAGTAGTCAGGGGGATTATTGCAGGGTGGTTGAGTAGTAAGGGGGATTATTGCAGGGTTGTTCAATAGTAAGAGGGATTATTGCAGAGTTGTTGAGTAGTCAGGGGGATTATTGCAGGGTGGTTCAGTAGTAAGGGGGATTATTGCAGGGTGGTTCAGTAGTAAGAGGGATTATTGCAGGGTGGTTGAGTAGAAACGGGGATTATTGCAGGGTGGTTGAGTAGTCAGGGGGATTAATTCAGGGTGGTTCAGTAGTAAGGGGGATTATTGCAGGGTGGTTCAGTAGTAAGGGGGATTATTGCAGGATGGTTCAGTAGTAAGGGGGATTATTGCAGGGTGGTTCAGTAGTAAGGGGGATTATTGCAGGATGGTTCAGTAGTAAGGGGGATTATTGCAGGGTGGTTCAGTAGTAAGGGGGATTATTGCAGGGTGGTTCAGTAGTAAGGGGGATTATTGCAGGGTGGTTCAGTAGTAAGGGGGATTATTGCAGGGTAGTTCAGTAGTAAGGGGGATTATTGCAGGGTGGTTCAGTAGTAAGGGGGATTATTGCAGGGTGGTTCAGTAGTAAGAGGGATTATTGCAGGGTGGTTGAGTAGTAAGGGGCATTATTGCAGGGTGGTTCAGTAGTAAGGGGATTATTGCAGGGTGGTTCAGTAGTAAGAGGGATTATTGCAGGGTGGTTCAGTAGTAAGGGGAATTATTGCATGGTGGTTGAGTAGTAAGGGGGGTTATTGCAGGGTGGTTCGGTAGTAAGGGGGCTTATTGCAGGGTGGTTGAGTAGTAAGGGGGATTATTGCAGGGTGGTTGAGTAGTAAGGGGGATTATTGCAGGGTGGTTGAGTAGTAAGGGGGATTATTGCAGGGTGGTTGAGTAGTAAGGCTGATTCTTGCAGGGTGGTTGAGTAGTCAGGGGGATTATTGCAGGATGGTTGAGTAGTAAGGGGGATTATTGCAGGGTGGTTCAGTAGTAAGGGGGATTATTGCAGGGTGGTTCAGTAGTAAGGGGGATTATTGCAGGGTGGTTCAGTAGTAAGGGGGCTTATTGCAGGGTGGTTCGGTAGTAAGAGGGATTATTGCAGGGTGGTTGAGTAGTAAGGGGCATTATTGCAGGGTGGTTCAGTAGTAAGGGGATTATTGCAGGGTGGTTCAGTAGGAAGAGGGATTATTGCAGGGTGGTTCAGTAGTAAGGGGAATTATTGCATGGTGGTTCAGTAGTAAGGGGATTATTGCAGGGTGGTTCAGTAGTAAGGGGGATTATTGCAGGGTGGTTCGGTAGTAAGGGGGCTTATTGCAGGGTGGTTCAGTAGTAAGGGGGATTATTGCAGGGTAGTTCAGTAGTAAGGGGGATTATTGCAGGGTGGTTCAGTAGTAAGGGGGATTATTGCAGGGTGGTTCAGTAGTAAGAGGGATTATTGCAGGGTGGTTGAGTAGTAAGGGGCATTATTGCAGGGTGGTTCAGTAGTAAGGGGATTATTGCAGGGTGGTTCAGTAGGAAGAGGGATTATTGCAGGGTGGTTCAGTAGTAAGGGGAATTATTGCATGGTGGTTCAGTAGTAAGGGGATTATTGCAGGGTGGTTCAGTAGTAAGAGGGATTATTGCAGGGTGGTTCAGTAGTAAGGGGGATTGTTGCAGGGTGGTTCAGTAGTAAGGGGATTATTGCACACTGTTTAGGAGAGGATATACATTATTTTTTCTATTTAACTGTTTCTAATGTCATTTTATGTATTTTTACAAACGTTTTTAAAATGTATTGCTTGAGAAATAACTTTTTAGATCTTTAACCTCAGTGAATGTAAATCCTGATTGTTTTACAGGGCCAGTATCTCTTCAGTGAATGTAAATCCTGATTGTGTTACAGCGCCAATAGCTCTTTCTTTTTTCTTTATTTTTTTAAAATATTGCAATTTAAAACGTTGCTTTGTGATATACATATAAATATTTTTGATGTCTCCATTTGGAAAATTCTGTCTTTGTGTTTAGGTCAAATACTAATTTTTAATCACAGACATCAATTGTTAAGGAAATGTATGATTGTGTTATTTTGTAAACACCTGTATTCATTTTTTCACATTTAATGTTTAATGTACAAAGTAACGAAAACAGAATATTTACAGCCACGAATACAGAACTGTTTACAGTCACGAATACAATACTGCTTACAGTCACGAATACATAACTGTTTACAGTAATTGATACAGATCTGTTTACAGTGACGAATACAGTACAGCTTACAGTCACGAATACAGTACTGTTTACCATGAATATTCTTTGTTGTGCTTACACTTAATCACTATGGTGATAGTTTTATGTTGTCCAACCAGCCGAGGAACCAAGACTATGAAGATATAATTTATATAGTAAAGCTTTGTTCGTGTCTTCGAGGTGATAGAGTACTATATTAAATATACATTTGATTTCAACTTAGAAGCTCTGGAAAGTGTATTTTATACGGTACACAGTATTTCAATCGATATTACTTAACAAAGGATCAAAGTTAAAAATGGCAGAAGCCCTTGCTGTAAACTGATAAGTGTCCTGTGCGGATCTATTCTGATTTTTAAAATGGAAGTAAAATATATAACCAGCTTTTGCAAACAAAATCTTTTGAATCACTTTGGGAAGACCGTGGAAATTGAAGAGTGTCAATTGTAAAATTACTTTCCTTTAGAACTGAAGCTCAACTGTTTAGTTTTGAATAGTGCCGATGTGGGGCGGTTGTGATGACTTTGAGAGGGGTTGGTTGGGTATGTGTGTGTCTGTGTGTCCGTGTGAGTTTTTTTGTTTTGTTTTTTTACCTAATAAGGGTCACAGGAGCCACGTCTTCTTCAGAGCGAAATGCCCTAGGATGCGGAAAGCTTGTATACAAAATCCTTTGCCAGTGTGAATCATAACTTTAGATTTGATTGCTTAAATGCCATAAATTAGGCACCACTACCTCAACAAATATTGTCACCTCCTACCCTAGAATGCAGAGGCCGAGACAGCTGCAGAAATTTCCATGACAATTTTTTAGCATTCTGCCAGTCTACGGACTCTCCTAAAATATTGTGCACCGACTGAAGGTCTCACATAGCCACCCTTGAGCGACCAAAACAGAACAGGACGCTCAATAGTCGGTTAAATTCGGGGAAATCCTCCTGTAACCGTTACGCGTCTTTTGTACGAAAAACAAAACGGAAATTTCCATGACGAATTTTAGGGAGCGTCCTGTCTTTTTTCGCGGGGCGTTCACTGTGCAACATGATGGCAACCAATAACATTTCAGCATAGTAATTGGCAACTGTACAACTCGTCAGCCTCCTCTGTGCGACAGTTGGCTGACCATGCGGCAACATTGCAAAATAGATGAGTGCGACTGAAACAGGGTTACATCATTCTCCAGAAGGCAACTTTAAGTTCTTGAAACAT
The DNA here is from genome assembly GCA_936450465.1 of Gibbula magus. Taxonomy (NCBI): domain Eukaryota; kingdom Metazoa; phylum Mollusca; class Gastropoda; order Trochida; family Trochidae; genus Gibbula; species Gibbula magus. The sequence goes on along the minus strand of OW388297.1, from coordinate 75,718,047 downwards.
TATCTGTTCATATTTCTGAAAATCACGCTTCTAAAAATTGTCATTTTAAATAAGCTTCTTACCTTAAAAAAGGGTAATTTTTCGTTGTTTTTTAATGTCCTACAGTGACGATGCGTATACGAATAAGAGGTAGAGAGATAAATTAGGTCGCCAACACATTTTATTAATTTTCTTTTTATATTTTATATTTTTTTTAAAAGAAATAATTGCAAAACATTCTGGGCAAAATCCATGCTGAAAAGCAATTCAGCAACACGTGTGTATTTGAACAAAACTGTGATAGTGATAAAAGTATCATACCCCAATGAATAAAATAATTTGTGTTTACATGTATTATCAGATATTCAAATTCTACTTAACCCCACAACAGTGTTTCAGTTGTTACTGTGGACAAGTGTAATTATATTTATTCAACCTAATCCTTATCGTAAATCGTCCTCGTAAATTAAACAGTAAATCCCATTCCGCATTCCAATCCCACTTTTTGATAATATTCCGTTTTTATTTCACTATGCAACTTTTCGTGGTGACTCGTAGTCGTCTGCTCACGTCAACAGTCATCAACTTAAAGTCAAAACTATAATCGTAAGTATTTAAACAAATTAATCATTTTAACACTTTCTGCAAAGCATATAATAGGTCTATGATTACTCTTTCCACATGCTCATGTTTGCTATTGTTGTTTATGATCGTGAGTTTAGCCAAATTGTTATTGCAAAGCGCCGTTAGTGTCGACCTTCACAGTAACGATAGTGAAAGGGTCTTGATGTACATCAGTTGGTTATAATGGCATAGATATTGAATACTGTCAAGGAATATTGTATTGAAGTAGTCTCTAGTAGATCAGTACAGTTATTTTAGACTTTATGGACCTTGTGTAAATGATTTCTACTGCAGTGTTGCCAGTAAATGAGGCGCGCAGTATTGTAGGTCAGGGGTCACGAGGCAATAGCGCGGCACTGAAGATTTTGATGTTTGAATTAATAACAAGCATTATTGTGACTGGGTGTTAATGTATTTTAAAGCTACATAGTTTCCTTTCACATTACTTTCAGTAAATAATACCGCTATTCATGTTATTTGGAAGTTATTGGCCACAACTTTCATGAAGTGTCACGACCCCAGAGGTCATAGGTCATAGGTCATAGGTCATAGGTCATCATTGCATAGATTCGGCTGTATGCTGTTTAACACTGTGTCACCTCTAGCAATCTGTTTTGGTTATTATCTCTTGCCATAGAACAACATGATGTGTTAATCTAACTATAATTATTGTTATTTGGAACATTAATAATTGTTATAGTGCTAGATAATGTCAGGTTTTGCAATATTGTGTATTATAATTAAAAGGTTAGTTCTATTTGGTAGTTGCATTCAGCAGATGTTGTTGTGATGAATTCATACTCAGTGTTGAGTTTCATATTGCATTTATATCAGTAAATATAAATGAAGTTGTAATGCAAGTAAAGATGCATTATTGAATTGATAGGATGCATTATTGAATAAATGTTGTTAATTCTCATACTTTCCTATAATTGTTACTTCCAATACTCTGCATAGCTTTTCATGATTTTACATTTATCTCAGTAAAGATAAATTGCAGTTATTGTTGCAGAAATTGATATGTGCGTTATTGATATTGTAAGATAAACATATATTGCTAGTGTTTATCCCATACCTTATTTGATTATTGTTCATGTACAAGTATTGATTTCAACTTTGTTGTGTTGCAGGGCAAATTGTATGCTGTGTGCTAACTGCCGCCCTTTACCTTATCCTTACATTACTGTTATATCATTCTCACAATGAGAATAAAACTTGGTTATATCAAGAACTGGCTTTGTCTTGGATTATGAACCTGTCTACAAATGGCGCTGCGAACAGGATTTATAAGGATTATTAAGGTTAGGTAAAAGGGCGGTAGTTATTTTCCTTCCTTGAAGAAAGATGGCAGAAGGCAAGGAAGAAGTGAATCAGCTCAAAGAACTGGAAGAGAAGATCTTAAACTTAGAGAACAGAAACAAGAACATTGTAGTTTTACCTAGAGAAAGAAAGGTGAAATCATTTAGCGGCTGCGGGCAAGAATCTTTGGAAGATTTCATCGAGGACATTGAATCTGTTGCTAGGGGGAGAGGTCTTTCTGGAGATGACTATGTTGACTTTATCAAGATCCACCTTGAAGGTTCTGCAAGGGACGAAATACGATATCGAGCAGCATCTTCTACGAAAACACCTCATGCAATTTTCCAAATTCTAAGAGATATCTTTGGAGACCGGCAAACAGAAACACAACTTCTGGCAAAATTCTTCGAAAGAAAACAGAACACTCGTGAGGATCTTAAAAGTTACTCCCATGGGTTAATGGCAATCGTAGGGGAACTCCGGAAAAAGTCTTCATCACTTCTCTCTACTGAAAACGAGATGCTCAGGGACAGATTCATCGAGGGGCTATCAGATCCAATATTGAGAAGAGAGTTGAAAAGGACTGTTAGAGAAAAGCCAGGAATTGATTTCATGCATATCAGAGAGATAGCTACAACTTGGACCGAAGACTCAGGTAGATGTGTTTCAGCAAGAGAACAAGCGGTCGAGCCAGCCACCATTGCCAAAGTTGAAGCTTCGCCTCACGTCGATGAAACTATGAAGTTGCTGAAAGAACTGACTGAAGAAGTTCGACAGTTAAGGTTACAGCGTAACAACGTTGGAAGAGACAAGTCAAAAATAAGATGCTTCAAGTGTCGTCAGCTAGGACACTATCAAAGGGAGTGTAAACAGGGGGAAACTAACAAAGATGAGGGAAACGGACACCCGTTGTTACACTGAGCCATGTGGCAACTGAGGTAGTGAGTGGCTCACTAGAGGAAAGAACTGTTGGAGACTGTCCTTTAATAAATATTAAAGTTGGTAATGCTCAAATATCATGTCTTTTGGATACAGGTTCTATGGTATCAACAATAATCACTGTCACAGTCCTCATCTGAGGAAGATGTTGTCTGGAAAGAGTCAGTGTCCTGAATGTCATTATTGTCTCGGAGAGTTTCTTTAGGAAGCATTATGAGGACTTCAATGCAGCATTCACACCAGACAATAAATGGCTAACTCTAAAGGCAGCAAATGGACTCGATATCCCATACGTTGGTTAAATTGAAGTAGATGTGGAGGTTCTTGGTGTCCGAATTCTGATCGTCCTGAATCGGAGGTTCTTGGTGTTGTTGCTCCAAAACGAGGTATCCTAGTGGTGAAAGATAATTGTTCTTCTGAAAGGAATGACATGAACTACAGCTCCATGAAGTTAGAGTTACTGGGACTGAAATGGGCAGTGACTGAGAAATTCAAAGATTATTTGATGGGCTCAAAGTTTGTAGTGTACACAGACAACAACCCCCTAAGTTATCTGCAAACTTCAGCAAAATTGGCGACGGTTGAACAGAGATGGGCAGCTCAGCTAGCACAATTTGACTTTGACATCGTGTACCGCACAGGGAAGACAAATCTAGCTGCAGATGCTCTGTCGAGAATGTCAAGCTCGGATATCCCTACAGCCTCATCTTTAATGCCAACACAACTACGGTACAATCTCAACAAAGTAGCTATCCACGCAACAAAGGCCAAGGTTGTGACCTGTAACTCTCAGTCTATCTTGCCAGGCTACACCCAGGATGAACTGATCACCCTTCAGCAGAAGGATCCAGCAATTTGCAAGTTTGTACAGCATTGTAAAGACGGAACAACACCCTCGCGGGGAAACCCCACAAAGGGGCTTGGACAAAATGAAAATTCGGAAGTTCGTCTACTATTAAGACAGAAAGATCGGATCCAGGTGGAGAATGGACTTTTGTATCGGCATGTGCAAGATCCAAAACAGGGAAAACTGAAACAGTTGGTTCTTCCTGATGTATTGAGAAAAACTGTTCTGACGAGCTTACACGACCATTGTGCTCATCAAGGTGAGGAACGTACACTCAGTTTAATCAGAGCTCGCTGCTATTGGCCTAGGATGTAGAAAGATGTTAAAGAACACTGTCAAGCCTGTGAGAGGTGTGGGTTAGCCAAACTACCCTCACCAAAGATCAGGAGCCCCATGGGACATTTGTTAGCATCACGCCCCAACGAAATCCTAGCCATAGATTTCACACTTCTGGAGCCATCATCAGACAGAAAAGAAAATGTACTGGTCATCACAGATGTTTTCAGCAAGTACACTGTTGCTGTGCCTACCAAAGACCAAACGGCCGTAACTACAGCCAAGGTACTGGTGAAAGAGTGGTTCTTGAAGTATGGGGCACCTCTGCGCATACAGTCGGATCAAGGCCGAAACTTCGAATCACAGGTAATTGCTCAGCTTTGTAAAGTGTATGGTATCCACAAGAGTCGAACAACTCCCTACAATCCAGAGGGAAATGGACAGTGTGAGAGGTTCAATAGGACAATGCATGATCTCCTACACACATTACCTCCTGAGCAAAAACGAAGATGGTCAGAACATCTTCCCGAAGTTGTAATGATTTACAACTCCACCATGCATGCATCAACAGGCTATACTCCGTTCTACCTAATGTTCGGAAGAGATCCGAGACTTCCAATTGACATCCTCCTTGCTGTTGACGAAGATCAGCCCACACAGCCGGAAGATTATGTGAGTCTTCATCAACTACGTCTTCGCCTAGCGTACCAACAAGCAGGGGAGCGTCTGAAGGTGGAAGCAGAAGCAAGAAGAAATGTCTATGATAAGAGAGCCAAAGATTTGCCACTTCCTACCGGTGAACATGTGTGGTTACGGTACCGTCCTCAGGGCCGTAATAAGATCCAGAATGCTTGGGACAGTCGGGTGTATAAAGTGATCAACAAATCAGACTCTGGTGTTTACACTGTTGAATCGGCAGATGGAAGTGGTGAGTTAAAGACTGTTAACCGAAGATCCCTAAGGCGGGTCCGAGGACCTGCAACAGCTGACGCTGAGACTCTTCAGCAAAATGACAATAATGACATTCAGGACACTGACTCTTTCCAGACAACATCTTCCTCAGATGAGGACTGTGACAGTGATTATGACTGTTGTCTGCTACAGGACGAGGACACTGACACTGTGGTGCCTACCCAGTTACGTAGGTCACCGCGACCAAATGCTGGGACTCATTCAAACCCCCACCATGAACCCAGATCTGTACTGTAGTGACTTTCCGAATTGATGAGAGTATTTGAATCGAGTTAGATTTTCATATGTTCGTTAGCATTTTGAATTGTGATTTCCAAATACATTGTTCTTGAATGTTATTGTTCTTATGGTTGTGTATGATGGAGACCATCATATTTTAGCAGGGGAGTATGTGGACAAGTGTAATTATATTTATTCAACCTAATCCTTATCGTAAATCGTCCTCGTAAATTAAACAGTAAATCCCATTCCGCATTCCAATCCCACTTTTTGATAATATTCCGTTTTTATTTCACTATGCAACTTTTCGTGGTGACTCGTAGTCGTCTGCTCACGTCAACAGTCATCAACTTAAAGTCAAAACTATAATCGTAAGTATTTAAACAAATTAATCATTTTAACACTTTCTGCAAAGCATATAATAGGTCTATGATTACTCTTTCCACATGCTCATGTTTGCTATTGTTGTTTATGATCGTGAGTTTAGCCAAATTGTTATTGCAAAGCGCCGTTAGTGTCGACCTTCACAGTAACGATAGTGAAAGAGTCTTGATGTACATCAGTTGGTTATAATGGCATAGATATTGAATACTATCAAGGAATATTGTATTGAAGTAGTCTCTAGTAGATCAGTACAGTTATTTTAGACTTTATGGACCTTGTGTAAATGATTTCTACTGCAGTGTTGCCAGTAAATGAGGCGCGCAGTATTGTAGGTCAGGGGTCACGAGGCAATAGCGCGGCACTGAAGATTTTGATGTTTGAATTAATAACAAGCATTATTGTGACTGGGTGTTAATGTATTTTAAAGCTACATAGTTTCCTTTCACATTACTTTCAGTAAATAATACCGCTATTCATGTTATTTGGAAGTTATTGGCCACAACTTTCATGAAGTGTCACGACCCCAGAGGTCATAGGTCATAGGTCATAGGTCATCATTGCATAGATTCGGCTGTATGCTGTTTAACACTGTGTCACCTCTAGCAATCTGTTTTGGTTATTATCTCTTGCCATAGAACAACATGATGTGTTAATCTAACTATAATTATTGTTATTTGGAACATTAATAATTGTTATAGTGCTAGATAATGTCAGGTTTTGCAATATTGTGTATTATAATTAAAAGGTTAGTTCTATTTGGTAGTTGCATTCAGCAGATGTTGTTGTGATGAATTCATACTCAGTGTTGAGTTTCATATTGCATTTATATCAGTAAATATAAATGAAGTTGTAATGCAAGTAAAGATGCATTATTGAATTGATAGGATGCATTATTGAATAAATGTTGTTAATTCTCATACTTTCCTATAATTGTTACTTCCAATACTCTGCATAGCTTTTCATGATTTTACATTTATCTCAGTAAAGATAAATTGCAGTTATTGTTGCAGAAATTGATATGTGCGTTATTGATATTGTAAGATAAACATATATTGCTAGTGTTTATCCCATACCTTATTTGATTATTGTTCATGTACAAGTATTGATTTCAACTTTGTTGTGTTGCAGGGCAAATTGTATGCTGTGTGCTAACTGCCGCCCTTTACCTTATCCTTACATTACTGTTATATCATTCTCACAATGAGAATAAAACTTGGTAATATCAAGAACTGGCTTTGTCTTGGATTATGAACCTGTCTACATTACTGTTAAGAATGTTTTTTTGCAAGCGAGTTTATAATCTTTATTTGATGAACTTTTCCGCGTTTTCTTGCTCCATTGTGTGCCATGTCTTATCTACGATATTGAAGAAAAAAAGTAAAACATGTGAGAATCGATATTTTATTTATGTGAAATATACGAGGACGGTCACAGAATGCTGAATGGATGCAAAATGAAGGCAGAAAGGTTGCCGTGGTCGCTGCATGGAGACAAAATCAGTCGTAATAATGAACGTCTTTAAATGCACATAGAACGCATAAGTCCTGAACGCACGGGGGACGCAGAAGCTTGCCAGCAAATTTATGCAGGTCTAATATGGCGAATAATGAGACTTTCGAGGGTCCAATGTACAACCTTTCTGCCTCCTGGGAGCAATCGTTGAGCGACCAGAATCTGCCAAAGTTGTGAGCATGTTGAACATATTTTGGCGTCCTTGGCGATCATGCATGATGTCTCAACATCATATGTGTCACTCGCTGCCAACCTTACCATCCATTCTGCCTCCCTTGAGCGTCCAACAGCGATCTGTTCTATATTTTGGTCGCAGCTAGGGAACCTACAATGGCAATCGTGAGTATATCGATTTGATGACCACGGGTACCACGGCCTAAAATCAAATAAATGTGTCTTTTCTTCTAAAACTAAACACATTAGAAAACTTAGATATGCTGTACTTGAGTCGTATAAATTCAACTACTATTATATGCACAAGTCTAACCTATATGGAACTATGCTCCAATATGAAAGGAACGTGTTTCTCATTAAAGTCCAATCCTATATACTGGATATATATTTCAGTATTGGTGGCTTTAGGCCCAAGGCAAAAACATTATTTAAACAATTCAAAGGTTACGAGCTGTACATAATATAATGATACGTAATAATGAATGGCAAATTATCCATAACAAAACAATTCACAGTTGACAAATCTCCAGACAACTTGAAACAATGTTAAACATTATTAAAAAGAACTCTCGCATACGCAATATGGAATATGACTTGTTTTTCTCCCTTCTATCAGATGTTTAGATATTTCTCAACGACTAAGAACTAGTAAACAAAGCAGTGCACTTATAGGAACCATGTTACCATCCAGGTCCCCGCGCTTCGTTGCGCTGCGCTTCACAAGTAGCGGAGCCCAGTTGAGGAATGTTGCGTAGCGCTACTGAGCCAGGGAACTAGGGTGCCATGTTACATCCTGTTAAAGCTCCATATAACTATTTTAGTGTTTAGTTTTAGACAATAAGGGAGATACCTCAGTTAAACAGCCATAGAAACATTTATTTTAAAAACGTTTTTTAGGCATCAACAAGATGTTGAGTTACTTTTCAACAGCTTAAGCGAGAAGTTGTTTGTAACCTCTTTAAATGAAAGGCACTTCTTGTTAAAAAGTCCTTTATGTGTTTAGCATCGTTGCCATGTTGGTTGCAACTCAGGGGGGAGCACTCTCTCACCTCACTGCAGGATACTGGTAGGGTTACAACTACTCAATATGATGTAGTGAGCCTCTGTTGTCATCAAGATCATTACAAGGCCTTTGATACATATGAAGATGATTCATGCTGTGGGAGAAAACAACATGAAACTCATCAGAGATAATAAAAAGTGTAATACCAGAGGCGTGTACAGAACCGCAAGTACTCGCAAGTATTCGCGAGTACCTGCTTCTGAACAACAACAAGTTCACGCGCATTGCGAATACACGATTGAACACTTGTGAGCAGTCTCGCCAAGCGAGTATTTCCGATCTTTCTTTTATTACCCCCTCAATTGAAATTTGCTCAATTGCATTGTGCAAGGCACCTATGTTTTCCAAAATGGTAATGATTTCCTGAAATTATCTTGGAAAGTATTCGCTCGTATTGGCTGATGGGGATTGTAAATTGTAGATTTCGTGACCCGTGACCCGAAATGGGGTCACAGGGGTCACATCCTAAAAAAGCTATTTTCATCTTCTTCTCCACTTCCAAAAGGTCTAGAGAGCTGAAAAGTTGAGTGCAGACTCCTTGGCCAATGGGGATTGTAAATTGTAGATTTCGTGACCCCGTGACCCGAAATGGGGTCACAGGGGTCACACGGATCCTTTAAAACATATTTTCATCTTCTTCTCCAGTTCCAAAAGGTCTAGAGAGCTAAAAAATCGTGTGCAGACTCCTTGGCCAATGAGGATTCTAAATTGTAGATTTCGTGACCCAGTGACCCAAAATGGGGTCACACGGGTCACATCCTTTAAAACATATTTTCATCTTCTTCTCAAGTTCCAAAAGGTCTAGAGAGCTGAAAAGTTTTGTGCAGACTCCTTGGCTAATGAGGATTCTAAATTGTAGATTTGATGACCCCGTGACCCGAAATGGGGTCACGGGGGTCACATCCTTAAAAAACTATTTTCATCTTCTTCTCCACTTCCAAAAGGTCTAGAGAGTTGAAAAGTTTTGTGCAGACTCCTTGGCTATAAGGATTCTAAATTGTAGATTTGATGACCCCGTGACCCGAAATGGGGTCACGGGGGTCACATCCTTAAAAAACTATTTTCATCTTCTTCTCCACTTCCAAAAGGTCTAGAGAGCTGAAAAAGTGTGTGCAGACTCCTTGGCCAATGAAGATTCTAAATTGTAGATTTGGTGACCCCGTGACCCCAAATGGGGTCACACGGATCCTTTAAAACATATTTTCATCTTCTTCTCCAGTTCCAAAAGGTCTAGAGAGCTGAAAAGTTGTGTGCAGACTCCTTGGCCAATGGGGATTGTAAATTGTAGATTTCGTGACCCCGTAATAGTTTATGTATACTACAATATATAGAAGATAAAATGGTTCCACAGTTATTTATTATTAATTTATCATAGTCTTGTCATTGATAAAGTTTATCCTCTTCTAACGTTTCAAGAAGAACACGCGATATCAAAATAACATAAATAAAATATTTATGAACAATGTAAATTATTGCTAAATAGTAATATTTTTTACATACATATCACTTTTGAAAAAACAACATTGCCCACGCTTCCCCGAAGCGTTCCTCAACACAGATCACACAGAATAAAAAGGGACGCCAATCGGTATAGGTGCCTCGAGTCATGTGACATCGGTGATGTCATCATTCCCTAATTTATTGAGCGAGCACACGGTCACGCGTGTGTTCTCTCTCGACTAATTTCGCTACTTTTTAGATTATTAAAGTTTTCCTAGTTCCTCATACCTTCAGTTATATTGTCACAGGTACCTTTCTGTCCTTTCCTGACCAAACTCCTGTCCACTAATAAGCGTGACACGGACCATGATCCAAAACCCTATTGTTGCCTCCTGTCCAATAATAAGGGTGATTGGGACCACGATCTAAAACCCTATTGTCGCCTCCTTGCCAACTAATAAGGGTGATTGGGACCACGATCTAAAACCCTATTGTCGCCTCCTGTCCAGTATTAAGGGTGACGGGGACCACGATCTAAAACCCTATAGTCACCGCCTGTCCAATAATAAAGGTGATGGGGACCACGTTCTAAAACCGTATTTTCACCTCCTTGCCAACTAATAAGGGTGATTGGGACCACGATCTAAAACCCTATTGTCGCCTCCTGTCCAGTATTAAGGGTGACGGGGACCACGATCTAAAACCCTATTGTCGCCCCCTGTCCAGTATTAAGGGTGACGGGGACCACGATCTAAAACCCTATTGTCGCCTCCTGTCCACTAATAAGGGTGACGGGGACCACGATCTAAAACCCTATTGTCGCCTCCTGTCCACTAATAAGGGTGACGGGGACCACGATCTAAAACCCTATTGTCGCCTCCTGTCCAGTATTAAGGGTGACGGGGACCACGATCTAAAACCCTATTGTCGCCCCCTGTCCAGTATTAAGGGTGACGGGGACCACGATCTAAAACCCTATTGTCGCCTCCTGTCCACTAATAAGGGTGACGGGGACCACGATCTAAAACCCTATTGTCGCCCCCTGTCCAGTATTAAGGGTGACGGGGACCACGATCTAAAACCCTATTGTCGCCTCCTGTCCACTAATAAGGGTGACGGGGACCACGATCTAAAACCCTATTGTCGCCTCCTGTCCAGTATTAAGGGTGACGGGGACCACGATCTAAAACCCTATTGTCGCCTCCTTGCCAACTAATAAGGGTGATGGGGACCACGATCTAAAACCCTATTGTCGCCTCCTTTCCAGTATTAAGGGTGACGGGGACCACGATCTAAAACCCTATTGTCGCCTCCTTGCCAACTAATAAGGGTGACGGGGACCACGATCTAAACCCTATTGTCGCCTCCTTTCCAGTATTAAGGGTGACGGGGACCACGATCTAAAACCCTATTGTTGCCTCCTGTCCAGTAATAAGGGTGACGGGGACCACGATCTAAAACCCTATTGTCGCCTCCTTGCCAACTAATAAGGGTGACGGGGACCACGATCTAAAACCCTATTGTCGCCCCCTTGCCAACTAATAAGGGTGACGGGGACCACGATCTAAAACCCTATTGTCGCCTCCTTGTCAACTAATAAGGGTGACGGGGACCACGATCTAAAACCCTATTGTCGCCTCCTTGCCAACTAATAAGGGTGACGGGGACCACGATCTAAAACCCTATTGTCGCCCCCTTGCCAACTAATAAGGTTGACGGGGACCACGATCTAAAACCCTATTGTCGCCTCCTTGTCAACTAATAAGGGTGACGGGGACCACGATCTAAAACCCTATTGTCGCCTCCTTGCCAACTAATAAGGGTGACGGGGACCACGATCTAAAACCCTATTGTCGCCTCCTTGCCAACTAATAAGGGTGACGGGGACCACTATCTAAAACCCTATTGTCGCCTCCTTGCCAACTAATAAGGGTGACGGGGACCACGATCTAAAACCCTATTGTCGCCTCCTTGCCAACTAGTAAGGGTGACGGGGACCACGATCTAAAACCCTATTGTCGCCTCCTTGCCAACTAATAAGGGTGACGGGGACCACGATCTAAAACCCTATTGTCGCCTCCTTGTCAACTAATAAGGGTGACGGGGACCACGATCTTAAACCCTATTGCCGCCTCCTTGCCAACTAATAAGGGTGACGGGGACCATGATCTAAAACCCTATTGTCGCCTCCTTGTCAACTAATAAGGGTGACGGGGACCACGATCTAAAACCGTTTTGTCACCTCCTTGTCAACTAATAAGGGTGACGGGGACCACGATCTAAAACCTTATTGTCACCTCCTGGATTATAACATGACGATTTGATGACCAAATTAGTATACACTAAACGCCAAAAGAAACGTTACCTCATTTCTATTTTTTTAATTACTTTTTAAGTATCAAAGATATTTGAGAAATGAATGGTTCAAAAGAAAGCTGAATAACGTAGCTTTATGCTAATAACACGTTTAAAAATCCTGATGGATTCATATTGTGGCAAAATGCAGCTTGTTTTAAAGTTTAAAATTGTCCGGTTTTCGACCAGGCTGGTAGTAACCAATAAATGTGATTTAGATGTCTAGAAGAAGTTGAAAGTAAACTTTTACGTTTGTGACTAGACACAAAGTGTGTACGCTTTACATCATAACCCCTAAACGATGAAAATACTGTTATTGAGTAAGATTGAGTGTGAACATTATGAAATATATTTTTCTAGTCATTAAAGATATTTTCTTGTAATTTACCTTAGTGAAAACGAGTTTACTGTGTTGTCAAATGACTTAATAGTATTTAGGAACACAGACGATTATTTATGTGAACATTTTCGCTTGAAAATGAACATTTAAAAAAAAATTCAATCACCCAAACGCATTATCACTCAAATGAAGCAAAATTCAAGCAGTATTTGCATGAACTGAATGCTTCTACAGGGTATAAAAGGTGCCTACTTTGCATTATATGGCACACATGTACGAAATCATGCCGTGATTGACCAGTGGAGAAAGAGAAAAAGCACTGGGGAATATAAACTGTTTAAAATTGGATATCAATAGTTTTGTCATAAAAGTTTATTTACAATTGTAAGTCAAAGTGAGAGTTTACATGTACAATTCTATGGTCAAACATGTTTCTCTTTACTTCAAATCCTAAATGTCCTATATGTTGTGTCATCCTGCTCCAGCACTGTATTTGTATTCGTCAATCTTCTTAAAAATCTGTTTAATTCTATTCAAGTCCAATGATGCTGAACAAATACGATATTGATTTTTAAGTCAGTGGATCGCGGATCGACGGTACACAATTCATTTTGTCACCAGCACGACAAGAGGACGACAGATTGACTCACAGCTGCAACATGATTGGCACTGCCATCGTATTCATAACAACAATTGGTAAGTAATAAATATGTCATATAAACTATGTAGTTAAAATATTATATTAAATTATAATGTTATAATATATTCTAATTTTTACATTTGCGAGTTATTCTTAAAAACCCAGAAGTAATTAGATAAAATGAATTAGATAAAAGAGGTAAATCCTGCATTTTAATAAATATATAAAAACAACTATAAAGAATAGTAATAACATTGTGCGTTTGATATTAGTATTTATAAATCTGTTACGATTACTTTAAAAGGCGCTGTAGCAGGTTTTTTGGTATATTTTGTTTGCTTTTTATTATTAAAATTTATACAATATATTGTTTCATTAGAGGGTAAAACATCCCATAAGACTACCCGCATTACAACAATTATTACCCGCATTGAAACGATGTGGGTCCTTATGAGATACTGTGGGTCCTAACATTCTGTGCTCAAGCTTAGTTTCGAAATGAAACAAAAGCAAATACACCAAATAATTTGCATATCACTATCTGTATGCCAGAGGCAGTCCATGGCCTATAAACCAGAGAAAAATGGCAAATTGAGTATTTTCATAAAATGTAAGAGTGTGTGAAAATAACTGATTGTATTGACAATATACTACTAAGAATCAGGTAAGTTATTACATATTTCTACCATTTTTTAGCTGATCAGGCCTGAAGCCCGATGAGCTTATGGCATGGCATGACATGGTGTCCGTCGTCCGTCCATCCGTCAATCCGTCCGTCGGTCCATCCGTCAGTAAACTTTTCGCTTATTTTACTTCTTCTACAGAACCAATGACTCCACAGAGTTGAAATTTTATGTGCAGACTCCTTTGCCAATGGGGATTCTAACTAAATTGTAGATTATGTGACCCCGTGACCCAAATGTGGTCACAGGGGTCACATCCTTAAAAACCTTTTTCCATCTTCTTCTCCAGTTCCAAAAGGTCTTGAGAGCTGAAAAGTTGTGTGCAGACTCCTTAGCCAATGGGGATTCTAAATTGTAGATTTCGTGACCCTATGACCCGAAATGGGGTCACAGGGGTTACATCCTTTAAAACCTATTTTCATCTTCTTCTCCAGTTCCAAAAGGTCTAGAGAGCTGAAAAATTGTGTGCAGACTCCTTGGCAAATGGGGATTCTAAATTGTAGATTTTGTGACCCCGTGATCCCAAATGGGGTCACTGGGGTCACGTCCTTAAAAAACCTATTTCCATCTTCTTCTCCAGTTCCAAAAGGTCTAGAGAGCTGAACAATTGTGTGTAGACTCCTTGGCCAATGGGGATTAGCTGATCAGGCCTGAAGCCCGATGAGCTTATGGCATGGCATGACATGGTGTCCGTCGTCCGTCCATCCGTCCATCCGTCCGTCGGTCCATCCGTCAGTAAACTTTCGCTTTTTCGACTTCTCCTACAGAACCAATGACTCCACAGAGTTGAAATTTTATGTGCAGACTCCTTGGCCAATGAGGATTTTAATTTGTAGATTTCGTGACCACTTGACCCCAAATGGGGTCACAGGGGTCAAATCATTAAACACCTATTTTCATCTTCTTCTCCACTTCCAAAAGGTCTACAGAGCTGAAAAGTTGTGTGCAGACTCCTTTGCCAATGGGGATTCTAACTAAATTGTAGATTATGTGACCCCGTGACCCCAAATGTGGTCACAGGGGTCACATCCTTAAAAACCTTTTTTCATCTTCTTCTCCAGTTCCAAAAGGTCTAGAGAGTTGAAAAGTTGTGTGCAGACTCCTAAGCCAATGGGGATTCTAAATTGTAGATTTCGTGACCCTATGACCCGAAATGGGGTCACAGGGGTTACATCCTTTAAAACCTATTTTCATCTTCTTCTCCAGTTCCAAAAGGTCTAGAGAGCTGAAAAATTGTGTGCAGACTCCTTGGCCAATGGGGATTCTAAATTGTAGATTTTGTGACCCCGTGACCCCAAATGGGGTCACTGGGGTCACGTCCTTAAAATACCTATTTTCATCTTCTTCTCCAGTTCCAAAAGGTCTAGAGAGCTGAACAATTGTATGTAGACTCCTTGGCCAATGGGGATTAGCTGATCAGGCCTGAAGCCCGATGAGCTTATGGCATGGCATGACATGGTGGCCGTCGTCCGTCCATCCGTCCATCCGTCCATCCGTCCCTCCGTCCATCCATCAGTAAACTTTTCGCTTTTTCGACTTCTTCTACAGAACCAATGACTCCACAGAGTTGAAATTTTATGTGCAGACTCCTTGGCCAATGGGGATTCTAATTTGTAGATTTCCTGACCCCGGGACCCCAAATGGGATCACAGGGGTCACATCCTTAAAAATCTATTTTCATCTTCTTCTCCCATTCCAAAAGGTCTAAAGAGCTGAAAAGATGTGTGCAGACTCCTTGGCCAATGAGGTTTCTAAATTGTTGATTTCGTAACCTCGTGACCCCGTGACACCGTGACCCCGTGACCCCTTGACACATCCTTAAAAACCTATTTTCATCTTCTTCTCCAGTTCTAAAAGGTCTAGAGAGCTAAAACGTTGTGTGCAGACTCCTTGGCCAATGAGGATTATAAACTGCAGATTTGGTACCCCGTGACCCCAAATGGTCTCACAGGGGTCACATCCTTAAAAATCTATTTTCATCTTCTTCTCCATTTCCAAAAGGTCTAGAGAGCTAAAAAGTTGTGTGCAGACTCCTTGGCCAATGGGGATTCTAAATTGTTGATTTCGTGACCCCGTGACCCCAAATGGTCTCACAGGGGTCACATCCTTAAAAATCTATTTTCATCTTCTTCTCCATTTCCAAAAGGTCTAGAGAGCTAAAAAGTTGTGTGCAGACTCCTTGGCCAATGGGGATGCTAAATTGTTGATTTCGTGACCCCTTGACCCCAAATGGGGTCACAGGGGTCACATCCTTAAAATCCTATTTTCATCTTCTTCTCCCATTCCAAAAGGTCTAGAGAGTTGAAAAATTGTGTGCAGACTCCTTGGCCAATGAGGATTATAAATTGTAGATTTCGTTACCCCGTGACCCCAAATGGTCTCACAGGGGTCACATCCTTAAAAACCTATTTTCATCTTCTTCTCCAGTTCCAAAGAGTCTAGAGAGCTAAAAAGTTGTGTGCAGACTCCTTGGCCAATGGGATTCTAAATTGTTGATTTCGTGACCCCGTGACTCCGTGATCCCGTGACACATCCTTAAAAACCTATTTTCATCTTCTTCTCTAGTTCCAAAAGGTCTAGAGAGCTAAAATGTTGTGTGCAGACTCCTTGGCCAATGAGGATTATAAACTGCAGATTTGGTGACCCCGTGACCCCAAATGGTCTCACAGGGGTCACATCCTTAAAAATCTATTTTCATCTTCTTCTCCATTTCCAAAAGGTCTAGAGAGCTAAAAAGTTGTGTGCAGACTCCTTGGCCAATGGGGATGCTAAATTGTTGATTTCGTTACCCCTTGACCCCAAATGGGGTCACAGGGGTCACATCCTTAAAATCCTATTTTCATCTTCTTCTCCCATTCCAAAAGGTCTACAGAGCTAAACAAAATTGTGTGCAGACTCCTTGGCCAATGGGGATTGTAAATTGTAGATTTCGTGACCCCGTTACCGGAAATGGGGTCACAGGGGTCACATCCTTAAAAACCTATTTTCATCTTCTTCTCCACTTCCAAAAGGTCTACAGAGCTGAAAAAGTGTGTGCAGACTCCTTGGCCAATGGGGATTCTAAATTGTAGATTTTGTGACCCCGTGACCCCAAATGGGGTCACGACGGTCACATCCTTAAAAAGCTATTTTCATCTTCTTCTCCAGTTCCAAAAGGTCTAGAGAGCTGAAAAGTTATGTGCAGATTCCTTTGCCAATGAGGATTCTAAATTGTAGATTTCGTGACCCCATGGCCAACTCAGTAGATCTAGTGAATGGAACAGCTCGATGAACAGACGGGTGGACAATGCATGATGATGGTCTTGCCTGGGTGTTTGCTTTGGGTGTTTATATTTAACCTACCTGAAATCAAATCAAAACTGAGTACACCTGACCTCATGCACGTGCATGTTGAAGCATTCCCCATCCGGTAAATCTTTTAATCAGACGTCTCTTTTCATTTTCAGGTTAACGCATGTCTACTAATATCCTCTCTGTAAGTTTAATTAGAAGTTTTAATACGACTAAAGTTTTTACCAATTGTTTTAAATATAAACTAGCAGCTGTTTACATTCTCAATAAACCAGATTATAAGCTCCATTAAATTATCGATTTTAGATTTATCGAAGCGTATACTTTGGATTATCGAGAAGGCCTTACCTATGACTCGATCCGAAAAAATTCTTTAAACTTTCAAAACAGAATAGCGGAAATCGAACCCATAACTCTGCGCACTGAAGTTGACGGTTTTACCAATAGACCACTGCGGATGATTGAAGACATGTAGAATAAATATTGATATCTATTCTGCTCTCCTCGAATCTTTATTTCTAATTAGCGTTCTACACTTGAATTCCCTCGTTTTAAACATTAAATTTGCAAACTGTTTGAGAGGCATTCTAGAAGTTGGTGTGATGAAGAAGACAAATATTTATGGATGATCAACTTCTTTATTAACAATAGCGACGTTTCGGTATAGATCCTTATACCGTTATCAAGCATATGGGAGAGATGATAAAATCAGAGGTTATATACATATACACAAACAACAAACATGATTACACCCACCGCCTTTTATCTGAAGCTTTACAAATTTTGAGACATAACCCCTCTTTGAATAGAGATCAAGGCTATTTCATCCCATCAGCTTACAACCACTTAATCCACAAATAATTAATCCACTCTACTCACTCTGGCTTCCTTCATTATCATCCACTGATTGCTCACCCTCACTGCTGCATTGTATCCCCATCCCAACTTAATTAACTTACCTCCCACTGGTATCCATGTTATCACTACCTGCTTGTTACAGCTTTCATCTTATTGTTATCTCATCTTGTTGTCTTTGTTATCCCATTATCATACCAAAAATGTTTCATGTATATAACCTCTGATTTTATCATCTCTCCCATATGCTTGATAACGGTATAAGGATCTATACCGAAACGTCGCTATTGTTAATAAAGAAGTTTATCATCCATAAATATTTGTCTTCTTCATTAAATTTGCAACTGCCTGTAATATCCATGAAAGTAGGCCCCCAATTGATTTGTAAGAGAAACATGAGTGGCAAACAGATTCTATATTTACGTCATAGAATGGAAACTGTAAAACCTGTCTTTGTAGCCTACCATCATATGTCTTGATGTAGAATCTACCGTGACTGAAAGTGATGTGAAAAGAATAGGATGATTTCATATTTGGCTAATTTAAGTTGTTAAGTACATTGACAAAATTTTAAACCGAACTGTTCATATGTGTATTTCAAGCTTTGATTACAAAGAGATGCTGCAGTGAGAAAATATGGTATACAGGATCAGAGTTGAAAGCTTGTTCAAAAGTACCACAAACAGACTTATAAAGCACAGTTTGGCACAGTAATAATCCAGACTGGACATAACATGCGCGCTCAGTATTTAAGTTATTGATACCCCCATTCCACCGAGCATACGACTCCACTGCGATCGATTTTGACCTCCCGGTCGTGCAGACTCTCATTTACTCCCACTAACATCGCACTGAAGTCTTGGGAAGATCCCTATGTTCTTAGAATGAATCTGACTTCCTCGCCATGTGTCGCATATTGTCGCAGAGGGGTGTGCGATTTCGATTGTCTGTTTTAAAAAATCGCACAACTTCTGCGATCGATGCGACTGATGTCTTGCTCGCAAATTCGCTGGTTAGGCACTCTTATTGCACTCAATAGGGTCTTGGTACGATTGTGTGTCAGTCGCACCAACTTGCAACTCGATTGTGTCTACTCGCAGTGCGTCCGCACTATTTTTTCACTGGCGACAAAATAGTGCAATCAGTGGCGAGCGCTCTAAAACCTAAGTGCGACCCCTCAGCGACTGCGATTTTTAATGCGACCACTCACTCGTACTCTCACGACAATTAAGTAATCAATGGTGATGCCTCTGTAAACGGACCAGGACCGCGCCGAGACCTCACCATGACCGAGACCGATTAAGATCGACATATGATCGTAGAAGGCATTCACTACAACACGTCTTCCACTCGATACTTGAACAGTAGTTGTATATCATTTATTACAAGGTCATATTACTCTTGGAGATGAAGATTAGATGAAATGGTCTCAAGGCAAAGGCATCATCGGCCAACAAAAAGTAGGGCAGCTTCCTTGGTTCATCATCTGAATTGGGGTCAGCTGGTTCAATAGATTCATGAATTTGTAGTCGTGGTACACTTGTGAAACACCAGTAGTCACTTCCAATTTGGAGTCTTTTGTACACATGACTGTCCTAAAATATGATTGTACACTGGTGTTGCAAATTGGGAAAATAAGAATTGTTCATTTCATAAATTTCTTAAAGAGGAAGGATAGAGCCGCAATCAACACACAGGGACATACGCAGAAAGACTCATATATCGATTATAGAATATTGTTAGTTGCAGGTTTCGAATGTCGGAGCCTTCTTCATCATTCATTTGTCTCAATGTCTCTTCCTTCTAGCGCTCGCTGAAGTATTGTTCTTAAATTTCTAGATAGAGTAATGGAGTACTGAACTGTGCCAGAGTTAAATTAAAACTAAGTTCCAGAGTAACCCCTAGTCAAAAAAGTCCGACAAAGATTATTCTTATTAAACCATAGAATGATATCTTGAAACTAACAGTATCATACTAACTTCATCACTTGCAATATGTCTACATGAACATGAAACATGAAAGTAGGGTAGGCAGTTCTGGACCAGGCTATGTCATTTTCCATCTTATCAAGATATTACCTGTATGCTTGTGAGACTCAAAATGACATGATTGCAGCCAGTCGCAGTCTTTTTAAATTTTGGATCCAACCGTCGAGCAAAAAAATTGTGATGAGGTCGGATATGTCTCAATGCGGTCATGTGAAAAGTCGCTATGGTCGTATTGAAATCGTAGAAGACTAGCAACTGTCGTATTGTGGTCGCACTCGATTGCAGCAGCTGTCGCACAGGTCGCAAATCGGTCCGATCGCATATCGATCGCAGAAACTGTTGCGGTGGTCTGCATGTGAAATCGCCAATTCTGTCCTACCAAAGTACGACCCTGTTGAGACCGACTTGCGATCGATGCGACCGGTCATATCAGTCTCAACTTTGTCTTAATGTGCTTCCAAAAAAGGCAAATGTGGTCACTTTTTGGTCGCAGTGGGATCGTACACCCGGCTTGGTGGAACCACAAACACAAAACTGTTGAAAATTGATCGCCGAAATGTCTGTTATGGCTGCAACCGGCTTGATTGCAGCCATCGCATACCGTTGCATATGGGTCGCCTATCGGTGGAATGGGAGCCTAAACATGCCCCCTATACAATTCTAGGAAACAACTCGAGACTCGAGGGAAATTGGGTCAGTTATTATCAAAATAGATTGTGGTTTCCGATTCTGGAATGCAAAATCATGTACTGAATTAGCACAAAAGCGCTCATTTTGCGTAATATTGTTTTAAATTCATATAAGGTTAACAAGTTTATTAAAGTTTTTAATGGCAAAAAAAGGAGAAATTATGTTGATATGACAAATACAGAAAAATCAAATTGCACATTTGTTTGTGCGAATTATTTCGGATTACCCACAAAATCAAACGATTATAACTTGGGGGGGGGGGGGGGCGTGTGTGGGGGGGGGGGGGGGGGGGGCGTGTGGGGGGGGGGGGGGGGGGGGGGGGGCGTGTGTGGGGGGGGGGGGGGGGGCGTGTGCGCCCCAAGGCAATACATTAGGATACAATCTTAGAAACTAACTTTCTTTGAAAACAGCTATCTTGTGAACAGTTTAGAGTATGTCGAATGAGAAAAATAAACCTATTCAATGTTTTGATGACATATACCTCTAAATTCAAATAATGATATTGTACATAAGTATTGACCTTTTGTTAAAACCTGAACTAGTAGCATTCTTAACCTTAATATAAATTAACGATTTAAAAGTTGTTAGTATTATGAAAGCCAAAACTGTTATATCAGTTAGAAATATTTTGATTGAATATAAATATATGGACTATTGGCTTGATTCACAAGGTCTAAAACTAGTTTGTATTTGAATTGTTTAACAGTAAAAGCAAGTCGATATGTCTCTAAACTTAAGCAAAAAAAGATCAAATAAGAAAAGTTTTAACTGGCAATGACGGTATAATTATATAAAAAATGTTTTAAATTTGTTTCGACAGAAACCGTTGATATAGAACATCTCACATTTCAGCCTGAAAGAAATATGTATTGCATTTAATTGTTGTTTAATCAGTTGGAGAATATTTGTAAATGCTGTACATGCAATCAAAACGTTAACGAACTCATGGACAGTATGTTGTTGTTATATATTGCAAAGATTAGTGAAGCATGATGAGAAAATCGCACTTTATATTCTTTCTTTACATACTGAATTTTAAAATTAAGTAAATGTTGACACTTTCAAATTGGCCGCTAGGGTAAATTGCCCGCTGATCAGAGCACGTGTTCCAAGCGTTTTCATTACACGTCATTGAACAAGAATTTCGTGGAACTTTTCATTTTTCATATTAAACTGCACAACATTAAATGAAAGTAGATATTCATTTCAATAGGTGGGATACATGGTAAGGATTTTACTATTACCAATCAATAGGATATCTGAATGATGTAGTCATAAATCAATGATGACTATTTTTACTTGTCATCAAGAAACACGTTCTCGGTCAATTCATTCCTTGGAAAATATATATAAATATTAAAATCAGATGAAAAATTTGGCTTCCTGATAGCTGCAGGCAGTAAGGACTTGCACCAAATCATATCTGTCTCAGGAATCGAGGGAAAGTAGGTCAATTATTATCAAAATAGATTGTGGTTTCCGATTCTGGAGTGCAAAATCATGTACTGAGTTAGTACAAAGGCGCTCATTTTGCTAATGTTGTTTTAAACTATTATAAGGTAAACGAGTTTATTAAAGTTTATAAAGTTTCAAAATAAGGAGAAATTCTGTTGATATGACAAATATAGAAAAATCAAATTGCACATTTGTTTGTGCCAATTATTTCGGTTTACCCAAAGTGTCACGTGCTTCATAATTTGCTACAGCTCTGTTCATTTTAGAATTGAATTGTAAAGATACAAAGACAACGTATGTCATTGACTGAAAGTTATTTAGAAAATTCCAACTGTAATATAGCGTCGAAAATCAACCGATTATAACTTGGGGGGCGTGTGCGCCCCAAAGCAATAAATTAGGAAACCAACTTTCTTTGAAAACAGCTATCTTGTGAAGAGTTTAACGGAAATCGAATGAGAAAAATAAACCTATTTAATGTTTTTGATGTCATATACCTCTAAATAATGGTATTTTGTAAGTATTTTTGTTAAAACCTGAATTAGTAGCATTCTTAACCTTAATTAAAAGTAACGATTTAAAAGTTGTTAGTATTATGAAAGCCAAAACTGTTATATCAGTTAGAAATATTTTTAATGTATATTAATATATGGATTATTTGCTTGATTCACAACGGCTAAAACTTGTTTGTATTTGAATTGTTTAACAGTAAAATCAAGTCGATCTGTTTCTGAACTAAAGCAAAAAAAGATCAAATAAGAAAATTTTTGAACTCTCAATTACGGTATAATTATATAAAAACAGAAACCGTTGATATAGAATATCTCACATTTCAGCCTGAAAGAAATATGTATTTGTTTAATTGTTGTTTAATCAGTTGGAGAATATTTGTAAATGCTGTACATGCAATCAAAACGTTAACGAACTCATGGACAGTATGTTGTTGTTATATATTGCAAAGATTAGTGAAGCATGATGAGAAAATCGCACTTTATATTCTTTCTTTACATACTGAATTTTAAAATTAATTAAATGTTGACACTTTCAAAATGGCCTGTTAATTGTAAGTATGTACGTG
This sequence comes from Gibbula magus, assembly GCA_936450465.1. Lineage (NCBI taxonomy): Eukaryota > Metazoa > Mollusca > Gastropoda > Trochida > Trochidae > Gibbula > Gibbula magus. The sequence continues at coordinate 75,694,944 of OW388297.1, read as the reverse complement.
TTCGGCCATTTTTATATAACGATTTACGACAACCCAAACTTAACGTAAATTGCCCGCTGATGAGAGCACGTGTTCAAAACGTTTTCATTACATGTTATTGTTTCCATTGAACAATCATTTTCGTGGAACTTTTCATTTTTCATATTTAACTGCACAATATGAAATGAACGTAAATATTCATTTCAATAGAATCTAATGAATAACTGAACCGAAAATAATAAACATGAGCACATTTGAAATGTGTCATCTTGTGATTTGTACGCATTTCTTTTCATTAATTATTCAGTTTCTCGGTAATAACATCCATTAAGAAAGAAAGGAAACGTCTGACATTTGTAAAAGTCATAGGTGGGATAGATCGTAAGGATTTTACTATTACCAATCAATAGGATGTCTGAATAATGTACTCATAAATCAATGATGACTAACTTTACTTCTCATCAAGAAACACGTTCTGGGTCATTTCCTGCCTTGAACTTTTTCAACAATATATTTGTTAATAAAAAAAGTGTGACATCTTCTAAAAATATTAAAATCAGATGAAAAATGTTGCTTCCTTATAGCTGCAGGCAGTAAGGACTTGCATCAAATCATATCTGTCGGCAGTGGTGTGAAGCTCTTCAGTGTAAGAGGTTGATTTGTAGCGTTCGTGCGCATTTGAGAGTCCAAACAGCAAGGTGGTGGACCATTCACCATGGTAACATATTAAAACTCTACTCTGAGTGTTTAGATATCGCTACATCAGTAAGATCACTCCAATACTACGAGCGGCCATTTTAATATGAATACCTTAAAGGGGCAGTAGCACGTTTTTTTGCAAAATTTATTTTTTTCAAATTTCCCATTGATAATGATAGTTTATGTAATTTAAATTTACTTTAGAGGGTAAAACATCTTATTACACAAACCAATTATCTGTAGTGGTAAAAACTATGTTGCGTATAAAGCAAAGATTGCATGGCGGCCATTTTATTGTGAACACAATTTATTATTTTGTATTACAAAAAACGATTCCCATGGCTTTACCGAAACATGTACACTCATTTTAAACTTTATTTTCCGAAGAGAGAAGGATGTTTTACTATTGGTGAAATTATTTTTCAAATATTTTTCATCAACTTATTTGAGCGAAAAAACGTGCTACTGCCCCTTTAACATTGCCGCTCGCATGACTTAACCGAGCCATGTACATTTGTTTTGCAACTCTTTTTATTGATTGAGGAGTATTATTCAGTCATTGGTAAGACTTGTTTACCCGTTCATGGGATCACTTTATATCGGTAAGAACGGCATGCTAAGATGACCCTGTCCCCACACACATCGTTATAATCACAGTTGCATCCTGTGGTATTTCAAAATGTTTCCTTTCTCTGACTGTCAAGCACATGGTCATGCAATCTTGGAATATCGATTGTATGTCTGTCGTAAGAGGGCTTTTTTAAAATGCTTATAGGAAATGTGAATGTTGAATAACCACTCACTCCAACAAATGCTCACACGAACTTGCACTATCCAATTTAAATAAATCTGTCCTAGAGGATAATAACTGTGTGTATTTCTTCATCAAGTCATTACTCTCTTTTATAGTAATAAATTATTTTCTTTCACGAAATTCCAGATGGCTTATTGCACCAGCCATCGTCCTGTCATCTTTGGGCAATGTCCCTTAACATTTGACTTGTTGGACGTATTATCCAGCACTATTGCCCCACCTTTAAAGCTGAAATGTTGTAGAGAGGTCTAAAAATGGATTTAGCAAACACTTTCCCGAGACCATTAAATGACTTTGCCGAAACAAATTGACATAGTAAGCTGAAATTATCAGAAGAACTGTTTTGTTCATGGAGAATGAAGTTTAAGTAACATTCAGCAAAGAATATTTGTTTATGATCTTGTCATTACTAGTAATAATTGCCCAATAGTATGTGAAACGTTGGCATTTTAATCTATCCTTTCTAAAATGGCAATATATGTTTCTTCGACTGTACAATGGATGTCAAATTACAAGAATTTCAATTCAAATTTCAACACCTCATAGTCTTTAGCAAGAAGGAATTACAGATGTTGCAGATGGAAAATAACAATAATTGTTACTGAAATCTTTACTTTGATGAAAAAATGACTTGGATGTAGAAAATATGACTTTGATAAAGAAAAATTACTTTTTATGAAAAAAATTACTTTGATGAAGAAAAAAACAACTTTGAAGGTGCAATTTTAAATGGGCACCTCTTTTATGATTTCAAAATACCCCCTTTGGAAAGACGATCAATGTTTTCATATTAACCATGCACACAACTTTCAAATGTGCCCAATGTTATGACTGTAGCAACATGAATAAATAATTTAAACTAATTTTATGTATAAATCAGTGATTTGTTTCACAGTGATAGCCAACCATTGTGTATTCGCTATTGACTGATGAACTAGCAACTCACTAACAACTAACAAAACCAACAAAATGAGCCTAGCTAGTTTTGTAGCCAATTGAGGCAGGTAGAACAGAGGTGAGGGGGATAATTACATTGTGTTGGAGTGGGACAAAATGCCTTTTTGCTTCTATGAGGTACACTCATAGCTATCTATGTAAGACATTTTTGCATTTTGTCAATATTTTAGACCATTGTATTACGTGAGAAAATTTATGCTTTTAGATTATCAAGCTTACATAAGAAGTTATACGAATCCTGGTGAGCAACAGCTCTTCTAGAAAGCTGAAATATCTTGAGCAAAAGGAGATTATAAATTGTTGATTTGGTGACCCTGTGGCCCCAAATAATTTCAGAGGGCACCGACCGATAAACCAGTTTCCCTCTTCAGTATGTTCAAGGTCTCAGAAAGCTCGGTGTGGGTCCTTGGCTATTTTAAAACAAATTGTATATTTAGTTGTCCTGTGGCCACAAGGGCAATGGTCTAAAAAAACATAATCATCATTTGCTAATGAACGACAAGCCCTCGAAAGATGTCCTTAGGCAATCGGAATTATAAATTATATATATATATATATATATATATAAATATATATATATATATATGTACAAAAAGTCAAATGTCCAGGTGTATGGCTGCTTCAAATTATCAAAAAATTAAAAACATAACGCCGAGTTTCTTTCTCCTACCGGTTTCATTTCATCTTCAGGGAGAATATATATTGTTCCTGTTGTCTAATATATGGGTGAGACGGGCCACGACCTTAAACCAATGTTTAGCCCGTCAGGGCTGAAAGGCACGATGGACTTATGGCATGGCATGGCGTCCCTCCATTCGTCCGTCCGTCCATAAACTTTTCGCTTTTTCAACTTCTTTTCCAGAACCAATGACCATAGAGAACTGAAATTTTATGTGCAGACTCCTCGGCTGAAAAGGATTCTAAATTGTAGATTTGGTGACCCTGTGACCCAAAATGTGGGTCATAGGGGTCATGACCTATAGAGCTATTCTCATCTTCATCTCCCGTCCCAAAAGCTCTAGAAAGCTGAAATGTTATGTGCAGACTCTTTGGCCAATGGGGATTCTAAATTGCAGATTTGGTGAACCTTGGACTTGGACTTCTCCTTAATAACTGAAGCTGGAATGGCTCAACGGAACTTGGTATGTTGACTAATCGTCACATGGACATGTAGTTGTGCATTTCGGAGTTTTCAACTTTCTGGATTCGTTCATTTTGGCGGTTTCCTTGGAAACGCAGCTGGAGTCTCAGAAGAAAATATTGGTGACCTTGGAGTTATTCTTTTGTCAGCGGGATGTCTGGATTCTGGATTCTGTATTCTCCTCATATCTGTAACAGAGAGGACAAGGGGCTCCCATTAGTCTCAAGGTTACTGTGGAACATTAAATCTTTCTACATGTACATGTGAACTTGCATGTTAACATGATTTCTAAAGAACATTCATGATCACTGTTTTCTCTTCATATCTTACACAAAGTTTAACGTAGAGTAATAGCTGTTTTGATTTTGTTAACATTTTCCCAAAGGCAGCAGCGGAACTCTGAATTGTTCAGCATGTGACCTACATATGACCTACATGTGACCTACATGTGACCATGTGCATGTTAACCGGGAACCGTTCACTGCTTTCGCTCGTTTCATACCAAATAATTAACTCGTTTAATAAGATTAGTATTTAATGGTAGTTTAGTATCCTCTATTTGTCACCAGGGGAATTTTCAGCGCCCAGGTGATTTGGGGGAATTTGATAATATTTAGTTATTTCGAAGTATTAATTTACAGAGGGGAACATGTAACCTGATTGTTATTAATAACATTATTCCATAGGATTTAGTTGAACATCATTACTTTATCAAGTTTCATATCGCTGCATTGATAGATTAACTTCTGTTGACAGTTTTCTTTGAATTGAGTGATACCTTCTTTTACCTGTCTTATCAAACTTTACAGGGCTTTGGAATTTGGTTATCAAGTTTTCACTGCGTAACTTTAAGAAGTGCATTCCTGTATTATGTATCCTGAAGCTCGTGAAAAGTGGTTGGGTAGTAAGGGGGGTTATTGCAGGGTGGTTCGATAGTAAGGGGGATTATTGCAGGGTGGTTGAGTAGTAAGGGGGATTATTGCAGGGTGGTTGAGTAGTAAGGGGGATTATTGCAGGGTGGTTGAGTAGTAAGGGGGATTATTGCAGGGTGGTTGAGTTGTGAGGGGGATTATTGCAGGGTGGTTGAGTAGTGAGGGGGATTATTGCAGGGTGGTTGAGTAGTAAGGGGGATTATTGCAGGGTGGTTCAGTAGTGAGGGGGATTATTACAGGGTGGTTGAGTAGTAAGAGGGATTATTGCAGGGTGGTTCAGTAGTAAGGGGGATTATTGCAGGTTGGTTCAGTAGTAAGGGGGATTATTGCAGGTTGGTTGAGTAGTAAGGGGGATTAGTGCAGGTTGGTTGAGTAGTAAGGGGGATTATTGGAGGGTGGTTCAGTAGTAAGGGGGATTATTGCAGGGTGGTTCAGTAGTAAGGGGGATTATTGCAGGGTGGTTGAGTAGTAAGAGGGATTATTGCAGGGTGGTTCAGTAGTAAGGGGGATTATTGCAGGTTGGTTCAGTAGTAAGGGGGATTAGTGCAGGTTGATTGAGTAGTAAGGGGGGTTATTGCAGGGTGGTTCAGTAGTAAGGGGATTATTGCAGGTTGGTTCAGTAGTAAGGGGGATTATTCCTGGTTGGTTCAGTAGTAAGGGGATTATTGCAGGGTGGTTCAGTAGTAAGGGGGATTATTGCAGGGTGGTTCAATAGTAAGGGGGATTATTGCAGGGTGGTTCAGTAGTAAGAGAGATTATTGCAGGGTGGTTCAGTAGTAAGAGGGATTATTGCAGGGTGGTTCAGTAGGAAGGGGGATTATTGCAGGGTCGTTCAGTAGTAAGGGGGATTATTGCAGCGTGGTTCAGTAGTAAGGGGGATTATTGCAGGGTGGTTCAGTAGTAAGAGGGATTATTGCAGGGTGGTTCAGTACTAAGGGGGCTTATTGCTGGGTGGTTCAGTAGTAAGGGGGATTATTGCAAGGTGGTTCAGTAGTAAGGGGGTTTATTGCACAATGTTTAGGAGAGGACATACATTCATTTTTCTATTTAACTGTTTCTAAGGCCATTTTATGTATTTTTTCAAAATGTATTGCTTGAGAAATAACTTTTAGATCTTCGACCTCGGTGAATGTAAATCCTGATTGTGTTAGAGGGCCAATAGCTCTTCTTTTTCCTTTTTTTTTAATTAAAAGCTTTCAATTTAAAACGTTGCTGTGTGATATATTTTAAATACTTGTGATGTGTCTTCATTTGGAAAATTCTGTCTTTGTGGTTAGGTGAAATACCAACTTTTATTCACAGTCTGTTTTCCAGTCACGAAAACAGTACTGTTTACAGTCACCAATACATTACTGCTTACTGTCAAGAATACAGAACTGCTTACAGTCACCAATACATTACTGCTTACTGTCAAGAATACAGAACTGCTTACAGTCATGAATACAGTACTGCTTACAGTCACGAATACAGTACTGCTTACAGTCACGAATACAGTACTGTTTACAGTCACGAATACAGTACTGCTTACAGTCACGAATACATAACTGCTTACAGTCACGAATACAGTACTACTAACATTCACGGATACAGTACTGCTTACAGTCACGAATACAGAACTGCTTACAGTCACGAATACAGTACTGTTTACAGTCACCAATACAGAACTGCTTACAGTCACGAATACAGTACTGCTTACAGTCACGAATACAGTACTGCTTACAGTCACCAATACAGTACTGCTTACAGTCACGAATACAGAACTGCTTACAGTCACGAATACAGTACTGTTTACAGTCACCAATACAGAACTGCTTACAGTCACGAATACAGTACTGCTTACAGTCACGAATACAGTACTTCTTACAGTCACGAATACAGTACTGTTTACAGTCACCAATACAGAACTGCTTACAGTCACGAATACAGTACTGCTTACAGTCACGAATACAGTACTGCTTACAGTCACGAATACATAACTGCTCACAGTCACGAAACCACTACTGCTTACAGTCACGAATACAGTACTTCTTACAGTCACGAATACAGTACTGTTTACAGTCACCAATACAGAACTGCTAACAGTCACGAATACAGTACTGCTTACAGTCACGAATACAGAACTGCTTACAGTCACGAATACAGTACTGCTTACAGTCACGAATACAGTACTGTTTACAGTCACCAATACAGAACTGCTTACAGTCACGAATACAGTACTGCTTACAGTCACGAATACAGTCCTGTTTACAGTCACGAATACATAACTGCTTACAGTCACGAAACCACTACTGTTTACAGTCACAAATACAGAACTGCTTACAGTCAAGAATAAAGTACTGTTTACAGTCACGAATACAGAACTGCTTACAGTCATGAATACAGAACTGTTTACAGTCACGAATACAGTACTGTTTACAACACCAATACAGTTCGGCTTACAGTAACCAATACAGTACTGTTTACAGTCACGAATACAGTACTGTTTACAGTCACGAATACAGAACTGCTTACAGTCATGAATACAGTACTGTTTACAGTCACGAAAAAAGTACTGTTTACAGTCACTAATACAGTTCTTCTTACAGTCACAAATACAGTACTGTTTAAAGTCACGGATACAGTTCTGTTTACAGTCACGAATACAATACTGCTTACAGTCATGAATACTGTACTGCTTACAGTCACGAATACAGTACTGCTTACTGTCACGAATACATAACTGCTCACGGTCACGAATACAGTACTGTTTACAGTCACCAATACAGTACTGTTTACAGTCACGAATACAGTTCTGCTTACAGTCACGAAAAAAGTACTGTTTACAGTCACGAAAAAAGTACTGTTTACAGTCACGAAAAAAGTACTGTTTACAGTCACGAATACTGTACTGCTTACAGTCAAGAATACAGTATTGCTTACAGTCACGAATACAGTACTGTTTACAGTCACGAAAAAAGTACTGTTTACAGTCACGAAACCAGTACAGTTTACAGTCACGAATACAGAACTGCTTACAGTCACCAATACAGTCCTGTTTACAGTCACGAATACAGTACTGCTAACCGCCATGAATACTGTACTGCTTACAGTCACGAATACAGTACTGTTTACAGTCACCAATACCGTACTGCTTACTGTCACGAATACATAACTGCTTACAGTCACGAATACAGTACTGTTTACAGTCACGAAAAAAATACTGTTTTCAGTCACGGATACAGTACTGCTTACAGTCACGAATACAGAACTGCTTACAGTCACGAATACAGTACTGTTTACAGTCACCAATACAGAACTGCTTACAGTCACGAATACAGTACTGCTTACAGTCACGAATACAGTACTTCTTACAGTCACGAATACAGTACTGTTTACAGTCACCAATACAGAACTGCTTACAGTCACGAATACAGTACTGCTTACAGTCACGAATACAGTACTGCTTACAGTCACGAATACATAACTGCTCACAGTCACGAAACCACTACTGCTTACAGTCACGAATACAGTACTTCTTACAGTCACGAATACAGTACTGTTTACAGTCACCAATACAGAACTGCTAACAGTCACGAATACAGTACTGCTTACAGTCACGAATACAGAACTGCTTACAGTCACGAATACAGTACTGCTTACAGTCACGAATACAGTACTGTTTACAGTCACCAATACAGAACTGCTTACAGTCACGAATACAGTACTGCTTACAGTCACGAATACAGTCCTGTTTACAGTCACGAATACATAACTGCTTACAGTCACGAAACCACTACTGTTTACAGTCACAAATACAGAACTGCTTACAGTCAAGAATACAGTACTGTTTACAGTCACGAATACAGAACTGCTTACAGTCATGAATACAGAACTGTTTACAGTCACGAATACAGTACTGTTTACAACACCAATACAGTTCGGCTTACAGTAACCAATACAGTACTGTTTACAGTCACGAATACAGTACTGTTTACAGTCACGAATACAGAACTGCTTACAGTCATGAATACAGTACTGTTTACAGTCACGAAAAAAGTACTGTTTACAGTCACTAATACAGTTCTGCTTACAGTCACAAATACAGTACTGTTTAAAGTCACGGATACAGTTCTGTTTACAGTCACGAATACAATACTGCTTACAGTCATGAATACTGTACTGCTTACAGTCACGAATACAGTACTGCTTACTGTCACGAATACATAACTGCTCACGGTCACGAATACAGTACTGTTTACAGTCACCAATACAGTACTGTTTACAGTCACGAATACAGTTCTGCTTACAGTCACGAAAAAAGTACTGTTTACAGTCACGAAAAAAGTACTGTTTACAGTCACGAAAAAAGTACTGTTTACAGTCACGAATACTGTACTGCTTACAGTCAAGAATACAGTATTGCTTACAGTCACGAATACAGTACTGTTTACAGTCACGAAAAAAGTACTGTTTACAGTCACGAAACCAGTACAGTTTACAGTCACGAATACAGAACTGCTTACAGTCACCAATACAGTCCTGTTTACAGTCACGAATACAGTACTGCTAACCGCCATGAATACTGTACTGCTTACAGTCACGAATACAGTACTGTTTACAGTCACCAATACCGTACTGCTTACTGTCACGAATACATAACTGCTTACAGTCACGAATACAGTACTGTTTACAGTCACGAAAAAAATACTGTTTTCAGTCACGGATACAGTACTGCTTACAGTCACGAATACAGAACTGCTTACAGTCACGAATACAGTACTGTTTACAGTCACCAATACAGAACTGCTTACAGTCACGAATACAGTACTGCTTACAGTCACGAATACAGTACTTCTTACAGTCACGAATACAGTACTGTTTACAGTCACCAATACAGAACTGCTTACAGTCACGAATACAGTACTACTTACAGTCACGAATACAGTACTGCTTACAGTCACGAATACATAACTGCTCACAGTCACGAAACCACTACTGCTTACAGTCACGAATACAGTTCTTCTTACAGTCACGAATACAGTACTGTTTACAGTCACCAATACAGAACTGCTAACAGTCACGAATACAGTACTGCTTACAGTCACGAATACAGAACTGCTTACAGTCACGAATACAGTACTGCTTACAGTCACGAATACAGTACTGTTTACAGTCACCAATACAGAACTGCTTACAGTCACGAATACAGTACTGCTTACAGTCACGAATACAGTCATGTTTACAGTCACGAATACATAACTGCTTACAGTCACGAAACCACTACTGTTTACAGTCACAAATACAGAACTGCTTACAGTCAAGAATACAGTACTGTTTACAGTCACGAATACAGAACTGCTTACAGTCATGAATACAGAACTGTTTACAGTCACGAATACAGTACTGTTTACAACACCAATACAGTTCGGCTTACAGTCACCAATACAGTACTGTTTACAGTCACGAATACAGTACTGTTTACAGTCACGAATACAGAACTGCTTACAGTCATGAATACAGTACTGTTTACAGTCACGAAAAAAGTACTGTTTACAGTCACTAATACAGTTATGCTTACAGTCACAAATACAGTACTGTTTACAGTCACGGATACAGTTCTGTTTACAGTCACGAATACAATACTGCTTACAGTCATGAATACTGTACTGCTTACAGTCACGAATACAGTACTGCTTACTGTCACGAATACATAACTGCTCACGGTCACGAATACAGTACTGTTTACAGTCACGAATACAGTACTGTTTACAGTCACGAATACAGTTCTGCTTACAGTCACGAAAAAAGTACTGTTTACAGTCACGAAAAAAGTACTGTTTACAGTCACGAAAAAAGTACTGTTTACAGTCACGAATACTGTACTGCTTACAGTCAAGAATACAGTATTGCTTACAGTCACGAATACAGTACTGTTTACAGTCACGAAAAAAGTACTGTTTACAGTCACGAATACAGAACTGCTTACAGTCACCAATACAGTCCTGTTTACAGTCACGAATACAGTACTGCTAACCGCCATGAATACTGTACTGCTTGCAGTCACGAATACAGTACTGCTTACAGTCACCAATACCGTACTGCTTACTGTCACGAATACATAACTGCTTACAGTCACGAATACAGTACTGTTTACAGTCACGAAAAAAATACTGTTTACAGTCACGGATACAGTACTGCTTACAGTCACGAATACAGAACTGCTTACAGTCACGAATACAGTACTGTTTACAGTCACCAATACAGAACTGCTTACAGTCATGAATACAGAACTGTTTACAGTCACGAATACAGTACTGTTTACAACACCAATACAGTTCGGCTTACAGTCACCAATACAGTACTGTTTACAGTCACGAATACAGTACTGTTTACAGTCACGAATACAGAACTGCTTACAGTCATGAATACAGTACTGTTTACAGTCACGAAAAAAGTACTGTTTACAGTCACTAATACAGTTATGCTTACAGTCACAAATACAGTACTGTTTACAGTCACGGATACAGTTCTGTTTACAGTCACGAATACAATACTGCTTACAGTCATGAATACTGTACTGCTTACAGTCACGAATACAGTACTGCTTACTGTCACGAATACATAACTGCTCACGGTCACGAATACAGTACTGTTTACAGTCACGAATACAGTACTGTTTACAGTCACGAATACAGTTCTGCTTACAGTCACGAAAAAAGTACTGTTTACAGTCACGAAAAAAGTACTGTTTACAGTCACGAAAAAAGTACTGTTTACAGTCACGAATACTGTACTGCTTACAGTCAAGAATACAGTATTGCTTACAGTCACGAATACAGTACTGTTTACAGTCACGAAAAAAGTACTGTTTACAGTCACGAATACAGAACTGCTTACAGTCACCAATACAGTCCTGTTTACAGTCACGAATACAGTACTGCTAACCGCCATGAATACTGTACTGCTTGCAGTCACGAATACAGTACTGCTTACAGTCACCAATACCGTACTGCTTACTGTCACGAATACATAACTGCTTACAGTCACGAATACAGTACTGTTTACAGTCACGAAAAAAATACTGTTTACAGTCACGGATACAGTACTGCTTACAGTCACGAATACAGAACTGCTTACAGTCACGAATACAGTACTGTTTACAGTCACCAATACAGAACTGCTTACAGTCACGAATACAGTACTGCTTACAGTCACGAATACAGTACTTCTTACAGTCACGAATACAGTACTGTTTACAGTCACCAATACAGAACTGCTTACAGTCACGAATACAGTACTGCTTACAGTCACGAATACAGTACTGCTTACAGTCACGAATACATAACTGCTCACAGTCACGAAACCACTACTGCTTACAGTCACGAATACAGTACTTCTTACAGTCACGAATACAGTACTGTATACAGTCACCAATACAGAACTGCTAACAGTCACGAATACAATTTGTTTATTTCAGAAGTGTAGGCCATCGGCCCATAACTACATATGTTGGATTGTACATGACAAACTGGTGTGTATACAATAAAAGGTTTTCAGCTTTAACATCTTTGGTACATTGCATGATAAATAAAACATGCTAAGTTATTAATAAGTTTACAATCTGATGTCAACATGAGAAATTTGAATTTATCTTCATTTGGATTTGTACAATATATCTGAGGTAAATATTTAGAACGGAGTTGGTGGAATTTGGAACATACAAGGAGAAAATGGTACTCATCCTCAATATAACCTTCATTACATTGTAAACACAGTCTATCATATCTATTCATATTAAAATGCCTTCCGGTTTCGATACGTAAATGATGTGAAAAACATCTCAATTGAGCAATAGCTACTCTAAACTTCTTGATATTAACTGCACTTAAGTATAATTCCTTTGAAAATGATAGTTTGAAATAAGAATAAGCGATAGATTTGGTACCAATTTGAAGAGAGCTATGCCAATTCTGCTCATGAATACATTTCAACCGACTCATAAACTCGGATAAGAACGACGTAGGAAGACTAACAAATTGCTGTTCCCAGACATAACCAAAGCCTAAACTGTTCAACAGATCCCGACACTTCGAAGCCCAATTAATTTTATTATATTCTAAAGCCCTTAACATCATGTAGTAACATTTCTTGGGATGGCGATTATCGGGCATAGATAATAATTTAAGCCAATATGTTATTGCCTTTTTGTATGCAGTTAAAAAGAGAGGGTAACGTCCACATTCGCCTCTAGCTATATTATTTGGGGTAGAAATCTTAACGCCTAAATATCGTTTGCAAGCTAAAGTATGTACCGATTCCATAAAATCATTCTGCCAGAACCCCCAGACTTCGGAACCGTAAAGCAGAATAGGAGCTATTTTCATATCAAATATTTTAAAATACAATTCATATGATATATCCCCAAGCTTACTTAATATTTTAAGAACCCCGAAAAAAGCCTTTTTACCTTGCAAAGCTGCATTTGAACAATGACTGGACCAAGATAGACCTCTAGTGAGAATTACACCCAGGTATTTATATGAAGATACAGATTCCAATTCCTTACCATTGAAGAACCATCTTTCTCGTTTTGATAAAGAGCCACCTTTCTGAAAAACAACAATTTTAGTCTTACACAAATTTACTTCAAGTCCATATTCTTTACAAAATTTCTCTAAAACATTGATACGTTTCTGCAAACCTCCTATAGTATCAGATATAAGAGCTATATCATCAGCAAAAAGAAGAAGAAACACCTGAATAACATCGGGAGGAAGCTGAATGCCTGGCCCTGAACTCTGTTCGATAACAACAGCCAACTCATTGATGAAAATCGAAAACAACAAGGGACTAAGTACACAACCCTGACGGACGCCACGATCACACGAGAAAAAACCTGATAAGACATTATCAAATTTAACACAAGCCTTGACTGATGTATAAATAGACTGTATTGAATTAACCATTTTTGGAGAGACACCTTTTGATTTTAGAACTGACCATAGTTTTAAACGCTTGACACTATCAAATGCCTTTGCAAAATCAACGAAAAGACAGTAAAGTTTAACCTTTTGTTTACTTAGATATCGTTGGATGATTGACTGAAGAATAAATATATTATCTATTGTTGAATAGTCCTGACGAAACCCGGCCTGAGACTCTGCTATTTTACCATAAGCGTCACATCAGTAAGTTAACCTCCTGATTAGAACAGACACATATAGCTTACTAAAAACACTAAGGAGAGAGATACCTCTATAATTAGACGGAGTGTGGATATCACCACTTTTATATATAGGAACAATGACAGCTTCCGACCAAGATTCTGGAAAGTAAGCATGTTCGAACATAACATTGAAAAGCACTGTTAGATAAGGTACAAGTATATCTGTTGTATATTTAAAGAATTCCGAAATCAATAAATCAAGGCCAGATGATTTGCCACATTTCAGTTTTTCAATTGCAAATATAATCTCATCTTGTGTGATAGGAGAGTCAAGGATAAACCGTGTCATATCATCACAGTTGTCACAGTCAGTATCGCTGTCATCAGTGTCTAAAACAATTCCATCATCTGATAAAAATAAGTTTTTGAAATGTTCAGCCCAGTCTTCAATAGTTATCCTAGGAACACGTTTAGTAGCGTTGTGAGACAATCCTTTTAAAGTTGACCAAAATGATTTACTATCATTGAGGCTTGTTGATATTTTATCACTCATGTGTTCAAAATATGCTTTCTTCTTATTTCTCAGTAGGGATGTGTAAGTATTTCTAGCTTGAATAAAGTTAGTAAGGCTAATGTCATTTTTATCACAACGAAACATTCTTAAGAATCGCTCCCTTTCCGATCTGTAGAATGTACATTCTTTGTCAAACCAGGGTTCGGTGTGTGCGAATCTAGTTTTCCTGTAACGTTTCATACTGTCTACTGCACTGTATATAGCTTCGGTGAATTGAGTGACAGTTTCATCAATGTCATCAATGAGCAATGTACATTTCTCCAAAATGTCGATTACTGCAGGCAACATCAAATTCTCCCTTAATTGTTGCAAGTACTTGATATCCCATACATAGCGGTACGTCACACGTGTTGCACGGCCTTCCTCGCTGTCGTCGATAGCAGAGTCACGTGATTGAAATGAGCACGTTAACGGTAAATGACTTGAGTCGGCTCGTGAGACAACTTCAAACCGTTCACAGAGTGGGAAAAGGCTATTTGACACAATAATATAGTCTATAACACTAGATCCATTTTGGTTTATGAATGTAAAGTCTCCTACTGCCTTATCTACACCACAGCGGCCGTTAAGAATGGACATGTTGAGAGTAGAGCACATATTCACCAAGACACGACCAGCACTATTGATGACACTATCACATGAGGATCTATCGATGTTCACACTCTCCTCGATAGAAGACAACTCCTCATCTCCTAGAATGTCACAAATATCATTTTCTATTTCCTCAGATAAGATTCCCGTCCGGGCATTAAAGTCACCACCAACAATTATATGTAGATCCTTATTTATTAATCCTAGTACTTCAATAAGGGAGTTATTAAAGAGTGTGATGCCACACTTTATTTGTTTGTCTGTATACCAAGTGGACCCATAAGGGTTTACATATACACTGGCATATAGGAGGTCTTTGTCCAATGAAAAGACACCTTTATCAAACAGAAGAAATATAGCATTCTCTGTGATTCGGGAATATTTTACATATTTATTAAGTGTCTTTTTTACAAGTACTGTTATACCACCTGAAGGTCTTCCTCTAGTGGCTATTTTGATAGCGTTGATACTATATGATATGTAGTTCGGGTAGATATGGTCATAAATGTAATCAATAGTCCATGTTTCTAAAAGTCCAATTATATCAAATGTGCTTATGAAGTTATTAAAGCATGTGTCGGAAAGCTTATTAAGGAAGCCAGATATATTCCAGAAGAGAAATGTATTGTTTATATTAGTTGGTACATGCCTGTGTTTATGGGCGTAGCCACACCCCTAGGTGCTAGAAGAAGTACTTGTAGTATTGCCAGGAGGGGGTGACGTGCCAGTGTTTCTATCAGTGGCGCCTGTGTTTTCTATTACTACCAGTTCTCCATTCCTGAAGTATCCACGTTTATTTTGTGATCGTAGATCCTGTAGAGTTTTCCGTTGTCTGTGAGTCAGGTCACCGGCGATCCCGTAGCCGCTACTCTTCAGTCCCTTCCTCAGTCCGAGTGAGCGAATTTTATTTTCCGAGTTGAAGAATTTCATGATTATTGGCCTGGTGCGATTACCGTTTAGTGACCGCCGTCCAATCCTGTGGGCCTCGGCAATATCTCGTGTATAAAACGGGACGTCCTCCGAGTTCGAACAACCATTTAGAATGTCACAGCACAACTCTCGCAGATCATCACGAACTTCGTCTGGCTTTTCTGATACACCATATAACAAAACATTATTACGTCTGCTATATTGTTCTAATTTTTCCACTTCATTTTGCAAATCAACTACAATACCATGGTCATTACTAGAAGAAACGCGCTCAACTTTCTCAAGACGGTCATTTAATGCTTGGACATCTAATCGTAGAACATTTTGTTCGCCTTGAACTTCCTCAATGTTACGTTTAATGTCGTTAACGGCACTATTAAGTTTTCTGGTTTCAGATTTAATGTCTCTGATATCTCGAGTAAGATCATTCTTCATTGAACGAATCTCCTGTAAAATATCATTTTTCATGGCGTCTATATCACTTTCACTGACATGGCTAGTCTTGCCGGGGGGTCCCGGGTTTAGTTCAACGTCCCCCGAGAGTGGGATATTAGACCAGGTAGACACAATGCAACTAGAATTGTATATGCAGGAAAGTAAAACATACGTAGCTAGGAGCCGATAGCCAACATCAACATACCCAGGCCATTTCGAGTACGGGGTGTACGAGCTGACATGGCTGACCTGCCGGGTCCCATGTGGGTGAGAAAATTTTCCGATTCTCGCTCTCCAGACGTCTACAGATACCCCCATCGGTAAAAGTGTCTTTTGCACACCTTATTAAACCAATATGTACTGTCTGTTGTTACTCACAGCTTTTGGTTATCGTTAGTTGGGTTGTTTAGCGAGAGCGTGTACACACACACGTCTTGTCAGTAAGGCAGGTAACTCATCTCTTCGTCACGAATACAGAACTGCTTACAGTCACGAATACAGAACTGCTTACAGTCACGAATACAGAACTGCTTACAGTCACGAATACAGAACTGCTTACAGTCACGAATACAGAACTGCTTACAGTCACGAATACAGAACTGCTTACAGTCACGAATACAGAACTGCTTACAGTCACGAATACAGAACTGCTTACAGTCACGAATACAGAACTGCTTACAGTCACGAATACAGTACTGCTTACAGTCACGAATACAGTACTGTTTACAGTCACCAATACAGAACTGCTTACAGTCACGAATACAGTACTGCTTACAGTCACGAATACAGTCCTGTTTACAGTCACGAATACATAACTGCTTACAGTCACGAAACCACTACTGTTTACAGTCACAAATACAGAACTGCTTACAGTCAAGAATACAGTACTGTTTACAGTCACGAATACAGAACTGCTTACAGTCATGAATACAGAACTGCTTACAGTCACGAATACAGTACTGTTTACAGTCACGAATACAGAACTGCTTACAGTCACGAATACAGAACTGCTTACAGTCACGAATACAGTACTGCTTACAGTCACGAATACAGTACTGTTTACAGTCACCAATACAGAACTGCTTACAGTCACGAATACAGTACTGCTTACAGTCACGAATACAGTACTGCTTACAGTCGCAAATACAGTTCTGCTTACAGTCACGAATACAGTACTGCTTACAGTCACGAATACAGAACTGCTTACAGTCACGAATACAGTACTGCTTACAGTCACGAATACAGTACTGTTTACAGTCACCAATACAGAACTGCTTACAGTCACGAATACAGTACTGCTTACAGTCACGAATACAGTCCTGTTTACAGTCACGAATACATAACTGCTTACAGTCACGAAACCACTACTGTTTACAGTCACAAATACAGAACTGCTTACAGTCAAGAATACAGTACTGTTTACAGTCACGAATACAGAACTGCTTACAGTCATGAATACAGAACTGTTTACAGTCACGAATACAGTACTGTTTACAACACCAATACAGTTCGGCTTACAGTCGCAAATACAGTACTGTTTACAGTCACGAATACAGCACTGTTGACAGTCACGAATACAGAACTGCTTACAGTCATGAATACAGTACTGTTTACAGTCACGAAAAAAGTACTGTTTACAGTCACTTATACAGTTCTGCTTACAGTCACAAATACAGTACTGTTTACAGTCACGGATACAGTTCTGTTTACAGTCACGAATACAATACTGCTTACAGTCATGAATACTGTACTGCTTACAGTCACGAATACATTACTGCTTACTGTCACGAATACATAACTGCTCACGGTCACGAATACAGTACTGTTTACAGTCACCAATACAGTACTGTTTACAGTCACGAATACAGTTCTGCTTACAGTCACGAAAAAAGTACTGTTTACAGTCACGAAAAAAGTACTGTTTACAGTCACGAAAAAAGTACTGTTTACAGTCACGAATACTGTACTGCTTACAGTCAAGAATACAGTATTGCTTACAGTCACGAATACAGTACTGTTTACAGTCACGAAAAAAGTACTGTTTACAGTCACGAAACCAGTACAGTTTACAGTCACGAATACAGAACTGCTTACAGTCACCAATACAGTCCTGTTTACAGTCACGAATACAGTACTGCTAACCGCCATGAATACTGTACTGCTTACAGTCACGAATACAGTACTGTTTACAGTCACCAATACCGTGCTGCTTACTGTCACGAATACATAACTGCTTACAGTCACGAATACAGTTCTGTTTACAGTCACGAAAAATATACTGTTTACAGTCACGAATACTGTACTGCTTACAGTCAAGAATACAGTACTGCTTACAGTCACGAAAAAAGTAGTTTACAGTCACGAATACCGTACTGCTTACTGTCAAGAAAACATTATTGCTTACAGTCACGAAAACAGTACTGCTTACAGTTACTAATACAGTACTGTTTACCATGAATATTCTTTTGTTTTGGTTACACTTAATGTTGTTAATTACAAGTTGTTATCACGTTGTTTATGTAGATGTATGTGCCCCCTTCAATTGTCAGTGATGTCACAGCCTTACAACATCATAAAGACACTATCGTGATAGTTTTATATTGTCAAACCAGCCGGGGAACCAAGACTATGAAGATAGAAGTTACATATATTAACGTTTTGGTCGTGTTTACGAGGTGATACAGTACTATATTAAATATACATTTGATTTCAACATAGAAGCTCTGGAAATAGTATGTCATACGGTACACAGTATTTCAATCGATATTACTTAACAAAGGATCAAAGGTAAAAATGGCAGAAGTCCTTGCTGTAAACTGATAATTGTCCTGTGCGGATCCATTCTGATTTTCAAAATGGAAGTAAAATATGTAACAAGCTTCTGCAAACCAACGTGAAACACAATCTTTTGAATCACTTTGGGGATATTGTAAAATGAATTTCCTTAGAACTGAAACTGAACTCTTTAGTTTAGAATAGTGCCGATGTGGGACGGTTGTGATGACTTTGATAGGGGTTGGTCGGTTGTGTGTGTTTGATTGTTTTGTTTTTTTGTTTGTTTTTTTTGGGGGGGGGAGGGGGGGGGGGGGGGGGGGGGGGGGGTGTTTACCTAATATAAGGCTAATAAGGGTCACAGGAGTCACGTCTTCTTCAGAACGAAAAGCCCTAGGATGCGGAAAGTTTGTATACAAAATCCTTAGCCAGTGTGAATCATAACTTTAGATTTGATTGCTTAAATGCCCAAAATAAGGCACCACTACCTCAACAAATATTGTCACCTCCTACCCTAGAATACAGAGGCCGAGACAGCTGCAGAAATTTCCATGACAATTTTTTAGCATTCTGCCAGTTTACGGACTCTCCTAAAATATTGTGCACCGACTGAAGGTCTCACATAGCCACCCTATTTATACGATCCTTGAGCGACCAAAACAGAACAGGACGCTCAATGGTCGGTTAAATTCGGGGAAATCCTCCTGTAATCGTTACGCGTCTTTTGTACGAAAAACAAAACGGAAATTTCCATGACGAATTTTAGGGAGCGTCCTGTCTTTTTTCGCGGGGCGTTCACTGTGCAACATGATGGCAACCAATAACACTTCAGCATAGAGGGCGATCCCCGTGCATCTCGTCAGCCTCCCCTGTGTGACAGTTGGCCGACCATGCGGCAATATTGCAAAATAGATGAGTGCGACTGAAACAGGGCTACATCATTCTCCAGTAGGCAACTTTAAGTTCTTGAAACATTATCTGTTCATATTTCTGAAAATCTCGCTTCTAAAAATTGTCATTTTAAATAAGCTTCTTACCTTAAAAAAGAGTACTTTTTTGCTTGTTTTTTTTAATGTCCCACAGTGACGATGCATGAACGAATTATAGGTAGAGAGATAAATTAGTTCGCCAACATATTTTATTAATTTTCTTTTTTACATTTCGTATTTTAAAAAAAAAATAATTGCAAAACATTCTGGCCAAAATCCATGCTGAATTCAGCAACACGTGTGTATTTGAACAAAACTATGATAGTGATAAAAGTATCATTCTCCAATGAATAAAATAATTTGTGTTTACATGTATTATCAAAGATATTCAAATTCTACTTTACCCCACAACAGTGTTTCAGTTGTTACTGTTAAGAATGTTTCTTTGCAAGCGAGTTTATAATCTTTATTTGATGAACTATTTTGCGTTTTCTTGCCCCATTGCGTGCCTTGTCGTATCTACGATATAGAAGAGAAACAGTGAAACATGTGAGAATTGATAATCTAATTATGTGAAATTTACGGGGACGGTCACAGAATGTTGAATGGATGCAAAAATTAAGGCAGAAAGGTTGCCGTGGTCGCTGCATGGAGACAAAATCAGTCGTGATAATGAACGTCTTTAAATGCACATAGAACGCAGAAGTCCTGAACGCACGGGGGACGCAGAAGCTTGACAGCAAATTTACGCAGGTCTAACATGGCGAATAATGAGAGTGTCGAGGGTCCATTGTACAACCTTTCTGCCTCCTAGGAGCAATCGTTGAGCGACCAGAATCTGCCAAAGTTGTGAGCATGTTGAACATATTTTGGCGTCCTTGGCGATCATGCATGATGTCTCAACATCGTATGTGTCACCCGCTGCCAACCTTAGCATCCATTCTGCCTCCCTTGAGCGTCCAACGGCGATCTGTTCTATATTTTGGTCGCAGCTAGCGAACCTACAATGGCAATCATGAGTATATCGATTTGATGACCACGGGTACCACGGCCTGAAAACAAATATACAGTATGTCTTTTCTTCTAAAACTAAACACATTAGAAAACTTAAATATGCTGTACGCCTTAGGAGATGGGGATTATATTATTTTTAATACTTGAATCGTATAAAGTCAACTACTATTATAGTACAAAATGACAGTTTACATGCACAAGTCTAACCTGTATGGAACTATGTTCCAATAAGTAAGGAACGTGTTTCTCATTACATTCCAATCCTATATACAGTCAAGCTGCGATAATCCGGCCACCGATAATCCGAATCTCGCAGTTTCCGAACGGTAGGAAGATGTAACCAAACTAATCTCTTTAGTGGTCCTCAGTACTCAGTAGTCCGAACATTTCCCTATTCGAACGTTTTTTATGAAAAACGGAAGCGTTCGGATTATCGAGGCCAGACTGTACAGGATATATAGTTCAGTATTGGTGGCTTTAGGCCCAAGGCCCAAGGCAAAAACATTATTTATTAACAATTCAATCCTTGGAAACGCAGCTGGAGTTTCAAAAGAAATATGTTGGTGACCTTGACGTTATTCTCTTGTCAGCGGGATGATGGTTGCCCTCCCTCTTGCTATTGTCCTCGTACCAAAGGATTCGAACTCAGCCAGACGTCCCCAGACGTCCCGAGTTGCTCCCTTCACTATGTCCCTGTTTGACGGCGCAACCCACTGTGCTACCAACCAGTCGTTCGTTGGGTTCAACTACAGACCAGAGTCCGGGGCATGACAGGCAATAGTTCGACCAACTTCAGATGACACAGTACAGGCGGTGGCTTCCTCAAACTACTATGGCCTTGACCTTTGTTGAACGACTGACACACTGGCATAAGAAGCGTCTTATAAAAGACATAGCACTATATTTTGTTTTTCGGGACTGAAGGGGGAACTTGCCGTTTGACATGGGCCGTTGTCCGGCTTGGGGCGTCGTATGTCGTCCATCCTCCTTAAACTTTTCACATTTTCGACTTCTCCTTAATAACTGAAGCTGGAATGGCTCAACGGAACTTGGTATGTTGACTTATCATCACATGGACATATAGTTGTGCCTTTTGGAGTTTTCAACTTTCTTGATTCGTTCATTTTGGCGGTTTCCTTGGAAACGCAACTGGAGTCTCAGAAGAAAATGTTGGTGACCTTGGAGTTATTTTTTTGTCAGCGTGATGTCTGGATTCTGGATTCTGTATTCTCCTCATATCTGTAACAGAGAGGACAAGGGGCTGCCATTAGTCTCAAGGTTACTGTGGAACGTAAAATCTTTCTACATGTGAACTTGCATGTTAACATGATTTCTAAAGAACATTCATGATCACTGATTTCTCTTTATATCTTACACAAAGCTTAACATAGAGTAATAGCTGTTTTGATTTTGTTAACATTATCCCAAAGGCAGCAGCGGAACTACATGTGACCATGTGCATGTTAACCAGGAACCGTTCACTGCTTTCGCACGTTTCATATCAAATAATTAACTCGTTTAATAAGATTAGTATTTAATGGTAGTTTAGTATCCTCTATTTATCACCAGGGGTATTTTCAGCGCCCAGTTGATTTGGGGGAATTTGATAATATTTAGTTATTTCGAAGTATTAATTTACAGAGGGGAACATGTAACCTGATTGTTATTAATAACATTATTCCATAGGATTTAGTTGAACATCATTACTTTATCAAGTTTCATATCGCTGCATTGATAGATTAACTTCTGTTGACAGTTTTCTTTGAATTGAGTGATACCTTCTTTTGCCTGTCTTATCAAACTTTACAGGGCTTTGGAATTTGGTTATCAAGTTTTCACTGCGTAACTTTAAGAAGTGCATTCCTGTATTATGTATCATGAAGCTCATGAAGGGTGGTTGAGTAGTAATGGGGGTTATTGCAGGGTGGTTGAGTAGTAAGGGGGGTTATTGCAGGGTGGTTCGGTAGCAAGGGGGCTTATTGCAGGGTGGTTCGGTAGTAAGGGGGATTATTGCAGGGTGGTTCAGTAGTAAGGGGGCTTATTGCAGGGTGGTTCGGTAGTAAGGGGGCTTATTGCAGGGTGGTTCAGTAGTAAGGGGGCTTATTGCAGGGTGGTTGAGTAGTAAGGGGGATTATTGCAGGGTGGTTGAGTAGTAAGGGGGTTATTGCAGGGTGGTTGAGTAGTAAGGGGGATTATTGCAGGGTGGTTGAGTAGTAAGGGGGATTCTTGCAGGGTGGTTGCGTAGTCAGGGGGATTATTGCAAGGTGGTTGAGTAGTAAGGGGGATTATTGCAGGGTTGTTCAATAGTAAGAGGGATTATTGCAGAGTTGTTGAGTAGTCAGGGGGATTATTGCAGGGTGGTTCAGTAGTAAGGGGGATTATTGCAGGGTGGTTCAGTAGTAAGAGGGATTATTGCAGGGTGGTTGAGTAGTAAGGGGGATTATTGCAGGGTGGTTGAGTAGTCAGGGGGATTATTTCAGGGTGGTTCAGTAGTAAGGGGGATTATTGCAGGGTGGTTCAGTAGTAAGGGGGATTATTGCAGGATGGTTCAGTAGTAAGGGGGATTATTGCAGGGTGGTTCAGTAGTAAGGGGGATTATTGCAGGATGGTTCAGTAGTAAGGGGGATTATTGCAGGGTGGTTCAGTAGTAAGGGGGATTATTGCAGGGTGGTTCAGTAGTAAGGGGGATTATTGCAGGGTGGTTCAGTAGTAAGGGGGATTATTGCAGGGTAGTTCAGTAGTAAGGGGGATTATTGCAGGGTGGTTCAGTAGTAAGGGGGATTATTGCAGGGTGGTTCAGTAGTAAGAGGGATTATTGCAGGGTTGTTGAGTAGTAAGGGGCATTATTGCAGGGTGGTTCAGTAGTAAGGGGATTATTGCAGGGTGGTTCAGTAGTAAGAGGGATTATTGCAGGGTGGTTCAGTAGTAAGGGGAATTATTGCATGGTGGTTCAGTAGTAAGGGGATTATTGCAGGGTGGTTCAGTAGTAAGAGGGATTATTGCAGGGTGGTTCAGTAGTAAGGGGGATTGTTGCAGGGTGGTTCAGTAGTAAGGGGATTATTGCACACTGTTTAGGAGAGGATATACATTATTTTTTCTAACTGTTTCTAATGTCATTTTATGTATTTTTACAAACGTTTTTAAAATGTATTGCTTGAGAAATAACTTTTTAGATCTTTAACCTCGGTGAATGTAAATCCTGATTGTTTTACAGGGCCAGTATCTCTTCAGTGAATGTAAATCCTGATTGTGTTACAGCGCCAATAGCTCTTTCTTTTTTCTTTCTTTTTTAAAAATATTGCAATTTAAAACGTTGCTTTGTGATATACATATAAATATTTTCGATGTCTCCATTTGGAAAATTCTGTCTTTGTGTTTAGGTCAAATACTAATTTTTAATCACAGACATCAATTGTTAAGGAAATGTATGATTGTGTTATTTTGTAAACACCTGTATTCATTTTTTCACATTTAATGTTTAATGTACAAAGTAACGAAAACAGAATATTTACAGTCACGAATACAGAACTGTTTACAGTCACGAATACAATACCGCTTACAGTCACGAATACATAACTGTTTACAGTAATTGATACAGATCTGTTTACAGTGACGAATACAGTACAGCTTACAGTCACGAATACAGTACTGTTTACCATGAATATTCTTTGTTGTGCTTACACTTAATCACTATGGTGATAGTTTTATGTTGTCCAACCAGCCGAGGAACCAAGACTATGAAGATATAATTTATATAGTAAAGCTTTGTTCGTGTCTTCGAGGTGATAGAGTACTATATTAAATATACATTTGATTTCAACTTAGAAGCTCTGGAAAGTGTATTTTATACGGTACACAGTATTTCAATCGATATTACTTAACAAAGGATCAAAGTTAAAAATGGCAGAAGCCCTTGCTGTAAACTGATAAGTGTCCTGTGCGGATCTATTCTGATTTTTAAAATGGAAGTAAAATATATAACCAGCTTTTGCAAACAAAATCTTTTGAATCACTTTGGGAAGACCGTGGAAATTGAAGAGTGTCAATTGTAAAATTACTTTCCTTTAGAACTGAAGCTCAACTGTTTAGTTTTGAATAGTGCCGATGTGGGGCGGTTGTGATGACTTTGAGAGGGGTTGGTTGGGTATGTGTGTGTCTGTGTGTCCGTGTGAGTTTTTTTGTTTTGTTTTTTTACCTAATAAGGGTCACAGGAGCCACGTCTTCTTCAGAGCGAAATGCCCTAGGATGCGGAAAGCTTGTATACAAAATCCTTTGCCAGTGTGAATCATAACTTTAGATTTGATTGCTTAAATGCCATAAATTAGGCACCACTACCTCAACGTATATTGTCACCTCCTACCCTAGAATACAGAGGCCGAGACAGCTGCAGAAATTTCCATGACAATTTTTTAGCATTCTGCCAGTCTACGGACTCTCCTAAAATATTGTGCACCGACTGAAGGTCTCACATAGCCACCCTTGAGCGACCAAAACAGAACAGGACGCTCAATAGTCGGTTAAATTCGGGGAAATCCTCCTGTAACCGTTACGCGTCTTTTGTACGAAAAACAAAACGGAAATTTCCATGACGAATTTTAGGGAGCGTCCTGTCTTTTTTCGCGGGGCGTTCACTGTGCAACATGATGGCAACCAATAACATTTCAGCATAGTAATTGGCAACTGTACAACTCGTCAGCCTCCTCTGTGCGACAGTTGGCCGACCATGCGGCAACATTGCAAAATAGATGAGTGCGACTGAAACAGGGTTACATCATTCTCCAGAAGGCAACTTTAAGTTCTCGAAACATTATCTGTTCATATTTCTGAAAATCACGCTTCTAAAAATTGTCATTTTAAATAAGCTTCTTACCTTAAAAAAGGGTACTTTTTCGTTGTTTTTTAATGTCCTACAGTGACGATGCGTATACGAATTAGAGGTAGAGAGATAAATTAGGTCGCCAACACATTTTATTAATTTTCTTTTTATATTTTATATTTTTTTAAAAGAAATAATTGCAAAACATTCTGGGCAAAATCCATGCTGAAAAGCAATTCAGCAACACGTGTGTATTTGAACAAAACTGTGATAGTGATAAAAGTATCATACCCCAATGAATAAAATAATTTGTGTTTACATGTATTATGAGATATTCAAATTCTACTTAACCCCACAACAGTGTTTCAGTTGTTACTGTGGACAAGTGTAATTATATTTATTCAACCTAATCCTTATCGTAAATCGTCCTCGTAAATTAAACAGTAAATCCCATTCCGCATTCCAATCCCACTTTTTGATAATATTCCGTTTTTATTTCACTATGCAACTTTTCGTGGTGACTCGTAGTCGTCTGCTCACGTCAACAGTCATCAACTTAAAGTCAAAACTATAATCGTAAGTATTTAAACAAATTAATCATTTTAACACTTTCTGCAAAGCATATAATAGGTCTATGATTACTCTTTCCACATGCTCATGTTTGCTATTGTTGTTTATGATCGTGAGTTTAGCCAAATTGTTATTGCAAAGCGCCGTTAGTGTCGAACTTCACAGTAACGATAGTGAAAGGGTCTTGATGTATATCAGTTGGTTATAATGGCATAGATATTGAATACTGTCAAGGAATATTGTATTGAAGTAGTCTCTAGTAGATCAGTACAGTTATTTTAGACTTTATGGACCTTGTGTAAATGATTTCTACTGCAGTGTTGCCAGTAAATGAGGCGCGCAGTATTGTAGGTCAGGGGTCACGAGGCAATAGCGCGGCACTGAAGATTTTGATGTTTGAATTAATAACAAGCATTATTGTGACTAGGTGTTAATGTATTTTAAAGCTACATAGTTTCCTTTCACATTACTTTCAGTAAATAATACCGCTATTCATGTTATTTGGAAGTTATTGGCCACAACTTTCATGAAGTGTCACGACCCCAGAGGTCATAGGTCATAGGTCATAGGTCATCATTGCATAGATTCGGCTGTATGCTGTTTAACACTGTGTCACCTCTAGCAATCTGTTTTGGTTATTATCTCTTGCCATAGAACAACATGATGTGTTAATCTAACTATAATTATTGTTATTTGGAACATTAATAATTGTTATAGTGCTAGATAATGTCAGGTTTTGCAATATTGTGTATTATAATTAAAAGGTTAGGTCTATTTGGTAGTTGCATTCAGCAGATGTTGTTGTGATGAATTCATACTCAGTGTTGAGTTTCATATTGCATTTATATCAGTAAATATAAATGAAGTTGTAATGCAAGTAAAGATGCATTATTGAATTGATAGGATGCATTATTGAATAAATGTTGTTAATTCTCATACTTTCCTATAATTGTTACTTCCAATACTCTGCATAGCTTTTCATGATTTTACATTTAAATCAGTAAAGATAAATTGCAGTTATTGTTGCAGAAATTGATATGTGCGTTATTGATATTGTAAGATAAACATATATTGCTAGTGTTTATCCCATACCTTATTTGATTATTGTTCATGTACAAGTATTGATTTCAACTTTGTTGTGTTGCAGGGCAAATTGTATGCTGTGTGCTAACTGCCGCCCTTTACCTTATCCTTACATTACTGTTATATCATTCTCACAATGAGAATAAAACTTGGTAATATCAAGAACTGGCTTTGTCTTGGATTATGAACCTGTCTACATTACTGTTAAGAATGTTTTTTTGCAAGCGAGTTTATAATCTTTATTTGATGAACTTTTCCGCGTTTTCTTGCTCCATTGTGTGCCATGTCTTATCTACGATATTGAAGAAAAAAAGTAAAACATGTGAGAATCGATATTTTATTTATGTGAAATATACGAGGACGGTCACAGAATGCTGAATGGATGCAAAATGAAGGCAGAAAGGTTGCCGTTGTCGCTGCATGGAGACAAAATCAGTCGTGATAATGAACGTCTTTAAATGCACATAGAACGCATAAGTCCTGAACGCACGGGGGACGCAGAAGCTTGCAAGCAAATTTATGCAGGTCTAATATGGCGAATAATGAGACTTTCGAGGGTCCAATGTACAACCTTTCTGCCTCCTGGGAGCAATCGTTGAGCGACCAGAATCTGCCAAAGTTGTGAGCATGTTGAACATATTTTGGCGTCCTTGGCGATCATGCATGATGTCTCAACATCATATGTGTCACTCGCTGCCAACCTTACCATCCATTCTGCCTCCCTTGAGCGTCCAACAGCGATCTGTTCTATATTTTGGTCGCAGCTAGGGAACCTACAATGGCAATCGTGAGTATATCGATTTGATGACCACCGGTACCACGGCCTAAAATCAAATAAATGTGTCTTTTCTTCTAAAACTAAACACATTAGAAAACTTAGATATGCTGTACTTGAGTCGTATAAATTCAACTACTATTATATGCACAAGTCTAACCTATATGGAACTATGCTCCAATATGAAAGGAACGTGTTTCTCATTAAAGTCCAATCCTATATACTGGATATATATTTCAGTATTGGTGGCTTTAGGCCCAAGGCAAAAACATTATTTAAACAATTCAAAGGTTACGAGCTGTACATAATATAATGATACGTAATAATGAATGGCAAATTATCCATAACAAAACAATTCACAGTTGACAAATCTCCAGACAACTTGAAACAATGTTAAACATTATTAAAAAGAACTCTCGCATACGCAATATGGAATATGACTTGTTTTTATCCCTTCTATCAGATGTTTAGATATTTCTCAACGACTAAGAACTAGTAAACAAAGCAGTGCACTTATAGGAACCATGTTACCATCCAGGTCCCCGCGCTTCATTGCGCTGCGCTTCACAAGTAGCGGAGCCCAGTTGAGGAATGTTGCGTAGCGCTACTGAGCCAGGGAACTAGGGTGCCATGTTACATCCTGTTAAAGCTCCATATAACTATTTTAGTGTTTAGTTTTAGACAATAAGGGAGATACCTCAGTTAAACAGCCATAGAAACATTTATTTTAAAAACGTTTTTTAGGCATCAACAAGATGTTGAGTTACTTTTCAACAGCTTAAGCCAGAAGTTGTTTGTAACCTCTTTAAATGAAAGGCACTTCTTGTTAAAAAGTCCTTTATGTGTTTAGCATCGTTGCCATGTTGGTTGCAACTCAGGGGGGAGCACTCTCTCACCTCAATGCAGGATACTGGTAGGGTTACAACTACTCAATATGATGTAGTGAGCCTCTGTTGTCATCAAGATCATTACAAGGCCTTTGATACATATGAAGATGATTCATGCTGTGGGAGAAAACAACATGAAACTCATCAGAGATAATAAATAGTGTAATACCAGAGGCGTGTACAGAACCGCAAGTACTCGCAAGTATTCGCGAGTACCTGCTTCTGAACAACAACAAGTTCACGCGCATTGCGAATACACGATTGAACACTTGTGAGCAGTCTCGCCAAGCGAGTATTTCCGATCTTTCTTTTATTACCCCCTCAATTGAAATTTGCTCAATTGCATTGTGCAAGGCACCTATGTTTTCCAAAATGGTAATGATTTCCTGAAATTATCTTGGAAAGTATTCGCTCGTATTGGCTGATGGGGATTGTAAATTGTAGATTTCGTGACCCGTGACCCGAAATGGGGTCACAGGGGTCACATCCTAAAAAAGCTATTTTCATCTTCTTCTCCACTTCCAAAAGGTCTAGAGAGCTGAAAAGTTGAGTGCAGACTCCTTGGCCAATGGGGATTGTAAATTGTAGATTTCGTGACCCCGTGACCCGAAATGGGGTCACAGGGGTCACACGGATCCTTTAAAACATATTTTCATCTTCTTCTCCAGTTCCAAAAGGTCTAGAGAGCTAAAAAATTGTGTGCAGACTCCTTGGCCAATGAGGATTCTAAATTGTAGATTTCGTGACCCAGTGACCCAAAATGGGGTCACACGGGTCACATCCTTTAAAACATATTTTCATCTTCTTCTCCAGTTCCAAAAGGTCTAGAGAGCTGAAAAGTTTTGTGCAGACTCCTTGGCTAATGAGGATTCTAAATTGTAGATTTGATGACCCCGTGACCCGAAATGGGGTCACGGGGGTCACATCCTTAAAAAACTATTTTCATCTTCTTCTCCACTTCCAAAAGGTCTAGAGAGCTGAAAAGTTTTGTGCAGACTCCTTGGCTAATGAAGATTCTAAATTGTAGATTTGATGACCCCGTGACCCGAAATGGGGTCACGGGGGTCACATCCTTAAAAAACTATTTTCATCTTCTTCTCCACTTCCAAAAGGTCTAGAGAGCTGAAAAAGTGTGTGCAGACTCCTTGGCCAATGAAGATTCTAAATTGTAGATTTGGTGACCCCGTGACCCCAAATGGGGTCACACGGATCCTTTAAAACATATTTTCATCTTCTTCTCCAGTTCCAAAAGGTCTAGAGAGCTGAACAGTTGTGTGCAGACTCCTTGGCCAATGGAGATTGTAAATTGTAGATTTCGTGACCCCGTAATAGTTTATGTATACTACAATATATAGAAGATAAAATGGTTCCACAGTTATTTATTATTAATTTATCATAGTCTTGTCATTGATAAAGTTTATCCTCTTCTAACGTTTCAAGAAGAACACGCGATATCAAAATAACATAAATAAAATATTTATGAACAATGTAAATTATTGCTAAATAGTAATATTTTTTACATACATATCACTTTTGAAAAAACAACATTGCCCACGCTTCCCCCTGAAGCGTTCCTCAACACAGATCACACAGAATAAAAAGGGACGCCAATCGGTATAGGTGCCTCGAGTCATGTGACATCGGTGATGTCATCATTCCCTAATTTATTGAGCGAGCACACGGTCACGCGTGTGTTCTCTCTCGACTAATTTCGCTACTTTTTAGATTATTAAAGTTTTCCTAGTTCCTCATACCTTCAGTTATATTGTCACAGGTACCTTTCTGTCCTTTCCTGACCAAACTCCTGTCCACTAATAAGCGTGACGTGGACCATGATCTAAAACCCTATTGTCACCGCCTGTCCAATAATAAAGGTGATGGGGACCACGATCTAAAACCCTATTGTTGCCTCCTGTCCAGTAATAAGGGTGACGGGGACCACGATCTAAAACCCTATTGTCATCTCCTGTCCAATAATAAGCGTGACGTGGACCATGATCTAAAACCCTATTGTCGCCTCCTGTCCAGTAATAAGGGTGACGGGGACCACAATCTGAAACCCTATTGTCACCGCCTGTCCAATAATAAAGGTGATGGGGACCACGTTCTAAAACCGTATTTTCACCTCCTTGCCAACTAATAAGGGTGATGGGGACCACGATCTAAAACCCTATTGTTGCCTCCTGTCCAGTAATAAGGGTGACGGGGACCACGATCTAAAACCCTATTGTCGCCTCCTTGCCAACTAATAAGGGTGACGGGGACCACGATCTAAAACCCTATTGTCGCCCCCTTGCCAACTAATAAGGTTGACGGGGACCACGATCTTAAACCCTATTGTCGCCTCCTTGCCAACTAATAAGGGTGACGGGGACCACGATCTAAAACCCTATTGTCGCCTCCTTGCCAACTAATAAGGGTGACGGGGACCACGATCTAAAACCCTATTGTCGCCTCCTTGTCAACTAATAAGGGTGACGGGGACCACGATCTAAAACCCTATTGTCGCCTCCTTGTCAACTAATAAGGGTGACGGGGACCATGATCTAAAACCCTATTGTCGCCTCCTTGTCAACTAATAAGGGTGACGGGGACCACGATCTAAAACCGTTTTGTCACCTCCTTGTCAACTAATAAGGGTGACGGGGACCACGATCTAAAACCTTATTGTCACCTCCTGGATTATAACATGACGATTTGATGACCAAATTAGTATACACTAAACGCCAAAAGAAACGTTACCTCATTTCTATTTTTTTAATTACTTTTTAAGTATCAAAGATATTTGAGAAATGAATGGTTCAAAAGAAAGCTGAATAACGTAGCTTTATGCTATTAACACGTTTAAAAATCCTGATGGATTCATATTGTGGCAAAATGCAGCTTGTTTTAAAGTTTAAAATTGTCCGGTTTTCGACCAGGCTGGTAGTAACCAATAAATGTGATTTAGATGTCTAGAAGAAGTTGAAAGTAAACTTTTACGTTTGTGACTAGACACAAAGTGTGTACGCTTTACATCATAACCCCTAAACGATGAAAATACTGTTATTGAGTAAGATTGAGTGTGAACATTATGAAATATATTTTTCTAGTCATTAAAGATCTTTTCTTGTAATTTACCTTAGTGAAAACGAGTTTACTGTGTTGTCAAATGACTTAATAGTATTTAGGAACACAGACGATTATTTATGTGAACATTTTCGCTTGAAAATGAACATTTAAAAAAAAATTCAATCACCCAAACGCATTATCACTCAAATGAAGCAAAATTCAAGCAGTATTTGCATGAACTGAATGCTTCTACAGGGTATAAAAGGTGCCTACTTTGCATTATATGGCACACATGTACGAAATCATGCCGTGATTGACCAGTGGAGAAAGAGAAAAAGCACTGTGGAATATAAACTGTTTAAAATTGGATATCAATAGTTTTGTCATAAAAGTTTATTTACAATTGTAAGTCAAAGTGAGAGTTTACATGTACAATTCTATGGTCAAACATGTTTCTCTTTACTTCAAATCCTAAATGTCCTATATGTTGTGTCATCCTGCTCCAACACTGTATTTGTATTCGTCAATCTTCTTAAAAATCTGTTTAATTCTATTCAAGTCCAATGATGCTGAACAAATACGATATTGATTTGTAAGTCAGTGGATCGCGGATCGACGGTACACAATTCATTTTGTCACCAGCACGACAAGAGGACGACAGATTGACTCACAGCTGCAACATGATTGGCACTGCCATCGTATTCATAACAACAATTGGTAAGTAATAAATATGTCATATAAACTATGTAGTTAAAATATTATATTAAATTATAATGTTATATTATATTCTAATTTTTACATTTGCGAGTTATTCTTAAAAACCCAGAAGTAATTAGATAAAATGAATTAGATAAAAGAGGTAAATCCTGCATTTTAATAAATATATAAAAACAACTATAAAGAATAGTAATAACATTGTGCGTTTGATATTAGTATTTATAAATCTGTTACGATTACTTTAAAAGGCGCTGTAGCAGTTTTTTTGGTATATTTTGTTTGCTTTTTATTATTAAAATTTATACAATATATTGTTTCATTAGAGGGTAAAACATCCCATAAGACTACCCGCATTACAACAATTATTACCCGCATTGAAACGATGTGGGTCCTTATGAGATACTGTGGGTCCTAACATTCTGTGCTAAAGCTTAGTTTCGAAATGAAACAAAAGCGAATACACCAAAAAATTTGCATATCACTATCTGTATGCCAGAGGCAGTCCATGGCCTATAAACCAGAGAAAAATGGCAAATTGAGTATTTTCATAAAATGTAAGAGTGTGTGAATATAACTGATTGTATTGACAATATACTACTAAGAATCAGGTAAGTTATTACATATTTCTACCATTTTTTAGCTGATCAGGCCTGAAGCCCGATGAGCTTATGGCATGGCATGACATGGTGTCCGTCGTCCGTCCATCCGTCAATCCGTCCGTCGGTCCATCCGTCAGTAAACTTTTCGCTTGTTTTACTTCTTCTACAGAACCAATGACTCCACAGAGTTGAAATTTTATGTGCAGACTCCTTTGCCAATGGGGATTCTAACTAAATTGTAGATTATGTGACCCCGTGACCCAAATGTGGTCACAGGGGTCACATCCTTAAAAACCTTTTTCCATCTTCTTCTCCAGTTCCAAAAGGTCTTGAGAGCTGAAAAGTTGTGTGCAGACTCCTTAGCCAATGGGGATTCTAAATTGTAGATTTCGTGACCCTATGACCCGAAATGGGGTCACAGGGGTTACATCCTTTAAAACCTATTTTCATCTTCTTCTCCAGTTCCAAAAGGTCTAGAGAGCTGAAAAATTGTGTGCAGACTCCTTGGCAAATGGGGATTCTAAATTGTAGATTTTGTGACCCCGTGATCCCAAATGGGGTCACTGGGGTCACGTCCTTAAAAAACCTATTTCCATCTTCTTCTCCAGTTCCAAAAGGTCTAGAGAGCTGAACAATTGTGTGTAGACTCCTTGGCCAATGGGGATTAGCTGATCAGGCCTGAAGCCCGATGAGCTTATGGCATGGCATGACATGGTGTCCGTCGTCCGTCCATCCGTCCATCCGTCCGTCGGTCCATCCGTCAGTAAACTTTCGCTTTTTCGACTTCTCCTACAGAACCAATGACTCCACAGAGTTGAAATTTTATGTGCAGGCTCCTTGGTCAATGAGGATTTTAATTTGTAGATTTCGTGACCACTTGACCCCAAATGGGGTCACAGGGGTCAAATCATTAAAAACCTATTTTCATTTTCTTCTCCACTTCCAAAAGGTCTACAGAGCTGAAAAGTTGTGTGCAGACTCCTTTGCCAATGGGGATTCTAACTAAATTGTAGATTATGTGACCCCGTGACCCCAAATGTGGTCACAGGGGTCACATCCTTAAAAACCTTTTTTCATCTTCTTCTCCAGTTCCAAAAGGTCTAGAGAGTTGAAAAGTTGTGTGCAGACTCCTAAGCCAATGGGGATTCTAAATTGTAGATTTCGTGACCCTATGACCCGAAATGGGTTCACAGGGGTTACATCCTTTAAAACCTATTTTCATCTTCTTCTCCAGTTCCAAAAGGTCTAGAGAGCTGAAAAATTGTGTGCAGACTCCTTGGCCAATGGGGATTCTAAATTGTAGATTTTGTGACCCCGTGACCCCAAATGGGGTCACTGGGGTCACGTCCTTAAAATAACTATTTTCATCTTCTTCTCCAGTTCCAAAAGGTCTAGAGAGCTGAACAATTGTGTGTAGACTCCTTGGCCAATGGGGATTCTAATTTGCAGATTTCGTGACCCCGTGACCCCAAATGGGATCACAGGGGTCACATCCTTAAAAATCTATTTTCATCTTCTTCTCCCATTCCAAAAGGTCTAGAGAGCTGAAAAGATGTGTGCAGACTCCTTGGCCAATGAGGTTTCTAAATTGTTGATTTCGTGACCCCGTGACCCCGTGACACTGTGACCCCGTGACCCCGTGACACATCCTTAAAAACCTATTTTCATCTTCTTCTCCAGTTCTAAAAGGTCTAGAGAGCTAAAACGTTGTGTGCAGACTCCTTGGCCAATGAGGATTATAAACTGCAGATTTGGTGACCCCGTGACCCCAAATGGTCTCACAGGGGTCACATCCTTAAAAATCTATTTTCATCTTCTTCTCCAGTTCCAAAAGGTCTAGAGAGCTAAAAAGTTGTGTGCAGACTCCTTGGCCAATGGGGATTCTAAATTGTTGATTTCGTGACCCCGTGACCCCAAATGGTCTCACAGGGGTCACATCCTTAAAAATCTATTTTCATCTTCTTCTCCATTTCCAAAAGGTCTAGAGAGCTAAAAAGTTGTGTGCAGACTCCTTGGCCAATGGGGATGCTAAATTGTTGATTTCGTGACCCCTTGACCCCAAATGGGGTCACTGGGGTCACGTCCTTAAAATAACTATTTTCATCTTCTTCTCCAGTTCCAAAAGGTCTAGAGAGCTGAACAATTGTGTGAAGACTCCTTGGCCAATGGGGATTCTAATTTGTAGATTTCGTGACCCCGTGACCCCAAATGGGATCACAGGGGTCACATCCTTAAAAATCTATTTTCATCTTCTTCTCCCATTCCAAAAGGTCTAGAGAGCTGAAAAGATGTGTGCAGACTCCTTGGCCAATGAGGTTTCTAAATTGTTGATTTCGTGACCCCGTGACCCCGTGACACTGTGACCCCGTGACCCCGTGACACATCCTTAAAAACCTATTTTCATCTTCTTCTCCAGTTCTAAAAGGTCTAGAGAGCTAAAACGTTGTGTGCAGACTCCTTGGCCAATGAGGATTATAAACTGCAGATTTGGTGACCCCGTGACCCCAAATGGTCTCACAGGGGTCACATCCTTAAAAATCTATTTTCATCTTCTTCTCCAGTTCCAAAAGGTCTTGAGAGCTAAAAAGTTGTGTGCAGACTCCTTGGCCAATGGGGATTCTAAATTGTTGATTTCGTGACCCCGTGACCCCAAATGGTCTCACAGGGGTCACATCCTTAAAAATCTATTTTCATCTTCTTCTCCATTTCCAAAAGGTCTAGAGAGCTAAAAAGTTGTGTGCAGACTCCTTGGCCAATGGGGATGCTAAATTGTTGATTTCGTGACCCCTTGACCCCAAATGGGGTCACAGGGGTCACATCCTTAAAATCCTATTTTCATCTTCTTCTCCCATTCCAAAAGGTCTAGAGAGTTGAAAAATTGTGTGCAGACTCCTTGGCCAATGAGGATTATAAATTGTAGATTTCGTTACCCCGTGACCCCAAATGGTCTCACAGGGGTCAAATCCTTAAAAACCTATTTTCATCTTTTTCTCCAGTTCCAAAGAGTCTAGAGAGCTAAAAAGTTGTGTGCAGACTCCTTGGCCAATGGGGATTCTAAATTGTTGATTTCGTGACCCCGTGACTCCGTGATCCCGTGACACATCCTTAAAAACCTATTTTCATCTTCTTCTCTAGTTCCAAAAGGTCTAGAGAGCTAAAATGTTGTGTGCAGACTCCTTGGCCAATGAGGATTATAAACTGCAGATTTGGTGACCCCGTGACCCCAAATGGTCTCACAGGGGTCACATCCTTAAAAATCTATTTTCATCTTCTTCTCCATTTCCAAAAGGTCTAGAGAGCTAAAAAGTTGTGTGCAGACTCCTTGGCCAATGGGGATGCTAAATTGTTGATTTCGTTACCCCTTGACCCCAAATGGGGTCACAGGGGTCACATCCTTAAAATCCTATTTTCATCTTCTTCTCCCATTCCAAAAGGTCTACAGAGCTAAACAAAATTGTGTGCAGACTCCTTGGCCAATGGGGATTGTAAATTGTAGATTTCGTGACCCCGTGACCGGAAATGGGGTCACAGGGGTCACATCCTTAAAAACCTATTTTCATCTTCTTCTCCACTTCCAAAAGGTCTACAGAGCTGAAAAATTGTGTGCAGACTCCTTGGCCAATGGGGATTCTAAATTGTAGATTTTGTGACCCCGTGACCCCAAATGGGGTCACGACGGTCACATCCTTAAAAAGCTATTTTCATCTTCTTCTCCAGTTCCAAAAGGTCTAGAGAGCTGAAAAGTTATGTGCAGATTCCTTTGCCAATGAGGATTCTAAATTGTAGATTTCGTGACCCCATGGCCAACTCAGTAGATCTAGTGAATGGAACAGCTCGATGAACAGACGGGTGGACAATGCATGATGATGGTCTTGCCTGGGTGTTTGCTTTGGGTGTTTATATTTAACCTACCTGAAATCAAATCCAAACTGAGTACACCTGACCTCATGCACGTGCATGTTGAAGCATTCCCCATCCGGTAAATCTTTTAATCAGACGTCTCTTTTCATTTTCAGGTTAACGCATGTCTACTAATATCCTCTCTGTAAGTTTAATTTGAAGTTTTAATACGACTAAAGTTTTTACCAATTGTTTTAAATATAAACTAGCAGCTGTTTACATTCTCAATAAACCAGATTATAAGCTCCATTAAATTATCGATTTTAGATTTATCGAAGCGTATACTTTGGATTATCGAGAAGGCCTTACCTTTGACTCGATCCGAAAAAATTCTTTAAACTTTCAAAACAGAATAGCGGAAATCGAACCCATAACTCTGCGCACTGAAGTTGACGGTTTTACCAATAGACCACTGCGGATGATTGAAGACATGTAGAATAAATATTGGTATCATTTCTGCTCTCCTCGAATCTTTATTTCTAATTAGCGTTCTACACTTGAATTCCCTCGTTTTAAACATTAAATTTGCAAACTGTTTGAGAGGCATTCTAGAAGTTGGTGTGATGAAGAAGACAAATATTTATGGATGATCAACTTCTTTATTAACAATAGCGACGTTTCGGTATAGATCCTTATACCGTTATCAAGCATATGGGAGAGATGATAAAATCAGAGGTTATATACATATACACAAACAACAAACATGATTACACCCACCGCCTTTTATCTGAAGCTTTACAAATTTTGAGACATAACCCCTCTTTGAAAAGAGATCAAGGCTATTTCATCCCATCAGCTTACAACCACTTAATCCACAAATATTTAATCCACTCTACTCACTCTGGCTTCCTTCATTATCATCCACTGATTGCTCACCCTCACTGCTGCATTGTATCCCCATCCCAACTTAATTAACTTACCTCCCACTGGTATCCATGTTATCACTACCTGCTTGTTACAGCTTTCATCTTATTGTTATCTCATCTTGTTGTCTTTGTTATCCCATTATCATACCAAAAATGTTTCATGTATATAACCTCTGATTTTATCATCTCTCCCATATGCTTGATAACGGTATAAGGATCTATACCGAAACGTCGCTATTGTTAATAAAGAAGTTTATCATCCATAAATATTTGTCTTCTTCATTAAATTTGCAACTGCCTGTAATATCCATGAAA
This sequence comes from Gibbula magus, assembly GCA_936450465.1. Classification (NCBI taxonomy): domain Eukaryota; kingdom Metazoa; phylum Mollusca; class Gastropoda; order Trochida; family Trochidae; genus Gibbula; species Gibbula magus. The sequence goes on along the minus strand of OW388297.1, from coordinate 75,656,453 downwards.
GTAGGCCCCCAAGTGATTTGTAAGAGAAATATGAGTGGCAAACAGATTCTATATTTACGTCATAGAATGGAAACTGTAAAACCTGTCTTTGTAGCCTACCATCATATGTCTTGATGTAGAATCTACCGTGACTGAAAGTGATGTGAAAAGAATAGGATGATTTCATATTTGGCTAATTTAAGTTGTTAAGTACATTGACAAAATTTTAAACCGAACTGTTCATTGGTGTATTTCAAGCTTTGATTACAAAGAGATGCTGCAGTGAGAGAAAATATGGTATACAGGATCAGAGTTGAAAGCTTGTTCAAAAGTACCACAAACAGACTTATAAAGCGCAGTTTGGCACAGTAATAATCCAGACTGGACATAACATGCGCGCTCAGTATTTAAGTTATTGATACCCCCATTCCACCGAGCATACGACTCCACTGCGATCGATTTTGACCTCCCGGTCGTGCAGACTCTCATTTACTCCCACTAACATCGCACTGAAGTCTTGGGAAGATCCCTATGTTCTTAGAATGTATCTGACTTCCTCGCCATGTGTCACATATTGTCGCAGAGGGTTGTGCGATTTCGATTGTCTGTTTTAAAAAATCGCACAACTTCTGCGATCGATGCGACTGATGTCTTGCTCGCAAATTCGCTGGTTAGGCACTCTTATTGCACTCAATGGGGTCTTGGTACGATTGTGTGTCAGTCGCACCAACTTGCAACTCGATTGTGTCTACTCGCAGTGCGTCCGCACTATTTTTTCACTGGCGACAAAATAGTGCAATCAGTGGCGAGCGCTCTAAAACCTAAGTGCGACCCCTCAGCGACTGCGATTTTTAATGCGACCACTCACTCGTACTCTCACGACAATTAAGTAATCAATGGTGATGCCTCTGTAAACGGACCAGGACCGCGCCGAGACCTCACCATGACCGAGACCGATTAAGATCGACATATGATCGTAGAAGGCATTCACTACAACACGTCTTCCACTCGATACTTGAACAGTAGTTGTATATCATTTATTACAAGGTCATATTACCCTTGGAGATGAAGATTAGATGAAATGGTCTCAAGGCAAAGGCATCATCGGCCAACAAAAAGTAGGGCAGCTTCCTTGGTTCATCATCTGAATTGGGGTCAGCTGGTTCAATAGATTCATGAATTTGTAGTCGTGGTACACTTGTGAAACACCAGTAGTCACTTCCAATTTGGAGTCTTTTGTACACATGACTGTCCTAAAATATGATTGTACACTGGTGTTGCAAATTGGGAAAATAAGAATTGTTCATTTCATAAATTTCTTAAAGAGGAAGGATAGAGCCGCAATCAACACACAGGGACATACGCAGAAAGACTCATATATCGATTATAGAATATTGTTAGTTGCAGGTTTCGAATGTCGGAGCCTTCTTCATCATTCATTTGTCTCAATGTCTCTTCCTTCTAGCGCTCGCTGAAGTATTGTTCTTAAATTTCTAGATAGAGTAATGGAGTACTGAACTGTGCCAGAGTGTGAGCCCCAAGGCAATACATTAGGATACAATCTTAGAAACTAACTTTCTTTGAAAACAGCTATCTTGTGAACAGTTTAGAGTATGTCGAATGAGAAAAATAAACCTATTCAATGTTTTGATGACATATACCTCTAAATTCAAATAATGATATTGTACATAAGTATTGACCTTTTGTTAAAACCTGAATTAGTAGCATTCTTAACCTTAATATAAATTAACGATTTAAAAGTTGTTAGTATTATGAAAGCCAAAACTGTTATATCAGTTAGAAATATTTTGATTGAATATAAATATATGGACTATTGGCTTGATTCACAAGGTCTAAAACTAGTTTGTATTTGAATTGTTTAACAGTAAAAGCAAGTCGATATGTCTCTAAACTTAAGCAAAAAAAGATCAAATAAGAAAAGTTTTAACTGGCAATGACGGTATAATTATATAAAAAATGTTTTAAATTTGTTTCGACAGAAACCGTTGATATAGAACATCTCACATTTCAGCCTGAAAGAAATATGTATTGCATTTAATTGTTGTTTAATCAGTTGGAGAATATTTGTAAATGCTGTCCTTGCAATCAAAACGTTAACGATCTCTTGGACAGTATGTTGTTGTTATATATTGCAAAGATTAGTGAAGCATGATGAGAAAATCGCACTTTATATTATTTCATTACATACCAAATTTTAAAATTGATTAAATGTTGACACTTTCAAAATGGCCTGTTTATTGTAAGTATGTACGTGTTCGGCCATTTTTTGTAAGCAATTTTGAATTTTAAATTTGATAACTGGGCAATGCCTTATTATGTGATTTCCAAATCTTTTCCTTAGAGATAAAGAATAACACAATTCCTGACGAGCTTCAGAGCCAAAGGCTCTATTCATATCTTCTCTAGTACGAAAAACCCAGAAAAACTGTAGTGTTGTGTACTACTGGGATTATAAATTGCAGAGTTGGCCTTAACTAAAGGCAGGATCAAAGGGACAAAAAAATATGATCATCTTCTTCTCCAGTTTGAACTGTACTAGAACTGTGATATAAGAACCTTGTATAGTTTATTAAGTAAAACCTGGCGAGCTACAGAGCCTACTCTTTATTTACATGGTGTTTACGCAAAACCGCGCTCTTTTTGTAAAACTGGCCACACTTTCTTGCGTGTTATTCTCAATGGCCATCATACCATTACGCGAAGCCTTCAATAATTTCACCAAACATGTCTAAAATCAACTCCTTAATTTTCAGCTTTTGCATTTTGCAACATAGCTCTGCACAAGCCTGCATTTGCAAGTTCGTCCTCTAGTGACTACTGGAAACCTGAACACGCAGTTGATGGAGACACATTCAGGACTTTCTCCTCCAAACATTATGACTTTGAACCCTGGGTCGTGATCGACCTTCTACAAACGTACCTTGTAGAACAGGTTGACGTCAGATTCAAGGAAGGTTATGGTTAGTAACGGATTTATGACAATTTGTCCTGGTTAATGTGCTTGAGCGCAATGCTAGAAGCAGTATTAATCTTCACAAATGTATATATAGATCAACAACTAAAGGTCGTTAAAGGGCATTCAAGCATTGTAGATTAGGATTTGCATTGTTTAAGAGGAAAATACTTCTTCACAGTGACTGCTTGGTAAATCTGATACATTTTCAAAAAGTGCAAAGTTCAAAATTGCAATTTATTTAATTTGTTGTATATTATGCACAGTTAGAAGTCATTCTTTTTCTATGTAACGAGTTTGGACCATTCCATTCTCCACTGATAGGTTATAGCAGACGAGTATTCTTGTATCATGCAATAGTCAAATACATCTGATTTATCTTAAATATTGAATTAATCGAAACCAACTGAGGTTAGTACTTTCTTTTGCCCGGTAGTTTATAAGAAGTGTCACCTTTCTGAACATGGCAGATTGCGGGGCATGTAGCCCGTGACAAGGGGGATGGTATAACTCTTCAAATGACAACTCAAGACCGAATTTCTCTATCCATTCAAGTATTGATACATTCGGACAACCTTACCGATGGTGACATCTCTTGATCTCACAGAGTCCCGCATCCGAATACCTGTAGCGATTGCTCGAGTATATATTCTTCTTATAAACATTAGTGTGTGAGTCTAAATAGTTCATTGGTTACTTACATCTGAGAAGCTAAGACGATTCAACCAGAATTCTTATGATGGTAAGGACCTTTCTAGAAGCACGGTGTAGCGACTACTGACTAACAGTAAAGCTATGTGAGCTATGATGGCGTTAGTATTGTTCTCACAGTGATAGCGATTGTGTATCTACATGTATTCTATTTATACAACATTCATTAAATATGATTAGAAGTTGTAATAGAAGTCGTTTAGTCCTGTAGAATATCTCCTTAACTGCACAAGTTTTGTCAACCAATACTTACTTATCAACCATGATGTGCCTTTTGAGGATTAGACCTTTATTATTATTGCTGTTTTCATTGAAACATGACCTGAACAGTGACGTCGGTAGGGAAGATAAAGGTTCCAGATGGTTTTGTTATTTGTTATATTTGAGATATTATGTTTTAATTTTCAAGTCCGGGGGATCATGTCACGTTAGTAAAAATTGATTGTTGATTACGAAACGTCGGTTATACAAATGTATTATAACGGTCGATTATGAGGGGAAATCTGACACATGAGCAATCGTATGTTTTACTTGAAAGGGGGGATCAATAATAAGAATGGTTATTTTTTAATCATTTCATTTGCTTTGTTTCTCAGCATTTCGAGCACACGATTTTCAGTGAATTGGGATGTCAAATGAGAAAGTTGCATTAAATGAAAAGAAACTGTCAAAAGTCTGTCATGTCTACGTCCAATGTACTAACATTTCCAGAGGTCCGTGCACATGACGTCAAGATCGAACTGTTTGATGTGAACCCGGCCCGCTGCAACACTACTGTTGGTCGAATCTGTCTCAAACACGATGGCCAGATGGAATTATTACAGACTTTCGTCTGTGACCGGGCAGTGAAGGGACGTTTCCTGAAAGTGTCGAAATACGTGTTGAAAAGCAATGTTGATAGCTTAATGATATCTGAACTTGAAGTGACAGGGAGACACGATGAAGGTAAATATACTCCAGTAACGAATTCTAATTTGTCCATAGCAGATTCTGGGTCAGGGATGTGGGTTCGGTTCAAATTGCTATTAAAATATATTTACATAAAAGTTTCTTTTGGACATCAGTTTATACTAACATTATCTTCTTACATATTTTACAACTTGATTTCGGTTAGTATTCAGGACATTCATATTTCTTCACCAGATAATGGTTGCCCACCCGCTCGCTATTTTCCTCGTACCGAAGGATTCGAACTCAGCCAGACGTCCCCAGACGCCCCTACCGTCACTATGTCCCTGTTTGACTGCGCAACCCACTGTGCTACCAACCAGTCGTGTGTGGGGTTCAACTACAGACCAGAGTCCGGGCCATGTCAGGCAATAGTTCGACCAACTTCAGATGACACAGTACAAGCGGTGGCTTCCTCAAACTACTATGGTCTTGACCTTTGTTGAACGACTGACACACTGTCAGAAGAAGCGTCTTATAAAAGAAATAGCCCTATATTTGTTTTTCAGGACTGAAGGGGGAACTTGGCGTTTGATATGGGCCGTTGTCCGGCTTGGGGCGTCGTCTGTCGTCCATCCTCCGTTAACTTTTCACATTTTCGACTTCTCCTTAATAACTGAAGCTGGAATGGTTCAACGGAACTTGGTATGTTGACTAATCATCACATGTACATGTAGTTGTGCCTTTTGGGGTTTTCAACTTTCTGGATTCGTTATGTTTGGCGGTTTCCTTGGAAACGCACCTGGAGTTTCAAAAGAAAATGTTGGTTACCTTGACGTTATTCTCTTGTCAGCGAGATGTCTGGATTCTGGATTCACCTCATATCTGTAACAGAGCTTCTCCCAGAGAGGAAAAGGGGCAGACATTAGAACTGTGAATTGTTCAGCATGTGACCTACATGTGACCATGTGCATGTTAACCGGTAACCGTTCACTGCTTTCGCTCGTTTTATACCAAATAATTAACTCGTTTAATAAGATTAGTATTTAATGGTCGTTTAGTATCCTCTATTTATCACCAGGGGAATTGTCAGCGCCCAGTTGATTTTGTGGAATTTGATAATATTTAGTTATTTCGAAGTATTAATTTACAGAGGGGAACATGTAACCTGATTGTTATTAATAACATTATTCCATAGGATTTAGTTTAACATCATTATTTTATCAAATGTCATCTCGCTGCATTGATAGATTAGCTTCTGTTGACAGTTTTCTTTGAATTGAGTGATACCTTCTTTTATTATATGACGAGCAGTGAAATACTGGGATTTATCAGTGAAATAAACTGTCTATAAAGCTACAGTGAAAATAACTTATACAGTTTTCTTTGAATTGAGTGATAACTTCTTTAAACCGTCTTTTCAAACTTTACAGGGCTTTGGAATTTGGTTATCAAGTTTTCACTGAGTAACTTTAATAAGTGCATTCCTGTATTATGTATCATGACGCTCGGGCAGGGTGGTTCAGTAGTAAGGGGGATTATTGCAGGGTGGTTGAGTAGTAAGGTGGATTATTGCAGGGTCGTTCAGTAGTAAGGGGGATTGTTGCAGGGTGGTTGCGTAGTTAGGGGGATTATTGCAGGGTGGATCAGTAGTAAGGGGGATTATTGCAGGGTGGTTCAGTAGTAAGGGGGATTATTGCAGGGTGGTTGAGTAGTAAGGGGGGATTATTGCAGGGTGGTTCAGTAGTAAGGGGGATTAATGCAGGGTGGTTGAGTAGTAAGGGGCATTATTCCAGGGTGGTTGAGTAGTCAGGGGGATTATTGCAGGGTGGTTGAGTAGTAAGGGGCATTATTGCAGGGTGGTTGAGTAGTCAAGGGGATTATTGCAGGGTGGTTGAGTAGTAAGGGGCATTATTGCAGTGTGGTTTAGTAGTAAGGGGGATTATTGCAGGGTGGTTGAGTAGTCAGGGGCATTATTGCAGTGTGGTTTAGTAGTAAGGGGGATTATTGCAGGGTGGTTGAGTAGTCAGGGGGATTATTGCAGGGTGGTTGAGTAGTAAGGGGGATTATTGCAGTGTGGTTGAGTAGTAAGGGGCATTATTGCAGGGTGGTTGAGTAGTAAGGGGCATTATTGCATTGTGGTTGAGTAGTAAGGGGCATTATTGCAGGATGGTTCAGTAGTAAGGGGAATTATTGCAGGGTGGTTGAGTAGTAAGGGGGATAATTGCAGGGTGGTTTAGTAGTAAGGGGGATTATTGCAGGGTGGTTGAGTAGTCAGGGGGATTATTGCAGGGTGGTTCAGTAGTAAGGGGGATTATTGCAGGGTGGTTGAGTAGTAAGGGGCATTAATGCAGGGTGGTTCAGTAGTAAGAGGGATTATTGCAGGGTGGTTCAGTAGTAAGGGGATTATTGCAGGATGGTTCAGTAGTAAGGGGAATTATTGCAGGGTGGTTGAGTAGTAAGGGGGATTATTGCAGGGTGGTTTAGTAGTAAGGGGGATTATTGCAGGTGGTTTCGTAGTAAGGGGGATTAGTGCAGGGTGGTTGAGTAGTAAGGGGGATTATTGCAGGGTGGTTGAGTAGTAAGGGGATTTTTGCAGGCTGGTTCAGTAGTAAGAGGGATTATTGCAGGGTGGTTCAGTAGTAAGGGGATTATTGCAGGATGGTTCAGTAGTAAGGGGAATTATTGCAGGGTGGTTCAGTAGTAAGGGGATTATTGCAGGGTGGTTTAGTAGTAAGGGGGATTATTGCAGGTGGTTTCGTAGTAAGGGGGATTAGTGCAGGGTGGTTGAGTAGTAAGGGGGATTATTGCAGGGTGGTTGAGTAGTAAGGGGATTTTTGCAGGCTGGTTCAGTAGTAAGGGGGTTTACTGCACAATGTTTAGGAGAGGACATACATTCATTTTTCTATTTAACTGTTTTTAATGCAATTTTATGTATTTTTTACAAACGTTTTAAAAATGTATTGCTTGAGAAATAACTTTTGAGATCTTCAACCTCGGTGAATGTAAATCCTGATTGTGTCAGAGGGCCAATAGCTCTTCTTTTTCTTTTCTTTTTATTAAAAACTTTCAAATTAAAACGTTGTTGTGTGATATATTTCAAATACGTGTGATGTGTCTAAATTTGGAAAATTCTGTCTTTGTGGTTAGGTCAAATACCAACTTTTAATCAAAGATATCAATTGTTAAGGAAATGTATGATTGTGTTATTTTGTAGACACCTGTATTCCTTATTTCACATTTAATGTTCAAAGTACGAAGTTACGAAAACAGTACTGCTTACAGTCACGAATACAGAACTGTTTACAGTCATGAACACAGTATTTCTTACAGTCACGAATACAGTACTGCTTACAGTCACGAATACAGTACTGTTTACAGTCATGAACACAGTATTTCTTACAGTCACGAATACAGTACTGCTTACAGTCACGAATACAGTACTGTTTACAGTCACCAATACAGTACTGCTTACAGTCACGAATACAGTACTGCTTACAGTCACGAATACATTACTGCTTAAGCCATGAATACAGTACTGCTTAAGTCACGAATACAGTACTGCTTACAGTCACGAATACATTACTGCTTAAGCCATGAATACAGTACTGCTTAAGTCACGAATACAGTCCTGCTTACAGTCACCAATACAGTACTGCTTACAGTCACCAATACAGTATTGCTTACAGTCACCAATACAGTACTGCTTATAGTCACGAATACAGTACTGTTTACAGTCACGAATACAGTACTTTTTACAGTCACGAATACAGTACTGCTTACAGTCACGAATACAGTACTGCTTACACTCACGAATACAGTACTGCTTACAGTCACCAATACAGTACTGTTTACAGTCACGAATACAGTACTCTTTACAGTCACCAATACATTACTGCTGACAGTCACAAATATAGTACTGCTTACAGTCATAAATACAGAACTGGTTACAGTCATAAATACAGAACTGGTTTCAGTCACGAATGCTGTACTGTTTACAGTCATGAATACAGTACTGCTTACAGTCACGAATACAGTACTTCTTACAGTCACGAATACAATCCTGCTTACAGTCACCAAGTCGGTATTTCTTACATTCACGGATACAGTACTGTTTACAGTCACGAATACAATACTTCTAACAGTCACGAATGCAGTACTGCTTACAGTCACGAATACAGTAATGCTTACAGTCACGAATCTGTACTGCTTATACTCACGAATACAGAACTGCTTACAGTCACGAATACAGCACTGTTTACAGTCACGAATACAGTGCTGTTTACAGTCACGAATACAGTACTGCTTACATTCATGATACAGTACTGATTATAGTCACCAATACTGTACTGCTTACAGTCACCAATACTGTGCTGTTTACAGTCACGAATACAGTACTGCTTACAGTCACGAATACAGTACTGCTTATACTCACGAATACAGAACTGTTTACAGTCACGAATACAGTACTGTTTACAGTCACGAATACAGTACTGTTTACAGTCACGAATACAGTACTGCTTACATTCATGATACAGTACTGCTTATAGTCACCAATATTGTACTGCTTACAGTCACCAATACTGTACTGTTTACAGTCACGAATACAGTATTTCTTTCAGTCACGAATACTGTATTGCTTACAGTCACCAATAAAGTACATCTTACAGTCACGAATACAGTACTGCTTATAGTCACGAATACATAACTGTTTACAGTAACGAATACAGTACTGTTTATAGTCACGAATACAGAACTGTTTACAGTCACCAATACAGTACTGTTTACAGTCACGAATACAGTACTGTTTACAGTCACGAATACAGTACTGTTTACAGTCACGAATACAGTACTGTTTACAATCACGAATACAGTACTGTTTACAGTCACGAATACAGTATTGCTTACAGTCACCAATACTGTACTGCTTACAGTCACGAATACAGTACTGCTTACAGTCACCAATACAGTACTGCTTATAGTCACGAATACAGTACTGTTTACAGTCACGAATACAGTACTGTTTACAGTCACGAATACAGTACTGTTTACAGTCACGAATACAGTACTGTTTACAGTCACGAATACAGTACTGTTTACAATCACGAATACAGTACTGTTTACAGTCACGAATACAGTATTGCTTACAGTCACCAATACTGTACTGCTTACATTCACGATACAGTACTGCTTACAGTCACCAATACAGTACTGCTTACAGTCACGAATACAGCACTGTTTACAGTCATGAATACAGTACAACTTACAGTCACGAAATCAGTACTGCTTACAGTCATGAATACAGTTTTGTTTACAGGCACGAATACAGTACTGTTTACAGTCACCAATACAGTACTGTTTACAGTCACGAATACAGTATTGATTACAGTTACGAATACAGTACTGTTTACCATGAATATTCTTTGTTTTGGTTACACTTAATGTTGTTAATTACAAGTTGTTATCACGTTGTTTATGTAGATGTATGTGCCCCCTTCAATTGTCAGTGATGTCACAGCCTTACAACATCATAAAGACACTATGATGATAGTTTATATTGTCAAACCAGCCGGGGAAGCAAGACTATGAAGTTAGAAGTTACATTATTAACGTTTTGGTCGTGTTTACGAGGTGATACAGTACTATATTAAATATACATTTGATTTCAACTTAGAAGCTCTGGAAATAGTTTGTCATACGATACACAGTATTTCAATCGATATTACTTAACAAAGGATTAAAGGTAAAAATGGCAGACGTCCTTGCTGTATCTATTCTGATTTTCAAAATGGAAGTAAAATATGTAACAAGCTTCTGCAAACCAACGGGAAACACAATTTTTTTAATCACTTTGGGAAGACCGTCGAAATTGAAGAGTGTCAATTGTAAAAGTACTTTCTTTAGAACTGAAACTGAACTCTTTAGTTTAGAATAGGGCCGATGTGGGGCGGTTGTGATGACTTTGAGAGGGGTTTGTTGGGTGTGTGTGTTTGTTTGTGTTTGTGTTTTTTTTTATTTTTTTTTTTTTTTTTATTTAAATATGCTGTACGCCTTAGGAGATGGGGATAATATTATTTTTAGTACTCGAGTCATATAAAGTCAACTACTATTATAGTACAAAATGACAGTTTACATGCACAAGTCTAATCTTATGTTCCAATAAGTAAGGAACGTGTTTCTCATTACATTCCAATCCTATATACAGGATATATAGTTCAGTATTGGTGGCTTTAGGCCCAGGGCAAAAACATTATTTAAACAATTCAAAGGTCACAAGCTGTACATAATATAATTAAACATCATAATGAATGGCAAATTACCCATAACAAAACAATTCACAGTTGACAAATCTCCAGACAACTTGAAACAATGTTTAAAAAAGTCATTATTAAAAAGAACTCTCGCATACGCAATAACGAATATGACTTGGTTATCTCCCTTCTATCAGATGTTTAGATATTTCTCAACGACGGAGAGCTAGTAAACAAAGCAGTGCACTTATAGGAACCATGTTACCATCCAGGTCCCCGCGCTTCGTTGCGCTGCGCTTCACAAGTAGCCGAACCCAGTTGAGGAATGTTGCGTAGCGCTACTGAGCCAGGGAACCAGGGTGCCATGTTACATCCTGTTAAAGCTCTATATAACTATCTTAGTGATGTGAAGAGATTTAGACAATAAGGGAGTGTGATGACTTTGGCGCATAACAAACACTTGTTGTTCCGGAGAATAAGTGTATTCATTCATATGACTTGGGTTACATGTGGCTACGTACAATCAGCAGCCATGTGGTCTGCTAGCTCTCAACAGAAGCACACTTCCGGTGTTACACGCGAGCACTCGTTATTATATACACATGGAATGTATAATCGAGGTAACTGGTTCTTAATTACCAATACGCTACATTCCTCCACCTTTAGTTAACAACTTGTTTAAGCAATTAATGAACAACAATACTTAACTTCAACAATCACTGAATAAGAAAATAGTGATCAAATTAAAAGTTCACTGGAAAACTTCCAATAGAGTTCACTGAAGTGTTCATTAACACAGAACTTCACAACTTAATGTTCATTCACTTGGTTGCTGAAATAAAGAAATGAGCATGCACTTAAGAGTTCAATATCCTGAAAGATAACACATAACAATGAAATACAGTAATTTACAGATCGAGTCTATCTGGAGCTCTACGATCACGAGTTGATCTTCTCAACTCAACCGATGAGGACAGTGTCGGAGGAGTGTCACATGTGGGTAATGTGGCACTTGAAGATGGATTGTCTGCGGACAATACTGGTACAGGAATCTGTCCTGGGAGTTCTGGTGAGAACGTGATAGACGTAGGCATTTCAATTCCTTCCGAAACCTCTGGAGTTTCGGGTTTCATCAAGTCAGAATCCACATATCGCTTGATGAGGTGATCTACATGTCTCTTAGCAACTTTGTTGTTTTCCAAGCTGACCTTGTAGGAGACAGGACCTGTACACTGGATTATCTCCCCTGGTAACCATTTGGGCTTACCAAGAAAGTTCTTGACTAGATCACCGACGTTGAAGTCTCGTGACTTCGCATGTCTATTGTGGTAGTTTGCCTGCTTCTCTTGTTTATGCTGAACTTTAACACCGATGTCAGGGTGAAGCAAGTCAAGATGGGAACGCGGACGTCTTCCCAGAAGTAACTGTGCTGGAGATGACCCAGTCGTAGTTTGCGGAGTGTTGCGATATCTGAACAGGAATCTTGACACCCTGGTGTCGATTGAACCTCCGTTGAGCTTCTTAAATCCCTGTTTGAATGTCTGAACGCTCCTCTCTGCCAGTCCATTGGACGCTGGATGGTAAGGGGATGTACTGATGTGTTGAATGCCATTTCTCTTGACAAACAAAGCAAATTCATCGCTTGTGAAGCATGTCCCATTATCCGACACTATTGTCTCTGGTAGACCATGTATGGAAAACGTTCTCCGAAGACACTCGAGTGTGGCGCTAGTAGTTGCGCTGTTGACAGGGAATACATCCATCCACTTTGAGTGAGAGTCCACAATGATGAGGAACATTTTACCTTGCATGGGACCTGCATAATCAATGTGGAGACGAGACCATGGTTTAGAGGGCCAGTCCCACGGATGTAACTTCGCTTCGCAAGGTGAAGAGCGACTCTCCTGACACACAGAACAAGTCTTGACCTTGTTCTCCAGCTCTGCATCTATGCATGGCCACCATACAAGACCTCTGGCGATAGCTTTCATTCTCGCTATACCAGGGTGTGCTTCATGCAACACATCTACACTCTGTTTCCTACCCTGAGGTGGAACCACTACTCTGTTACCCCACAGAATCACACCATCCTGAACACTCAGCTCAAGTTTTCTCTGCACATACGGCCTGAGCTCTGTATCTGGTTTCATATTTTCAGGAAACCCACACTCTACCAACTTCTTCACTCTAGATAACAAGGGATCCTTCCTTGTCCAAACCTGAATTTGTTTCACATTCACTGGGAATTCAGCCATGTTCTCGAGGAGCATTATTGTGTCTCCTGGAACAGGCGGCACAGACACATGAGATTGCAGAGGCAATCTGCTCAAACAATCTGCATTTGCTAACTTGGAGCCTGGTTTATACACAATGCTGTAATCATATGCTGCTAGCATCAAGGCCCATCTCTGAAGTCTGGCTGAGGCCATCACTGGGATGCCTTTCTCTGCATCAAGTAGACCCATGAGAGGCTTGTGATCTGATAACAGCTGAAATTTCCGTCCGAACAAATATTGGTGGAATTTCTTTATGCCAAACACTATGGCCAGCGCTTCTTTATCAAGCTGTGAATAGTTCTTTTCTGCAGGTGATAAAGAACGTGATGCAAACGCCACAGGTTTCTCGGTTCCATCTGGCATGATGTGCGACATGACGGCGTCGACACCATACGGAGAAGCATCTGCTGCTAAATTGAGGGGAAGATCAGGATTGTAGTGTGTCAAGACTTTACATGAAGACAAGTGAGATTTCACCTTCTGAAATGTTGTATCATGCTTCTTGGTCCATGACCATGGAGTGTCCTTTTGTAGTAGACTATGTAGCGGCGCTAACATCATGGAGAGATTTGGCAGGAATCTCTGGTAGTACTGTACCATCCCAAGGAAGGACTTTAGCTCTGTCACATTCTGAGGTGCTGGTGCGGACACAATAGCACTGACTTTCTCTTCTAGTGGATGCAGTCCTTGTGCATCGATTCGGTGTCCCAGGTAAGTTACTGAGTCTTTCTTGATGTGACACTTTGAAGCGTTGAGACGCAATCCTGCTTTCTGCAATCTGTCAAGGACTTCATTTAGACACCTGTTGTGTTCTGCATCATCGACGCCCGTGACGAGAATATCATCAAGGTAGACACACACGTGTGGCAGGTCGCTGAGGAGACATTCCATTGTCCGTTGGAAGATTGCAGGAGCTGCTGACACCCCAAAAGGCAAACGCTGATACTCGTAGAGACCTTTATGGGTGTTGATTGTGGTGAGTTTCTTGGAATCTTCATCCAACACTAGCTGCTGGTAGGCGTTACTCATGTCCAACTTCGTAAACTTCTGACCACCTGAGAGTGATGCAAATAAGTCCTCTATCCTGGGAATAGGGTAACAATCTGGCTTAGCTACCTGGTTGACTGTTAGTTTGTAGTCTCCACATATGCGAACTGAAGACTGATCCGACTTCAACACTGGTACGATGGGTGCAGCCCACTCGGAGTACTGTACAGGTTTGATGACGCCCTGTTGTTCTAAACGATTAAGTTCATTCGCAACCTTGTCCCTCAAGGCATATGCCATGTTCCTGTGCTTGTAGAAGCGTGGTTGTGAAGGAATAGATATGTTTATCTTCACCTTCGTGTCTTTCAGTTCACCAAGTTCCTCCTTGAAAACCTCGGGATGCGAGTTGAGGATACCCTGCACATCATCACAATCCACTCTGAGGATATTTCCCCAGTCTAGACGAACATGTCGTAGCCAGTCGCGACCAAAGAGATTAGCTCTTTTCCCCTTCACTACAATCACTGGCAGTTCTACTGTCTGTTTACCGTAGCTCACCTTCACTGAGCAGGAACCAAGGAGAGGTATCTTCTCCCCTAGATATGTGCGTAACATGGTGTGTGGAGGTCCAAGTTCGGGTGCATCTTTCCCTAAAGAACTGTAAGTGTCCTCATTTATTACTGAAAATGTTGCACCTGTGTCAAGTTCCATGCTTAATGGCTGACCATTAAGTGACAAGTCAACGAACATTGGTGGTTCCTTCTCTCTCCTCCCCACAAAAGGTGTAGAACAAGTCTCCATTTTGTAAATGTCATACACTTCACTTTCATTTTCCAAATCTTCATAATCATTATCAGGAGTGACCTGATTTGTCGATGAACGCTTGTATTGACCCCGACTGCGACCTTGACCTCTAGATCGATGTGAGCCGCGTCCACGGTGAGAACCTCTATTATTCTGTGGCTGATGACACACCTTTCCTAAGTGACCAATCTTACCACAGTTATAGCACTTTGCATTGCGAAAATGACAGTCCGGAGATTTATGATTCCGTAAACCACATCTGTCACATGGTCGGTAGACAGGAGCATGTTGAGATGACGACATCTTGTGCATGTTACCCCCTGTAGATCCTGAAACACTTGAAGCACCGACTTTTATATCTTCTACATTCTTTGCTGCCAATTCCATTGACTGTGCTAGTGTATAAGCCTTCTTGTAATCAAGAATTTTCTCTCCTAATAATCTTCTCTGAATTGCATCATTATTAATGCCACAAACCAGTCTGTCTCTTAGTGAATCATCAAGAGTAGCACCAAAATCACATGTACTTGCTAATTTGCGTAACTCTGAAGCATACGCTGCAACACTTTCTTGAGATTTTCTATCCCTCTTATGAAATTTAAGTCTTTCAACTATCACTGATGGTGTTGGGTGTTGATGATCGTGCATGAGTTTCACTATGTCTACAAACCTCATTGCGTTAGGTTTCGTAGGAGCACACAAATTCCGGAGAAGTGTGTAGGCTGTCTTACCCATTTCACTAAGTAGAATAGCCCGTTTCATATCATTGTCATCATCCTTGACACCTCTAGCCGTAAAGAACAGCTCTAACCTTTCAATATAAATGTCCCAGCTGTCAGTTTCTGGATTGAAATCGTCAATCTTCCCGGGGGCCGACGACGCCATCTTGCTTATGGAGCGAGTGAAACACGACGGACGTTAATCACTAAAAATGTTCACAATGACGCTAAGACATCCAGTTTTTACCTCGTCGCCAAATTATGTGATGACTTTGGCGCATAACAAACACTTGTTGTTCCGGAGAATAAGTGTATTCATTCATATGACTTGGGTTACATGTGGCTACGTACAATCAGCAGCCATGTGGTCTGCTAGCTCTCAACAGAAGCACACTTCCGGTGTTACACGCGAGCACTCGTTATTATATACACATGGAATGTATAATCGAGGTAACTGGTTCTTAATTACCAATACGCTACAGGGAGATACCTCAGTTAAACAGCCATAGAAACATTTATGTTTTTTAAAAACTGTTTTTAGGCATTAACAAGATTAACGTTGAGATACTTCTCAACAGCTTACACCAGTAGTTGTTTGTTACCTCTTTAAATGAAAGGCACTTCTTGTTAAAAAGTCCTTTATGTGTTTAGCATCGTTGCCATGTTGGTTGCAACTCAGGGGGGAGCACTCTCTCACCTCACTGCAGGATACTGGTAGGGTTACAACTACTCAATATGATGTAGTGAGCCTCTGTTGTCATCAAGATCATTACAAAGCCTTTGATACATATGAAGATGATTCATGCTGTGGGAGAAAACAACATGCAGCTCATCAGAGATAATAAATAGTGTAATACCAGAGGCGTGTACAGAACCGCAAGTACTCGCAAGTATTCGCGAGTACCTGCTTCTGAACAACAACAACACTTGTGAGCAGTCTCGCCAAGCGAGTATTTCCGATCTTTCTTTTATTACCCCCTCAATTGAAATTTGCTCAATTGCATTGTGCAAGGCACCTATGTTTTCCAAAATGGTAATGATTTTCTGAAATTATCTTGGAAAGTATTCGCTCGTTTTGGCCAATGGGGATTGTAAATTGTAGATTTCGTGACCCGTGACCCGAAATGGGGTCACAGGGGTCACATCCTAAAAAACCTATTTTCATCTTCTTCTCCACTTCCAAAAGGTCTAGTATGATGGCCGAGAGGGGACATCGCTCTTTCGCCCTCTGGTATCAACACGACAAAGCGATAAAGCGATATAGTCACACGACAAAGCGATAAGGCTGCACGACAAAGCGATAGAGCAACACGACAAAGCGATAACGCCGCACGACAAAGCGATAACGCCGCACGACAAAGCGATAACGCCGCACGACAAAGCGATAACGCCGCACGACAAAGCGATAGTGTCGCACGACAAAGCGATAGTGTCGCACGACAAAGCGATAACGCCGCACGACAAAGCGATATAACAACGCGCCAAAGCGATAATAACAGCACGATAAAGCGAAAGAGCGATAAAGCGAAAGAGCGATAAAGCGAAAGAGCGATAAAGCGAAAGAGCGATAAAGCGATAATAACAGCGCGATAAAGCGAAAGAGCGAAAGAGCGATAAAGCGAAAGAGCGATAAAGCGATAAAGCGATAAAGCGAAAGAGCGATAAAGCGAAAGAGCGATAACGCGATAAAGCGAAAGAGCGGTAAAGCGAAAGAGCGATAAAGCGAAAGAGCGATAGAGCGAAAGAGCGAAAGAGCGAAAGAGCGAAAGAGCGAAAGAGCGATATTGACATGTCGACCGTAATCTTTTACATAACAATAGAATACTGGTTTCATTCAATTTCTTTTCATTTCACTTGATATTTGATTCACATAACATAAGAATGATTTTGATAAATGATTCCACTTTAAATCCCCAAATGTCGCTATTATATAAATATAATTAATACAAGTTTATTTTTTTATTAAGAATTTGAATAAACATATAATGAGATTTCTCTATAAAACAACTTACGGTGAATAATTGAGAAATCCATGACAATTAAAACTATAATAGATTAATTCAAAAAAGTTGACATCGTGTGTGTAAACCTGTACATAGATACTTCCTTAGACATACTTATGTGACTGAATATGATAGATTTAATCGAGCAAAGTAAAGTTTATATAAATCGGCGCACTTTGATTACTTTTGATATATATTCATCAACATAATAAGGATGCAGGTTAGTAGGAAGTCTATGGTATCAACACTTGTATATTATTTCGCCATTCAATAAAAAATTAAAGGAAAGAATAAAATCATAATTAAAAAAACTTGTTTTACTTGGTTTTAATGTACACATCAAATTGAAGCAGTGTGCGAAGAGTATACTATATAAACATATCACAGTCGAATATTTGTATGACACGGAAATAGTTTTAAAGGGAGAAAAGACGTTTTGGGAAAATTTACTAATAGTGAACTCAGCGC
Source organism: Gibbula magus (assembly GCA_936450465.1). Lineage (NCBI taxonomy): Eukaryota > Metazoa > Mollusca > Gastropoda > Trochida > Trochidae > Gibbula > Gibbula magus. Next base: position 75,638,393 of record OW388297.1, on the reverse strand, counting down.
AATGTCATGAATCATTAGTATGACTATAATAGGATTAATGCCTTCAGTGTATGGAGCTTAGCTTACATTCGGATAAGTTAATGGGACTTACACAATCTTCCCTTTAAGACTTGAATGGTTTTGCTCATATTTATTAAATTTGAAAAGTAATTATTGTAGATTATTATAGATATGTACATCTTATTAGTTTATTAATAATATCACTGTGTAAACGTAGTTTAGCAACAATTTACCACTGATGAAATTAATTAACATATTTTAGCTCTTCAAGCCTAAAGGTTTGGGTGTGAGGGCGAAAGAGGAAGGGAGCTTTACTTGGTTTAGTTTAGTAGTAAATGTCTTTTTTCACTGTTTGTCTCATGATTTGAGAATATGTCTTCCCCATTTGCATTCGATAGGATTCACTTACTGTGAGAATGTGTTCAATCATCATTATATGTGTTCCATCTATTGAGTCTGGGAAATTAGTTAGTTTCCATTTGCCGTCATAGCCTATTATATATTTCGATATCATCTTGTTTTAACTTTTGAAACCGCAAACCATTATGCATGGCATGGTATGATTTGGTATAATTGTACCCTTCTCAGCACACGGATAGCCAACAGACTTCCAATGGTGAATAATAGGATCTGATTGAGGGAATAATACAAAAGGGGAATAACTAAAAGAATTAACATTAACCTTTCTGCATTTGAGTTTTTACACACTCTGCTAATCACTCACTCGCAAATTTGCTAAAACATACACGTTAAGTTATGAGAGCAGCATGAGTAGACCCAGATTGTTAAAATGTGAAACTTTTAATTCTCTGTATCAAATCGTTTTGAAGAAGAAGTCTTTTAAAGATTTTAGGTTGGACCCCCTGTCACATCCATATTTGGTGAGGGGTCAGGACCAAATGAACAAATAAAATTTTATATGTAAAATCTGAAAATGTCATCTTCCTATGTCAACTGGTTCCGGAGAAGAAGTCGTTTAAAGGTTCTATTAATAATGCCTGCCACGCCAATATTTGATGGGTGGCGAAGTTCAAATGAACAAACTTTGACCCCCTGTGTGCAAGGTACCTCTCCGCAAAATTTCAGCTTTGGGTGTGCTGCGGTTCATGAGGAGGAGTCGAAAATGTGAAAAGTTTATGGTTTGACGACGGATGACGGACGGACGCCGCACAACGGGCCATGTCACTTACAAGAGAGATCTGCAAATATTATCGATAATTGACAACGTTGACCCGGCGTGTTTATACCCGTACACGTAGATCCTCCCATAGACATACTTGTGTCAGCTCTCTTTTACCATTGTTTCATTGAAATCATATTAATTTTTGATTTCCAATGGCGGCATGGTTCTTTGTCTCTAGTAAATAATTATTTCGCTTAGAAGAAGTTCTTCTAACGCCAGTAAAATAGCAGTTTCGTTTACGACAAAATAGTTTTAAAATTATCCCTGAAGATTTCTGTTGATCCAGATGAATACGTCAAACTTTCTTCTTACTACCGCGTTTAAAAACCAATAAATTCAAAATACACCTATTCCTCCAGTATTCGTCCTTTAAATGATGTTGAAGTTGATCAAGTGTGATTGTTCTCTGTATACAATGTATGTGACTTCTATTTTCTTTATTGTAAACGAGGTTGTCGTGAAATGAATTCATTCGTGGTAAACACTTATTATAATTATTATTAAATGAGTTATAAGTTTTATTGCGCAAAGTTCAATGCAGTTTAAATAAAATAACGGTCTATGCAAAAATCAGAATATCTGACTACTCTTAATCAATATATGTTAATCAGAATAAGCAATGTGAAAGTGCAAGTGCGGACACTATTGTATCAACATTGGTATAATATATTTACCCATTCACTATTTTAACAATGTATTATCATCAATATAATATATATTTGTCTTACATGTTTAACTTATGTGAATGAAATTGATTCAGTTTTTGGAGTACATGTATATAAAAAAGTATATCATAGTGGCATATTTGTGTGACATTGTTTATCGAAATATGCCTTGAAAATGGTTCTTAATGAAAATAAACATGTATTTGCATATGTACTAATAAAGTGTGAGTCACCATAAATTATTAGTGTCATGATAATTATATGTTCGCCTTCAGTTTACGTATAGTTTACAATAGGATAAGTAATTGGAGGTTAAGAAATCTTTTCTTAAGCACTTAAATGACTCCATTCTGCTTACATTAATGAAACTGTAAGATTACTTGTTCAAATAATATGTCACTACATGTATGTCGAGACACCCATTTTGTTTCAAGATACTTTATTTGGCTTAAATACGTGCACGTGCTGAATACGATATATGCTGATTTCAGTTCAATTAATTTCACTTAACTTGCAAATCAACCCATATCGCCCAATATATATGATTACTAGTTATACCCCCGCTACGAAGTAGTCGGGGGTATATAGCGCTCAGCGCGTCCGTCCGTCCTTGCGTCCGTCCGTCCGGAACACTTTTGGTTCCGCTCATAACTCAAATACTACTTGTTCAATTGTTATGAAACTTTATACATGTACACTTTATGGTCCCTAGTTGTGCCTTTTCTATGTTTCCCTCAGATTCCATGATTATTTTTTCAGATTTTCCACTTTTAAGCGTCTTTGTGTGCGCGTCTATGGTCACACTTTTGGTTCCGCTCATAACTCAAATACTACTTGTTCAATTGTTATGAAACTTTATACATGTACACTTTATGGTCCCTAGATGTGCCTTTTCTATGTTTCACTCAGATTCCATGATTATTTTTTCAGATTTTCCACTTTTAAGCGTCTTTGTGTGCGCGTCTATGCTTACACTTTTGGTTCCGCTCATAACTCAAATACTACTTGTTCAATTGTTATGAAACTTTATACATGTACACTTTATGGTCCCTAGATGTGCCTTTTCTATGTTTCCCTCAGATTCCATGATTATTTTTTCAGATTTTTCACTTTTAAGCGTCTTTGTGTGCGCGTCTATGGTCACACTTTTGGTTCCGCTCATAACTCAAATACTACTTGTTTCAAAGAAGGTATTAACACCTCATATACATAGCTTCTTTCTTATAAATCTGGTAAATGATTTTGACATGTTCACATTCAAGGTCAAAGGTCAAGGTCATGAGTGCTTTAATTACTACAATAATCCTTGTAAACATGATAACTTCAAACGTTTTTGTGCTGTCAGGCTCTTATTTGGTATATATCAACTATGGAGATAGACCAAGATTTGAAAAAAGTTTTCGCTAAAATCTGTCAAAGGTCAAGGTCACAGCAAGGTCACAACTTAAGCATGCTATTGTGAATATGCCTTATGTTAACAATGAACACTTTGAGTCATTGCATGATTGTTATACACAATGAAAAGTTATCGTTGATGGTGTGACCTTGAAGGTCTAAGGTCAAGGTCAAGGTCATGAGATATTGGTTCAGGCCATGTTAATCCTTTGATCCAATTTTGAGATCAGAAATAGGTTTTAAGAACACACTTGTGAAAAGTGACCCCAGTGATGATTCAACTTGTTAGAATAACTTGAATAATAAACAAAGTTTGGTCCAAAAAAAATCCCATTTTATTTATGCTGAGGAGAAGGCGGAACAGGGAAAGGCGGGACCCAAAGTTTCGGAGCTGCTCTGCTTTTGCGGTGTCCCGCAAACGCTCTTCTAGTTGTTCAAATGTTACGAAACCACTTTGACTTTTACTTCTAAAACATGCTTAGAGGTGTAATACTTACTCTGCTTTAATAATATATGTTATGGTCTTTTCATACAAAAGTTTAAACATTGATACCCTTTTGCTATTTTCAAACATTTCTCTTTGACCAATGTTAATGTAAAAGCGGGGGTATCATGAGTGAGCTTTGCTCACTAATTCTCTTGTTTCAAATGAAAGTCGAGCAACATCTGAAACCGAAATTTCACGTCGCATTTACATGCACAGATGACTCAGTAAACATTCTCAACCAAACTTTGTCCTATTGTCTGTTGTAAATAAGTTTCCAAAATGACATTTGACTGAATGACGGGCGTCAATCGCGGTGCATTAAATTGTCACGTCTTTTAACTTTACATAATTACATTGTTACGTTAATGAACCGATAAGCATTAACATTGTAATTTTCAACAACAGTACATGTACTTCAGGATTCAAATTGCTCGACATGTATTACAGTTTTCTGATAAATTTCCGCATAAATAAAACAGCCATTTCTTTAAACTGTTTTACATATCAAGTAGCATCATTTGCTTCATATATATGTAGACTATTATCGTTCTAAAACTCATTATATATACCATAGAAGGAAGTATTATCTATGCAGTTAATAAATAATGGTAACGAGGAATTTTGTAAAACAGAGAAGGAAAATGTGATTCACAACTGTTATCAACTGGTGGTGTGTAAAACTATTTTGCAATAAACATACGAATCTTAGTATCACTTTGGATAACGGCCATCTTCTCTTTTGGTTTTCTCAGGTCAAGATGTTAAACCACTCAATCGTACTGCGCACAATGCACATCTTTATAAGGGTTGCAATCCGGCAGAGCCACATGTAAGAAAATAAGGTTACATACAACTTGGCGCTCCCGGTTTTTGTGATCGTATGAATGTGGCTCTCCCGGCAATGGTCGGGAGTGCTGGTCCATGTTACGGTATATAATAAACTATGATGTGTCTTGCAGTCTTTTTACTTTGTATTATCATATTGTAGGAAGGCACAGGACAGGGGAGTTTCATATTTCATTGATGTTTTCACCCCATAGCAACATATTTTATTTTATGTAATGTACACGTATGTGTGTCATGTTTTATATGTTATTTGGTCAGATGTAATTTTATCGAATACTGAACGTTGCTGAAAATCGTCATTTTAATGCTAACCACTTCAGAATAGTGACAGATATACAGTTGAAAAGTCGTGACCTAAAGAAAAACTACTACAACACTTTATTTAAAACTAAACAAACAAGATTAACTCCATATTCACTTTATAATAAGCTCATTATCTATCAATGGGTGGCGCTAATTTGATAAACGGTATCATCCCGAAATCAATCGTGGGCTTCGCGGCAACCAGGAGTTTACACGACGTGTGGCCCTCGCGACATTTTGTAGTTTTCTAGTGTGGCTTTCGCGGCAACGAGGAGTGTACATGTCGTGTGGCCCTCGCGACATTCTGTAGTTGGCTTTCTCGGCAACGAGGAGTGTACATGTCGTGTGGCCCTCGCGATATTCTGTAGTTTTCTAGTGTGGCTTTCGCGGCAACGAGGAGAGTACATGTCGTGTGGCCCTCGCGCCATTCTGTAGTTTATTAGTGTGGCTTTCTCGGCAACGAGGAGTTTACATGTCGTGTGGTCCTCGCGACATTTGTAGTTTTCTAGTGTGGTTTTCCCGAGCAGACAACCTTTCGAATAGCCAAACTCAATTCATTAACTTCATGTTAATAATCATAGAAACCATGTCAAGAATGAAAACCAAGATTACACGTACAATGCTAAAATATTGACACTATATTCCGAGATTATATAGACGGTTGAAGTACACTCAACATTTGCATTATTATGAGCATTTATGTAGAGTTTACACCTTGAAAGTCAATGTGTAAGTTTCTTGTGCAAGCTTTACTATGTAGATGAATAGTAATCTCAACAAGGTGACGTACAAACTTGGATATCTACTGAACAGCAAAATAACGCCAGTCCACTAAACAATTTCGTAATTACTGATAACGCTGTAATGAGAAAATTTATAACATCACAGCATTCCAATTTTGATGACATCATAATAATAACGTGTTGAACACATGCAGACGTAACGATAAGTCAATACTTGTATAGAACTTCTGGATAACATTATATTGTGCCATAATCATTCTCTGGGAATATAGCCACATTTCTGTTCAGATGATGAAGGGCAAAATGTGCTTTTAAATGCAATTAGAACATGTGCAAACACTCCTGTGAAGTTGTTTGATGCAAAACCCCTGTCTTTGCTGATGTTGATTTGACGTTATGGCGTCATTTATGAATTTCATTCAGTATGGTTCTATTGGTCTCATTTTGGTAAAACTTCAAGGTATTGTATTCCTTGTCGGTACCAAGGTGTTCCACGAGCACATTTATAGTAATTGCAAACTGTACAGCATGCAGTTAGCCAATATCCCAGTTTCCGAAAAAAATTCACTTTTATTTTGCAAAGCATTTACTTCTTAAACATTGAGGCAAGAGTCACAATTTTGAGTCTTTTCAAAGAGCAAATCTCGGATTACAGCACGAATAATTGATTTTTTCCCAGGCTCATGCAGATCATGTTACTATGACAACATGTGACGTGCAATTTAGGGAACTGATACCATTTGACTTTGCAATGGTAACCAACTATACTCTACTTTCACCTTTATAATACCACTACTAAATGAACTAGCCTTAAATTGATAATGTTCATCAGCAATCAGTACTTTTCGATAAAATAACTTCATTTATTACGTTTGACATAATGTGACTCCAACAACATACTCAATGGGTTTTAAAAGGAACACTCAGTGTTGCATTGTAGTATTTTATCAAGAAGTATTGACTGTTATTGAAAATTAACCCTTAAGCGCCAATCACTAAATGATATTAATAAAGAGAATTATTTTGTTATAATGATTGACGTTCAATGTCCGCAATTATCATTGTGATGAACGTCACACCAAAAATATAATAAAATCCCTTTTCACGACAAGAATAATTGTTGAATTATGATGAAACGGGAAAATTACCCACGCTCGGATAAAACCCAAAGTTCATGGGTATTGAAACACGTTTGACAGAAAAGTTAACAAAAAATAGAAGCTGACTCTTTGGTTGTTCCGTATTAATCAGTTTGCAAATTTATGTGTTTACAAGCACTACCGACAGGGTCAAAACGTCTCATTTTTATCAAGAACATATACTTTTCACTGAGTCAGAATACCCTTTTGTATTATTTATCCATTTCTCAATGTTTTAAGAAAGACTTTACCCATATATTACATTGAATTCCTGGTTATGAAAAATATATTCAATTGTTTAACTCTTTAGCGAAATAGATGTAAACAACTAGGATGTCCTCAACAGTCAGGAAAATGTATTTTACTACTATGCACGGTATAATGCCATGGGCCTCCTTTCTGATTAAAACTATCTCTTTATGTGAGCAGAATGAAGCCATTCAAGTGTGAAAGAGACGATTTTGTAACCTCAAATACGCATTCGAATGTCGCTGAGCTCCATGCACTGAAGGCGTACAACCTATTACCATCATACTAATGATTCATGGCGATGCGCGGAGTTCGCATTTTCAATAAATTTACCCAAAACGTGCTTTTTCATGAATCATACCCTTTAGAATTATTCCTGTCGCACATATTAATACACAATGTCACACAAATATTCTACTGTGATATAGCCTAATAGTGTCTTATACGTTATGATGTGCACAATGTAACCCAGTAAACAAATTTATATATTTTATTTTGATAATGATAGATTATTTTATCCTTTCCTTTGATTTGTTAGTGAATGTCTAAATAATATACCAGTGTTGTTACAATATATTTCCAAACTTGTTTCTTACATTATGTTGATGAATATATATCAGAAGTTATCAATTTTAATTCTTTATTTCTGAAGTGTAGGTCATCGGCCCGTAACTACATATCGTATATATGACAAGACATGATGTGTACAGCAACAGTCATTCAATTAACATTTTTGGTACATGGCATGAAAAATAAATCTTGCTAAATTACAAGTTTACAATTCGATATTGACATGAGGATTTTAAATTTAGTTTTATTTGGATTTGTACAAACAGTTTCCGGCAAATGATTCAGGCGGAGCTCTTTAAATTTGGAACACACAAGAAGGAAATGGTTTTCATCCTCAATTATAGCCGTCGTCGCATTGTTAACATAATCTATCATTTCTATCTATATTATAAAACCGACCCGTTTCAATTCTTAAATGAAAAACACGTAAATTGCCCGAATACTCTAAACATTTTAACAACAACCGCATTCAAATATAATTTTTTAGACAGTGAAGCTTTAAAATAAGAGTAAGATATGGAGTTGGTGCCGTTTTGAAGTGAACTATACCAATTCAGTTCATGAATACATTTTAAACGACACAGAAATTTTGAGAAACACGAAGTAGGAAGATAAACAAATTGTTGGTCCCAAACAAAACCAAAGCCCAATTAGCCAATTAGCTAATTAGCCAGTTTGGAGACTGGCGCTAGTTAGGCCTTGCGTGGGAAGATGAAGCCCAAACTGTACAATAAATCTGGAAACTTCGAAGCCCAATTAACTTTATTATTTTCTATACCTTTTAACATCATATATAACATTTTTTGGGATGCCGAGTGTCAGACATATTTAATGATTTTAAGCTATATTTGACAGCTTTTTCAGTAAAAATATAGAGTAAGTAGAAGAAATCAGAGTGCGCCGATTTAGATTTATATAAACTTTGTTTTGCTCAATTAAATCAATAATAACCAGTCACATAAAGTATGTCTAAGAAAGTATTTATGTACAGGTTTACACACACCATGTCAGCGTTTTGAATTAATCTATAAGAGTTGCAGATGTCTGTTTTAATTAGCATGGATTTCTCAATTAATCACCGTAAGTTGTTTTATAGATGTTTATTCAAATTCTTAATACAAAATAAACTTGTATTGATTATATATATATAATAGCGACTTTTGGGGATTTAAAGTGGAAACATTTATCAAACTCATTCTTATGTTATGTGAATCAAATATCAAGTGAAATGAAAAGAAATTGAATGAAACCAGTATTCTTTTGTTATGTAAAAGATTAAGGTCGACGTGTCAATATCGCTCTTTCGCTCTTTCGCTCTTTCGCTCTATCGCTCTATCGCTCTTTCGCTCTATCGCTCTTTCGCTCTATCGCTCTTTCGCTTTATCGTTCTTTCGCTTTATCGTTCTTTCGCTTTATCGCTCTTTCGCTTTATCGCTTTATCGCTTTATCGCTTTATCGCTCTTTCGCTTTATCGCTCTTTCGCTCTATCGCTCTTTCGCTCTTTCGCTTTATCGCTCTTTCGCTTTATCGTTTTTCGCTCTTTCGCTTTATCGCTCTTTCGCTTTATCGCTTTATCGCTCTTTCGCTTTATCGCTCTTTCGCTCTTTCGCTTTATCGCGCTGTTATTATCGCTTTATCGCTCTTTCGCTTTATCGCTCTTTCGCTTTATCGCTTTATCGCTCTTTCGCTTTATCGCTCTTTCGCTTTATCGCTCTTTCGTTTTATCGCTCTTTCGCTTTATCGCTTTATCGCTCTTTCGCTTTATTGCTCTTTCGCTTAATCGCTCTTTCGCTCTTTCGCTTTATCGCGCTGTTATTATCGCTTTATCGCTCTTTCGCTTTATCGCTCTTTCGCTTTATCGCGTTTTTATTATCGCTTTATCGCTCTTTCGCTTTATCGCTTTATCGCTTTATCGCTCTTTCGCTTTATCGCTCTTTCGCTTTATCGCTCTTTCGCTTTATCGCTCTTTCGCTTTATCGCTCTTTCGCTTTATCGCGCTGTTATTATCGCTTTATCGCTCTTTCGCTTTATCGCTCTTTCGCTTTATCGCTCTTTCGCTTTATCGCTCTTTCGCTTTATCGCGCTGTTATTATCGCTTTATCGCTCTTTCGCTTTATCGCTCTTTCGCTTTATCGCTCTTTCGCTTTATCGCTCTTTCGCTTTATCGCTCTTTCGCTTTATCGCTCTTTCGCTTTATCGTGCTGTTATTATCGCTTTAGCGTGCTGTTATTATCGCTTTAGCCCGTTGTTATATCGCTTTGTCGTGCGGCGTTATCGCTTTGTCGTGCGACACTATCGCTTTGTCGTGCGACACTATCGCTTTGTCTTGCGGCGTTATCGCTTTGTCGTGCGGCGTTATCGCTTTGTCGTGCGGCGTTATCGCTTTGTCGTGTTGCTCTATCGCTTTGTCGTGCAGCCTAATCGCTTTGTCGTGTGACTATATCGCTTTATCGCTTTGTCGTGTTGATACCAGAGGGCGAAAGAGCGATGTCCCCTCTCGGCCATCATAGTCTAGAGAGCTGAAAAGTTGTGTGCAGACTCCTTGGCCAATGGGGATTGTAAATTGTAGATTTCGTGACCCCGTGACCCAAAATGGGGTCACAGGGGTCACATCCTTAAAAACCTATTTTCATCTTCTTCACCAGTTCCAAAAGGTCTAGAGAGCTAAAAAAATTGTGTGCAGACTCCTTGGCCAATGAGGATTCTAAATTGTAGATTTCGTGACCCAGTGACCCAAAATGGGGTCACACGGGTCACATCCTTTAAAACATATTTTCATCTTCTTCTCCAGTTCCAAAAGGTCTAGAGAGCTGAAAAGATGTGTGCAGACTCCTTGGCCAATGAGGTTTCTAAATTGTAGATTTCGTGACCCCGTGACCCCAAATGGGGTCACAGGGGTCACATCCTTAAAAATCTATTTTCATCTTCTTCTCCCATTCCAAAAGGTCCAGAGAGTTGAAAAATTGTGTGTAGACTCCTTGGCCAATGGGGATTGTAAATTGTAGATTTCGTGACCCCGTGACCCCAATTGGGGTCACAGGGATCACATCCTTAAACAAACTATTTTCATCTTCTTCTCCACTTCCAAAAGGTCTAGAGAGCTGAAAAAGTGTGTGCAGACTCCTTGGCCAATGAGGATTCTAAATTGTAGATTTCGTGACCACGTGACCCCAAATGGGGTCACAGGGGTCATATCCTTAAAAACCTATTTTCATCTTCTTCTTCCATTCCAAAAGGTCTAGAGAGCTGAAAAGTTGTGTGCAGACTCCTTGGCCAATTGGGATTGTAAATTGTAGATTTCGTGACCCCGTGACCCGAAATTGGGTCACAAAGGTCACATCCTTAAAAACCTATTTCCATCTTCTTCTCCAGTTTCAAAAGGTCTAGAGAGCTGAAAAGTTGTGTGCAGACTCCTTGGCCAATGGGGATTGTAAATTGTAGATTTCGTGACCCCGTGACCCGAAATGGGGTCACAGGGGTCACATCCTTAAAAACCTATTTTCATCTTCTTCTCCAGTTCCAAAAGGTCTAGAGAGCTAAAACATTGTGTGAAGACTCCTTGGCCAATGGGGATTGTAAATTGTAGATTTCGTGACCCCGTGACCCAAAATGGGGTCACAGGGGTCACATCCTTAAAAACCTATTTTCATCTTCTTCACCAGTTCCAAAAGGTCTAGAGAGCTAAAAAAATTGTGTGCAGACTCCTTGGCCAATGAGGATTCTAAATTGTAGATTTCGTGACCCAGTGACCCAAAATGGGGTCACACGGTCACATCCTTTAAAACATATTTTCATCTTCTTCTCCAGTTCCAAAAGGTCTAGAGAGCTGAAAAGATGTGTGCAGACTCCTTGGCCAATGAGGTTTCTAAATTGTAGATTTCGTGACCCCGTGACCCCAAATGGGGTCACAGGGGTCACATCCTTAAAAATCTATTTTCATCTTCTTCTCCCATTCCAAAAGGTCCAGAGAGTTGAAAAATTGTGTGTAGACTCCTTGGCCAATGGGGATTGTAAATTGTAGATTTCGTGACCCCGTGACCCCAATTGGGGTCACAGGGATCACATCCTTAAACAAACTATTTTCATCTTCTTCTCCACTTCCAAAAGGTCTAGAGAGCTGAAAAAGTGTGTGCAGACTCCTTGGCCAATGAGGATTCTAAATTGTAGATTTCGTGACCACGTGACCCCATTTGGGGTCACAGGGGTCATATCCTTAAAAACCTATTTTCATCTTCTTCTTCCATTCCAAAAGGTCTAGAGAGCTGAAAAGTTGTGTGCAGACTCCTTGGCCAATTGGGATTGTAAATTGTAGATTTCGTGACCCCGTGACCCGAAATTGGGTCACAAAGGTCACATCCTTAAAAACCTATTTCCATCTTCTTCTCCAGTTTCAAAAGGTCTAGAGAGCTGAAAAGTTGTGTGCAGACTCCTTGGCCAATGGGGATTGTAAATTGTAGATTTCGTGACCCCGTGACCCGAAATGGGGTCACAGGGGTCACATCCTTAAAAACCTATTTTCATCTTCTTCTCCAGTTCCAAAAGGTCTAGAGAGCTAAAACATTGTGTGAAGACTCCTTGGCCAATGGGGATTCTAAATTGTAGATTTCGTGACCCCGTGACCCGAAATGGGGTAACAGGGGTCACATCATTAAAAACCTATTTTCATCTTCTTCTCCAGTTCCAAAAGGTCTAGAGAGCTTAAAAGTTGTGTGCAGATTCATTGGCCAATGAAGATTCTAAATTGTAGATTTGGTGACCCCGTGACCCCAAATGGGGTCACACGGATCCTTTAAAACATATTTTCATCTTCTTCTCCAGTTCCAAAAGGGTTAGAGAGCTGAAAAGTTGTGTGCAGTCTCCTTTGCCAATGGGGATTGTAAATTGTAGATTTCGTGACCCCGTAATAGTTTATGTATACTACGATATATAGAAGATAAAATGGTTCCACAGTTATTTATTATTAATTTATCATAGTCTTGTCATTGATAACGTTTATCCTCCTTTAACGTTTCAAGAAGAACACGCGATATCAAAATAACATAAATAAAATATTTATGAACAATGTAAATTATTGCTAAATAGTAATATTTTTTACATACATATCACTTTTGAAAAAACAACATTGCCCACGCTTCCCCCTGAAGCGTTCCTCAACACAGATCACACAGAATAAAAAGGGACGCCAATCGGTATAGGTGCCTCGAGTCATGTGACATCGGTGATGTCATCATTCCCTAATTTATTGAGCGAGCACACGGTCACGCGTGTGTTCTCTCTCGACTAATTTCGCTACTTTTTAGATTATTAAAGTTTTCCTAGTTCCTCATACCTTCAGTTATATTGTCACAGGTACCTTTCTGTCCTTTCCTGACCAAACTCCTGTCCAATAATAAGCGTGACGCAGCCCATGATCCAAAACCCTATTGTCGCCTCCTGTCCAGTAATATGGGTGACGGGGACCACGATCTAAAACCCTATTGTCACCGCCTGTCCAATAATAAAGGTGATGGGGACCACGTTCTAAAACCGTATTTTCACCTCCTTGCCAACTAATAAGGGTGATGGGGACCACGATCTAAAACCCTATTGTCGCCTCCTTTCCAGTATTAAGGGTGACGGGGACCACAATCTAAAACCCTATTGTTGCCTCCTGTCCAGTAATAAGGGTGACGGGGACCGCAATCTAAAACCCTATTTTCACCGCCTGTCCAATAATAAGGGTGACGGGGACCACGATCTAAAATCCTATTGTCGCCTCCTTGCCAACTAATAAGGTTGACGGGGGCCACGATCTAAAACCCTATTGTCGCCTCCTTGTCAACTAATAAGGGTGACGGGGACCACGATCTAAAACCCTATTGTCGCCTCCTTGCCAACTTATAAGGGTGACGGGGACCACGATCTAAAACCCTATTGTCGCCTCCTTGCCAACTAATAAGGGTGACGGGGACCACGATCTAAAACCCTATTGCCGCCTCCTTGCCAACTAATAAGGTTGACGGGGACCACGATCTAAAACCCAATTGTCGCCTCCTTTTTCAACTAATAAGGGTGACGGGGACCACGATCTCAAACCCTATTGTCGCCTCCTTGTCAACTAATAAGGGTGACGGGGACCACGATCTAAAACCCTATTGTCGCCTCCTTGTCAACTAATAAGGGTGACGGGGACCACGATCTAAAACTGTTTTTGTCATCTCCTTGTCAACTAATAAGGGTGACGGGGACCACGATCTAAAACCTTATTGTCACCTCCTGGATTATAACATGACCATTTGATGACCAAATTAGTATACACTAAACGCCAATAGAAACGTTACCTCATTTCTGTTTTTAAGGATTCAGCCATTAGGCTGAATCCTTATTGTTATTGGCGTGTTTATTAGGTCTTCAGACGAAAGTCTGGAAGACCTACTGTTATTATCCTGATTATTAGGTCTTCAAGACGTATGTCTGGAAGACCTATTGTTATTATCCGGTTTTTTTTAGGTCTTCAAGACTACGTCTGGAAGACCTATTGTTCTTATCCTGATTTTTTCCTTTTTTATTATTATTTGTACTTTTCTTGTGCGCCGTGTACAGCAAAATTGACTGCACCGATATCAATGAAACTAGCACAATTGATGGGCATAGGTGTAAGCTCGTGGCGTACGAAGCCCGATTTTTTATTTTCGCCCTCTAAAAGGGGAGGTAACTCAAAACGTCAAAACAATTCAAATTGCAATATCTCGAAAACTTATTAACTTATTTGCAAACAAATTGCACCAATACGTAGGCGACAACTTGTTGCATCGAATGATGTCATAGCGGATTTCGGCCGTAACAATAGATTTTTCGCTATTTTGAAAAAACTGCATTTTTTTGGAATTTTTGCAGTTTTGAGGGTTCATGTCTTCAACAATCTTCTTCTCCAGATCGGCAATACATAGAAACGTATACAATAGCTCATTTGGAAGCTGAAATACTGCTGTTTATATGAATCTATCAACCTCAGCTCTAGGTCATACCGTTTCCGGGTTACAGCATTTTAAAAAATGACCTTTTTGAAAATTTAGTTTTCTGGCAAATGAATTTGCAGCGACCTAACTCTGTTTGGGTCTCGTTTACAACAAAATTGACTACACCTACATCAATGAAATTGGTAGAAGTAATGGGCCTAGGTATAAGCTTGTGGCGTACGAAATCCGATTTTTAATTTTCGGCCTCTAAAAGGGGAGGTAACTCAAAACGTGATTTTTTTAAAAATTGCAATATCTCGAAAACTTATCAAGATAATTGCACAGAACTACCACCAAAATGTAGGCAACAACTTGTTTCATCGAATGATGTCATAGCGAATTTCGGCCGTAACAATAGATTTTTAGCTATTTTAGAAAAACTGTAAATTTCTCGACTTTTCATGTTTTGAGGGTACACTTCTTCAAAAATCTTCTTCTCGAGATTGGCAATACATAGAGACTCATACATTAGCTCAATTGGTAGCTGAAAGAATGTTCTTTATATGAATCTATCAACCTCATCTCTAGATGAAAACTTTTCCATGTTACAGAATTTAAAAAATGTAACTTTTACATCATGTATGGGTCCATTAATGAGTGAGGGTTTCAAAGGGTTATTGTCTTTGGAGATTTTTTGTAAAATAACTATTAAAGATAGAGACATGTTTGATAGCTCATTTTAAAGCATAGAAACTGGTGAATAATCGAGAGTCCAACATGGAGTTCAAGGTCAAGCAGAAGTCTTGAAGACCTAAGTATTGACGCGTCAATCCTAGTTCTTTATTATTATTATTTGTACGTTTTTTGTCCACGCTATACTGAAGTAACGGCTGAACCGATTTGCACGAAATTTTCAGGGGTAATAGACTGTAACAAAAACTAGCCTTGTACGTCGGCCGAATTTTAATTTTCGACTTCTTTCTTGAGTTATCTCCCCTTGAAGTCAAAACTTTAAACCGCAATAGCTCGAAATCTAATCAAGATATTTTCATAAAACTTTCACCAAAATGTGGGCAACAACATTCCCCATCGATTAGGCCTATAGCGGTTTTCGGCCGTAATAATAGATTTTTTGCTATTCCGAAAAAACTGAAAATTTCGCGCACTTTCGCGATTTTTAGGGTACGCGTCTTTGAAAATCTTCTCCTTAATCACGGCAATACATACAGCTATGTGTGATAGCTCATCTGAAAGCTAAATAAATTTAGAAAAAAGTGATCTCGCCCGAATTTTGAATTATGGCCTCGAATTTTAGTTATGTGTCCTTGAATATGGAACTTTTTGAAAATGGCGTTTTTCGGATGCATCTTCAAGGGGACATAATTCTGTTATGAATGAATTCATGTCAAAGTTATTTATTGTCACCTCTTTCTAATAGCTTGCTGAAAAATTCCATAACACATCATTATCATATAAAAGTTATTAGTTTGGGCATAATTTGAGCATATTCCCAAAACAGTGAAATATTTTGATTTTGAGACTTTTTGAGGTGTGTATCCTTTGGGGAATTATTGATAATGAACCACTGAAGATAGGAAGACTTTAAATAGATCATGGTGATGTAGAAACGTCATTTATTAAGGATAATATTTTTCAAGCTCGTATCTGTGTTATTTTTTTAGTGACAAGTCATAGAAGTTTGACATTTTTAAAAAATCGCCATTTTCAACAAAGTTGAAAGGTTCATAACTGCTTAACTTCTTATGCTATTGAAATTTGACATACACCGACGTATGCACAATTTCAAGAAGAACAACTTTTATGTTGACCGCTTTCATCAAAAAGTTGATAGTTATGCCTCGAACATCGCAAGCGATGTCTAGGGGTTCAAATTTAAGCATTTTTGACTATTTTCTTGAATATTCAGAACAGCATAACGCATTTATTATGTATGCAATCTAACTGATGATTACATCTTCTTAAGTGGAAATTAAAGCACAACATTTTCTATGTTGCACCTTAGTATGGAAATATTAACCATTTTGTTTTAATCGTGAGAAATGTAATGTAAGGGTCCATTAATATGTGATTTTTCCGTTTTCAGAGGGGTACCTTCTTTGGAGAATTTTTGTAAAAAAACTACTGAAGATAGAGACATGTTTGATAGCTCATTTTAAAGCGGAGAAACAGACGAATAACCCTAAGTCCAATATGGAGTTCTAGGTCAAGCAGAAGTCTTGAAGACCTAAGTATTGACGCGTCAATCCTAGTTAGGTCTTCAGACGAAAGTCTGGAAGACCTACTGTTATTATCCTGATTATTAGGTCTTCAAGACGTATGTCGTGAAGACCTATTGTTCTTATCCTGATTTTTTCCTTATTATTATTTGTACTTTTTATGTCGTGAAGACCTATTGTTCTTATCCTGATTTTTTCCTTATTATTATTTGTACTTTTTTTTTGCGCCGTTTTTAGCAAAATTGACTGCACCGATATCAATGAAACTGCCAACAGGTGATGGGCATAGGTGTAATCTATTGCACTACGAGGCCGATTTTTTATTTTCGGCTTCTAAAAGAGGAGGTAACTCAAAACGTGAAAATTTTTTAAATTGCAATATCTTGAAAAATTATTAACTGATTTGCAAAATAATTGCACCAAAATGTAGGCGACAACTTGTTGCATCGAATGATGTCATAGCGAATTTCGGCCGTCTTCAAGACGTATGTCGTGAAGACCTATTGTTCTTATCCTGATTTTTTCCTTATTATTATTTGTACTTTTTTTTTGCGCCGTTTTTAGCAAAATTGACTGCACCGATATCAATGAAACTGCCAACAGGTGATGGGCATAGGTGTAATCTATTGCACTACGAGGCCGATTTTTTATTTTCGGCTTCTAAAAGGGGAGGTAACTCAAAACGTGAAAATTTTTTAAATTGCAATATCTTGAAAAATTATTAACTGATTTGCAAAATAATTGCACCAAAATGTAGGCGACAACTTGTTTCATCGAATGATGTCATAGCGAATATCGGCCGTAATAATACATTTTTCGCTATTTTGAAGAAACTGCATTTTTTTGAATTTTTTGCAGTTTGAGGGTTCACGTCTTCAACAATCTTCTTCTCCAGATCGGCAATACATAGAAACTCATTCAATAGCTCATTTGGAAGCTGAAATACTGCTGTTTATATGAATCTATCAACCTAACCTCTAGATCAAACCGTTTCCGGGTTACAGCATTTTGAAAAATGACCTTTTTGAAAATGCAGATTTCTGGGCAATGAATTTTCAGCGACCTTACTCTGTTTGTGTCTCGTTTAGAACAAAATTAACTACACCTACATCAATGAAATGAGTAGAAGTAATGTGCCTAGGTATAAGCTTGTGGCGTACGTAATCCGATTTTTAATTTTCGGCCTCTAAAAGGGGAGGTAACTCAAAACGTGAAAAAACTTTAAATTGCAATATCTCGAAAACTTATCAAGATAATTGCACAAAACTACCACCAAAATGTAGCCGACAACTTGTTTCATCGAATGATGTCAAAGCGAATTTCGGCCGTAATAATAGATTTTAAGCTATTTTAGAAAAACTGTAAATTTCTCGACGTTTCGGGTTTTGAGGGTACACTTCTTCAAAAATCTTCTTCTCGAGATTGGCAATACATAGAGACTCATACATTAGCTCATTTGGTAGCTGAAAGAATGTTCTTTATATGAATCTATCAACCTCAGCTCTAGATCAAAACCTGTCCATGTTACAGCATTTTAAAAATGTAACTTTTAGATCATGTAGGGGTCCATTAATGAGTGAGGGTTTCAGAGGATTATTGTCTTTGGAGATTTTTTGAAAAAAAACTACTGAAGATAGAGACATGTTTGATAGCTCATTTTAAAGAAGAGAAACTGGTGAATAACCGAGGGTCAAACATGGAGTTCAAGGTCAAGCAGAAGTCTTGAAGACCTAAGTATTGACGCGTCAATCCTAGTTATTTTTATTATTATTTCAAGATTTTTGTGCTGGCGACTTCTACAAGAAGGATTGCAGCTATTACAACCAAACTTCACAGGCTGATAGCCCTTACTATGTAGTTGTGCAGCGAAGCTTTTGGGCCCAATTGGTGCAACCATGTAGGGTCCAGTTCGAATCTAAAAGTCAATTTTTAACATAGGAAAACAATTTAAAAATCAGCTAGAGACTTGCAACTTTTTTTAAAAGATGCGCAATAACCATGCGAGCAAAAAAGTCAATCATGACGAATGTGTAAGTCACGTGGTTTCGCCGCCATCTTGATTTTAAAAACTTTATAAAATCTCCGGACCCCATGCATCTTTGACGATCTTCTCCTCTGAAGATATAAGCTCTACAGAGCTGATAGTTGCACATAATGTAGCTGAGACATGATATAATATTGTGAATCCCCTCAAGGGGCACCTATTCATAATACATTTTTCACACAGAGTCCTTGAAATCTGACAATTTCGAAAAAAGTTCAAATTTCAAACTTCAATAACTCGAAAACTTAATAAGATAATTTCATAAAACTTTCACCAAAATGTGGGTAACAACATTCCCCATCGATTAGGCCCATAGCGGTTTTCGGCCGTAATAATAGATCTTTTGCTATTTCGAAAAAACTGAAAAACAGTTTTTTTTCGCAAATTTGAGGGTTCGCGTCTTCAAAAATCTTCTCCTAAATAACGGCAACACATACAGACACATAGTATAGCTCATTTTAAAGATTAATCTTTGTTGTTGATATGAATCTATAAACCAAAGCTCTACATTTAATAGTTAATGAGTTACAGCATTTTAAAAATTGAACTTTTTAAAAAAGGGATTTTCGGCCTTCGACTCTAAAGGGACATAACTCTGTCAGAAATTGTTTAATTGGTAATCTATTTCTTGCAATCTGCTTAACATGGATAACTTTACAACTCCACTACAGAAAATTATCATATAAAAGTTGATGGTTTGGGCACAATTTAAGCAGTTTTAAAAGAAATGGAATTTGTATGAACTTTCGCAAATTTGACGGTTTGCGTCTTCAAAAATCTTCTCCTAAATAACGGCAATACATACAGATACATAGTATAGCTCATTTTAAAGCCGAATCATTGTTGTTTATATGAATCTATAAACCAAAGCTCTACATTTAATAGTTAATGAGTTACAGTATTTTAAAAATTGAACTTTTTAAAAAAGGGATTTTCGGCCTTTGATTCTAAAGGGACATAACTCTGTCAGAAATCGTTTAATTTGTAATCTATTTCCTGCCATCTGCTTAAAATGGTTACCTTTACAACTCCATTACAGAATATTATCATATAAAAGTTCATTGTTTTGGCATAATATAAGCAGTTTTAATAACATTTGAAATTTGATGATTTTGCGACTTTTTGAAGTGCATTTTCTTTGGAGAATTATTTTTTCTTCAACCACTAAGGATACAAACACGAATCTTATATCATTTCAAAGCGAAAAGATATTATATTAAGCAGAATATTGTTCAAGCATGGATCTATAAAGGTTTCCATGTTACAGTCCATTGAATATTGCCATTTTTCGAAAATCGTAGTTTTCGACAAACTTCAAACATACACAAGTGCCTAACTATATGAAGAAGTGACACATTATTTATACGTGCCTATGGACAATTTCAAGAACAACAACTTTTGTATTGAACCCTTTCATCAAAAAGTTGATAGTAAAGCTTCAAACATCGCAAATGTCGTATCGGGGTCCAAAAATAAGCATTTTTTAGTATTTTCTTGAATGTTTAAAACAACATTACTCATTAATTATGTATTCAATCTATATGATGATTATATCTACTTAAGTGAAAATACAAGCACAACATTTCCTATGTTACACCTTAGTATGAAAATATTAACCGTTTTATCTTAAACATGAGAAACATAATGTAGGGGTTTATAAGTGTGTGATTTTTCCATTTTCACTTAGAGACATGGGCAAACCTTTCAAAATAACTCTACAGATTTGCAGCTTGTTTTGAACGATGGACAATGTCAATGACATTCAAAAGAAGTGTCTCATGTATGCGCTGAATCCTTTTATCGTCACTTGTGACTATATTTTTAATTACTTTTTAAGTATCAAAGATATTTGAGAAATGAATGGTTCAAAAGAAAGCTGAATAACGTAGCTTTATGCTAATAACGCGTTTAAAAATCCTGATGGATTCATATTGTGGCAAAATTCAGCTTGTTTTAAAGTTTAAAATTGTCCGGTTTCGACCAGGCTGGTAGTTACCAATAAATGTGATTTAGATGTCTAGAAGAAGTTGAAAGTAAACTTTTACGTTTGTGACTAGACAAAAAGTGTGTACGCTTTACATCATAACCCCTAAACGATGAAAATACTGTTATTGAGTAAGATTGAGTGTGAACATTATGAAATATATTTTTCTAGTCATTAAAGATCTTTTCTTGTAATTTACCTTAGTGAAAACGAGTTTAATGTGTTGTCAAATGACTTAATAGTATTTAGGAACACAGACGATTATTTATGTGAACATTTTCGCTTGAAAATGAAAACTTTAAAAAATGTTGTCTATCACCCAAACGCATTATCACTCAAATGAAGCAAAATTCAAGCAGTATTTGCATGAACTGAATGCTTCTACAGGGTATAAAAGGTGCCTACTTTGCATTATATGGCACACATGTACGAAATCATGCCGTGATTGACCAGTGGAGAAAGAGAAAAAGCACTGGGGATGTTGCAGCTTGGTTCGACCAACAACGATGTTGCTAATGCCTTTGGATGTCATTGTTGGTCGACCCAAACCGCAACATCACCAGAGCTCTTTCTCTTTCTCCACAGGTCAATCGCGGCATGATTTCGTACATGTGTGCCATATCATGCAAAGTAGGCACCTTTTATACCCTGTAGAAGCATTCAGTTCATGCAAATGCTGCTTGAATTTTGCTACATTTAAGTGATAATGCGTTTTGGTGATTGAATTTTTTTTTAAATGTTCATTTTCAAGCGAAAATGTTCACATAAATAATCGTCTGTGTTTCTAAATACTATTAAGTCATTTGAAAACACAGTAAACTCGTTTTCACTGAGGTAAATTACGAGAAAAGATCTTTAATGACTAGAAAAATATATTTCATAATTTTCACACTTAAACTTACTTATTAACAGTCTTTTCATCGTTTAGGGGTTATGATGTAAAGCATACAACCTTTTTGTCTAGTCACAAACGTAAAAGTATACTTTAAACTTCTTCTGGACATCTAAATCACATTTATTTGTTACTACCAGCCTGGTCGAAAACCGGACAATTTTAAACTTCTTTAACAAGCTGCATTTTGCCACAATATGAATCCATCAGGATTTTTAAACGCGTTATTAGCAGAAAGCTACGTTATTCAGCTTTCTTTTGAACCATTCATTTCTCAAAAATCTTTGATACTTAAAAAGTTATTAAAAAAAAGAAATGAGGTAACGTTTCTTTTGGCGTTTAGTGTAAACAGGTCCTGACGTCTTTTTCGCTAACACTTCACATACTTGAAGGTGAATTATGATGTATGCTTTGATAGATGGGGAATATACACTGTTTAAAATTGGATATCAATAGTTTTGTCATAAAAGTTTATTTATAATTGTAAGTCAAAGTGAGAGTTTACATGTACAAATCTATGGTCAAACATGTTTCTCTTTACTTCAAATCCTATATGTCCTATATGTTGTGTCATCCTGCTCCAGCACTGTATTTGTATTCGTCAATCTTCTTAAAAATTCTGTTTAATTCTATTCAAGTCCAATGATGCTTAACAAATACGATATTGATTTCTAAGTCAGTGGATCGCGGATCGACGTTACACAATTCATTTTGTCACCAGCACGACAAGAGGACGACAGATTGACTCACAGCTGCAACATGATTGGCACCGCCATCGTATTCATAACAACAATTGGTAAGTACTAAATATGTCATATAAACTATGTAGTTAAAATATTATAGTAAATTATAATGTTATATTATATTCTAGTTTTTACATTTGCGAGATATTCTTAAAAACCCAGAAGAAATTAGATAAAATAAATTAGATAAAAGAGGTAAATCCTGCATTTTAATAAATATATAAAAACAACTATAAAGAATAGTAATAACATCGTGCGTTTGATATTATTATTTATAAATCTGTTACGATTACTTTAAAAGGCGCTGTAGCAGGTTTTTTGGTATATTTTGTTTGCTATTTATTATTAAAATTTATACAATATATTGTTTCATTAGAGGGTAAAATATCCCATAAGACTACCCGCATTACAACAATTATTACCCGCATTGAAACGATGTGGGTCCTTATGAGATACTGTGGGTCCTAACATTCTGTGCTAAAGCTTAGTTTCGAAATGAAACAAAAGCAAATACACCAAATAATTTGCATATCACTTTCCTGTATGCCAGAGGCAGTCCATGGCCTATAAACCAGAGAAAAATGGCAAATTGAGTATTTTCATAAAATGTAAGAGTGTGTGAAAATAACTGATTGTATTGACAATATACTACTAAGAATCAGGTAAGTTATTACATATTTCTACCATTTTTTAGCTGATCAGGCCTGAAGCCCGATGAGCTTATGGCATGGCATGACATGGTGTCCGTCGTCCGTCCATCCGTCAATCCGTCTGTCGGTCCATCCGTCAGTAAACTGTTCGCTTTTTCGACTTCTTCTACAGAACCAATGACTCCACAGAGTTGAAATTTTATGTGCAGACTCCTTGGCCAATGGGGATTTTAATTTGTAGTTTTCGTGACCACTTGACCCCAAATTGGGTCACAGGGGTCAAATCATTAAAAACCTATTTTCATCTTCTTCTCCACTTCCAAAAGGTCTGCAGAGCTGAAAAGTTGTGTGCAGACTCCTTTGCCAATGGGGATTCTAACTAAATTGTAGATTATGTGACCCCGTGACCCCAAATGTGGTCACAGGGGTCACATCTTTAAAAACCTTTTTTCATCTTCTTCTCCAGTTCCAAAAGGTCTAGAGAGCTGAAAAGTTGTGTGCAGACTCCTTAGCCAATGGGGATTCTAAATTGTAGATTTCGTGACCCTATGACCCGAAATGGGGTCACAGGGGTTACATCCTTTAAAACCTATTTTCATCTTCTTCTCCAGTTCCAAAAGGTCTAGAGAGCTGAAAAATTGTGTGCAGACTCCTTGGCAAATGGGGATTAGCTGATCATGCCTGAAGCCCGATGAGCTTATGGCATGGCATGACATGGTGGCCGTCGTCCGTCCATCCGTCAATCCGTCCGTCGGTCCATCCATCAGTAAACTTTTCGCTTTTTCGACTTCTTCTACAGAACCAATGACTCCACAGAGTTGAAATTTTAAGTGCAGACTCCTTGGCCAATGGGGATTCTTATTTGTAGATTTCGTGACCCCGTGACCCCAAATGGGGTCACAGGGGTCACATCCTTAAAAATCTATTTTCATCTTCTTCTCCCATTCCAAAAGGTCTAGAGAGCTGAAAAGATATGTGCAGACTCCTTGGCCAATGAGGTTTCTAAATTGTTGATTTCGTGACCCCGTGACCCCGTGACACCGTGACCCCGTGACCCCGTGACACATCCTTAAAAACCTATTTTCATCTTCTTCTCAAGTTCTAAAAGGTCTAGAGAGCTAAAACGTTGTGTGCAGACTCCTTGGCCAATGAGGATTATAAACTGCAGATTTGGTGACCCCGTGACCCCAAATGGTCTCACAGGGGTCACATCCTTAAAAATCTATTTTCATCTTCTTCTCCAGTTCCAAAAGGTCTAGAGAGCTAAAAAGTTGTGTGCAGACTCCTTGGCCAATGGGGACTCTAAATTGTTGATTTCGTGACCCCGTGACCCCGTGACCCCAAATGGGGTCACGACGGTCACATCCTTAAAAACCTATTTTCATCTTCTTCTCCCATTCCAAAAGGTCTAGACAGCTGAAAAGTTGTGTGTAGACTCCTTGGCAATTGAGATTGAAAATTGTAGATTTCGTGACCCCGTGACCCGAAATTGGGTCACAGGGGTCACATCCTTAAAAACCTATTTTCATCTTCTTCTCTAGTTCCAAAAGGTCTAGAAAGCTGAAAAGATGTGTGCAGATTCCTTGGCAAATGAGGTTTCTAAATTGTAGATTTCGTGACCCCGTGACCCCAATTTGGGTCACAGGGGTCACATCCTTAAAAATTTATTTTCATCTTCTTCTCCAGTTCCAAAAGGTCTAGAGAGCTGAAAAATTGTGTGCAGACTCCTTGGCCAATGAGGTTTCTAAATTGTAGATTTCGTGACCCCGTGACCCCAAATGGGGTCACAGGGGTCACATCCTTAAAAACCTATTTTCATCTTCTTCTCCCATTCCAAAAGGTCTAGAGAGCTGAAAAATTGTGTGTAGACTCCTTGGCAATTGAGATTGAAAAGTGTAGATTTCGTGACCCCGTGATCCGAAATTGGGTCACAGGGGTCACATCCTTAAAAACCTATTTTCATCTTCTTCTCCAGTTCCAAAAGGTCTGGAGAGCTGAAAAGATGTGTGCAGATTCCTTGGCCAATGGATATTCTAAATTGTAGATTTCGTGACCCCGTGACTCCGTGATCCCGTGACACATCCTTAAAAACCTATTTTCATCTTCTTCTCTAGTTCCAAAAGGTCTAGAGAGCTAAAATGTTGTGTGCAGACTCCTTGGCCAATGAGGATTATAAACTGTAGATTTGGTGACCCCGTGACCCCAAATGGTCTCACAGGGGTCACATCCTTAAAAATCTATTTTCATCTTCTTCTCCATTTCCAAAAGATCTAGAGAGCTAAAAAGTTGTGTGCAGACTCCTTGGCCAATGGGGATGCTAAATTGTTGATTTCGTGACCCTGTGACCCCAAATGGGGTCACAGGGGTCACATTCTTAAAAACCTATTTTCATTTTCTTCTCCCATTCCAAAAGGTCTAGAGAGCTGAAAAAGTGTGTGCAGACTCCTTGGCAATTGAGATTGAAAATTGTAGATTTCGTGACCCCGTGACCGGAAATGGGGTCACAGGGGTCACATCCTTAAAAACCTATTTTCATCTTCTTCTCCAGTTCCAAAGGTCTAGAGACCTGAAAAGATATGTGCAGATTCCTTGGCCAATGAGGTTTTTAAGTTGTAGATTTCGTGACCCCGTGACCCCAAATGGAGTCACAGGGGTCACATCCCTAAAAACCTATTTTCATCTACATCTCCCATTCCAAAAGGTCTAGAGAGCTGAAAATATATATGCAGACTCCTTGGCCAATGAGGTTTCTAATTTGTAGATTTCGTGACCCAGTGACCCCAAATGGGGTCACAGGGGTCACATCCTTAAATACCTATTTTCATCTTCTTCTCCCATTCCAAAAGGTCTAGAGAGCTAAAAAGTTGTGTGCAGACTCCTTGGCCAATGGGGATTCTAAATTGTAGATTCCGTGACCCCGTGACCCCGTGACCCCGTGACACATCCTTAAAAACCTATTTTCATCTTCTTCTCTAGTTCCAAAAGGTCTAGAGAGCTAAAAAGTTGTGTGCAGACTCCTTGGCCAATGAGGATTATAAACTGTAGATTTGGTGACCCCGTGACCCCAAATGGTCTCACAGGGGTCACATCCTTAAAAATCTATTTTCATCTTCTCCTCCAGTTCCAAAATGTCTAGAGAGCTAAAAAGTTGTGTGCAGACTCCTTGGCCAATGGGGATGCTAAATTGTTGATTTCGTGACCCCGTGACCCGAAATGGGGTCAAAGGGGTCACATTCTTAAAAACATATTTTCTTCTTCTTCTCCCATTTCAAAAGGTCTAGAGAGCTGAAAAATTGTGTGCAGACGCCTTGGCAATTGAGATTGAAAATTGTAGATTTCGTGACCCTGTGACCCCAAATGGGGTCACAGGGGTCCCATCCTTAAAAACCTATTTTCATTTTCTTCTCCCATTCCAAAAGGTCTAGAGAGCTGAAAATTTGTGTGCAGACTCCTTGACCAATGGGGATTGTAAATTGTAGATTTCGTGACCCCGTGACCCGAATTGGGGTCACAGGGGTCACATCCTTAAAAACCTATGTTCATCTTCTTCTCCAATTCCGAAACGTCTAGAGAGCTGAAAAGATGTGTGCAGACTCCTTGGCCAATGGGGTTTCTAAATTGTAGATTTCGTGACCCCTTGACCCCAAATGGGGTCACAGGGGTCACATCCTTAAAATCCTATTTTCATCTTCTTCTCCCATTCCAAAAGGTCTAGATAGCTAAAAAAAAATTGTGTGCAGACTCCTTGGCCAATGGGGATTGTAAATTGTAGATTTCGTGACCCCGTGACCGGAAATGGGGTCACAGGGGTCACATCCTTAAAAAGCTATTTTCATCTTCTTCTCCAGTTCCAAAAGGTCTAGAGAGCTGAACAGTTATGTGCAGATTCCTTTGCCAATGAGGATTCTAAATTGTAGATTTCGTGACCCCATGGCCAACTCAGTAGATCTAGTGAATGGAACAGCTCGATGAACAGACGGGTGGACAATGCATGATGATGATCTTGCCTGGGTGTTTGCTTTGGTTGTTTATATTTAACCTACCTGAAATCAAATCCAAACAGAGTACACCTGACCTCATGCACGTGCATGTGGAAGCATTCCCCATCCGGTAAATCTTTTAATCAGACGTCTCTTTTCATTTTCAGGTTAACGCATGTCTACTAATATCCTCTCTGTAAGTTTAATTTGAAGTTTTAATACGACTAAAGTTTTTACCCATTGTTTTAAATATAAACTAGCAGCTGTTTAGATTTAAACCTTACCTACATTCTCGATAAACCAGATTATGAGCTCCATTAAATTATCGATTTTAGATTTATCGAAGCGTATACTCTGGATTATCGAGAAGGCCTTACCTATGACTCGATCCGAAAAAATTCTTTAAACTTTCAAAACAGAATAGAGGAAATCGAACCCATAACTCTGTGCACTGAAGTTGACGGTTTTACCAATAGACCACTGCGGATGATTGAAGACATGTAGAATAAATATTGATATCTATTCTGCTCTCCTCGAATCTTTATTTCTAATTAGCGTTCTACACTTGAATTCCCTCGTTTTAAACATTAAATTTGCAACTGCCTGTAATATCCATGAAAGTAGGCCCCTAAGTGATTTGTAAGATAAATATGAGTGGCAAACAGATTCTATATTTACGTCATTGAATGAAAACTGTAAAACCTGTCTTTGTAGCCTACCATCATATGTCTTGATGTAGAATCTACCGTGACTGAAAGTGATGTGAAAAGAATAGGATGATTTCATATTTGGCCAATTTAAGTTGTTAAGTACATTGACAAAGTTTTAAACCGAACTGTTCATTGGTGTATTTCAAACTTTGATTACAAAGAAATGCTGCAGTGAGAAAATATGGTATACAGGATCAGAGTTGAAAGCTTGTTCAAAAGTACCACAAACAGACTTATAAAGCGCAGTTTGGCACAGTAATAATCCAGACTGGACATAACATGCGCGCTCAGTATATAAGTTATTGATACCCCCATTCCACCGAGCATACGACTCCACTGCGATCGATTTTGACCTCCCGGTCGTGCAGATTCTCATTTACTCCAACTGACATCGCACTGAAGTCATGGGAAGATCCCTATGTTCTTAGAATGTATCTGACTTCCTCGCAATGTGTCTCATATTGTCGCATATTGTCGCAGAGGGGTGTACCAATTTTGATTTTCTGTTTTCAAAAATCGCACAACTTCTGCGATCGATGCGACTGATGTCTTGCTCGCAAATTCACTTGTAATGTGCTCTTATTGGACTCAATGGGGTCTTGGTACGATCGTATGTCAGTCGCACCAACTCGCAACTCGATTGTGTCTACTCGCAGTGCGTTCGCACTATTTTTTCACTGGCGACCAAATAGTGCAATCAGTGGCGAGCGCTTTTAAAACATAAGTGCGACCCCTCAGCGACTGCGATTTTTTATCACTAGTTTAATGCAACCACTCACGTGTACTCTCACGACAATTAAGTAATCAATGGTGATGCCTCTGTGAACGGACCAGGACCGCGCCGAGACCTCATCATGACCGAGACCGATTTAGATCGAGATATGATCGTAGAAAGCATTCACTACAACACGTCTTCCACTTGATACTTGAACAGTAGTTGTATATCATTTATTACAAGTTAAATTACACTTGTGACGTCATCCTATTGTTCTTTCACTCCATTATTTTTCAGTAATGGAGAGTTACACATCACATCACTTTTTTGAAGTAGAAATTTAATTTCTTTAACTTTTTAAAGCAATTTTGATAAAAGAGCAATACTTTGAGTGTAATTTAAGTAGGGTAATATCCTCGTAACTCTCCATTCCTTAAAAATAATGTGCCTCGGCCCCTTCGGGGCCTCGGCTCCATTATTTTTAAGGAATGGAGAGTTACTCGGACATTACCCTCTACGTCATATTACTCTTGGAGATGAAGATGAGATGAGATGGTCTCAAGGCAAAGGCATCATCGGCAAACAAAAAGTAGGGCAGCTTCTTTGGTTCATCATCTGAATTAGGGTCAGCTGGTTCAATAGGTTCATGAATTTGTAGTCGTGGTACACTGAGAAACACCAGTGGTCACTTCCAATTTGGAGTCTTTTGTACACATGACTGTCCTAAAATATGATTGTACACTGGTGTAGCAAATTGTGAAAATAAGAATTGTTCATTTCATAAATTTCTTAAAGAGGAAGGATAGAGCCGCAATCAACACACAGGGAAATACGCAGAAAGACTCATATATCGATTATAGAATATTGTTAGTTGCAGGTTTCGAAGGCGGGAGCCTTCTTCATCATTCATTTATCTCAATGTATTTTCCTTCTAGCGCTCGCTGAAGTATTGTTCTTAAATTTCTAAATAAAGTAATGGAGTACTGAACTGTTCCAGAGTTAAATTAAAACTAAGTTCCATCGTAACCCCCAGTCAAAAAAGTCCGACAAAGATTATTGTTATTAAACCATAGAATTATCTCTGCTATATCAAAACACAACACAAATTGAATTGGGGGAAGATAGGAGACTTTAATTACTGCTTACATGCAGTCACAAGCACTGTCAATGCATCATACAATGTCAATAAATTTCAACTGGCGCAACACAAGTGAAGCACAATAATATCTAAAAGATACATAGTCTCCTATAACACTCCAAACATATGTTATAGCAACATGAATGCAGAAAGACAAAAAACAACCACTAACAATGTGGAATACTATGTGAAATGCAACCATAAAAATATGGGAGGGTGTGGTGGGTGAACATTAATAGCCATTATCACACTGAGCGGCCACAGTGACCATGCCGTCTTCAGCCTAACTATGACAAATCACACAGTGTCTCGCGTTGACAAAAATCCAAGTCCCAACAAAGGGAGATAACTCTTGTGATATTAGTGATAATTCCCAATCCTTACACAAGGATATTATAATTATCTCTGCTATATCAAAACACAACACAAATTGAATTAGGGGATGATAGGAGACTTTAATTACTGCTTACATGCAGTCACTAGCACTGTCAATGCATCATACAATGTCAATAAATTTGCGCAACACAAGTGAAGCACAATAATATCTAAAAGATACATAGTCTCCTATAACACTCCAAACCCCCAATAACAATTTTGTGAATTAAAGAAAAGAAGCTTATTTAAAAAAAAATGTAACACACAAACCATTAATCCTAACAACCACTTTGTTAGAATGACTAATAGGAGAAAAAACTTAATTTTTGCAACTTCTAAGAATTTAGACCAATTCAACTATAATAACAAATGCATAAAGGGAATACAGTTATTCTTTAGAAAATGTGTTCAACAGGTGCAACATAGAAAGTAGCAAAGCTAAAATGATAACTTATCACCCATGATTGTTGTTGTCTGCAATCGTTGCAAAACACTAAATGCCAAATATCTCTGATATGCATTAGATGCCCAATCCCCTTTCGCCTTGATTAACTCCACGTCCACCCCTGAAGAATATGGGAAAGATGCACCCCCACGTCTGAAACTGTGACCAGAATATAAATCTGGATTTATTCCTATGCCTGTGAGGAAATGCTTTAAATTGCTTTCAAAAACCTCGTAAGTTAATGGAATTAACTTTCCAGCAGAAAGATAAGAAAATGCAGGTTGTTGGTTTGGGATGTGTAGTTTAGCCAACAAGTTTTTGTAAGCTGATACTGGACAAAGTCTAGATGAAGGAATGGCTGCAATAGGTATTAAAAAAGTGCGCTCCTTAAATTAAATTGTTTTTGAAGATTTAATGCTGAACAACATGAATTCCTGCATTAAAATAATATCCTGTCGCAGCAGGTGATGCTTAATGGGAGATTGCTTCCATATCAAGTTAGACTTGCGCAAAAATGAAAAGAAGGCGGCTGTATAAGCAGCCCATAAACAAAGATGTAAAGTATGGTGAAAATCCATTTGCAAATATATTCCCTGCAAAATATGAACAGTCAATGGTAGTTTTTGAGCAACAAATTGTCCAAGTTTCTTCCTCAATCCTCTAATATGTAAGGTAAACACAGGTTGATTGTCACATAAAAGCTGCATACCAGTCCATCTGTGTAATTGTCTCAGACTAGACAACATATTCTGTAAATACTTGAAAGATGATACAGTTCTACTCATGAATTCCAAAAACAATACCACCACCTTTGCTGTAGCCGGCAAAGGTATGAAATGGAAGTATAAACAGAACAGGAAATAAGAGCGCCAATGTGACTTCACATTGGCCGTGTGTCCCGGAGCATAAGCATCTCGTTGTGTCCTTCGCACTTCTTGTTCAAGTTCATGCAATTGTCCAACCCTGTCTGAAACAAATGAATGTATTTCACCAGTCTGACACAAATTGAAACATATCTGGTGCGACGTCAAGTAGTGTCAAATTCAAGTCACAAGTAAATTCCCTGAATTTACGCACAAAATGATCATCATGTGGCATCCTACTGAGGCAATCTGCAATAACATTACGTTTTCCAGGACAGTGCACCGCTGTGATATTAAAGTCATGCTGAGCAGCGATAAACAACAACTCTCGTGCAGATACTTGCATGTAATTATCTTGCGATCTACCTGTGTTAATGACAGAGACACAGGCTTGATTGTCACATTGAGCTTGAATATTCAATCCTGTCCACGTAGGTGCCCATAACTTGACCCCAATGAGTATAGAAAGAAATTCTAAGGCAGAAATATGTCATCCCTGATTAAGAATATACTCTGGAAATTTAACTGAAAAACACTGCTGACCACAGATGCCCCCTTCTCCCAGCAAGCAAGCATCCGTACTAAACTTTATATCCGAAGGTACAGAACTTTTTAATAAAGTAACACCATTGAAAAGAGGTACAAACTTGAGCCACCATAAAATATCCTGTCGAAACTCAGAATTCAAATGTGCTCTGTGATGATTCTTTTTCAAAGACTTCAAAGTTGACAATATTCTTGACATGAACAACCTACCTGGTTTAACACATTTGGCCATAAAATTAAGCTTACCAACTAATGATTGTAATTCCTGTTTAGTGGCTTTTTTCTTGCCCAACCAAAGCTTGAGTTCCTGTAGTATTTCAACCAACTTATCACTGCCTATTTCAAGAGTACCTTTCACACCATCTACTGTGATACCGAGAAATACCATTCGAGTACTAGGTGCTAAAGCCTTCTCAGGTGACTCTACAATACCCAATTCCAAAAAGAGATTTTTCAATCTGTCAAAAGCAATACAAGCTCTGTTTGCATACTCCACTCCGCCAAAATCGTCCACATAATTGAGTAATGTGAAAGATTCTTTGTGCATGATATAAGCAATAGCTGAAGTAGTCCTCTGACAAACAAGAGCAGCGCTCCTCAATCCAAAAGGCATGGCAACATTGAAATAAAAGTGGTCCTTCCAAAAAAAACCTAACATATGATAATCATGAGGATCAACTGGGAGTTGCCTGTAAGCCCTACTCAAATCCCTTTTACATGTATACATGAGAGCACCTGTGCCCTTGCTAGCTACCATCTCACCAAACAAGTCAATAGTAGGATAAACAAGTCTTGAGTCTTGACCTAAATAAACATCCTTATCAATACCATCATTAACAGAAAAATGAGAGGGGTAACTCAAATCCATGACAACCCTTCTAACAGAATCACTGCCCTTTTTTGGTACAGTTTGCAGAGGTGATACCACTATTTCACCAGAAAAAGGATCATGTTTAAAAGGACCCATGATAGAACCAAGATTTATCTCTTTCTGTAAATAACTTTCTACATCCTGAGAAAAAGACAATGCTGAAGCATGATTTTGAAAGATAGATACTGGTTTTGAGTGACTATCATAATTTATAGGCCATCCAAATTGTAAATAATCACAAACATCAACATCAAAATAATCTGCCAACCAAAACCTCCAGTTGTCTATATGTAAAAGTGTCTGTAGTGAAATCCTAAGCTTTTGATAATTATATCATCCAGAGTCTTTGACCAACATATGTAATTGCAGAAAATGCGAAAAAGTATCACTTAACTTTGAATGAACAGGCACAATATCACACGTCACACAATCAGTAGGTTGTCACATGTCCTGTCGAGATCTTCCACAATCAAATTTGGCTTTATGCTTGTGAAAGAAACCACTAGTAGCACACTTTGCACAAGCATGCAATTTTTTGCACACAGCATCACCCCGTGAGAATCGACATTCTGCGTTGTCGATTTTTTCATTGTTGAAGCTCCAACACAACATGTTTTCTGCTTTTCCGTCAGTGGTACGAGTGCCATTTCCTCTACTAGTAGTCACATTATCCCTCCTTGCCTCTAAGGTTTTCGACCCCTGAAACTGCAAAGCTGCCCACGCCATGCCCTCGATACCAGCCTTATCTTCCCACGTAAGATTTCCTAGTTCGATTGCTCGCAACACTGAGTAATGATACTCACGCGCCTTCCCAAAGTCATGTAGTAAAGCAAATTTCAACAAATTCTGCACATGAATCAACCTGCAATGTCTTTCATTAGGAGATACCTCACTACAAAAGCACGAGGCCACAAGGCCGGTTTAACAATGTTTTGTTGATTTTTAAGTTCGTATCCGGATTTTAATGTCTTACCCCTATCCAAATGGGGCTCGATCCCCTCCTGTGTCTGTGGTTCCCGAACTGGTAAGCCGTCGTTACATGAACGTAAGCCCAACTCGTAACGTCTGTCAATACCACGTGGGGTACCAACCGGAAATTCCAACGAATCCAAGATGTCGTCGCCATGCTGGGTCAAATTGGTATCATTTCTAAGTGTTCGAATGTTCGGAGTCTGCGTTGTGCTCTTCTTTGTTTTTCTTTTCAGTAACTCGTTTTCAAGTTCCAAAGCAGCTACTCTATGTTCAAGTTCTTCCACGACCATGTGTCCGGTCTGTTTCGGTCGTGCTCCCGCTCCTTCTTGAAGTTCTTCACTAGCTTGTCGGTCACCAGGCGATCCGCGACTCGTCAATGTCGGTGTGCGTTGTTCCTCCATCTCGTCTGTTACGAAATCTTCAAATCTCGCAGGACACAATCCCCGTTTGTGTGAATTGCATTTCTGTCCGCACTTGTTACAATTTCTAGGAACATTAATAGCCATTATCACACTGAGCGGCCACAGTGACCATGCCGTCTTCAGCCTCACTATGACAAATCACGCAGTGTCTCGCGTTGAAAAAAATCCAAATCCCAAAAAAGGGAGATAACTCTTGTGATATTAGTGATAATTCCCAATCCTTACACAAGGATATTATAATGATATCTTGAAACTAATAGTATCATACTAACTTCATCACTTGTGTAACCTAAACATTACAAAGTACTCCATAATTGCAATATGTCTACATGAACATGAAACATGAAAGTAGGGTAGGCAGTTCTGGACCAGGCTATGTCATTTTCCATCTTATCTAGATATTATCTGTATGCTAGTGAGACTCAAAATGACATGATTGCAGCCAGGCGCAGTCTTTTTAAAATTTGGATCCAACCGGTCGAGCAAAAAAATTGTGATGAGGTCGGATATGTCTCAATGCGGTCATGTGAAAAGTCGCTATGGTCGTATTGAAATCGTAGAAGACTTGCAACTGTCGTATTGTGGTCGCACTCGATTGCACAAGGCAATACATTAGGATACAATCTTGTAAACTAACTTTCTTTGAAAACAGCTATCTTGTGAACAGTTTAGAGTATATCGAATGAGAAAATAAACCTATTCAATGTTTTTGATGACATATACCTCTTAATTCAAATAATGATATTTTGTAAGTATTGACCTTTTGTTCAAACCTGAATTAGTAGGATTCTTAACCTTAATATAAAGTAACGATTTAAAAGTTGTTAGTATTATGAAAGCCAAAAGTGTTACATCAGTTAGAAATATTTTGATTGAATATAAATATATGGACTATTGGCTTCATTCACAAGGTCTAAAACTAGTTTGTATTTGAATTGTTTAACAGTAAAAGCAAGTCGATCTGTTTCTGAACTAAAGCAAAAAAAGATCAAATAAGAACATTTTTGAACTCTCAATGACGGTATAATTATATAAAAACAGAAACCGTTGATATAGAACATCTCACATTTCAGCCTGAAAGAAATATGTATTTGTTTAATTGTTGTTTAATCAGTTGGAGAATGTTTGTAAATGCTGTACTTGCAATCAAAACGTTAACGATCTCATGGACAGTATGTTTTTGTTATATAGTGCAAAGATTAGTGAAGCATGATGAGAAAATCGCACTTTATATTCTTTCATTACATACCAAATTTTAAAATTAATTAAATGTTGACACTTTCAAAATGGCCTGTTAATTGTAAGTATGTACGTATTCGGCCATTTTTATATAACGATTTACGACAACCCAAACTTAATTGCCCGCTGATGAGAGCACGTGTTCCAAACGTTTTCATGACACGTCATAACAAAGGTTATTGTCTCCATTGAACAATCATTTTCGTGGAACTTTTCATTTTTCATATTTAACTGCACAATATCAAATGAACGTAAATATTCATTTCAATAGAATCTAATGAATAACTGAACCGAAAAAAATAAACATGAGCACATATGAAATGTGTCATCTTGTGATTTGTAAGCATTTCTTTTCATTAATTATTCAGTTTCTCGGTGATAACATCCATTAAGAAAGAAAGGAAACGTCTGACATTTGTAAAAGTCAAAGGTGTGATAGATCGTAAGGATTTTACTATTACCAATCAATAGGATGTCTGAATAATGTACTCATAAATCAATGATGACTAACTTTACTTCTCATCAAGAAACACGTTCTGGGTCATTTCCTGCCTTGAACTTTTTCAACAATATATTTGTTAATAAAAAAACGTGTGACATCTTCTAAAAATATTAAAATCAGATGAAAAATGTTGCTTCCTTATAGCTGCAGGCAGTATGGACTTGCATCAAATCATATCTGTCGGCAGTGGTGTGAAGCTCTTCAGTGTAAGAGGTTGATTTGTAGCGCTCGTGCGCATTTGAGAGTCCAAACAGCAAGATGGTGGACCATTCCACCATGGTAACATATTAAAACTCTACTCTGAGTGTTTAGATATCGCTACATCAGTCAGATCACTCCAATACTACGAGCGGCCATTTTAATATGAATACCTTAACATGGCCGCTCGCATGACTTAACCAAGCCATGTACATTCGTTTTGCAACTCTTTTTATTGATTGAGGAGTATTATTCAGTCATTGGTAAGACTTGTTTACCTGTTCATGGGATCACTTTATATCGGTAAGAACGGCATGCTAAGATGACCCTGTCCCCACACACATCGTTATAATCACAGTTGCATCCTGTGGTATTTCAAAATGTTTCCTTTCTCTGACTGTCAAGTACATGGTCATGCAATCTTGGAATATCGATTGTATGTATGTCGTAAGAGGGCTTTTTTAAAATGCTTATAGGAAATGTGAATGTTGAATAACCACTCACTCCAACAAATGCTCACACGAACCTGCACTATCCAATTTAAATAAATCTGTCCTAGAGGATAATAACTGTGTGTATTTCTTCATCACGTCATTACTCTCTTTTATAGTAATAAATTATTTTCTTTCACGAAATTCAAGATGGCTTATTGCACCAGCCATCGTCCTGTCATCTTTGGGCAATGTCCCTTAACATTTGACTTGTTGGACGTATTATCCAGCACTTTTGCCCCACCTCTAAAGCTGAAATGTTGTAGGGAGGTCTAAAAATGGATTTAGCAAGCACTTTCCCGAGACCATTAAATGACTTTGCCGAAACAAATTGACATAGTAAGCTGAAATTATCAGAAGAACTTTTTTGTTCATGGAGAATGAAGTTTAAGTAACATTCAGCAAAGAATATTTGTTTATGATCTTGTCATTACTTGTAATAATTGCCCAATAGTATGTGAAACGTTGGCATTTTAATCTATCGTTTCTAAAATGGCAATATATGTTTCTTCGACTGTGCAAAGGATGTCAAATTACAAGAATTTCA
Source organism: Gibbula magus (assembly GCA_936450465.1). Taxonomy (NCBI): domain Eukaryota; kingdom Metazoa; phylum Mollusca; class Gastropoda; order Trochida; family Trochidae; genus Gibbula; species Gibbula magus. The sequence goes on along the minus strand of OW388297.1, from coordinate 75,601,311 downwards.
ATTCAAATTTCAACACCTCATAGTCTCTAGCAAGAAGGAATAACAGATGTTGCAGATGGAAAATAACAATAATTGTTACTGAAAACTTTACTTTGATGAAAAAATGACTTGGATGTAGAAAATATGACTTTGATAAAGAGAAATGACTTTTTATGAAAAAAATTACTTTGATGAAGGAAAAAAACCTTTGACGGTGCAATTTTACATGGTGCACCTCTTTTATGACTTCAAAATACCCCCTTTGGAAAGACGATCATTGTTTTCATATTAACAATGCACACAACTTTCAAATGAGCCCAATGTTATGACTGCAGCATCATGAATAAATTATTTAAACTAACTTTATGTATAAATCAGTGATTTGTTTCACAGTGATAGCCAACCATTGTGTATTCGCTATTGACTGATGAACTAGCATCTCACTAACAACTAACAAAACCAACAAAAGGAGCCTAGCTAGTTTTGTAGCCAATTGAGGCAGTACAGAGGTGAGGGGGATAATTACATTGTGTTGGAGTGGGACAAAATGCCTTTTTGCTTCTGTGAGGTACACTCATAGCTATCTATGTAAGACGTTTTTGCATTTTGTCAATATTTTAGACCATTGTATTACGTGAGAAAAATGATGCTTTTAGATTATCAAGCTTACATAAGAAGTTATACGAATCCAGGTGAGCAACAGAGTGAATGGCTCTTCTAGAAAGCTGAAATGTCTTTAGCAAAAGGAGATTATAAATTGTCGATTTGTCGACCCTGTGGCCCCAAATAACGTCAGAGGGCACCGACCGATAAACCAGTTTTCCTCTTCAGTATGTTCAAGGTCTCAGAAAGCTTGGTGTGAGTCCTTAGCTATTATTAAACAAATTGTATATTTAGTTGTCCTGTGGCCACAAGGGCAATAGTCTAAAAAAACATAATCATCATTTGCTAATGAACGACAAGCCCTCGAAAGGTGAACTAGTCCTTAGGCAATCGGATTTATAAATTATATATATATATAGTGTTCCTGTTGTCTCATATATGGGTGAGACGGGCCACGACCGTAAACCAATGTTTAGCCCGTCAGGTCTGAAAGGCACGATGGACTTATGGCATGGCATGGCGTCCCTCCATTCGTCCGTCCGTCAATAAACTTTTCGCTTTTTCAACTTCTTTTCCAGAACCAATGACCATAGAGAACTGAAATTTTATGTGCAGACTCCTCGGCTGAAAAGGATTCTAAATTGTAGATTTGGTGACCCCGTGACCCAAAATGTGGGTCATGACCTATAGAGCTCTCTCATCTTCATCTCCCGTCCCAAAAGCTCTAGAAAGCTGAAATGTTATGTGCAGACTCTTTGGCCAATGGGGATTCTAAATTGCAGATTTGGTGAACCTTGGACTTGGACTTCTCCTTAATAACTGAAGCTGGAATGGCTCAACGGAACTTGGTATGTTGACTAATCGTCACATGGACATGTAGTTGTGCATTTTGGAGTTTTCAACTTTCTGGATTCGTTCATTTTGGCGGTTTCCTTGGAAACGCAGCTGGAGTCTCAGAAGAAAATGTTGGTGACCTTGGAGTTATTCTTTTGTCAGCGGGATGTCTGGATTCTGGATTCTGTATTCTCCTCATATCTGTAACAGAGAGGACAAGGGGCTGCCATTAGTCTCAAGGTTACTGTGGAACGATAAATCTTTCTACATGTACATGTGAACTTGCATGTTAACATGATTTCTAAAGAACATTCATGATCACTGTTTTCTCTTCATATCTTACACAAAGCTTAACGTAGAGTAATAGCTGTTTTGATTTTGTTAACATTATCCCAAAGGCAGCAGCGGAACTCTGAATTGTTCAGCATGTGACCTACATATGACCTACATGTGACCTACATGTGACCTACATGTGACCATGTGCATGTTAACCGGGAACCGTTCACTGCTTTCGCTCGTTTCATACCAAATAATTAACTCTTTTAATAAGATTAGTATTTAATGGTAGTTTAGTATCCTCTATTTGTCACCAGGGGAATTTTCAGCGCCCAGGTGATTTTGGGGAATTTGATAATATTTAGTTATTTCGAAGTATTAATTTACAGAGGGATTTAGTTGAACATCATTACTTTATCAAGTTTCATATCGCTGCATTGATAGATTAACTTCTGTTGACAGTTTTCTTTGAATTGAGTGATACCTTCTTTTACCTGTCTTATCAAACTTTACAGGGCTTTGGAATTTGGTTATCAAGTTTTCACTGAGTAACTTTAAGAAGTGCATTCCTGTATTATGTATCCTGAAGCTCGTGAAGGTGGTTGAGTAGTAAGGGGGGTTATTGCAGGGTGGTTCGATAGTAAGAGGGATTATTGCAGGGTGATTGAGTAGTAAGAGGGATTATTACAGGGTGGTTGAGTGGTAAGGGGGATTATTGCAGGGTGGTTGAGTAGTAAGGGGGATTATTGCAGGGTGGTTGAGTAGTAAGGGGGATTATTGCAGGGTGGTTCAGTAGGAAGGGGGATTATTGCAGGGTCGTTGAGTAGTAAGGGGGATTATTGCAGGGTGGTTGAGTAGTAAGGGGGGTTATTGCAGGGTGGTTCGATAGTAAGAGGGATTATTGCAGGGTGATTGAGTAGTAAGAGGGATTATTACAGGGTGGTTGAGTAGTAAGGGGGATTATTGCAGGGTGGTTGAGTAGTAAGGGGGATTATTGCAGGGTGGTTGAGTAGTAAGGGGGATTATTGCAGGGTGGTTCAGTAGGAAGGGGGATTATTGCAGGGTCGTTCAGTAGTAAGGGGGATTATTGCAGGGTGGTTCAGTAGGAAGGGGGATTATTTCAAGGAAATGTATGATTGTGTTATTTTGTAAAGACCTGTACGAAGTTACGAAAACAGTACTGCTGACAGTCACGAATACAGAACTGCTTACAGACACGAAAACAGTACTGTTTACAGTCACCAATACATTACTGCTTACAGTCACGAATACAGAACTGCTTACAGTCACGAAAACAGTACTGTTTACAGTCACCAATACATTACTGCTTACTGTCAAGAATACAGAACTGCTTACAGTCATGAATACAGTACTGTTTACAGTCACGAATACAGTACTGCTTACAGTCACCAATACATTACTGCTTACAGTCACGAATACAGAACTGCTTACAGTCACGAAAACAGTACTGTTTACAGTCACCAATACATTACTGCTTATTACTGTAAAGAATACAGAACTGCTTACAGTCATGAATACAGTACTGTTTACAGTCACGAATACAGTACTGCTTACAGTCACGGATACAGTACTGCTAACAGTCATGTCATGAATACTGTACTGCTTACAGTCACGAATACAGTACTGTTTACAGTCACAAATACAGTACTGTTTACAGTCACGAAAAAAGTACTGTTTACAGTCACGAAAAAAATACTGTTTACAGTCACGAAAAAAGTACTGTTTACAGTCACGAAAAAAATACTGTTTACAATCACCAATACAGTACTGCTTACAGTCACGAATACTGTACTGCTTACAGTCACGAATACAGTACTGTTTACAGAAACGAATACAGTACTGCTGACAGTCACGAATACAGTACTGCTTACAGTCACGGAAAGTTCTGCTAACAGTCATGAATACTGTACTGCTTACAGTCACGAATACAGTACTGCTTACAGTCACCAATACAGTACTGCTTACAGTCACGAAAAAAGTACTGCTTACAGTAACGAATACAGAACTGTTTACAGTCACCAATACAGTACTGTTTACAGTCACGAAAAAATTACTGTTTACAGTCACGAATACAGTACTGTTTAGAGTCACCAATACAGTACTGCTAACTGTCAAGAATACAGAACTGCTTACAGTCACGAAAAAAGTATTGCTTACAGTCAAGAATACAGTACTGCTTACAGTCACGAAAAAAGTATTGCTTACAGTCAAGAATACAGAACTGCTTACAGTCACGAAAAAAGTATTGCTTACAGTCACCAATACAGAACTGCTTACAGTCACCAATACAGTACTGCTTACAGTCACGAAAAAAGTACTGCTTACAGTCACGAATAAAGAACTGTTTTCAGTCACGAAAACAGTACTGTTTACAGTCACGAAAACAGTACTGCTTACAGTCACCAATACAGTACTGCTTACAGTCACCAATACAGTACTGCTTACAGTCACGAAAAAATTACTGTTTACAGTCACGAATACAGTACTGTTTACAGTCACCAATACAGTTCTGCTTACTGTCAAGAATACAGAACTGCTTACAGTCACGAAAAAAGTATTGCTTACAGTCACGAATAAAGAACTGCTTACAGTCACGAATACAGTACTGCTTACAGTCACGAATACAGTACTGTTTACAGTCACCAATACAGAACTGCTTACAGTAACGAATACAGTACTGCTTACAGTCACGAATACAGTACTGCTTACAGTCACGAATACATAACTGCTTACAGTCACGAAACCACTACTGTTTACAGTCACGAAAAAAGTACTGTTTACAGTCACGAATACTGTACTGCTTACAGTCAAGAATACAGTATTGCTTACAGTCACGAATACAGTACTGTTTACAGTCACGAAAAAAGTACTGTTTACAGTCACGAAACCAGTACAGTTTACAGTCACGAATACAGTACTGCTTACCGTCATGAATTCTGTACTGCTTACAGTCACGAATACAGTACTGCTTACAGTCACCAATAATGTACTGCTTACTGTGACGAATACATAACTGCTTACAGTCACGAATACAGTATTGTTTACAGTCACGAAAAAAGTACTGTTTACAGTCATGAATACTGTACTGCTTACAGTCACGAAAAAAGTAGTTTACAGTCACGAATACAGTACTGCTTACTGTCAAGAAAACATTATTGCTTACAGTCACGAATACAGTACTGCTTACAGTTACTAATACAGTACTGTTTACCATGAATATTCTTTTGTTTTGGTTACACTTAATGTTGTTAATTACAAGTTGTTATCACGTTGTTTATGTAGATGTATGTGCCCCTTCAATTGTCAGTGATGTCAAAGCCTTACAACTTCATAAAGACACTATGATGATAGTTTTATATTGTCAAACCAGCCGGGGAACCAAGACTATGAAGATAGAAGTTACATATATTAACGTTTTGGTCGTGTTTACGAGGTGATACAGTACTATATTAAATATACATTTGATTTCAACTTAGAAGCTCTGGAAATAGTTTGTCATACGATACACAGTATTTCAATCGATATTACTTAACAAAGGATTAAAGGTAAAAATGGCAGACGTCCTTGCTGTATCTATTCTGATTTTCAAAATGGAAGTAAAATATGTAACAAGCTTCTGCAAACCAACGGGAAACACAATTTTTTTAATCACTTTGGGAAGACCGTCGAAATTGAAGAGTGTCAATTGTAAAAGTACTTTCTTTAGAACTGAAACTGAACTCTTTAGTTTAGAATAGGGCCGATGTGGGGCGGTTGTGATGACTTTGAGAGGGGTTTGTTGGGTGTGTGTGTTTGTTTGTGTTTGTGTTTTTTTTTATTTTTTTTTTTTTTATTTAAATATGCTGTACGCCTTAGGAGATGGGGATAATATTATTTTTAGTACTCGAGTCATATAAAGTCAACTACTATTATAGTACAAAATGACAGTTTACATGCACAAGTCTAACCTTATGTTCCAATAAGCAAGGAACGTGTTTCTCATTACATTCCAATCCTATATACAGAATATATAGTTCAGTATTGGTGGCTTTAGGCCCAAGTCAAAAACATTATTTAAACAATTCAAAGGTCACAAGCTGTACATAATATAACTATACATAATAATGAATGGCAAATTACCCATAACAAAACAATTCACAGTTGACAAATCTCCAGACAACTTGAAACAATGTTAAACATTATTAAAAAGAACTTTCGCATACGCAATATAGAATATGACTTGGTTATCTCCCTTCTATCAGATGTTTAGATATTTCTCAACGACTGAAAACTAGTAAACAAAGCAGTGCATTTATAGGAATCATGTTACCATCCTGGCCCCCGCGCTTCACAAGTAGCAGAGCCCAGTTGAGGAATGTTGCGTAGCGCTACTGAGCCAGGGAACCAGGGTGCCATGTTACATCCTGTTAAAGCTCTATATAACTATCTAAGTGATGTGAAGAGTTTTAGACAATAATGGAGATACCTCAGGGAAACAGCTATAGAAACATCTAAATTTTGTTTAAAACTGTTTTTAGGCATTAACAAGATGTTGAAATACTTTTCAACAGCTTACGCCAGTAGTAGTTTGTAACCTCTTTAAATGAAAGGCACTTCTTGTTAAAAAGTCCTTTATTGAGACCATTTGTTTAGCATGGTGGCCATGTTGATTGCAACTCAAGGGGGAGCACTCTCACACCTCACTGCAGGATGATACTGGTAGGGTTACAACTACTCAATATGATGTAGTGAACCTCCGTTGTCATCAAGACTTATCATTACAAGGCCTTTGATACATATGAAGATGATTCAAGCTGTGCAGCTTATCAGAGATAATAAATAGTGTAAATGTATACCAGAGGCGTGTACAGAACCGCGAGTACCCGCTTCTGAACAACAACAAGTTCGCGCGCATTGCGAATACACGATTGAACACTTTTGAGCAGTCTCGCCAAGCGAGTATTTACGATCTTTCTTTTATTACCCCCTCAATTGAAATTTGGTCAATTGCTATGTGCAAGGCACCTATGGCACCAAAATGGTGATGCTATTCTGAAATTATCTTTGGAAGTATTCGCGACCTCGGGTTTCCGTTCAGGAGCCGTTCGCGGATATGCGCCTACACGCCAAGCGAGTTCTCACGGTCCTGAACACGGCTCTGGTGAGCTACAGAGTCAATGGCTGTATGTATTATCACGCAACTTTCCATCTCTGTTGACACTACACACATATCATATTTGACAGTAGCTAGTGTTGCCACGCACTGGTGATAGTGTGGTAAGCCACTGTTTGAAGTCAACATTAATAATATAATAAGGGATGTAGTTGTCTATTGTTTTAAAATATTGCTATAATTGAAAGTATTGATTGTATTGTGCACCATGCAGACCCGAGCATCCCCACCATGTCACAGTCTCAGCATGACAGATACAAATCGGGGTTTAGTCCATAGTTAGATTAGTGATATTCTTTGAAAGGGGTCAATTTTCTTAGAAGATGGCCGCCAAAAAGTAGGATAAGAATATATTTAAGTTCCACAGACTTAAGCCTTATACAACTGTTCTTATGAGATATTCGAATTGATTATGAAATATGTTTTTATAAATACTTACAACTAACGTATAAAACGGACATACCAAAAGATTTCGTAAATGAATCAGCGATGTTAAGTCAAAGTTGTTCATTGTTCTCAATTCCTGTACGTAAACATAGTTTGACCTTTATGTGCTACGGCTTTTTCATCATGCTTGTTGGACAGTACATTAAATATACAGCATCATTTTTAAAAAGTTAAAGGACTTCTCAGATACGTGAACTTTACATTGTATTTATTAGCTCTAATTATTTCAAAATTTAATCATAAATACTGCCCTCAACAACACAATCAACCTCGTCATCGATTATGTTTCTACTGCAAATAACGTGAGTTGTGCATCCTCATTTCAGGCTAGGTTTCATACACTGGTTAACACATCAGCGAGCTGAAAGTGTTGTTGCCAATTGCAGTTTATGTCATAGCGAAATCCTCTTTTTAATTTATGAAACTCCGGATCATTTGTCATCTGCTAAAGAATATGATACATGTGTTTGATGAAGGAAACACAAAACATGGCCTTTTAAAAAGTCACTGAAACGGCCATAAAATAACTTTTAAACCACACGATGTTCGTGATCCAGAGTAGTGGTGAAACCACTGTATTTGTCTGGTCCCCTCTTCTCAGACAATCATGATTGTTTTATTTGTTTTCCAAAGTTAATTAAACTTTAGGAACTTAAGGTGAATGATTTCTACAATGTATGAGAATATACCGGGGCCATGACGTTTACCAGGGATTTCCGTCCTTCAATTCAGTCGCAAACCATCTGCGTATAGGAGGAATTCACGTCACTTCGTATGTTTAAAAGGTATTTTATGGCCGTTTCAGTAATTTTGCTTGGTACTTTGTTTTGCTTCTCGGACAAGTTCCTCGTGGCAAACTTAGATCATGATCAACTTCACTGATGACTTGAATTGATGAACATGAAGTGGTTTCATATATGGCATGCCATTATTTTTTTATTTGAAACTAATACTTGAACGTTGTATTTTGTGATCACTGCGATGTAGGTTTGTATACGTACATTGGTTTCGTAGCAACATGATGGCCTTCACCAATTTTTAAGGAGAAAAATATATATATATAGTTTATATTTGTTGTTAATTCTGGAGTTTATTTACATCTTCAAATTTAAAAATGTGAAAAATGCATGCTTAATCTAGTTTTATTAATATTCAAATAACAATTACTATGATAATTGATATTAATCATGTCTGTTCTTTTACCATGTTTTTCAGAGACGAAGGAAATACTTATCACTTTGCACAATAATCAGAACTCGGAAACACTCACAAAAAGTGAGAAAGGGTTTACGAAGTAGGTGAACGCTTTCAAAATATATCACAACGTAACAGTACCTAAACCATAACCAGAGGTGTATTATTTTTCTACACGTTGTTCAACTGCTGAATGCAAATTATGTATTCTCCTTATACACCTTGCATTACAAACACCATTTTAAAACTAACTTTGATAACTTCATCAGAGTTGTTATCAACCACTTCAACAATATTGTATGTCAATTTAAACAGCCTTCGAGTGGACTGAATCGCATTTTTTTACGAGGCAAAATGTGTGGAGAAATCACACAAATTAGTATTTTTCAGTCAAAATATAGCTCAAGTCTATTTGTTTCAAGCGCAAAGGCAAACAAAAGAGACACGCGGTTTTTGAATACTGAAAGACATTGAAATTGACAGACTTTTTGGCGTTTATTTATTTAGTATTCCATTCAGTTATGTAGTTCATACAGATGTTGGAATAGATTACCCAAACTATTTATTTTGCTTGAATTGTATAATCAACAAGAATATATACATAATATATGTGTCAAAGTTTGTTGGTATAACCAAAATAAAAAAAATCAGTTATAGGGAAAACTGACAAGAATGTCTCTATTCAAAGGACATTAAAAACAAATTAATATAACACAATCGTCACATTCAGTAATGTGTAACAAAAGATGAAATTAGTTGAGAAGAACGAGTTTCACATTGGTTGCTATGGCGGCTTGCGAATTTGACAAACCTACATGCCTACAGATTCTACTGACGCGCGTTCATCCAAACGTACTTGTCTTTAATAATGTAATTGTGGTGATGTGAACATTATTAATCATATGTCATTGTTAAGATAAAATATTTCTCTAGCTATTGATATATGATATGTATGTTTTCCCCAAAATAATGTTGTATTTAAATCACTAACATACTCGATGGCACTTAAAGGGACACTCCGTGTTTTTCGTGACATTTTATTTAGATTTGATACATACAAACATATCAAATATCCTGATTTACGTCTAAATTATCTCAATCGACGTTCATATGTATCCCCTAACGCAAATATTGGACAATAACTTGTTTTCAATGAAACTCGAGTAGCAGCTTAATACACGACACCTCCTTGTCAACTAATAAGAGTGACGGGGACCACGATCTAAAACCCTATTGTCACCTCCTTGTCAACTAATAAAGGTGACGGGGACCATGATCTAAAACCCTATTGTCACCTCCTTGTCAACTAATAAGGGTGACGGGGACCACGATCTAAAACGCTATTGTCACCTCCTTGTCAACTAATAAGGGTGACGGGGACCACGATCTAAAACCCTATTGTCACCTCCTGGATTATAACATGACGATTTGATGACCAAATTTAGTATAAACAAGTACTGACGTCTTTTTCGCTAACACTTCACATACTTGAAGGTGAAATATGATGTACGCTTTGATAGATGGGGAATATAAACTGTTTAAAATTGGATATCAATAGTTTTGTCATAAAAGTAAATTTACAATTCTAAGTCAAAGTGAGAGTTTACATGTACAAGTCTATGGTCAAACATGTTTCTCTTTACTTCAAATCCTATATGTCCTATATGTTGTGTCATCCTGCTCCAGCACTGTATTTGTATTCGTCAATCTTCTTAACAATTCTGTTTAATTCTATTCAAGTCCAATGATTCTGAAAAAATACGATATTGATTTTTAAGTCAGTGGATCGCGGATCGACGTTACACAATTCATTTTGTCACCAGCACGACAAGAGGATGACAGATTGCCTCACAGCTGCAACATGATTGGCACCGCCATCGTATTCATAACAACAATTGGTAAGTACTAAATATGTCATATAAACTATGCAGTTAAAATATTATATTAGATAATAATGTTATATTATATTCTAGTTTTTACATTTGCGAGATATTCTTAAAACCCCAGAAGAAATTAGATAAAATAAATTAGATAAAAGAGATGCTTCCTGCATTTTAATAAATATATAAAAACAACTATAAAGAATAGTAATAACATCGTGCCTTTGATATTATTATTTATAAAACTGGTACGATTACTTTTAAAGGCGCTGTAGCAGGTTTTTTTGTATATTTTGTTTGCTATTGATTTATTGATTATAAATTTATACAATATATTGTTTCATTAGAGGGTAAAACATCCCATAAGACTACCCGCATTACAACAATTATTACGACCCGCATTGAAACGATGTGGGTCCTTATGAGATGTTGTGGGTCCTAACATTCTGTGCTAAAGCTTAGTTTCGAAATAAAACAAAAGCAAATACACCAAATAATTTTATGTCACTTTCCTGTATGCCAGAGGCAGTCCATGGCCTCAAAACCAGAGAAAAATGGCAACTTGAGTATTTTCATAAAATGTAAGAGTGTGTGAAAATAACTGATTGTATTGACAATATATACTACTTAGAATCAGGTAAGTTATTACATATTTCTACCATTGTTTAGTTGATCAGGCCTGAAGCCCGATGAGCTTATGGCATGGCATGGTGTCCGGTGCCGTCCATTCGTCCATCCGTCCGTCCGTCGGTCCATCCGTCAGTAAACTTTTCGCTTTTTGGACTTCTTCTACAGAACCAATGACTCCACAGAGTTGAAATTTTATGTGCAGACTCCTTGGCCAATTGGGATTCTAATTTGTAGATTTCGTGACCCCGTGACCCCAAATGGGGTCACAGGGGTCACATCCTTAAAAACCTATTTTCATCTTCTTCTCCACTTCCAAAAGGTCTAGAGAGCTGAACAGTTGTGTGCAGACTCCTTGGCCAATGGGGATTCTAAATTGTAGATTTCGTGACCCCGTGACCCGAAATCAGGTCACAGGGGTCACAACCTTAAAAACCTATTTTCATCTTCTTCTTCCATTCCAAAAGGTCTAGAGAGCTGAAAAGTTGTGTGCAGACTCCTTGGCAATTGGGATTGTAAATTGTAGATTTCGTGACCCCGTGACCCGAAATGGGGTCACAGGGGTCACATCATTAAAAACCTATTTTCATCTTCTTCTCTAGTTACATAAAGTCTAGAGAGCTAAAAAGTTGAGTGCAGACTCCTTGGCCAATGGGGATTCTAAATTGTTGATTTCGTGACCCCATGACCCGAAATGGGGTCACATGGGTCACATCCTTAAAAACCTATTTTCATCTTCTTCTCCAGTTCCAAAAGGGTCTAGAGAGCTGAAAATTTTTGTGCAGACTCCTTGGCCAATAGGGATTCTAAGTTGTAGATTTTGTGACCCCGTGACCCGAAATGGGGTCACAGGGGTCACATCCTTAAAAACCTATTTTCATCTTCTTCTTCCATTCCAAAAGGTCTAGAGAGCTGAAAAGTTGTGTGCAGATTCCTTGGCCAATGAGGATTCTAAATTGTAGATTTCGTGACCCCGTGGCCAACTCAGTAGATCTAGTGAATGGAACAGCTCGATGAACAGACGGGTGGACAAAGCATTATGATGGTCTTGCCTGGGTGTTTGCTTTGGGTGTTTATAATCAACCTACCTGAAATCAAATAAAAACTGAGTACACCTGACCTCATGCACGTGCATGTAGAGGCTTTCCCCATATGGTAAATCTTTTATTCAGACGTCTCTTTTCATTTTCAGGTTAACTCATGTCTAATAATATCTTCTCTGAAGTTTTAATACGACTAAAGTTTTTACCGATTTTTTAAAATATAACCTAGCAGCTGTTTAGATTTTAACCTTACCTACATTCTCGATAAACCAGATTATAAGCTCCGTTAAATTATCGATTTTAGATTTATCGAAGCGTATACTATGGATTATCGAGAAGGTCTTACCTATGACTCGATCCGAAAAAATTCTTTTAAACTTTCAAAACAGAATAGCCGAAATCGAACCCATAACTCTGCGCACTGAAGTTGACGGTTTTACCAATAGACCACTGCAGATGATTGAAGACATGTAGAATAAATATTGATATCTATTCTGCTCTCCTCGAATCTTTATATCTAATTAGCGTTCTACACTTGAATTCCCTCGTTTTAAACATTAAATTTGCAACTGCCTGTAATATCCATGAAGGTAGGCCCCCAAGTGATTTGTAAGAGAAATATGAGTGGCAAACAGATTCTATATTTACGTCATAGAATGAAAACTGTAAAACCTGCCTTTGTAGCCTACCATCATATGTCTTGATGTGGAATCTACCGTGACTGAAAGTGATGTGAAAAGAATAGGATGATTTCATATTTGGCTAATTTAAGTTGTTAAGTACATTGACAAAGTTTTAAACCGAACTGTTCATTCGAGTATTTCAAACTTTGATTACAAAGATGGTGCAGTGAGAAAATATGGTATACAGGATCAGAGATGAAAGCTTGTTCAAAAGTACCACAAACAGACTTATAAAGTGCAGTTTGGCACAGTAATAATCCAGACTGGACATAACATGCTCGCTCAGTATTTAAGTTATTGATACCCCAATTCCACCGAGCATACGACTCCACTGCGATCGATTTTGACCTCCCGGTCGTGCAGACTCTCATTTACTCCAACTGACATCGCACTGAAGTCTTGGGAAGATCCCTATGTTCTTAGAATGTATCTGACTTCCTCGCCATGTGTCGCATATTGTCGCAGAGGGGTGTGCCAATTTCGATTTTCTGTTTTCAAAAATCGCACAACTTCTGCGATCGATGCGACTGATGTCTTGCTCGCAAATTCGGTCGTAATGCGCTCTTATTGGACTCAATGGGGTCTTGGTACGATCTTGTGTCAGTCGCACCAACTCACAACTCGATTGTGTCTACTCGCAGTGCATTCGCACTATTTTTTCACTGGCGACCAAATAGTGCAATCATTGGCGACCCCTCAGCGACTGCGATTTTTTTATCACTAGTTTAATGCGACCACTCACGTGTACTTTCATGACAATTAAGTAATCAATGGTGATGCCTCTGTGAACGGACCAGGACCGCGCCGAGACCTCATCATGACCGAGACCGATTTAGATCGAGATATGATCGTAGAAAGCATTCACTACAACACGTCTTCCACTTGATACTTGAACAGTAGTTGTATATCATTTATTACAAGGTCATATTCCTCTTGGAGATGAAGATGAGATGAGATGGTCTCAAGGCAAAGGCATCATCGGCCAACAAAAAGGAGGGCAGCTTCCTTGGTTCATCATCTGAATTAGGGTTAGCTGGTTCAATAGATTCATGAATTTGTAGTCGTGGTACACTGGGAAACACCAGTAGTCACTTCCAATTTGGAGTATTTTGTACACATGACTGTCCTAAAATATGATTGTACACTGGTGTTGCAAATTGTGAAAATAAGAATTGTTCATTTCATAAATTTCTTAAAGAGGAAGGATAGAGCCGCAATCTACACACAGGGACATACGCAGAAAGACTCATATATCGATTATAGAATATTGTTAGTTGCAGGTTTCGCAGGCTGGAGCCTTCTTCATCATTCATTTATCTCAACGCCTCTTCCTTCTAGCGCTCACTGAAGTATAGTTCTTAAATTTCTAAATAGAGTAATGGAGTACTGAACTGTTCCAGAGTTAAATTAAAACTAGGTTCCATTGTAACCCCCAGTCAAAAGAGTCCGACAAAGATTTTTGTTATTAAACCAGAAAATGATATCTTGAAACTAATAGTATCATACTTACTTCATCACTTTTGTAACCTAAACATTACAAAATACTCCGTAATTGCAATATGTCTCCATGAACATGAAACATGAAAGTAGGGTAGGCAGTTCTGGACCAGGCTATGTCATTTTCCATCTTATCTAGATATTACCTGTATGCTTGTGAGACTCAAAATGACATGATTGCAGCCAGTCGCAGTCTTTTTAAAATTTGGACCCGATCGGTCGAGCAAAAAAATTGTGATGAGGTCGGATATGTCTCAATGCGGTCATGTGAAAAGTCGCTATGGTCGTATTGAAATCGTAGAAGACTCGCAACTGTCGTATTGTGGTCGCACGCGATTGCAGCAGCTGTCGCACAGGTCGCAAATCGGTAGCAAATCGATTGCATATCGATCGCAGAAACTGTTGCGGTGGTCTTAGCATGGTCCTAGCCACTCGCATGTGAAATCACCAATTCTGTCGTACCAAAGTACGACCCTGTTGAGACCGACTTGCGATTGATGCGACCGGTCATATCAGTCTCAACTCTGTCTTAATGTGCTCCCAAAAAAGGCAAATGTGGTCATTTTTTGGTCGCAGTGGGATCGTACCAAGGCTTGGTGGAACCACAAACACAAAACTGTTGAAAATTGATCGCCGAAATGTCTGGGATGGCTGCAACCGGCTTGATTGCAGCCATCGCGTACCGTTGCATATTGGTCGCGTATCGGTGGAATGGGAGCCTGAACATGCCCCCTAAACAATTCTAGGAAACAACTCGAGACTCGAGGGAAATTGGGTCAGTTATTAACAAAATAGATTGTGGTTTCCGATTCTGGAATGCAAAATCATGTACTGAATTAGCACAAAAGCGCTCATTTTGCGTAATGTTGTTTTATATTCATATAAGGTTAATGAGTTTATTAAAGTTTTGTGTGCGCCCCAAGGCAATACATTAGGATACAATCTTATAAACTAACTTTCTTTGAAAACAGCTATCTTGTGAACAGTTTAGAGTATATCGAATGAGAAAAATAAACCTATTCAATGTTTTTGATGACATATACCTCTAAATTCAAATAATGATATTGTACATAAGTATTGATCTTTTGTTAAAACCTGAATTAGTAGCATTCTTAACCTTAATATAAATTAACGATTTAAAAGTTGTTAGTATTATGAAAGCCAATAGAGGTTATCATGAGAGTGTGTTTTGGGATGGTCAATATCCTGCATTAGGGATAAACATTGTATTTTGCGAGCCTTGGCGAGCTAAATACATTGTGTTTATTCCTAATGCAGGATATTTACCATCCCAAAACACACGAGCATGATAACTTCTTTATCATACAATGTCATTCTTCATTTATTTTGCGCAAAACAGCATGACAACATTATTTCAAAGTTGTACTTAACTGTAACTAAGCGTATTGATATATGCAAATGAACTGCGTGTTATTCTCACAGTAAAATGACACAAAATAACGCCTCCTAAATTATGCTTTCAGTGAAAATAATTGTTATTTTTGGCATGATCTTAATTTTCAATGTTTTAATACGTTTTAAAATACGTTTTTCAAATGAAAAATATTTAACGTGAGGACAGCGAATTCGAACTCGCGTCCTATCGCTTGTGTAACCATGACTGTAAGCGAATCTCGAAGTGCGAGAGTTGCTTCCCTTCCGCCCGGTTGCAAATGGCGACTCGCACCACACGGAGAGCTAAACTGAATGTTTGGCAGCTAATTCTAAAATCCCCTTTACAAAAGTCACATTATGGAACCGTTAAGATTGCAGTTCGATAAATGAATGTGTGACTCAAACTGCCTGTGTTACCTGTGAGTATTATAAAGTGTTTGCTGAGCTCGGTAGTTTTCAACTCGCGATGAACATGTTTTGGCACAGCTTGAACATAATACAATTTTGCCGCACTACAGTATGCATTGCACAATGATTTTTTTGTCATTTCCAAAATGAATGTGGATCTATATGAATGAAGCATGTATATTTACATGAAGCTTTTACGCTATAATTGTCACGGTTATTACAGGCATTTGAAATGTTAACGCGTGTGAAGTCATTCCAAAAGAAGTTCCGTCACTTGACCTCTGTAATTTGCATCTTTATCCGTATATGACCCCAACGGATACCGAAAATATCCGTTGCCTTTATCCTGCCGAGAACACCACCCATTGTATGATAAAAACTGTTATATCAGTTAGAAATATTTTGATTGTATATAAATATATGGACTATTGGCTTGATTCACAACTGCTAAAACTAGTTTGTATTTGAATTGTTTAACAGTAAATGCAAGTCGATATGTTTCTAAACTTAAGCAAAAAAAGATCAAATAAGAAACGTTTTAACTGGCAATGACGGTATAATTATATAAAAAATATTTAAATTTGTTTCGACAGAAACCGTTGATATAGAACATCTCACATTTCAGCCTGAAAGAAATATGTATTGCATTTAATTGTTGTTTAATCAGTTGGAGAATATTTGTAAATGCTGTACATGCAAACAAAACGTTAACGATCTCATGGACAGTATGTTGTTGTTATATATTGCAAAAATTAGTGAAGCATGATGAGAAAATCGCACTTTATATTCTTTCATTACATACCAAATTTTAAAATTAATTAAATGTTGACACTTTCAAAATGGCCTGTTAATTGTAAGTATGTACGTGTTCGGTCATTTTTTGTAAGAATTTTGAATTTTAAATTTGATAACTTGGCAATGCCTTATCATGTGATTTCCAAATCTTTTCCTTAGAGATAAAGAATAACACAATTCCTGACGAGCTTCAGAGCCAAAGGCTCTATTCATATCTTCTCTAGTACGAAAAACCCAGAAAAACTGTAGTGTTGTGTACTACTGGGATTATAAATTGCAGAGTTGGCCTTAACTAAAGGCAGGATCAAAGGGACAAAAAAATATGATCATCTTCTTCTCCAGTTTGAACTGTACTAGAACTGTGATATAAGAACCTTGTATAGTTTATTAAGTAAAACCTGGCGAGCTACAGAGCCTACTCTTTATTTACATGGTGTTTACGCAAAACCGCGCTCTTTTTGTAAAACTGGCCACACTTTCTTGCGTGTTATTCTCAATGGCCATCATACCATTACGCGAAGCCTTCAATAATTTCACCAAACATGTCTAAAATCAACTCCTTAATTTTCAGCTTTTGCATTTTGCAACATAGCTCTGCACAAGCCTGCATTTGCAAGTTCGTCCTCTAGTGACTACTGGAAACCTGAACACGCAGTTGATGGAGACACATTCAGGACTTTCTCCTCCAAACATTATGACTTTGAACCCTGGGTCGTGATCGACCTTCTACAAACGTACCTTGTAGAACAGGTTGACGTCAGATTCAAGGAAGGTTATGGTTAGTAACGGATTTATGACAATTTGTCCTGGTTAATGTGCTTGAGCGCAATGCTAGAAGCAGTATTAATCTTCACAAATGTATATATAGATCAACAACTAAAGGTCGTTAAAGGGCATTCAAGCATTGTAGATTAGGATTTGCATTGTTTAAGAGGAAAATACTTCTTCACAGTGAGTGCTTGGTAAATCTGATACATTTTCAAAAAGCGCCAAGTTCAAAATTACAATTTATTTATTTTTTTGTATATTATGCACAGTTAGAAGTCATACAATATTACTTGTGTTGCGTTCTTTTTCTATGTAACGAGTTTGGACCATTCCATTCTCCACTGATAGGTAATAGCAGACAAGTATTCTTGTATCATGCAGTAGTCAAATGCATCTGATTTATTTTAAATATTGAATTAAACGAAACCAACTGAGGTGAGTACATTTTTTGCCCGGTAGTTTATAAGAAGTGTCACCTTTCTGAACATGGCAGATTGCGGGGCATGTAGCCCGTGACCAGGGTGATGTTATAACTCTTCAAATGACAACTCAAGACAGAACTTCTCTATCCATTCAAGTATTGATACATTCGGACAACCTTACCGATGGTGACATCTCTTGATCTCACAGAGTCCCGCATCCGAATACCTGTAGCGATTGCTCGAGTATATATTCTTCTTATTAACATTAGTGTGTGAGTCTAAATAGTTCATTGGTTACTTACATCTGAGAAGCTAAGACGATTCAACCAGATTTCTTATGATGGTAAGGACCTTTCTAGAAGCACGGTGTAGCGACTACTGACTAACAGTAAAGCTATGTGAGCTATGATGGCGTTAGTATTGTTCTCACAGTGATAGCGATTGTGTATCTACATGTATTCTATTTATACAACATTCATTAAATATGATTAGAAGTTGTAATAGAAGTCGTTTAGTCCTGTAGAATATCTCCTTAACTGCACAAGTTTTGTCAACCAATACTTACTTATCAACCATGATGTGCCTTTTGAGGATTAGACCTTTATCATTATTGCTGTTTTCATTGAAACATGACCTGAACAGTGACGTCGGTAGGAAAGATAATGGTTCCAGATGGTTTTGTTATTTGTTATATTTGAGATATTATGTTTTAATTTTCAAGTGCGGGGGATCATGTCACGTTAGTAAAAATTGATTGTTGATTACGAAACGTCGGTTATACAAATGTATTATAACGGTCGATTATGAGGGGAAATCTGACACATGAGCAATCGTATGTTTTACTTGAAAGGGGGGATCAATAATAAGAATGGTTATTTCTTAATCATTTCATTCGCTTTGTTTCTCAGCATTTCGAGCACACGATTTTCAGTGAATTGGGATGTCAAATGAGAAAGTTGCATTAAATGAAAAGAAACTGTCAAAAGTCTGTCATGTCTACGTCCAATGTACTAACATTTCCAGAGGTCCGTGCACATGACGTCAAGATCGAACTGTTTGATGTGAACCCGGCCCGCTGCAACACTACTGTTGGTCGAATCTGTCTCAAACACGATGGCCAGATGGAATTATTACAGACTTTCGTCTGTGACCGGGCAGTGAAGGGGCGTTTCCTGAAAGTGTCGAAATACGTGTTGAAAAGCAATGTTGATAGCTTAATGATATCTGAACTTGAAGTGACAGGAAGACACGATGAAGGTAAATATACTCCAGTAACGAATTCTAATTTGTCCGTAGCAGATTCTGGGTCAGGGATGTGGGTTCGGTTCAAATTGCTATTAAAATATATTTACATAAAAGTTTCTTTTGGACATCAGTTTATATTAACATTATCTTCTTACATATTTTACAACTTGATTTCGGTTAGTATTCAGGACATTCATATTTCTTCACCAGATAATGGTTGCCCACCCGCTCGCTATTTTCCTCGTACCGAAGGATTCGAACTCAGCAAGACGTCCCCAGACGCCCCTACCGTCACTATGTCCCTGTTTGACTGCGCAACCCACTGTGCTACCAACCAGTCGTGTGTGGGGTTCAACTACAGACCAGAGTCCGGGGCATGTCAGGCAATAGTTCGACCAACTTCAGATGACACAGTACAAGCGGTGGCTTCCTCAAACTACTATGGCCTTGACCTTTGTTGAACGACTGACACACTGTCAGAAGAAGCGTCTTATAAAAGACATAGCCCTATATTTGTTTTTCAGGACTGAAGGGGGAACTTGGCGTTTGATATGGGCCGTTGTCCGGCTTGGGGCGTCGTCTGTCGTTCATCCTCCGTTAACTTTTCACATTTTCGACTTCTCCTTAATAACTGAAGCTGGAATGGTTCAACGGAACTTGGTATGTTGACTAATCATCACATGTACATGTAGTTGTGCCTTTTGGGGTTTTCAACTTTCTGGATTCGTTATGTTTGGCGGTTTCCTTGGAAACGCACCTGGAGTTTCAAAAGAAAATGTTGGTTACCTTGACGTTATTCTCTTGTCAGCGAGATGTCTGGATTCTGGATTCACCTCATATCTGTAACAGAGCTTCTCCCAGAGAGGAAAAGGGGCAGACATTAGAACTGTGAATTGTTCAGCATGTGACCTACATGTGACCATGTGCATGTTAACCGGTAACCGTTCACTGCTTTCGCTCGTTTCATACCAAATAATTAACTCGTTTAATAAGATTAGTATTAAATGGTCGTTAAGTATCCTCTATTTATCACCAGGGGAATTTTCAGCGCCCAGTTGATTTTGTGGAATTTGATAATATTTAGTTATTTCGAAGTATTAATTTACAGAGGGGAACATGTAACCTGATTGTTATTAATAACATTATTCCATAGGATTTAGTTTAACATCATTATTTTATCAAATGTCATCTCGCTGCATTGATAGATTAGCTTCTGTTGACAGTTTTCTTTGAATTGAGTGATACCTTCTTTTATTATATGACGAGCAGTGAAATACTGGGATTTATCAGTGAAATAAACTGTCTATAAAGCTACAGTGAAAATAACTTATACAGTTTTCTTTGAATTGAGTGATAACTTCTTTAAACCGTCTTTTCAAACTTTACAGGGCTTTGGAATTTGGTTATCAAGTTTTCACTGAGTAACTTTAATAAGTGCATTCCTGTATTATGTATCATGACGCTCGGGCAGGGTGGTTGAGTAGTAAGGGGGATTATTGCAGGGTGGTTGAGTAGTAAGGTGGATTATTGCAGGGTCGTTCAGTAGTAAGGGGGATTGTTGCAGGGTGGTTGCGTAGATAGGGGGATTATTGCAGGGTGGATCAGTAGTAAGGGGGATTATTGCAGGGTGGTTCAGTAGTAAGGGGGATTATTGCAGGGTGGTTCAGTAGTAAGGGGGATTATTGCAGGTCGGTTCAGTAGTAAGGGGGATTAATGCAGGGGGTTGAGTAGTAAGGGGCATTATTCCAGGGTGGTTGAGTAGTCAGGGGGATTATTGCAGGGTGGTTGAGTAGTCAAGGGGATTATTGCAGGGTGGTTGAGTAGTCAAGGGGATTATTGCAGGGTGGTTGAGTAGTAAAGGGCATTATTGCAGTGTGGTTTAGTAGTAAGGGGGATTATTGCAGGGTGGTTGAGTAGTCAGGGGCATTATAGCAGTGTGGTTTAGTAGTAAGGGGGATTATTGCAGGGTGGTTGAGTAGTAAGGGGGATTATTGCAGGGTGGTTGAGTAGTAAGGGGCATTATTGCATTGTGGTTGAGTAGTCAGGGGCATTATTGCAGGATGGTTCAGTAGTAAGGGGAATTATTGCAGGGTGGTTGAGTAGTAAGGGGGATTATTGCAGGGTGGTTTAGTAGTAAGGGGCATTATTGCATTGTGGTTGAGTAGTAAGGGGCATTATTGCAGGATGGTTCAGTAGTAAGGGGAATTATTGCAGGGTGGTTGAGTAGTAAGGGGGATTATTGCAGGGTGTTTTAGTAGTAAGGGTTATTATTGCAGGGTGGTTGAGTAGTCAGGGGGATTGTTGCAGGGTGGTTGCGTAGTTAGGGGGATTATTGCAGGGTGGATCAGTAGTAAGGGGGATTATTGCAGGGTGGATCAGTAGTAAGGGGGATTATTGCAGGGTGGTTGAGTAGTAAGGGGGATTATTGCAGGGTGGTTCAGTAGTAAGGGGGATTAATGCAGGGTGGTTGAGTAGTAAGGGGCATTATTCCAGGGTGGTTGAGTAGTCAGGGGCATTATTCCAGGGTGGTTGAGTAGTCAAGGGGATTATTGCAGGGTGGTTGAGTAGTCAAGGGGATTATTGCAGGGTCGTTCAGTAGTAAGGGGGAGTATTGCAGGGTGGTTGCGTAGTAAGGGGGATTATTGCAGGGTGGTTCAGTAGTAAGGGGGATTATTGCAGGGTGGTTGAGTAGTAAGGGTGATTATTGCAGGGTGGTTCAGTAGTAAGGGGGATTATTGCAGGGTGGTTGAGTAGTAAGGGGCATTATTCCAGGTTGGTTGAGTAGTCAGGGGGATTATTGCAGGGTGGTTGAGTAGTAAGGGGCATTATTGCAGGGTGGTTCAGTAGTAAGGGGGATTAATGCAGGGTGGTTGAGTAGTAAGGGGCATTATTCCAGGGTGGTTGAGTAGTCAGGGGGATTATTGCAGGGTGGTTGAGTAGTCAAGGGGATTATTGCAGGGTGGTTGAGTAGTCAAGGGGATTATTGCAGGGTGGTTGAGTAGTAAAGGGCATTATTGCAGTGTGGTTTAGTAGTAAGGGGGATTATTGCAGGGTGGTTGAGTAGTCAGGGGCATTATTGCAGTGTGGTTTAGTAGTAAGGGGGATTATTGCAGGGTGGTTGAGTAGTAAGGGGGATTATTGCAGGGTGGTTGAGTAGTAAGGGGGATTATTGCAGGGTGGTTGAGTAGTAAGGGGCATTATTGCAGGGTGGTTCAGTAGTAAGGGGCATTATTGCATTGTGGTTGAGTAGTAAGGGGCATTATTGCAGGATGGTTCAGTAGTAAGGGGAATTATTGCAGGGTGGTTGAGTAGTAAGGGGGATTATTGCAGGGTGTTTTAGTAGTAAGGGTTATTATTGCAGGGTGGTTGAGTAGTCAGGGGGATTGTTGCAGGGTGGTTGCGTAGTTAGGGGGATTATTGCAGGGTTGATCAGTAGTAAGGGGGATTATTGCAGGGTGGTTCAGTAGTAAGGGGGATTATTGCAGGGTGGTTCAGTAGTAAGGGGGATTAATGCAGATTGGTTGAGTAGTAAGGGGCATTATTCCAGGGTGGTTCAGTAGTCAGGGGGATTATTGCAGGGTGGTTGAGTAGTCAAGGGGATTATTGCAGGGTCGTTCAGTAGTAAGGGGGATTGTTGCAGGGTGGTTGCGTAGTTAGGGGGATTATTGCAGGGTGGATCAGTAGTAAGGGGGATTATTGCAGGGTGGTTCAGTAGTAAGGGGCATTATTGCAGGGTGGTTTAGTAGTAAGGGGGATTATTGCAGGGTGTTTTAGTAGTAAGGGTTATTATTGCAGGGTGGTTGAGTAGTCAGGGGGATTGTTGCAGGGTGGTTGCGTAGTTAGGGGGATTATTGCAGGGTTGATCAGTAGTAAGGGGGATTATTGCAGGGTGGTTGAGTAGTAAGGGGGATTATTGCAGGGTGGTTCAGTAGTAAGGGGGATTAATGCAGGGTGGTTGAGTAGTAAGGGGCATTATTCCAGGTTGGTTGAGTAGTCAGGGGGATTATTGCAGGGTGGTTGAGTAGTCAAGGGGATTATTGCAGGGTGGTTGAGTAGTCAAGGGGATTATTGCAGGGTGGTTGAGTAGTAAGGGGCATTATTGCAGTGTGGTTTAGTAGTAAGGGGGATTATTGCAGGGTGGTTGAGTAGTCAGGGGCATTATTGCAGGGTGGTTGAGTAGTAAGGGGGATTATTGCAGGGTGGTTGAGTAGTAAGGGGCATTATTGCAGGGTGGTTCAGTAGTAAGGGGCATTATTGCATTGTGGTTGAGTAGTCAGGGGCATTATTGCAGGATGGTTCAGTAGTAAGGGGAATTATTGCAGGGTGGTTGAGTAGTAAGGGGGATTATTGCAGGGTGGTTTAGTAGTAAGGGTTATTATTGCAGGGTGGTTGAGTAGTCAGGGGGATTATTGCAGGGTGGTTGAGTAGTAAGGGGGATTATTGCAGGGTGGTTGAGTAGTAAGGGGCATTATTGCAGGGTGGTTCAGTAGTAAAAGGGATTATTGCAGGGTGGTTCAGTAGTAAGGGGATTATTGCAGGATGGTTCAGTAGTAAGGGGAATTATTGCAGGGTGGTTGAGTAGTAAGGGGGATTATTGCAGGGTGGTTTAGTAGTAAGGGGGATTATTGCAGGTGGTTTCGTAGTAAGGGGGATTAGTGCAGGGTGGTTGAGTAGTAAGGGGGATTATTGCAGGGTGGTTGAGTAGTAAGGGGGTTTACTGCACAATGTTTAGGAGAGGACATACATTCATTTTTCTATTTAACTGTTTTTAATGCAATTTTATGTATTTTTTACAAACGTTTTAAAAATGTATTGCTTGAGAAATAACTTTTGAGATCTTCAACCTCGGTGAATGTAAATCCTGATTGTGTCAGAGGGCCAATAGCTCTTCTTTTACTTTTCTTTTTATTAAATACTTTCAAATTAAAACGTTGTTGTGTGATATATTTCAAATACGTGTGATATGTCTAAATTTGGAAAATTCTGTCTTTGTGGTTAGGTCAAATACCAACTTTTAATCAAAGATATCAATTGTTAAGGAAATGTATGATTGTGTTATTTTGTAGACACCTGTATTCCTTATTTCACGAATACAGTACTGCTTACAGTCACAAATATAGTACTGCTTACAGTCATAAATACAGAACTGGTTACAGTCATAAATACAGAACTGGTTACAGTCACGAATACTGTACTGTTTACAGTCATGAATACAGTACTGCTAACAGTCACGAATACAGAACTTCTTACAGTCATGAATACAATCCTGCTTACAGTGACCGATACAGTCCTGCTTACAGTCACCAATTCGGTATTTCTTACATTCACGGATACAGTACTGTTTACAGTCACGAATACAATACTTCTAACAGTCACGAATACAGTACTGCTTACAGTCACCAATACAGTACTTCTTACAGTCACCAATACAGTACTGTTTACAGTCATAAATACAGTACTGCTTACAGTCACGAATACAGTATTTCTTTCAGTCACCAATACAATACTTCTTACAGTCACGAATACAGTACTGCTTACAGTCACCAATACAGTACTTCTTACAGTCACCAATACAGTACTGTTTACAGTCATAAATACAGTACTGCTTACAGTCACGAATACAGTACTTCTTACAGTCACCAATACAGTACTGTTTACAGTCATAAATACAGTACTGCTTACAGTCACGAATACAGTACTTCTTACAGTCACGAATACAATCCTGCTTACAGTGACCAATACAGTCCTGCTAACAGTCACCAATACAGTATTTCTTACCATCACGGATACAGTACTGTTTATAGTCACGAATGCAATACTTCTAACAGTCACGAATACAGTACTGCTTACAGTCACGAATACAGTAATGCTTACAGTCACGAATACAGTACTGCTTATAGTCACGAATACAGAACTGTTTACAGTAACGAATACAGTACTGTTTACAGTCACGAATACAGAACTGTTTACAGTCACGAATACTGTACTGCTTACATTCACGATACAGTACTGCTTATAGTCACCAATACAGTACTGCTTACAGTCACGAATACAGTATTTCTTTCAGTCACCAATACAGTACTGTTTACAATCACCAATACAGTACTGTTTGCCATGAATATTTTTGTTTTGGTTACACTTAATGTTGTTAATTACAAGTTGTTATCACGTTGTTTATGTAGATCTATGTGCCCCCTTCCATTGTCAGTGATGTCACAGCCTTACAACATCATAAAGACACTATGATGATCGTTTTATATTGTCAAACCAGCCGGGGAACCAAGACTATGAAGATAGAAGTTACATATATTAACGTTTTGGTCGTGTTTACGAGGTGATACAGTACTATATTAAATATACATTTGATTTCAACTTAGAAGCTCTGGAAATAGTATGTCACAATGTACACAGTATTTCAATCGATATTACGTAACAAAGGAGCAAAGGTAAAAATGGCAGAAATCCTTGCTGTAAACTTTCGCATGCTTACAGTCACAAATACAGTACTGCTTACAGTCACGAATACAGTACTGTTGACAGTCACGAATACAGTACTGCTTACAGTCACGAATACAGTACTGCTTACAGACACGAATACAGTACTGCTTACAGTCACGACTCGTTACTGCTTACAGTCACGACTCGTTACTGCTTACACTCACGAATACAATACTGCTTACAGTCACGAATACAGTACCGCTTACAGTCACGAATACAGTACTGCTTAAAGTCACGAATACGGTACTGCTTACAGTCACGAATACAGTACTGCTTACAGTCACACATACAGTATTGCTTACAGTCACGAATACAATACTGCTTACAGTAGAATCGTAACTGCTACCAGTCACGAATACAGTACTGCTTACAGTCACGAATACAGAACTGTTTACAGTCACGAATACAGTACTGTTTACAGTCACCAATACAGCACTGTTTACAGTCACGAATACAGTACTGCTTATAGTCACGAATACAGTACTGTTTACAGTCACGAATACAGTACTGATTACAGTCAAGAATACAGTACTGCTTTCAGTCACCAATACAGTACTGCTTACAGTCACTAATACAGTACTGCTCACAGTCACGAATACAGTTCTGTTTACAGTCACGAATACAGTAATGTTTACAGTCACGAATACAGTACTGTTTACAGTCACCAATACAGTACTGTTTACAGTCACCAATACAGTACTGTTTACAGTCACTAATACAGTACTGCTCACAGTCACGAATACAGTTCTGTTTACACTCACGAATACAGTACTGCTTACAGTCACGAATACAGTACTGTTTACAGTCACCAATACAGTACTGTTTACACTCACCAATACAGTATGCTCACAGTCACGAATACAGTATGCTTGCAGTCACCAATACAGTACTGCTTACGCTCACGAATACAGTTCTGTTTACACTCACCAATACAGTACTGCTTACAGTCACGAATGCAGTACTGCTCACAGTCACGAATACAGTTCTGTTTACAGTCACGAATACAGTACTGTTTACAGTCACCAATACAGTACTGCTTACAGTCACGAATGCAGTACTGCTCACAGTCACGAATACAGTTCTGTTTACAGTCACGAATACAGTACTGTTTACAGTCACCAATACAGTACTGCTTACAGTCACGAATGCAGTACTGCTCACAGTCACGAATACAGTTCTGTTTACAGTCACGAATACAGTACTGTTTACAGTCACCAATACAGTACTGCTTACAGTCACGAATGCAGTACTGCTCACAGTCACGAATACAGTTCTGTTTACAGTCACGAATACAGCACTGTTTACAGTCACCAATACAGTACTGCTTACAGTCACGAATACAGTACTGTTTACAGTAACGAATACAGTACTGCTTACAGTCACAAATACAGTGCTGTTTACAGTCACGAATACAGTACTGTTTACAGTCACGAATACAGAACTGCTTTCAGTCACGAATACAGTACTGATTACAGTAACGAATACAGTACTGCTTACAGTCACAAATACAGTGCTGTTTACAGTCACGAATACAGTACTGTTTACAGTCACCAATACAGAACTGCTTTCAGTCACGAATACAGTACTGATTACAGTCACGAATGCAGTACTGCTTTCAGTCACCAATACAGTACTGCTTACAGTCACTAATACAGTACTGCTCACATTAACGAATACAGTACTGCTTACAGTCACAAATACAGTACTGTTTACAGTCACGAATACAGTACTGTTTACAGTCCAGAATACAGAACTGCTTTCAGTCACGAATACAGTACTGCTTACAGTCACGAATACAGTATTGCTTACAGTCACTAATACAGTACTGTTTACATCACGGATACAGTACTGTTTACAGTCACGAATACAGTACTGCTTACAGTCACCAATACAGTACTGTTTACCATGAATATTTTTTTTGTTTTGGTTACACTTAATGTTGTTAATTACAAGTTGTTATCACGTTGTTTATGTAGATGTGTGTGCCCCTTTCAATTGTCAGTTATGTCACAGCCTTACATATTCATAAAGACACTATGATGAAAGTTTTATATTGTCCAACCAGCCGGGGAACCAAGATTATGAAGATAGAAGTTACATATATTAACGTTTTGGTCGTGTTTACGAGGTGATACAGTACTATTTTAAATATGCATTTGGTTTCAACTTAGAAGCTCTGGAAATGTTATGTCATACGATACACAGTATTTCAATCGATATTACTTAACAAAGGATCAAAGGTAAAATGGCAGAAGTAATTGCTGTAAACTGATAAGTGTCCTGTGCGGATCTATTCTGATTTTCAAAATGGAAGTAAAATATGTAACAAGCTTCTGCAAACCAACGTGAAACACAATCTTTTGAATCACTTTGGGAAGACCGTGGAAATTGAAGAGTGTCAATTGTAAAAGTACATTCCTTAGAACTGAAACTGAATTCTTTAGTTTAGAATAGTGCCGATGTGGGGCGGTTGTGGTGACTTTGAAAGGGGTTGGTTGGGTGTGTGTGTTTGTTTTAGTTTGTAGTTGTTGTTGTTTTTTGGGGTTTTTTTTTTTGGGGGGGGGGGGGGGGGGGGGGGAGGTTGTTGTTTAACTTATAAGGGTCACATGAGCCACTTCTTCAGAACGAAAAACCCTAGGATGCGGAAAGCTTGTATATACAATCCTTAGCCAGTGTGAATCATAACTTTAGATTTGATTGGTTTAATGCCCAAAATTAGGCACCGCTACCTCAACAAATATTGTCACCTCCTACCCTACGGAGCCTTAAATATTGTGCACAGACTGAAGGTCTCTATACACATAGCCATCTTATTTATTCGATCCGTGAGCGACCAAAACAGAACAGGACGCTCAATGGTCGGTTAAATTCGGGGAACTCCTCCTGTAGCCGTTGCGCGTCTTATGTACAAAAAACAAAACGGAAATTTCCATGACGAATTTTGAACATTCTGCTCGTTTTCAGAGCCTCCTGTCTTTTTTGCGGGGCGTTCACTGTGCAACATGATGGCAACCAATAACATTTCAGCATAGAGGGCGATCCCCCTGCAACTCGTCAGCCTCCCCTGTGTGACAGTTGGCCGACCATGCGACAACATTGCAAAATAGATGAGTGCGACTGAAACAGGGCTACATCAATCTCCAGAAGGCAACTTTAAGTCCTTGAAACATTATCTATTCATATTTCTGAAAATCACGCTTCTAAAAATTGTCTTTTTAAAAAAGCTTCTTACCTTAAAAATGAGTACTTTTTTGCTTGTTTTTTTTTAATGTCCTACGGTGACGATGCGTGAACGAACTATAGGTAGAGAGATAAATTAGGTCGCCAACATCTTTTAATAATTTTCTTTTGACATTTCGTATTTAAAAAAAAAATAATTGCAAAATATTCTGGCCAAAATCCATGCTGAATTCAGCAACACGTGTGTATTTGAACAAAACTATGATAGTGATAAAAGTATCATACCCCAATGAATAAAATAATTTTGTGTTTACATGTATTATCAAAGATATTCAAATTCTACTTTACCCCACAACAGTGTCAGTTGTTACTGTTAAGAATGTTTCTTTGCAAGCGAGTTTATAATCTTTATTTGATGAACTTTTTCGTGTCTTCTTGCTCCATTGTGTGCCATGTCTTATCTACGATATTGAAGAGAAAAAGTGAAACATGTGAGAATCGATAATTTATTTATGTGAAATTTACGAGGACGGTCACAGAATGTTGAATGACTGAAAAATGAAGGCAGAAAGGTTGCCGTGTTCGCTGCATGGAGACAAAATCAGTCGTGATAATGAACGTCTTTAAATGCACATAGGACGCAGAAGTCCTGAACGCACGGGGGACGCAGAAGCTTGCCAGCAAATTTACGCACTTCTAACATGGCGATTAATGAGAGTGTCGAGGGTCGATTGTAAAACCTTTCTGCATCCTGGGAGCAATCGTTTAGCGACCAGAATCTGCGCAGTTGTGAGCATGTTGAAAATATTTTGGCGTCCTTGGCGATCATGCATGATGTCTCAACATCATATGTGTCACCCGCTGCCGACCTTAGCATCCATTTTGCCTCCCTTGAGCGTCCAACGGCGATCTGTTCTGTATTTTGGTCGCAGCTAGGGAACCTACAATGGCAATCGTGAGTATATCGATTTGATGACCACGGGTACCACGGCCTAAAAACAAATATATGTGTCTTTTCTTCTAAAACTAAACACATTAGAAAACTTAAATATGCTGTACGCCTTAGGAGATGGGGATTATATTATTTTTAATACTTGAGTCTTATAAAGTCAACTACTATTATAGTATAAAATGACAGTTTACATGCACAAGTCTAACATGTATGGAACTATGTTCCAATAAGTAAGGGACGTGTTTCTCATTAAATTCCAATCCTATATACAGGATATATAGTTCAGTATTGGTGGCTTTAGGCCCAAGGCAAAAAGCATTATTTAAACAATTCAAAGGTCACAAGCTGTACATAATATAATTATACATAATAATGAATCTTTTGGCAAATTACCCATAACAAAACAATTCACAGTTGACAAATCTCCAGACAACTTGAAACAATGTTAAACATTATTAAAAAGAACTCTCGCATACGCAATATGGAATATGACTTGGTTATCTCCCTTCTATCAGATGTTTAGATATTTCTCAACGACTGAGAACTAGTAAACAAATCGCGAGTACACGCGAACACTTTTGAGCAGTCTCGCCAAGCGAGTATTTACGATCATTCTTTTATTAGCCCCTCAATTGAAATTTGGTCAATTGCTATGTGCAAGGCACCTATGGCACCAAAATGGTGATGCTATTCTGAAATTATCTTGGGAAGTATTTGCGACCTCGGGATTCCGTTCAGGAGTCGTTCGCGGATATGCGTGTACATGCCAAGCGAGTAGGCCTACTCATTGTCCTGAACACGGCTCTGGTGAGCTACAGAGTCAATGGCTGTATGTATTATCACGCAAATTTCCATCTCTGTTGACACTACACAATATAATTCGACAGTAGCTATTGTTGCCACGCACTGGTGATAGTGTGGTAAGCCACTGTTTTAAGTCAACATTAATAATATGATAAGGGATGTAGTTGTCTATTGTTTTAAAATATTGCGATAATTGAAAGTATTGATTGCATTGTGCACCACGCAGACCCGAGCATCCCCAAGGCCATGTCACAGTCTCAGCACGACAGATACAAATCGGGGTTTAGTCCATAGATAGATTAGTGATATTCTTTGAAAGGGGTCTCTTTTCTTAGAAGATGGCCGCCAAAAAGTAGGATAAGAATATATTTAAGTTCCACAGATTTAAGCCTTATACAACTGTTCTTAATTAAGAGACACTCGAATTGATTATGAAATATGTTTTTATAAAAACTTACAACTAACGTATAAAACGGACATACCAAAAGATTTCGTAAATGAATCAGCGATGTTAAGTCAAAGTTGTTCATTGTTCTCAATTCCTGTACGTAAACATAGTTTGACCGTAATGTGCTACGGCTTTTTCATCATGGTTGTTGGACAGTAAATTAAATATACAGCATCATTTTTAAAAAGTTAAAGGACTTCTCAGATACGTGAACTTTACATTGTATTTATTAGGTCTAATTATTTCAAAACTTAATCATAAATACTGCCCTCAACAACACAATCAACCTCGTCATCGATTATGTTTCTACTGCAAATAACGTGAGTTGTGCATCCTCATTTCAGGCTAGGTTTCATACACTGGTTAACACATCAGCGAGCTGAAAATGTTGTTGCCAATTGCAGTTTATGTCATAGCGAAATCCTCTTTTTAATTTATGAAGCTCCGGATCATTTGTAATCTGCTAAAGAATATGAAACATGTGTTTGATGAAGGAAACACAAAACATGGCCTTTTAAAAAGTCACTGAAACGGCCATAAAATAACTTTTAAACCACACGATGTTCGTGATCCAGAGTAGTGGTGAAACCACTGTACTTGTCTGGTCCCCTCTTCTCAGACAATCATGATTGTTTTATTTGTTTTCGAAAGTTAATTAAACTTTAGGACCTTAAGGTGAATGGTTTCTATGAGAATATACCGGGGCCATGGCGGTTACCAGGGATTTCCGTCCGTTCAATTCAGTCACAAACCATCTGTGTTTTGCAGGAATTCACGTCACTTCGTGTGTTTAAAAGGTAGTTTATGGCCGTTCCAGTGACTTTACTTGGTACTTGGCTCCTAGTGGCAGACTTTGATTTGAATTAGTCTTTTAGATCATGATCAGCTTCAATGATGAATTTGCATTAATGAAAATGAAGATGTTTCATAGCAAGAAATTACATTTTATTTTGATATAAATACTTGAACGTTGATCACTGTGAGGTAGATTTGCATAAATTGGTTTCATAGCAACATGAATGTATGATTCACCAATTTAAGGAGAGATATATGTTTATATTTGTTGTTAATTAATTTGCACGATTTCATAAAATCTTCATATGAAATATGCATGCTTAATCTAGTTTTATTAATATTCAAATAACAATTACTGTGATAATTGATAGTAATCATGTCTGTACTTTTACCATGTTTTTCAGAGACGTGTTTTAAGGAAATACTTATGATTTTGCACAATAATCAGAACTCAAAAAGTGAGAAAGGGTTTACGAAGTAGGTGAACGGTTAGAAAATATATCACAACCTCACAGTGCCATAATACCAGAGGTGTATTATTTTTATACACGTTGTTCAACTGCCGAATGGAAATTGTGTATTCTCCTTATACACCTTGCTTAACATGATATTACAAACACTTTTTTAAAACTAATTTTGATTACTTCATCAGAGTTGTTATCAACCACTTCAACAATATTGCATGTCAATTTAAAGGAACATCCATTGTGTTTTATAAAATTGTATTAGGCTTTAATACGTTCCGACTCACCATATGTGCTGTTTACAGTGCAAATAAATTCATTCGGCTTGCATATTCATCTCGAATCACCAAATATATCATGATTATTAGTTTCCAATTACAATAGAGTAACATCATTATGCATGTGTAGAAACCGAACCTACACGTCCAATTTACATGCACAGTAACTATATGACCTATTAAACATGATCAACCCAAATGTATCAGTTTGTGTGTTATAAATAATGTTAAAAAATTACGTTTGACTCATTGGCGCGCGCCACACGCGGTACATTGTCCGGTTTTCGATCAGAAATTACTACTTTTACCTTCATATCGTCACTATATTAAGTCGACTAAGATCAAAATGGTAATTTTCGGCAACAGTCAGTACTTCCCGATAACATAACACAATTTATAACGTTTAGCATATGTGACCCCAAACAACACAATAGATGTACCTTTAAACAGCCTCGGAGTGGGCTGATTCGCAGTTTTTTACGAGGAAAATGTGCGGAGAAATCTCACAAATTAGTATAGGTGTTTTTCAGTCAAAATATAGCTCAAGTCTATTTGTTTCAAGCGCAAAGCAAACAAAAGAGACACAGGGTTTTTTAATACTGAAAGAAATTGAAATTGACAGACTTTTTGGCGTTTAGATATTTAGTATATCATTCAGTTATGTAGTTCATACAGATGTTGGAACAGATTACCCACATTATTTATTTTGCTTGAATTGTATAATGAACAAGAATATATACATAAAATGTGTCAAAGTTTGTTGGTATAACCACAATAAAAAAAATGTCAGTTACAGGTACAACTGTCAAGAATATCTCTATTCACAGGACGTTAAAACCATAATTTAATATAACAATCGTCACATTCAGTAATGTGTGACAAAAGACGAAAACAGTTGAGAAGAACGAGTTTCACATTGGTTGCTATGGCGACTTGCGAATTTGACAAACCTGCATGCCTCAGAAACCCTTGTTGCTGTGTAGTACGTTTCAGGCAATAAAAATAATTATGTTTACATGACGTCATATTCTACTGACGCGCGTTAATCCAAAGTACCTTTCTTTAATAATTTCATTGTGGGGATGTGAACATTATTAATCATATGTCAATATTTTAGATTTCTCTAGCTATTGATATATAATATGTATGGTTTCCCCAAAACAATGTTGTATTTTAATCACTAACATACTCGATGGCACTTAAAGCTTTTCATTGTAGCATGGAAATATGAAAAACAGCGATAACAGTTTTCAGTGTTCACATCAGTCAATCGGGACTGTTACTTTGTTTTAAAGTGAGAAATGCTCATTACACATTTGACATGCTATCACAGTGAGGACAATACATTAAAGTGAGTACAACTTGCAATATTCTAAATGAACACCTCAACACCTTTAGTTACCTCATGAAGATAAAGAAGAAGCACCTTTGACATGTCTGACGTTTGTTACTAAAAGTAGTTATCATCTCATATACGCACTATTTTACAGCAATGTATATTAAATTTAACGGCAACATAAATGGCAGTAACAGTATTGACATTTTCCTTCCTTTTCATTGCTCCCTTTTCTAACCATAACAATTATTCACTTGACTGCGGCAATAATAAACTTAAGTTTAGAATGACTTCAATGTTTGATTATTGAGTTGTTCATGTAACTTGTTCGTTGTAACACATTTCACTATACAACGTATGCTACATGAATGAACATTTATTTCTCAATGAAACTTCTAACAGTACAAGTATGATGCCATCAAATTGCAAAGCAGATACAAGGAGGCCTATGACAGGAAATAGTACTGTTGTTGGTTTCTAGAGAATAAAAACAAACAAGTCTTATATTATGCAATTGTATAGTGAATTAAGCGCACGAATAAACAGTTAAGCTATATAAGTAATATACATGTAATAGGGTCACAAATAGCTAAACAATCTACAAATGTCTAGTGTCACCAATGCCTTGAATCTTGTTGATGAATTGTAGAATGGAGTGAACATTTCCTATAGTTCTTGTGCTACGTCCTGAACATTACATGTAGGGCTTGACTACCAAATAAGGGCAGAACATGCCACTATGATTTGTAGATAGCCTTATGACCATGGCATATGATTCATGTTATGGACATCAGGCAAGCCCAACTAAATGCCTTCCTTAAAGAGAAGAGAGCCCTATCACAGATTATAAACTAAACTAAATATGCACTAAATTAACGTGTTCTATGAAACATATATTAAGTTCACCAATAATACTCATATTTACAAAATATGCAATGCCTGGTCCCTTATTAATGTGAAACTGACCATCATCTCCCCATCTTAGATGACTCCTTGCAAGCTACAGAGCACGGACTGAGATCATGAGTCTGGTACAAGCCAACACCCCGACCAGAACATCCATCAGGAGTCCCGCCATCACGCACAACTCTAGCAAACATCATGGCAACACCCCGACCAGTACATCCACCAGGAGTCCTGCCATCACGCACAACTCTAGCAAACATCATGGCGACACCCCGACCAGTACATCCACCAGGAGTCCCGCCATCACGCACAACTCTAGCAAACATCATGGCAACACCCCGACCAGTACATCCACCAGGAGTCCCGCCATCACGCACAACTCTAGCGAACATCATGGCAACACCCCGACCAGTACATCCACCAGGAGTCCTGCCATCACGCACAACTCTAGCAAACATCATGGCAACACCCCGACCAGTTCATCCACCAGGAGTCCCCCCATCACGCACAACTCTAGCAAACATCATGCCAACCCCCCGACCAGTTCATTCACCAGGAGTCCTGCCATCACGCACAACTCTAGCAAACATCATGGCAACACCCCGACCAGTACATCCACCAGGAGTCCTGCCATCACGCACAACTCTAGCAAACATCATGGCAACACCCCGACCAGTACATCCACCAGGAGTCCTGCCATCACGCACAACTCTAGCAAACATCATGGCAACACCCCGACCAGTTCATCCACCAGGAGTCCCCCCATCACGCACAACTCTAGCAAACATCATGCCAACCCCCCGACCAGTTCATTCACCAGGAGTCCTGCCATCACGCACAACTCTAGCAAACATCATGGCAACACCCCGACCAGTACATCCACCAGGAGTCCTGCCATTACGCACAACTCTAGCAAACATCATGACAACACCCCGACCAGTTCATCCACCAGGAGTCCTGCCATCACGCACAACTCTAGCAAACATCATGGCAACACCCCGACCAGTTCATCCACCAGGAGTCCCCCCATCACGCACAACTCTAGCAAACATCATGCCAACCCCCCGACCAGTTCATTCACAAGGAGTCCTGCCATCACGCACAACTCTAGCAAACATCATGGCAACACCCCGACCAGTACATCCACCAGGAGTCCTGCCATCACGCACAACTCTAGCAAACATCATTGCAACACCCCGACCAGTTCATCCACCAGGAGTCCTGCCATCACGCACAACTCTAGCAAACATCATGACAACACCCCGACCAGTTCATCCACCAGGAGTCCTGCCATCACGCACAACTCTAGCAAACATCATGACAACACCCCGACCAGTTCATCCACCAGGAGTCCTGCCATCACGCACAACTCTAGCAAACATCATGGCAACACCCCGACCAGTTCATCCACCAGGAGTCCCCCCATCACGCACAACTCTAGCAAACATCATGCCAACCCCCCGACCAGTTCATTCACCAGGAGTCCTGCCATCACGCACAACTCTAGCAAACATCATGGCAACACCCCGACCAGTACATCCACCAGGAGTCC
Organism: Gibbula magus; assembly: GCA_936450465.1. NCBI lineage: Eukaryota > Metazoa > Mollusca > Gastropoda > Trochida > Trochidae > Gibbula > Gibbula magus. Next base: position 75,564,829 of record OW388297.1, on the reverse strand, counting down.
TGCCATCACGCACAACTCTAGCAAACAGCATTGCAACACCCCGACCAGTTCATCCACCAGGAGTCCTGCCATCACGCACAACTCTAGCAAACATCATGACAACACCCCGACCAGTTCATCCACCAGGAGTCCTGCCATCACGCACAACTCTAGCAAACATCATGACAACACCCCGACCAGTTCATCCACCAGGAGTCCTGCCATCACGCACAACTCTAGCAAACATCATGACAACACCCCGACCAGTACATTCACCAGGAGTCCTGCCATCACGCACAACTCTAGCAAACATCATGGCAACACCCCGACCAGTACATCCACCAGGAGTCCTGCCATCACGCACAACTCTAGCAAACATCATGGCAACACCCCGACCAGTACATCCACCAGGAGTCCTGCCATCACGCACAACTCTAACAAACATCATTGCAACACCCCGACCAGTTCATCCACCAGGAGTCCTGCCATCACGCACAACTCTAGCAAACATCATGGCAACACCCCGACCAGTACATCCACCAGGAGTCCTGCCATCACGCACAACTCTAACAAACATCATTGCAACACCCCGACCAGTACATCCACCAGGAGTCCTGCCATCACGCACAACTCTAGCAAACATCATGGCAACACCCCGACCAGTACATCCACCAGGAGTCCTGCCATCACGCACAACTCTAGCAAACATCATGCCAACCCCCCGACCAGTTCATTCACCAGGAGTCCTGCCATCACGCACAACTCTAGCAAACATCATGGCAACACCCCGACCAGTACATCCACCAGGAGTCCTGCCATCACGCACAACTCTAGCAAACATTATAGCAACACCCCGACCAGTACATCAACCCGGAGTCCTGCCATCACGCACAACTCTAGCAAACATCATGGCAACACCCCGACCAGTACATCCACCAGGAGTCCTGCCATCACGCACAACTCTAGCAAACATCATGGCAACACCCCGACCAGTTCATCCACCAGGAGTCCCCCCATCACGCACAACTCTAGCAAACATCATGCCAACCCCCCGACCAGTTCATTCACCAGGAGTCCTGCCATCACGCACAACTCTAGCAAACATCATGGCAACACCCCGACCAGTACATCCACCAGGAGTCCTGCCATTACGCACAACTCTAGCAAACATCATGACAACACCCCGACCAGTTCATCCACCAGGAGTCCTGCCATCACGCACAACTCTAGCAAACATCATGGCAACACCCCGACCAGTTCATCCACCAGGAGTCCCCCCATCACGCACAACTCTAGCAAACATCATGCCAACCCCCCGACCAGTTCATTCACAAGGAGTCCTGCCATCACGCACAACTCTAGCAAACATCATGGCAACACCCCGACCAGTACATCCACCAGGAGTCCTGCCATCACGCACAACTCTAGCAAACATCATTGCAACACCCCGACCAGTACATCCACCAGGAGTCCTGCCATCACGCACAACTCTAGCAAACATCATGACAACACCCCGACCAGTTCATCCACCAGGAGTCCTGCCATCACGCACAACTCTAGCAAACATCATGACAACACCCCGACCAGTTCATCCACCAGGAGTCCTGCCATCACGCACAACTCTAGCAAACATCATGGCAACACCCCGACCAGTTCATCCACCAGGAGTCCCCCCATCACGCACAACTCTAGCAAACATCATGCCAACCCCCCGACCAGTTCATTCACCAGGAGTCCTGCCATCACGCACAACTCTAGCAAACATCATGGCAACACCCCGACCAGTACATCCACCAGGAGTCCTGCCATCACGCACAACTCTAGCAAACAGCATTGCAACACCCCGACCAGTTCATCCACCAGGAGTCCTGCCATCACGCACAACTCTAGCAAACATCATGACAACACCCCGACCAGTTCATCCACCAGGAGTCCTGCCATCACGCACAACTCTAGCAAACATCATGACAACACCCCGACCAGTTCATCCACCAGGAGTCCTGCCATCACGCACAACTCTAGCAAACATCATGACAACACCCCGACCAGTACATTCACCAGGAGTCCTGCCATCACGCACAACTCTAGCAAACATCATGGCAACACCCCGACCAGTACATCCACCAGGAGTCCTGCCATCACGCACAACTCTAGCAAACATCATGGCAACACCCCGACCAGTACATCCACCAGGAGTCCTGCCATCACGCACAACTCTAACAAACATCATTGCAACACCCCGACCAGTTCATCCACCAGGAGTCCTGCCATCACGCACAACTCTAGCAAACATCATGGCAACACCCCGACCAGTACATCCACCAGGAGTCCTGCCATCACGCACAACTCTAACAAACATCATTGCAACACCCCGACCAGTACATCCACCAGGAGTCCTGCCATCACGCACAACTCTAGCAAACATCATGGCAACACCCCGACCAGTACATCCACCAGGAGTCCTGCCATCACGCACAACTCTAGCAAACAGCATTGCAACACCCCGACCAGTTCATCCACCAGGAGTCCTGCCATCACGCACAACTCTAGCAAACATCATGACAACACCCCGACCAGTTCATCCACCAGGAGTCCTGCCATCACGCACAACTCTAGCAAACATCATGACAACACCCCGACCAGTTCATCCACCAGGAGTCCTGCCATCACGCACAACTCTAGCAAACATCATGACAACACCCCGACCAGTACATTCACCAGGAGTCCTGCCATCACGCACAACTCTAGCAAACATCATGGCAACACCCCGACCAGTACATCCACCAGGAGTCCTGCCATCACGCACAACTCTAGCAAACATCATGGCAACACCCCGACCAGTACATCCACCAGGAGTCCTGCCATCACGCACAACTCTAACAAACATCATTGCAACACCCCGACCAGTACATCCACCAGGAGTCCTGCCATCACGCACAACTCTAGCAAACATCATGGCAACGCCCCGACCAGTACATCCACCAGGAGTCCTGCCATCACGCACAACTCTAGCAAACATCATGGCAACGCCCCGACCAGTACATCCACCAGGAGTCCTGCCATCACGCACAACTCTAGCAAACATCATGGCAACACCCCGACCAGTACATCCACCAGGAGTCCTGCCATCACGCACGACTCTAGCAAACATCATGGCAACACCCCGACCAGTACATCCACCAGGAGTCCTGCCATCACGCACAACTCTAGCAAACATCATGGCAACACCCCGACCAGTTCATCCACCAGGAGTCCCCCCATCACGCACAACTCTAGCAAACATCATGGCAACACCCCGACCAGTACATCCACCAGGAGTCCTGCCATCACGCACAACTCTAGCAAACATCATGGCAACACCCGACCAGTTCATCCACCAGGAGTCCTGCCATCACGCACAACTCTAGCAAACATCATGGCAACACCCCGACCAGTTCATCCACCAGGAGTCCTGCCATCACGCACAACTCTAGCAAACATCATGGCAACACCCCGACCAGTACATCCACCAGGAGTCCTGCCATCACGCACAACTCTAGCAAACATCATGACAACACCCCGACCAGTTCATCCACCAGGAGTCCTGCCATCACGCACAACTCTAGCAAACATCATGGCAACGCCCCGACCAGTACATCCACCAGGAGTCCTGCCATCACGCACAACTCTAGCAAACATCATGGCAACGCCCCGACCAGTACATCCACCAGGAGTCCTGCCATCACGCACAACTCTAGCAAACATCATGGCAACACCCCGACCAGTACATCCACCAGGAGTCCTGCCATCACGCACGACTCTAGCAAACATCATGGCAACACCCCGACCAGTACATCCACCAGGAGTCCCCCCATCACGCACAACTCTAGCAAACATCATGGCAACACCCCGACCAGTACATCCACCAGGAGTCCTGCCATCACGCACAACTCTAGCAAACATCATGGCAACACCCGACCAGTTCATCCACCAGGAGTCCTGCCATCACGCACAACTCTAGCAAACATCATGGCAACACCCCGACCAGCTCATCCACCAGGAGTCCTGCCATCACGCACAACTCTAGCAAACATCATGGCAACACCCCGACCAGTACATCCACCAGGAGTCCTGCCATCACGCACGACTCTAGCAAACATCATGGCAACACCCCGACCAGTACATCCACCAGGAGTCCTGCCATCACGCACAACTCTAGCAAACATCATGGCAACACCCCGACCAGTTCATCCACCAGGAGTCCCCCCATCACGCACAACTCTAGCAAACATCATGGCAACACCCCGACCAGTACATCCACCAGGAGTCCTGCCATCACGCACAACTCTAGCAAACATCATGGCAACACCCGACCAGTTCATCCACCAGGAGTCCTGCCATCACGCACAACTCTAGCAAACATCATGGCAACACCCCGACCAGTTCATCCACCAGGAGTCCTGCCATCACGCACAACTCTAGCAAACATCATGACAACACCCCGACCAGTACATTCACCAGGAGTCCTGCCATCACGCACAACTCTAGCAAACATCATGGCAACACCCCGACCAGTTCATTCACCAGGAGTCCTGCCATCACGCACAACTCTAGCAAACATCATGGCAACACCCCGACCAGTACATCCACCAGGAGTCCTGCCATCACGCACAACTCTAGCAAACATCATTGCAACACCCCGACCAGTACATCCACCAGGAGTCCTGCCATCACGCACAACTCTAGCAAACATCATGGCAACACCCCGACCAGTACATCCACCAGGAGTCCTGCCATCACGCACAACTCTAGCAAACATCATGGCAACACCCCGACCAGTACATCCACCAGGAGTCCTGCCATCACGCACAACTCTAGCAAACATCATTGCAACACCCCGACCAGTACATCCACCAGGAGTCCTGCCATCACGCACAACTCTAGCAAACATCATTGCAACACCCCGACCAGTTCATTCACCAGGAGTCCTGCCATCACGCACAACTCTAGCAAACATCATGGCAACACCCCGACCAGTACATTCACCAGGAGTCCTGCCATCACGCACAACTCTAGCAAACATCATGACAACACCCCGACCAGTACATCCACCAGGAGTCCTGCCATCACGCACAACTCTAGCAAACATCATGGCAACACCCCGACCAGTACATTCACCAGGAGTCCTGCCATCACGCACAACTCTAGCAAACATCATTGCAACACCCCGACCAGTACATCCACCAGGAGTCCTGCCATCACGCACAACTCTAGCAAACATCATGGCAACACCCCGACCAGTACATCCACCAGGAGTCCTGCCATCACGCACGACTCTAGCAAACATCATGGCAACACCCCGACCAGTACATTCACCAGGAGTCCTGCCATCACGCACAACTCTAGCAAACATCATTGCAACACCCCGACCAGTACATCCACCAGGAGTCCTGCCATCACGCACAACTCTAGCAAACATCATTGCAACACCCCGACCAGTTCATTCACCAGGAGTCCTGCCATCACGCACAACTCTAGCAAACATCATGGCAACACCCCGACCAGTACATTCACCAGGAGTCCTGCCATCACGCACAACTCTAGCAAACATCATGACAACACCCCGACCAGTACATCCACCAGGAGTCCTGCCATCACGCACAACTCTAGCAAACATCATGGCAACACCCCGACCAGTTCATCCACCAGGAGTCCCCCCATCACGCACAACTCTAGCAAACATCATGGCAACACCCCGACCAGTACATCCACCAGGAGTCCTGCCATCACGCACAACTCTAGCAAACATCATGGCAACACCCGACCAGTTCATCCACCAGGAGTCCTGCCATCACGCACAACTCTAGCAAACATCATGGCAACACCCCGACCAGTTCATCCACCAGGAGTCCTGCCATCACGCACAACTCTAGCAAACATCATGACAACACCCCGACCAGTACATTCACCAGGAGTCCTGCCATCACGCACAACTCTAGCAAACATCATGGCAACACCCCGACCAGTTCATTCACCAGGAGTCCTGCCATCACGCACAACTCTAGCAAACATCATGGCAACACCCCGACCAGTACATCCACCAGGAGTCCTGCCATCACGCACAACTCTAGCAAACATCATTGCAACACCCCGACCAGTACATCCACCAGGAGTCCTGCCATCACGCACAACTCTAGCAAACATCATGGCAACACCCCGACCAGTACATCCACCAGGAGTCCTGCCATCACGCACAACTCTAGCAAACATCATGGCAACACCCCGACCAGTACATCCACCAGGAGTCCTGCCATCACGCACAACTCTAGCAAACATCATTGCAACACCCCGACCAGTACATCCACCAGGAGTCCTGCCATCACGCACAACTCTAGCAAACATCATTGCAACACCCCGACCAGTTCATTCACCAGGAGTCCTGCCATCACGCACAACTCTAGCAAACATCATGGCAACACCCCGACCAGTACATTCACCAGGAGTCCTGCCATCACGCACAACTCTAGCAAACATCATGACAACACCCCGACCAGTACATCCACCAGGAGTCCTGCCATCACGCACAACTCTAGCAAAAATCATGGCAACACCCCGACCAGTACATTCACCAGGAGTCCTGCCATCACGCACAACTCTAGCAAACATCATGACAACACCCCGACCAGTACATCCACCAGGAGTCCTGCCATCACGCACAACTCTAGCAAACATCATGGCAACACCCCGACCAGTACATTCACCAGGAGTCCTGCCATCACGCACAACTCTAGCAAACATCATTGCAACACCCCGACCAGTACATCCACCAGGAGTCCTGCCATCACGCACAACTCTAGCAAACATCATGGCAACACCCCGACCAGTACATCCACCAGGAGTCCTGCCATCACGCACGACTCTAGCAAACATCATGGCAACACCCCGACCAGTACATTCACCAGGAGTCCTGCCATCACGCACAACTCTAGCAAACATCATTGCAACACCCCGACCAGTACATCCACCAGGAGTCCTGCCATCACGCACAACTCTAGCAAACATCATTGCAACACCCCGACCAGTTCATTCACCAGGAGTCCTGCCATCACGCACAACTCTAGCAAACATCATGGCAACACCCCGACCAGTACATTCACCAGGAGTCCTGCCATCACGCACAACTCTAGCAAACATCATGACAACACCCCGACCAGTACATCCACCAGGAGTCCTGCCATCACGCACAACTCTAGCAAACATCATGACAACACCCCGACCAGTACATTCACCAGGAGTCCTGCCATCACGCACAACTCTAGCAAACATCATGACAACACCCCGACCAGTACATCCACCAGGAGTCCTGCCATCACGCACAACTCTAGCAAACATCATGGCAACACCCCGACCAGTACATTCACCAGGAGTCCTGCCATCACGCACAACTCTAGCAAACATCATGACAACCCCCCGACCAGTTCATTCACCAGGAGTCCTGCCATCACGCACAACTCTAGCAAACATCATGGCAACGCCCCGGCCAGTACATCCACCAGGAGTGTTGCCATCACGCACAACTCTAGCAAACATCATGACAACACCCGACCAGTTCATCCACCAGGAGTCCTGCCATCACGCACAACTCTAGCAAACATCATGGCAACACCCCGACCAGTACATTCACCAGGAGTCCTGCCATCACGCACAACTCTAGCAAACATCATGGCAACACCCCGACCAGTACATCCACCAGGAGTCCTGCCATCACGCACAACTCTAGCAAACATCATGGCAACACTCCGACCAGAACATCCACCAGGAGTCCCGCCATCACGCACAACTCTAGCAAACATCATTGCAACACCCCGACCAGTACATCCACCAGGAGTCCTGCCATCACGCACAACTCTAGCAAACATCATGGCAACACCCGACCAGTTCATCCACCAGGAGTCCTGCCATCACGCACAACTCTAGCAAACATCATGGCAACACCCCGACCAGTACATCCACCAGGAGTCCTGCCATCACGCACAACTCTAGCAAACATCATGACAACACCCCGACCAGTTCATCCACCAGGAGTCCTGCCATCACGCACAACTCTAGCAAACATCATGGCAACACCCCGACCAGTACATCCACCAGGAGTCCCGCCATCACGCACAACTCTAGCAAACATCATGGCAACACCCCGACCAGTACATCCACCAGAAGTCCTGCCATCACGCACAACTCTAGCAAACATCATGGCAACACCCCGACCAGTACATCCACCAGGAGTCCTGCCATCACGCACAACTCTAGCAAACATCATGGCAACACCCCGACCAGTACATTCACCAGGAGTCCTGCCATCACGCACAACTCTAGCAAACATCATGGCAACACCCCGACCAGTACATCCACCAGGAGTCCTGCCATCACGCACAACTCTAGCAAACATCATGGCAACACCCCGACCAGTACATCCACCAGGAGTCCTGCCATCACGCACAACTCTAGCAAACATCATGGCAACACCCCGACCAGTACATCCACCAGGAGTCCTGCCATCACGCACAACCAAAGATATGCCAAATCTATCTATCATCCCTATGTTCTCATTTAAGAACTCGACATCTAAATGACCGATTTACGTCACCCAACGGATATCCTGCAGGCCAAGTCATCAAGCATATCAATAAAACCCTCACCATCAGAGACATCAACCACACGCCTGAACCATCCCCAATTCGAGTCACAATGCCCAACATCGGCTCTCTCAGCCAGAAGATCGCCCTCCTCATCAAGAACAAAGCCAACTTCCCAATGCAAGGCATAACTCTCGCCAGTCTCCATTACTGGCTGATTTATGCCTTGCAGTATTTCCTAAAAAAAAATCCGTTTTTAGAAATCCAGGCCTGCTATGCATTTCTGGTGCAGCGATTCACTGACTTGACACAACAAAGCGAGGGAAATACCGCAAGGGTTGAATCAACCAGTAATGCAAACTGGCAAGAGTTATGCCTTGCGTTTGGAAGTTGGAACAAAGCCAGCATAGATGTAACATTTTCCAGTGGCAAGACCCTCAAGCAACTACTCAAACCAACGGTAGAAGCAGCACTGCAAGTCCATCAAGCGTCTATCATCAAACTCGATCAGAAATCCGCCTTATCTGAACACATTATGACAAACAGTTATGACGTCATCGATTGGGAGGCTTCCAATGTCTTGTCAACCAAAATCTCTAAAATCTTTTAAATTCAAGGGATAAGTCAATGTTAGCTCATCTGGGCTGAAAGCCAAATGGACTTATGGCATGGTATGGTGTACAGATTCTTCGGCCAATGAGGATTCTAAATTGTAAAATTGGTGACCCTGTGACCCCAAATAGAGTCACATGGGTCACGACCTTAAAAACCTATTTTCATCTTTTTTGCAGTTCCAAAAGGTCTAGAGAGCTGTAAAGGTGTGTGCAGACTCCTTGGCCAATGGGGATTCTAAATTGTAGATTTAGTGACCCCGTGACCCCAAAAATTCTAAATCGTTGATTTCGTGACCCTGTGACCCCAAAATGTGGGCCACGGGGGTCATTGACTTTTGAAATAGACTTTGCCCCGATTGTTTGATCAACTATTCTGAAACAGGGTATTGTAGTAGCGTAACTGATACAAATACACTGATGGATCAGAGCAGGATGGGGTTGAACGCCCAAAACATGGTTTTGGATCCATTGAATACTACCGTCAAGAGTGAAGTTTTCACAAATTATTTGCTGTAAATCTTAAACACGACACATCTCCAATCTTAATCTTTCATCTTACAAAGGACGAATGATGACGCATTAAAAAATATAAAGAAGAAATACCGACATCTCCTTCTATCCGTTATATTAGTGTAACGACCTGAGACCTTGGGGAACCTAGCGGTTATTGTAGGTCAGGCATATGTTACACGCCTAGAATTTGCTTTTGGGGAATTAGCTTCGGGATCCGTTGCAACACCTTGAATGAACCAGAAGGAAGAGTCAGTTTCAGCGAGTTTTTAATTATGTGACATGTAGAAATCATACAAATACAAACATTCCAAGCAAATGACAGAAAACATAATTGAACAATTAATATATGCAATATAGACGCATATATTTTAAAATGATATACCTGTATGTGAACTAAATATACCGGAGGTAATGTGTTCAAATATACAGTAAAGACATGATAAAGGTAAACTGATATTATCACTTCGTGACTAGTATTTCTACAATCAAATATAATGCCATTGGAAATATAAGATTGGAAACCTAATGAGTGATGTATAAATGTTATGTATTTACAACCTGTATGTGAACTAAATATACCGGAGGTAATGTGTTCAAATATACAGTAAAGACATGATATAGGTAAACTGATATTATCACTTCGTGACTAGTATTTCTACAATCAAATATAATGCCATTGGAAATATAAGATTGGAAACCTAATGAGTGATGTATAAATGTTATGTATTTACAACCTGTATGTGAACTAAATATACCGGAGGTAATGTGTTCAAAATATACAGTAAAGACATGATATAGGTAAACTGATATTATCACTTCGTGACTAGTATTTCTACAATCAAATATAATGCCATTGGAAATATAAGATTGGAAACCTAATGAGTGATGTATAAATGTTATGTATTTACAACCTGTATGTGAACTAAATATACCGGAGGTAATGTGTTCAAATATACAGTAAAGACATGATATAGGTAAACTGATATTATCACTTCGTGACTAGTATTTCTACAATCAAATATAATGCCATTGGAAATATAAGATTGGAAACCTAATGAGTGATGTATAAATGTTATGTATTTACAACCTGTATGTGAACTCAATATACCGGAGGTAATGTGTTCAAAATATACAGTAAAGACATGATATAGGAAACTGATATTATCACTTCGTGACTAGTATTTCTACAATCAAATATAATGCCATTGGAAATATAAGATTGGAAACCTAATGAGTGATGTATAAATGTTATGTATTTACAACCTGTATGTGAACTAAATATACCGGAGGTAATGTGTTCAAAATATACAGTAAAGACATGATATAGGTAAACTGATATTACCACTTCGTGACTAGTATTTCTACAATCAAATATAATGCCATTGGAAATATAAGATTGGAAACCTAATGAGTGATGTATAAATGTTATGTATTTACAACCTGTATGTGAACTCAATATACCGGAGGTAATGTGTTCAAAATATACAGTAAAGACATGATATAGGAAACTGATATTACCACTTCGTGACTAGTATTTCTACAATCAAATATAATGCCATTGGAAATATAAGATTGGAAACCTAATGAGTGATGTATAAATGTTATGTATTTACAACCTGTATGTGAACTAAATATACCGGAGGTAATGTGTTCAAATATACAGTAAAGACATGATATAGGTAAACTGATATTATCACTTCGTGACTAGTATTTCTACAATCAAATATAATGCCATTGGAAATATAAGATTGGAAACCTAATGAGTGATGTATAAATGTTATGTATTTACAACCTGTATGTGAACTAAATATACCGGAGGTAATGTGTTCAAAATATACAGTAAAGACATGATATAGGTAAACTGATATTATCACTTCGTGACTAGTATTTCTACAATCTAATATAATGCCATTGGAAATATAAGATTGGAAACCTAATGAGTGATGTATAAATGTTATGTATTTACAACCTGTATGTGAACTCAATATACCGGAGGTAATGTGTTCAAAATATACAGTAAAGACATGATATAGGAAACTGATATTATCACTTCGTGACTAGTATTTCTACAATCAAATATAATGCCATTGGAAATATAAGATTGGAAACCTAATGAGTGATGTATAAATGTTATGTATTTACAACCTGTATGTGAACTAAATATACCGGAGGTAATGTGTTCAAAATATACAGTAAAGACATGATATAGGTAAACTGATATTACCACTTCGTGACTAGTATTTCTACAATCAAATATAATGCCATTGGAAATATAAGATTGGAAACCTAATGAGTGATGTATAAATGTTTGGTATATACAAGCTATGTGTGAACTAAATATACCGGAGGTAATGTGTTCTACAACATATGGTGATATAAAATAGACTGCTATTTGATATACATATACCATTGGTTAATGTATGCCTATAACGTGGTATGTGTGAACTACATATACCGAAAGAAATATAATGCTGACATAGTACATATTTCCAATATGAAAACATAATTAATGTTTCTACAGTAAAATAGCGTGCATCATATGCATAATGCTACATGTGTATTTACAGGTGAAAAGCAAAAGATGATAAGGGAATGGAATGTCAAAATGAAATATAATGAAAGAAGGTTTACACATAGAAACATTATAAACGATATGAGTTCTTAAAAATGTGGAAGCTCTATTTATACCCGATACTGTATGAGATCTCGCCATTATTTATCCGAACTGACACTTCCTTGTCTAGGGCGGATACATTGGTTCTTTTGTGATGACCTTAATTGACATATTGGTAGCTCAGTTTATTTAGACTTCTTTTGTTTAATTGAAATGCTTAAGGCGCGTCCGTCGTGTAATACCTAGCGTATTACCTCGCGGCAGATTATCAAAACAATACGTGTTTGTACATGCAATGACGCGACCCGAGTGTCACGGATTAAAACCTATTTCTACCAAATGACATAACATATGCATCTAAGAATAAAAATATTAATTTACAAAAATCTACAGAATATATGTGTAATTTGAGATCTATGATAGTACCCTATGGCTTCAAGGAGCTTTTGTCCTCAAAAGCAAAAAAATAAAACAAAACAAAAATTAGAAGTTACCAAGTGACATCATCAGAATACAAACAAAGAAAAAAATTTACATAAGATTCAATGATATACAGAAGTACAAACAAATCAAACAATTGTATTACATACATAAAAACATGCATAAAATTATACAATATGATGTATTGCTCACATCGTTCTTGCCCACTGTTTACGGTGAATGAAAATTTGGTGAGTTAATGACATTGTACATTTTATCATGCTTCATAAGGACATAAACATCAAAACTTTGAGATATGATCTTTCTTATTCTCCTAGCTTGAAATATGGATACATTAATATTATTTGGTATAGTAACCGACCTATCAGTAAATTTGTTTTTGATATAGAAACTTGACCAAGTTGCAGAAAGTGTTGGAAAGAGAGTGCCATTTATTTGGAGGTTGTTAATGGTATGAGGGGTTTCAAAATGATAATAAGAAGGGCAGAGAGGAAATGATGAAACGTATACAGATACACAGTCTGATCTAGATGAAAGTTCTAATAGTAGTCCATTTCGAGGGGAGAAATGTATATGATACAAAACAACAAGAACAACACAAAGTAAAACACACATAAGTCCCAGTAAGAGGGGAACAATAGAATCAAAAAGATCATTCTGAACGAAATAGATGAGCCCAGAAGTCGGGGTTGTCGAGGGAATGTAAGACAGACTAGGAGGAAGGATCGCTTTGACTGTGTCAGGGCGAGTGAGAAGCATGATAGCAGCAGAGAGAGTTTTGATTTTAAAGAACATCCAAATAACTAGAGCAAGGGCTAAGATAGAGAAAATGCCAGAGACTATTGCGGCTAAGGAATTGATGGTAAATATGGAAGTTTCCACTGGAATGGTACCATCTAAAATAGGCTCTGCCATTGTCTGGAATATAGTCTCATCCTTTTTGGCACTATCTGCGATACGTTTAAGGCTTAAATGGGCTTTGTTATCATTTGCAAGAACATTGGACATTTGATGGGTATACATTTTAAATTTTGGAATGGAGAAATTCATTGCCTTTTGAAATGTTGTATCACCTTCAATAGTGGCAAGAGAGGAGGAATCAAAGAATTGTTGCAGTAATGCAAGGTTGACAGGAAAAAGTTGGGAAATTCCCTCTGAGGAATTGTTACATGAGGAGAATGCCGCAGGGTAAAAGAAATTTTCAGTTGCAATAGAACAGTAGCATGGGATCTCTAGGACACAAAACAAACAACCAGTAATCATTCGGTGACCATCTGGGCAGGCCAATCGAAGTAGAGGTTGCCTATATACGAGTACATGGGCCGAATCTATCATATAAACTTGTGAAGGCTGAGATGCAGTGATATAGCGGAAGTCACAAAGAGTTTTGACATCCTGTTTGTTATTTTGAAATATAGCTAATGAACATGTAGGTCTTGTCATGGAGTGAAGGGCAACTCGGAAAGGACAATAAAGGACAGTTTCATCACCAGTACACGACGAAATAACAGAACTAGAGAACTCAACATAGTGCTGTTTGTCATACGAAATGGCAAGAAAATCAGGTAAGTCCAAGAGTTGAGTTGAATGAGATGATGTCTCATTGATAGGCAAGGGCATAGATAACAACTTGTACATGTGATATGGTTGTGTTATGGATGACATTGGGAACTTAAGTGAAATATAGACATTGGATTTGGATCGTGTGAAGATAAACTGACCCTGAGCAAAATAATGACTTGGTGATGTCTGCAATATCCTAAAGGAGGGGTGGTCTTTGGAGAGAAGTTTTGAAATGTGATTAATAGTTTGCTGTAGGACCTCGGGTGGGAGAATTAAGGGGGATAACTTATTCTTAACCAAGTCATACATGCCCAATTTGAATTCTTCAATTTGGTGTTCTAAAGTTGCTGCTTTCTCAATCTGATCTATCAGCAGAGAAGTGAGAGTTACTAGAAGTGATCTTATAAACTGGGCATTCTTCTCTAAAGCAATAGTGGTAAACTGAATTGCCTCATGATTTTCCTTAATACCTTTTAAAGCATTTTTAAAACGCTTATCTACTACTTTCATAAATGAGGACATATGGGAAGCATGTTGTTTGAGTGTATTAGCCATGTTATTTTCATGTTTTGTCAGAGCATTGATATGTTGTGCAAGAATATTGACATCTGAAGTTGTTGCAGTACCAAATAATGTCTTTGATAATGAACCAACAAAACCTAATATAGCTCGTTTCGAACGAGTTGAAGAAGGAATCCGAGATTCTGGTACCAACTTGATAATCTGGTTACGTGTGGCATTTAGTTGAGTTATACACTTGGTTTTTACAACATTTAAATGCATCTGAAACTGATTCAAAAGAGCACAATCATCATTTCCATGGTGACATCCACTCATTGTAGGGATGTTTGGAATGTTGGGTAGCTTCACCTCATAAGTGTGGACCCAGTATTCTGTAGCCAAGTAAATCTTTGATGATGGTTGAAAGATGACTCCATAGTTTAGACGTTGGATGGGACTTGTAGACATTGCAGGTTGGAGCAAGACAGACAGTAGCCAAAGTAACATCAGACTCCAAGTCGACCCTTAGAAAAGCGAAAATATGGAATTAATTAGATATGTTGACCTTGGAAAAGCAAAATGCCCGTGCACTGACAATTGCAGATCCTAGCACTAAAACACAGAAACAATGTAACTGTAAGAGATTTGGTCGAACAATATCTAAAAAATTGCCATTGTTAAAGTACTTCTAAGAATTTTGGAGGGTGATGTTAAGACAATGAACTACTTAAAAAACTTAGGTTGATGTTTCTTTGCTCGCCCGGCTGCGGTCCAGTGTTTATGAAAGTCCCGACGAAGACCACGACTTAGATTGGACTCAGGTTCCCAAGAGGTTTCTGAGTATCCTGTCCATTTAATCTGGTAGTACTTGACACCTCGTATAACCTTGCAACGAATGATTCGATCGATTGGGTATGTTCTGTGTTGGGGATGGGGATCTGGTTCTTGTAGCCTGTTATGTTTGTCTGAAGCAACATGCTTATTTGACGTTTGGCTTGAGGATCTCTGTGAAGGGTTGGTTTTTGGAGTGGACTGTGTAGCTGTAGATTGTGGAGTGCTGTGAGGAGGGCTTGATTGGGATGAATGTTGGGATGGTTTTGATTGTCGGGAGGTTGTGGGTTTGGAGGATTGGTGGGATGGTTTTGGTTGACAGGAACGTTGGGGTGGTTTTGGATTAGAGGAACGTTGGGGTCGGTGTGGTTGGGAGTCATGTTGTGTTTGATCTGGTTGGGAGATATGCTGGGAGTGATTTTGTTGAGAAACGGGTTCCTCATTAATGTGTTCTGCATCAGGTACTTGTGGATTGACTGGAATATCTTGTCTTTCTGCATATGCTTTTATCCTGTTTGAATGAACAAGTGACTTATGCACTTTGGCCGTTTCTGAATGACGAAGTTTGTAAGTGTGATTTGGTCCTAAGTCAATAATTGTGTAAGGACCTGCATATTTCGGGGAAAGTTTAAAGGACAATCCCTTTTGAACAGTAGGATCAGTGAGGAGAACTTTGTCACCTACTGAGAAGGAAGGTACCTTTGACTTGGGATCGGTATATTCCTGGTTGATCTCCTGTGAAATCTTTGTGTTCTCGCGGGCAAATTCTTTGGCCAGTGAGATATCTTTGATAAGTGACTTCAGATGGTCTTCAGCCGTTTTCCCTATAGTTGGTTTTGGAAGAAGACTTACATCAATAGGAAGACTCATTTCTCTGCCGAACATGAGATAATGAGGTGTGTATCCTGTTGATTGGCAAGGAGTTGATCGCAAAGCCATCATGATAAATGGGATGTATTTTGCCCAGTCTGATTGATCAGGTTTTACATAAGCTCTTAGTGCCTGTTCAATAGTACTGTTTCTCCTTTCACACATGCCATTTGTTTGAGGGTGGTAACTAGAAGTGTAATGGTGCTTGATGTCAAGAAGCTCACACAATGCATTTACCAGTTTAGAAGTGAACTGACGACCTCTATCTGATAGAAGTGTGCGAGGAGCACCAAATCTTGTGATAACCTCTGTGAAAAGAATTTTTGCAACCTCAACTGCTTCCTGTGTTTTCATTGGAAATGCCTCTGTCCATCTAGTGAAGGAATCAACAACAAGTAGAACATATTTGAAACCGTCTGTGGTTTCAGGAAGTGGACCCAGGATGTCTATATGTAGGCGGGAGAATGTGTCTTCAATTGGCATTGGCACCATTGGAGCAGGTTTAGCATTGCTTTGCCGCTTCGACCGCTGACAGACATCACAAGATTTGATATAAGTTTCAATATCTTGGTACATGCCTGGCCAGTAGTATTTGGCTAAGAGTGCCTGCCTCGTTGAATCTCTACCAAGATGGCATCCGCCTGCCTTTGAGTCATGGTAGGCATAAAGAAGTTCTTGCCGGAGAGCCAAAGGGACGGCAATTTGAGTGATGAGAGAAGGCCTCATATTTTTGGAACCTCTGAATTTGGATTGATAGAAATGATAGAGTACGCCATTACATACATCATATTCTTGAGCACGGCCTCTAAGACCTTTGACCTGTGATTCCGTGTAATTGTCTGGTATTTCACCCAACAGAATGAAGTCTATAATGGGCTTAAGATCTGGAGATTCATACTGTTTGACATCAAGCTGGTCAACTTGAAAGTCAGCTGATATAGGACAAAGAAATGGCCGAGAAGGTACCTGTTCCTCAGCATAGACAAAATCCACTGAGAGAGAGCAAGGTTCTTCACCGAAGGGCATGTTGTCCGATGGGAGAGAAGATGTGACCTGAGAGGAATTAGTGTTGCTAAGTTGTGAGAGGAGGTATTGTTCTTCAGGTGATTGGCATGAGATGGAAGCTATGTTTGCATGTGAAGGCAAGGGAGGGGATGGTATGTCATCTGTGACAGGGAGAGTGGTTGGTTCTGGGTACTGTGTGCGAGAAATTGCATCTGCATTGGTGTTAGATTTACCAGGACGGTGTATGATTTCAAAATCATATTCCTGAAGCAATAGTGACCATCTACCTAGACGACCTGATTCATATTTGAAATTATGTAACCAAGACAAGGCGCGGTGGTCTGTGTACACCTGAAATCTCTTCCCAGCAAGATAGACTCTATAATGTTTAATGCCTTCTACTACTGCTAAACATTCTAAATGAGTAATACCCCACTTTCTTTCTGCTGGATGTAATGATCTACCTCCATAACAGATGACATGCTCACGTCCCTCTGAATCTTTTTGACCTAATATGAAGCCAATTGAAGTGCTAGAAGCATCTGTAGTGAGAATAAAAGGACGTGAACAATCAGGGTATGCCACAACTGGAGAAGTAGTTAACTTGTGCTTGAGTGTTTGAAAGGCATGTTCAGCTTTTTCTGTCCAGATAAAAGGGGTGTTTTTCTTTAGCAAGTCATTAAGAGGAGCAGCAATTCCTGAAAAATTAGCTACAAATTTTCTATAGTAGCTGGCTAGACCCAGAAAATGTCTTACATCAGTAGTATTTTTAGGCTGAGGAATTTGATTGACAGCATCAATTTTGGATTTGTCAGTTCTAATTCCATCCTTGTCAAAAATGTGCCCTAAATACTGAACCTGTTTTGCTGCAAATTTACACTTTTGAGCTTTCAAAGTAAGACCTGCTTCTCTAATCTTTTGAAATACACATTTTAAATGGGCCAAATGTTCCTGAAAGGTTTTAGAAAAGACAATGACGTCATCGACGTAAATTAAAACATATTTCCAATTCATGTCTTTAAGAGCTTCTGAGATTGTACTTTGGAATGCCATTGGAGCATTTTTCAACCCAAAAGGAAGTCTATTCCATTCGAAGATGCCATCTGGCGTTATGAATGCTGACTTATGTTTAGTGTCTGGATGGAGAGGAATCTGCCAGAAGCCACTAGCACAATCTAACACACTGAAAATTTTTGCCTGACTTTCGCCTACAGCGTCTGTGACGTCTTCAAAGCGTATAAGCGGGTAAAATATAGGATGAGTAACCAAGTTCAAGCGCCTATAGTCAACTGCAAACCTATAAGTATTATCACGCTTCTTAACCATGACAACTGGAGAATGCCATTCTGATGAACTGGGAGAAATTATGTTAGCATCTAACATTTCACCTATTTGTCTAGAACACTCTTTCCTGATTTCAGCACTTTGTCTATAGAAAGGACGTCGGACTGGCCTAGCATCACCTGTTTCTATTCTGTGTGCATGCAAGTGAGTAGAACCTAGTTCAGACCAATTTTCAGCAAAGGCAGATCTCTGAGAATACAGAAAAGAGAGAAGAGTTTGTTTTTGTTGAGGCGAAAGATCAGAATCACTTAAGTCAAAGTGTATGTCAGATTGAGAAGATGATGACGAAAGGTGGGGAAAGGGTGAACCTTGAAGACCCGGACTATCTTGAGAAGCTTGTGTTTGTTGATTGAGATAGCTCGGACTTGTGAAACCCTGACCCGAATCTTCCTGAGCCTGACAGGAGTTGACCTGATTCGAAAAGAAATTGGTAGAATTTGTTGCTGACCTGTAAATGTCAGGTGTATCAGAAAGTACTGATATAGAATGAGGATCAATCTCCGAAATGGTTGCCAATACTCGTTTAGTATTTAAATGGGCATCCTGATCTGTGGGATTGAGAAGCCTCATATAAACAGCCTTTCCAGAGTTCTTAACGATACACCTGGCACCTCGAATTTGACTTTTTAAAAGGTCAGGAACTGGTTCTAACAATAGAAAGGAAGAGTTGTTCTTCCTTGATAGTTGAACAGGAATGTCTGCTTGATGTTTGGCAGGAATAACTACAGAATGTTTTGACCTAGCATAACCAGCACTAGATTGAATGAGGTTGACAGAGATGAGACCCTCATGAATGTACAAACATTTGCGAGCTAAACAGACTGTTGCTTTGTTGTGCTCTAAAAAGTCCATACCAAGAATGAGAGGGTGATGCAGAGAGTCAAGGACATGGAAAGTTTGACTTATAGAAATGTCGCCGATCCGAACATTAAGAGAAATGGAACCTAACACAGAATGTATTGTTCCTGCTACCCCAGTGATTTCATCTAAATGTGAAGAACTTAACTGATCCCTAGTGTACCCTGCTTTGCGTAGAAATGACAAACTGACGCAACTTATAGAAGCGCCCGTGTCCACAAGTGCTCCTGTTCTAGCGTCTAAGATTCTTACGAAAACTGTGTTTTTGACTAATGGGGCAATAAGGGAGATAGAAGGTTTGTTATGCCTGACCTCATAGACCTGAGAATCAGGCGCGAGTCCCTATTGGGTAGATCCATTAGCTAGCATATGAGTGTATGCTTTATAGCATACGTTGGCAGTGTGATTTTTAATGTTGCAAAATGAACAATATGTGTTAAAATGTGGGCAAGATTCACGATCTGAACAATACATACCACATCCGTGACATCTATTCTTCAGAAAGGGTGGAATCACATATCGTCGATGTTGTTTATTTTGCCTCACAGGCTGCTGTTGCATCTGCTGTTGCATCTGCATCTGCATCTGCTGGGGCATCTGCATCTGTTGTGGCACCTGCTGGGGCATCTGCAGCTGCTGTGGCATATGCTGTGGTATCTGCTTGGGCATCTGCATCTGATGGGACATCTGCTGTTGGGGCATCTGCATTTGCTGTGGCATATGCATCTGTTGAGGTATCTGCTGCATCAGTGGTGGCATCATGTGGGAGGGCACAAATGGTGGTGGTGCCATCTGTTGTGTCTTCCCCCGCTTTTGCTTAGTGTGTGTTTCAGGATCTGCCATGGATAGATTAGCAGATGGTGGTGTGTTTTGAGCCAGCAATGATGCTACTAAAGTGGTCAGATTGTCCATTTTGGTCGCAATGTGTTCACCGGATAAACTGGTTGAGGTGATGGACTTCTCTGCCAGGCCAGCAAATCTTCTGACATCTTCTAGCGTAGTTTTCGCGTCATTGCATGTACAAACACGTATTGTTTTGATAATCTGCCGCGAGGTAATACGCTAGGTATTACACGACGGACGCGCCTTAAGCATTTCAATTAAACAAAAGAAGTCTAAATAAACTGAGCTACCAATATGTCAATTAAGGTCATCACAAAAGAACCAATGTATCCGCCCTAGACAAGGAAGTGTCAGTTCGGATAAATAATGGCGAGATCTCATACAGTATCGGGTATAAATAGAGCTTCCACATTTTTAAGAACTCATAATTAAAAACTCGCTGAAACTGACTCTTCCTTCTGGTTCATTCAAGGTAAGCTCATGTTTATTCATACATTGTTTCTTAGATATCGTTAAATTATTTAGACGTAGAATTAGAACTCCAAACTGTTGGTAATATTCAACTTTTAAATAGCCAAGTGACACACTTCTATTGACTGTTATACATATTGTTAAATTGTGTTTATTTGCCAGATGTCTTCTGACACAGTCTTACATATCGAGTATCGTTTATAATGTTTCTATGTGTAAACCTTCTTTCATTATATTTCATTTTGACATTCCATTCCCTTATCATCTTTTGCTTTTCACCTGTAAATACACATGTAGCATTATGCATATGATGCACGCTATTTTACTGTAGAAACATTAATTATGTTTTCATATTGGAAATATGTACTATGTCAGCATTATATTTCTTTCGGTATATGTAGTTCACACATACCACGTTATAGGCATACATTAACCAATGGTATATGTATATCAAATAGCAGTCTATTTTATATCACCATATGTTGTAGAACACATTACCTCCGGTATATTTAGTTCACACATAGCTTGTATATACCAAACATTTATACATCACTCATTAGGTTTCCAATCTTATATTTCCAATGGCATTATATTTGATTGTAGAAATACTAGTCACGAAGTGGTAATATCAGTTTACCTATATCATGTCTTTACTGTATATTTTGAACACATTACCTCCGGTATATTTAGTTCACATACAGGTTGTAAATACATAACATTTATACATCACTCATTAGGTTTCCAATCTTATATTTCCAATGGCATTATATTTGATTGTAGAAATACTAGTCACGAAGTGATAATATCAGTTTCCTATATCATGTCTTTACTGTATATTTTGAACACATTACCTCCGGTATATTTAGTTCACATACAGGTTGTAAATACATAACATTTATACATCACTCATTAGGTTTCCAATCTTATATTTCCAATGGCATTATATTTGATTGTAGAAATACTAGTCACGAAGTGATAATATCAGTTTACCTATATCATGTCTTTACTGTATATTTTGAACACATTACCTCCGGTATATTTAGTTCACATACAGGTTGTAAATACATAACATTTATACATCACTCATTAGGTTTCCAATCTTATATTTCCAATGGCATTATATTTGATTGTAGAAATACTAGTCACGAAGTGATAATATCAGTTTACCTATATCATGTCTTTACTGTATATTTGAACACATTACCTCCGGTATATTTAGTTCACATACAGGTTGTAAATACATAACATTT
This sequence comes from Gibbula magus, assembly GCA_936450465.1. Classification (NCBI taxonomy): domain Eukaryota; kingdom Metazoa; phylum Mollusca; class Gastropoda; order Trochida; family Trochidae; genus Gibbula; species Gibbula magus. The sequence goes on along the minus strand of OW388297.1, from coordinate 75,542,520 downwards.
ATACATCACTCATTAGGTTTCCAATCTTATATTTCCAATGGCATTATATTTGATTGTAGAAATACTAGTCACGAAGTGGTAATATCAGTTTCCTATATCATGTCTTTACTGTATATTTTGAACACATTACCTCCGGTATATTGAGTTCACATACAGGTTGTAAATACATACCATTTATACATCACTCATTAGGTTTCCAATCTTATATTTCCAATGGCATTATATTTGATTGTAGAAATACTAGTCACGAAGTGATAATATTAGTTTACCTATATCATGTCTTTACTGTATATTTTGAACACATTACCTCCGGTATATTTAGTTCACATACAGGTTGTAAATACATAACATTTATACATCACTCATTAGGTTTCCAATCTTATATTTCCAATGGCATTATATTTGATTGTAGAAATACTAGTCACGAAGTGATAATATCAGTTTACCTTTATCATGTCTTCACTGTATATTTGAACACATTACCTCCGGTATATTTAGTTCACATACAGGTATATCATTTTAAAATATATGCGTCTATATTGCATATATTAATTGTTCAATTATGTTTTCTGTCATTTGCTTGGAATGTTTACCCGGATTCTCCACCATCTGTAACGACCTGAGACCTTGGGGAACCTAGCGGTTATTGTAGGTCAGGCATATGTTACACGCCTAGAATTTGCTTTTGGGGAATTAGCTTCGGGATCCGTTGCAACACCTTGAATGAACCAGAAGGAAGAGTCAGTTTCAGCGAGTTTTTAATTATGTGACATGTAGAAATCATACAAATACAAACATTCCAAGCAAATGACAGAAAACATAATTGAACAATTAATATATGCAATATAGACGCATATATTTTAAAATGATATACCTGTATGTGAACTAAATATACCGGAGGTAATGTGTTCAAATATACAGTAAAGACATGATAAAGGTAAACTGATATTATCACTTCGTGACTAGTATTTCTACAATCAAATATAATGCCATTGGAAATATAAGATTGGAAACCTAATGAGTGATGTATAAATGTTATGTATTTACAACCTGTATGTGAACTAAATATACCGGAGGTAATGTGTTCAAATATACAGTAAAGACATGATATAGGTAAACTGATATTATCACTTCGTGACTAGTATTTCTACAATCAAATATAATGCCATTGGAAATATAAGATTGGAAACCTAATGAGTGATGTATAAATGTTATGTATTTACAACCTGTATGTGAACTAAATATACCGGAGGTAATGTGTTCAAAATATACAGTAAAGACATGATATAGGTAAACTGATATTATCACTTCGTGACTAGTATTTCTACAATCAAATATAATGCCATTGGAAATATAAGATTGGAAACCTAATGAGTGATGTATAAATGTTATGTATTTACAACCTGTATGTGAACTCAATATACCGGAGGTAATGTGTTCAAAATATACAGTAAAGACATGATATAGGAAACTGATATTATCACTTCGTGACTAGTATTTCTACAATCAAATATAATGCCATTGGAAATATAAGATTGGAAACCTAATGAGTGATGTATAAATGTTATGTATTTACAACCTGTATGTGAACTAAATATACCGGAGGTAATGTGTTCAAAATATACAGTAAAGACATGATATAGGTAAACTGATATTACCACTTCGTGACTAGTATTTCTACAATCAAATATAATGCCATTGGAAATATAAGATTGGAAACCTAATGAGTGATGTATAAATGTTTGGTATATACAAGCTATGTGTGAACTAAATATACCGGAGGTAATGTGTTCTACAACATATGGTGATATAAAATAGACTGCTATTTGATATACATATACCATTGGTTAATGTATGCCTATAACGTGGTATGTGTGAACTACATATACCGAAAGAAATATAATGCTGACATAGTACATATTTCCAATATGAAAACATAATTAATGTTTCTACAGTAAAATAGCGTGCATCATATGCATAATGCTACATGTGTATTTACAGGTGAAAAGCAAAAGATGATAAGGGAATGGAATGTCAAAATGAAATATAATGAAAGAAGGTTTACACATAGAAACATTATAAACGATATGAGTTCTTAAAAATGTGGAAGCTCTATTTATACCCGATACTGTATGAGATCTCGCCATTATTTATCCGAACTGACACTTCCTTGTCTAGGGCGGATACATTGGTTCTTTTGTGATGACCTTAATTGACATATTGGTAGCTCAGTTTATTTAGACTTCTTTTGTTTAATTGAAATGCTTAAGGCGCGTCCGTCGTGTAATACCTAGCGTATTACCTCGCGGCAGATTATCAAAACAATACGTGTTTGTACATGCAATGACGCGACCCGAGCGTCACGGATTAAAACCTATTTCTACCAAATGACATAACATATGCATCTAAGAATAAAAATATTAATTTACAAAAATCTACAGAATATATGTGTAATTTGAGATCTATGATATTAGTATGAAGTCTTCCTTTGAAACGACGAATCTGTTGGAAAGACGTGTCTAGTGGTGACGCATATACAAATATAGTCCCTGTCACTCGTCTATATCAAGATGCGCAATATTGAGCTATTCAAACGCTTGTGTATATACCTATACGCTCACGTGTGTAACATGTTCTTCAGTGTCTGTGGTTTGGAAAATAATCAAAATCCCCCTCTATTGAAATGAGTTGAAAAGCGTGAGCTCAATGACTAAGAGTGACAGTTGTAAACATCGGGTGCACGTTTTGTGGTCATGGTATGCCGACTGCGTCAGCCCGTCTGGTCGTGTTCGGGGTATTTTTGTTCAACTTTTCTACTTGACAAGACGTCCGAAAACGATTCATGTTTATATAAAGATTTTCCGAGTCACTGTCAATAATACAGAGGTACATAACAGTACAGTTTTGAAACTAAACTTGATATATGACATCACCTTTTACTGTTTACATACACCATGGCCTCTTAAAACATTATTTGCCAATTACAACAAACAACATGTTGAATACTTAAAACAATACATTCAATATTTCTAATAAAACATTTATTATATTAGTATTTAGCAATAATTTACATTGTTCATAAAATATGTTATTTTGATATTGCGTGTCCTTCTCGAACGTTAGAAGAGGACAAACGTTATCAATGACAAGAGTATGATAAATTAACACACTGATTCCTTCCCACGCCTCATCGGTGAGATCTCTGCTTCGTGTTGTTTTACCTTCGTTCGTTTCTAGAAACCAGGTATACACCTGCTTTAGCAAGAATATATTTGGGATTTTATTGTGGGACTTCCTCACAGTTTTTGGTTAATAACTGTGGAACCATTTTATCTTCTCTTCATTGCAGTAATACTGGTCATACATAAACTAGTTTGATAATATGTCTATGAATACCATTCATTCTTGAATCCATTAATTACTTTCCTCCGTTCTTTCATTCTTGAATTCATTGATTACTTTCCTCCGTTCTTTCATTCTTGAATTCATTGATTACGTTCCTCCGTTCTTTCATTCTTTAATTCATTGATTACTTTCCTCCGTTCTTTCATTCTTGAATTCATTGATTACTCTCCTCCATTCTTTCATTCTTGATCTCATTGATTACATTCCTTCGTTCTTTTATTCTTGAATTCATTGATTACTTTCCTCCGTTCTTTCATTCTTGAATTCATTGATTACTTTCCTCCGTTCTTTCATTCATTGATTACTTTCCTCCGTTCTTTCATTCTTGAATTCATTGATTACTTTCCTCCGTTCTTTCATTCTTGAATTCATTGATTACTTTCCTCGGTTCTTTCATTCTTGAATTCATTGATTACTTTCCCCCGTTCATTCATTCATCCATAATTCATTGATTAAATGCTTCCTTTCGTTCATTCATTCATTCTTAAATTCAATGATTATTTCCGTATAATACGTTCATTATTCATTGCTGACTTTGGCCGTTCATTCATTCATCTCTTAATTCATTGATTACTTTCGTCAGTTCATTCATTCAATCCTGAATAGAGAAACGCGGAACTGCTCTTTGGGCGTTGGTCCCTATCGTGTATGTTAATGGAAGTGTAGGTGTTACACCTGACTTGTAATTTATATATACGTAATTACACCTGGTTCAACAGGTTTCGGTAGATATAAATATACCATTTACATACCTGCAGACAGATATAGCACGGACAGGTGTAGCGCCCACGTGATGTTTAGGTGTGGGTCCCGACACATCGAGACTTGTGTGTCCCGCCAGTTCATCTCTTGTTATCTGTTCTGCAGTTTTCAGTTTCATCCTCTTTATAGCGGCTTATAATCTTGTAGGAGGAAAGCCCGCGACACTGCTATAGTTTGGTGTTGTGTAGAAACCTGCTGGCGTCGTCTGGTCCTATTATATCCATGGGTGACACTAACACTGGATGTAGATCACTTCTTTGCAGGATGTAATAGTCTGGGTTGGATGCGAAACTTGGCTTCTTTACCTGATCTGACCTTGAACACCACTGCTCGGTTAACCTTCATAGACATATATATGTATATACATGATCTCAACGTTATGGACACTGTATATAGAATATCGACAACTAATGTGTATCATAATAGAGAACAGGAAAAGTCATTACGTAAAATGTTTAGAAAACTAGAGAAATAGTTTTATTGGCATATTGGATGTCTGACGTGTGACGGTTGTACAACCGATTCTGGTTTTGTCACAGTTAGATAATGAAGTTGAAATAGTTGCTGGACATATATCATCGTCATCAGCTCTTAGTAATTAATGATGATGAGCGACCGAGTTAGGGTTTGTCACAGTTGTAGCAGAGAGTTGAAATAACATAGTTGCAGGAAATATATGAGTGTCCATATCATATATTAGAAAATAATTACCAAGACAGAGACCCTCCATGATTCTAAACAAGGAATTATCCAGAAAGATATATATCATATCCGAATTATTCAACGTACAGTAACGTGATATATGCAGTATTACCACCATTAGACGTTTTTGTCACAGACATATCAGTCGTTATGGAAACGAAGATCATTTTAATTAGATTAATTGAGTCTGAAGGAGGTTTGACTCTGGTTGCTATTGATGACTAAGGACACGTATCAACCCAACCTCCTGCTCTATATCCCCAGTCAACACTGCCTTCATAACTCAGTGCCTCTGCTTGGAACCTTCAGAATCATTCATAAATGTATGTAGTGTTAACTGTTAGGGCGTTCTCCTAGAACATTACATGTGCTTTCTTCAGTCAAGGGAGGTCACGACATCGTCTGTATATACATACGCAAAAATGATCAGGAATCGTACTGTGCCTTTGGTGGAGAGTGGTCATTTAATGAAATTTAAACTAAACATATTTATCGAAGTAGATAATCTTAGTGTAAATATCATGTAATTTGGGATGTCTTAAGTCGATAAACTTTGTTTTTACTTCAGAAGTGACGATTGAATATACCATATTATATTTCCATAACATATTCATACTTCATCGTTACCCGTAACAGTTTTGGCAACTCTTTTAAGTAATCAAGGGTCAACAGCTTCCGTTTTTATTTTAAAAGATCCAATAAGTGATTAACAGCATCAAACAGTATTCATGTTTTTATTCTGTACTCATGCAATTAAAACATGATTTAGATTTTCTCATTAACTGAACATTTATTCCAAATTTAAGGAAACCGGAATTTCAAAAATCGGCCCTCTTCTTTATTTCATCTTGCCAAATGAAGATCACATGGCCAGTTTGAGAATTATTATCATACACATGAACGAATATTGATCATTTCAGTCGATCAGTGCAGTTGACAAATTGTAAATGACATAATAATTGCACTGAAATGCACTGGTGGGTGGACAAACGTTTTGGGATGCAGCTGCAGTACTTTACATGCATAGAAATACAGTACCAACCATAGTTCGCCTGAACAGAAGTCGACTCCAGCAATGTCCCCATTACTCTTGTTGAGTTTCCTCATGCAATACTGGTTGTCAAGGGCTGATGTGATGTAAGTTAACTAGTATCAATATACGTGCGAGGACCTTATCCTCTCTTGATGTCTCTACAATCGAATCTGTGATATCAACATTGCAAATGTCAAAAGAAAAGAAGGTTTAAGAAGTGTTGAAATCAACATTCGATTAAAAGGGGATGGTGACTGATACCAGTAGAGAAGGATGGACGGGTGAGACAGTTCTCTCCCACAGGACGAGCCGGACTATCACCCATGCTGCGAAGGTTGAGAAGAAAAGACACTGCAGCGCGTTTCTTTCGAAACTTTAATATGTTAAAAAATGCCATATGTGATAAAAGTTAATTCAGTACATCTGTACCTAAGAGGGTAAATCAAAACAGCACTTAGCACGACATTTCTTTTCCAGTTTCTGTATCCCCTTGTGTGGTTTTAGCTGCTTCACATTTCCTATAGAATTGATCAAAGACGATATGAGTTTATTGTCACTGTCAACTTTATTTCTTTCCGAACTCTGAACTTCTTGTATTACGTTAATTACTCCGCTTCCTGGTTAACAATATATTAACTTCTCATATCGCAGTGTTATTCATATATACACAAAGACAACAGTTAAGCGTCCTCTATATTTAAAACTGGCTACATTAATGCATTTAGTTATCTTTTGAATCCAATCCGGTCATTAAGCACTTCTAGTATGCTTTAGATGGGTCATTACTGTGATGATGACCGTGTTTTGTCATAACGCAACTTTAATTGAATTTGACTTTTTCCAAACTCTGTGATATTGAAGGTCCATATTGTTAAAAGGCAGTTACTAAATGTATGATAAGTTCTCATGAAAGACTGGAATTAATCACATTAAAGGAACCAATTTTGACCTTCATTCCTCAGTATAACTAAACGTGTTTTTGGACAAAAAAGCACCGGGATTTTATAAATGCAAATATCCAAAAGTAGTGAAATAGTAGTGAAATGTTATGTTAATGATATTTTCTTTCTTAAACCGCTAGATTATATGATTCTAACATATCATACCATTAGCTTTACGGACACGATATTTTCTTTCCTATCAGACAACTTTTGTCATGAACAAACTTGGAGGTGCTTAACTTTTATCTCTCTGTGTATATTATTTCGAGAGAAACAATATATGTATATCAATAAATATATTGTATTATAAGCTATCCAATGAATAAGGAATAAGGATTTACTGGGGAAAATTTAACGGCAACACCTCAGGATATAGGTATCGATTATTGATAAATATGATATTTGTCTAACCAATTTATCTTCATCACAAGTCCATTCCGTTCAAATATTACGAAGTTCATTAAGTAACAGTCCCCAGCGCACCTGTTCGCTGGCAGGTAGGTAGATTGGAAGTGTACACATCATCTCCAGCAGTTCCATCATCGACCAGGTGTAAGACAGGGCTATACCATTAGCCCACAATCATTTCTCTTACCTATCTAAACACCACGTGTGTTTCTCTTCTTTCCGTCTTGGCTGCTGATGATTTGACGTCGATATCTTGACACATATATCCTCTAAGTAGAGTTTGGGGAGGAAAATGTTGGGGAGGAGCCTTATAGAATTGTATTGATTGGAAAATAAAGATATAGACGACAACAGGCGACGAAATCTATCAACTAAGGACATGTTTGCTCTTAATTAATAATTACCACCACACCTACAGTTACCCTTCGATTAGGCGAAAATAAGAATTGTCATTTTTGTAATTTGTTAATGTAGTTCACGTATTTTGTTACATAACCAAGGATTTCTAAGATACACATACTCGGCTACTACGAGCATATATTGAAGCGCAAACATTGCAATACTGTCAAACGTTGCTGAAACTGTCCTGTTGAATGTGCTGGTTCAACGTCTACACTCGAATTTATCATCTAAGACATTTTCCGATTGAGACGGGATTTATGTTTCTCTAGAGGGAGTTTGGATATACATGTTGTAGTCATTGTACATTAGTCATGTGTATATACTGCCAATAATTTCTATTGAAATATGTTTCATTCATTCACGAAAAGGGTTTGGGAAAAGTTTCTAAAACTTCGAAAAACACGCTCTCCAGAGAAATTACATGATCCATGTCACATCATGTACAAGAGATGGACAGGGAGGTGGTATAGGTACAGGAGATGTAAGGTATAGTCGGACAGACTGACACATAGGAACATGTTTGTACGTATACGTGTACATTCTGATTTTCACAATGAGAGATACATGTGTTGTCCTGTAGTGTTGTTATGTTCTATACAAGTGTAGGTCTTTGACTGGCATTTAGCGGTGGCATCTGATGAAAGAGTAAGCTGTAAGTCTTGTATTTTCACATTAAAGAAGTTGTTATCAAGAAACCTTTATTAATCAAGCACAAGGGATATTCAATAACATGATGTTTTTAGTACTTGTATCTGTTTGCATTATTCTGAATAAATCATGATTAATATAAGTAAGCTCGTCGTATATCTTAAACGTGTGTTTAAAACTTGAAATGTCCTTATTCCAATTCAAAGTATACATTTGTATATTTATTTATTTATTTATTTATTTATTATATTTTTTATTTATTATTACGTGAATATTAGATTTCAATAACACAAAATAGTTTCTGATTTCTGAGGGAATGCTATAATTCTGTTATTTATATTATTTTCTCTTGTAATTGAAGACGGTCTAATGGGTTCATTATTTTCATTTAACTGATCTACCAACCTTACCCTCATGATCAGTTCCTTCATACACTCATCAAACCCTTTATGTATACCATTTTAAATATTTTCTGTTTCCGTGTAAATGATTTTCCCAAATGTAAGCGAACAACCTAACAGTTGTTTAAAGTGATTGTATCATTTTGTCAATCAAATTGGTTTGATTAACATGTGTTACCGGAGTGTAAAACATCAGAAATATATTTATTTGAGCGATAAAGCACCAGTATCAAATCATCACCTGAGGAGTTTACTAAAAAATAAAACAGACCATTTATTTTGAAATGCGATCATCAAGATTGATAAACCTTTAGCCGGTCATCTTATTATCATGGCACAATTATATATAATTATAACGGCACAACGAGCTGACATTCTTATTTAAAATTCGTTATGGATAGCAGTGGAGTTAAGTGTGCTTTATCACTTCAAACAATCACTGAAGCGGAGAGAGAGAGAGAGAGAGAGAGAGAGAGAGAGAGAGAGAGAGAGAGAGAGAGAGAGAGAGAGAGAGAGAGAGAGAGAGAGAGAGAGAGAGAGAGAGAGAGAGAGAGAGAGAGAGAGAGAGAGAGAGAGAGAGAGAGAGAGAGAGAGAGAGAGAGAGAGAGAGAGAGAGAGAGAGAGAGAGATTGAGATTGAAACTCTGAGAATGTCTAGAGAGGCAATGTAGCTTTGGTTTCTTAACTTGGTTCTCACATGTTATAGAGGACTGAGCTGCATATTTGGCGAAAACGTTAAAACATAATACGTTAAAGCACTGCAGGAGACAGTGTGCAGATAGTGCAACATAGTCTAGTTTCTGCATTCTCATTGTCTACACCATGTTAAGCCAGATAAAAAGACAATACATTGAATGTCTACTTGTATTTTTTCTATACATTAAACCATTTCAAATGACGTGTTGCTTCAAATATCCATAAGTTTATATGTAGTGCACGTATGTATAAAGCAGTGTTATGTCCTAATTAAGCCAGACCTGCAACTTGCAGTAAAGTTGGATACGAAAGTAGATTTTTCATTCATTCTGACACTACCATGTATTACCTCAATGCATATCCACGGCAGTGTTGTCGACTTTCGTCCCGCAATAATTTGTTTTGTCAGGATAATTAATTTCGATACCCTAAATTACCTCCCATCACATCACTCCATTCTCATCACTCGAAAATAATTACGTGAACTTAACTACAGCACAGCAAATTGAATCCCGGTTACTAGTAAGAAACGTACAGCAACTGCATGCATGGTTCTTAATAAGTACAAGTCCACCTGGAGAGAGCATGGACAACGTGAAGAAACAAGAAACGGAAGAAATAAGCTGCGAAACTACAGGCATATTAAACTTGATTTCGGCACAGAGTTCTGTCTACAGGCCCCTATAGCTAAAGCACAAAGAAGCGCGTTTATATAGAAAAGAGTAAACATCAGATGGTTTTGACTGGATCTATCTTCTTTAATACAATACGATGAGCTCATTTCGACCAGTATATCGGTCTATTCAAGTATCAAGCATACATGGTGAGAATTAAACCTGTGGTGGATTATTACAGGCACTTTGTGATCATCATGGCGTTGATTACCCCCCGTACAGTTCATGGCGTCTTGAAAGGTCTCCTAGAACAATAATCAACAATTGTTTATGTCAGCTAACAAACAATTTTCGCATGAAATGGGGGGAGGAATTGGGTTATCATCAACATGCTATTGTTCTCTAGCTCCCTCCAACTCGGAAACAAAGAGAACATATCTGGGTGCGTCATTGCATTGTTCTCTTCTGTGCTTGATACAGTGTTTTGTCCAGGTAAAGGTAACAACAATAATGTGTTAGAGCAATTGTAATTTATAATATGTTTGTAAACTACATATTAACTCGGTATATCTTCTATAAGCCAGTGAGGATATGTTTTAATGATCTGATCCATGACACCAATATTTGCTCCCACTTCAGTCACCATTTAACTCAATGGCGGTCAACTAGTGATTAAATGCTCAGGTTTGATGTTACAAGGGAATAATACATGTGCATTCTCCATATGTACATGTATATAAAGTAATCCGCATCGGAATTGTCAAACCCGTCCACCTGTATCATGTATAATTAATACTTTATGTACCCACCGATAAGATGTACAACTTAAGGTTAATAAAGAATTGAAATTGAAATGTATAAATGATGGAGATGCAACCCAGCTAGCATAAGGACGTGTTTTTGTTACTGGACTCGTTCAAGTGTTCACACCTTCATGTTATGTTACCATTTTCTATAACAATTTCAATGATAATAACTGGATTTCCATGGTAGAGGTACGTGAGAAAGTTCTTGTCCCAAACCGTCACCACAGTGCCAGTAAACGAGTTGTTATATCCTTATAATGTTGAGTGTCAAGCAAGGAAGCAACAACTCTGTTAACGCCTTTTGTTATGACGTCGCCAGCAACCGAACCCTGGTCTTCTGAAATAGAAACGAACTGTACTAAAGTTGTACTTTTTAATGTTTTTCAACTGAAATATCAAACATTGTGGCCAAAAAACATCTTGACAAAGTGATTTTAGCACCCCACGTGTATTTGAACAGACATTAAATTTAATTTAAAATTACTATACTCTGATATATGAAATTGTGAATACTTCTTTATAAAGCACGTGTCTATCATATACATTAAAAATCTACTTTATCCGATATCAATTTTTAATTTTTTACTCTTTTGAAAATGTGGGGACGTTTCTTTTGCACGTGAGTATAGTTTTGATAATGCGTTGAAATATAAACATGAACATGGTGATTTAATCAATTAATGTTTATGCAAATATCGTATTTATTTAGACGACTTTAGTCAATGGATTGAACATGGCTTGAATTATAGGTTTTATTAACGACGGTTATGTTGTTATTACTGCCATACAAATCATTATGCTCAAACATATACGATACCGCATATTGAAAATGATGTGAGCTGTCTTACATATGTTGCTTTCACAATGTCGATACTGTTTCACTGTGATTTGACACTATACAGTGATATACTGGCACCGTCATTAGGTGAATAACAGTAACTACGTCATCCCTGTCCAAGAACACAAGAACACCTCGTGAAAGCTAATCACAGGGCTATTAACAAACAACAGGTGTGTTGACGCGCTCCCTCTTTGTGTTACCTACATCAACACTCATTTGGGCAGGTGAAACTAATTACACTGGCAGTCCGCACTGTAATCATGCATCCCTTGATTACATACGAAAATGAGAATAGCTAATAAGGAGATTTTGCTGTTGGTGACAGATTTCAAAGGCGAGACAGAGTCCACTTACGTTCAGTTCCGTACAACATTTAATCATTAAATACATGTAGGCATAGAACACAGAAGTACAGAACAACCCATTACGAGTTATGGGAGACATCCGCATACAAATCGTATAACCGGAATTAGAACATACAAGCACAAAACGGATGACAGTGCAAGAGAAATCAAGAAATATAAGAAAAAAAGTTGTGTTCAGTTGCAGACACATACCATGCAACAACCACACCCACCATTCCAGTCACGTTACGCTATGTAGATGAACATCACGAGATGTTGAGAGATTTCAAAACATGTTGTTCACTTTTCCCCTATGCCTCTCGACCTTGACCTGAAGGTGTGTGTTATACAACTATAATGGGTAAGTTATTTGTCTGCAGTGCCCGTTTACACAAATCAGCCATATTTGTTCTCTATCAATCATCACACCAAAGAGATCATATTCTATAATAACATGTCAAAGGTTCAAACATTCATCTTAAAATTATCAATTATATACAAAAACCTGTTCATGGTCTTACAGTTTGCATGTATTTCTAAACAAATATATCAAAGGGATTTTTTAAAACTCGATCTGGGCTTTCGACCAGACCCCATAAAGTGTTAAAACATAGTATAGAATGCTCAGTTATGAAAATGAATCTATCCCAGAATTATTTTTTTATCATTATTTTTTTAGGGGAAATATCCCAGTTTGACAGACTACAAGTATGCTGATACGTCAATACTGTGTATAACAAGAGCTTCATAACCTACTTGGTATTGAGATAATTTCTTTAAAAACATTGGAGTTGATTATTGCTAAATATAGTTAATTGATTGACATATTTAGCATTTGAGTTGTACTTATATAATCATGACAATTATATTTTCCTGCACTAAATGAGTTTATTTTTTAATTTCATCGCAAAATAGTTTTGGAATATTAAAATAGAAACACTCAATTTAACTTTGTGTTTATAATACATTAGAGGGCAAAATATTTTGAATGTTTTTTTATGAGGATGCATCTCTTCAACAGATATACAGTTTCATTATGAGAGTCTTGAGACAGGGCGCTATATATACGAGGGGCGTTCAATAAGTGTTGCAACTTCAATATAAAACCAACTCGCGTAGTCAATTTTTTACTTTTATTTTTCAATATAGTTACCCTTCACCTCAATACACTTATTCCATTTCTCTTTAAGACTTTTGATGCCGCTTTTGTAGAAGTCTTCCGTTTGCCCCCCTAACCACGCCTCTGTGGCAGCTTTGACGTCTTCGTCATCCCGGAAGTGCCTTCCACGTGGGGCGGATTTCAGGTTTCTGAACAGGAAGTAGTCACTGGGGGCTAGGTCTGGGCTGTAGGGTGGGTGGTTAAGCTGTTCGAATCCACAATCACGTATAGCGGCCTGTGCAACTCTTGACTTGTGGACTGGAGCGTTGTCATGCAAAACCAGAACACCACGTGTCAACATTCCACGGCGTTTCTGTCGAATTGTCTTTCGCAATTCTTGCATTAGGTTGGCATAATATTGACCATTCATTGTAGTTTTGGTTGGCAAGTAATCAATTAATGATATGCCATTACTCGTGAGGAAAGAATCTGTAAGCTTTGTCGCTTAAATTTAATAGAAGACGAATAACATTTTTTCTTTGATGCCCTGTGTACTCACATAATTGAGAAAAATATATACATTTACAATCATTTTATCATAAATACCATAATGTTATGAAATTTTCTGCCCTGCTATCAAACACAAATAACAATATTCTACAAAACATTTCTACGTTCATATATAATGCGTCCTTGTACAGACAGGATTCAATGAAATAATGTAATATATGATGATATGTGATAAATGATAATAAAATATAATACCGGTATATGACGTCATTAGAAGTGAAAGGATATAATATATATTATATGTAACATGAATAGATGTGAAATGATATGACAGATACATGTGACGTGATGTGTTTTTCTGTTACATGTATTGTTCAAATGAGTAAGTATTGTTTTGCGACATGTACTATAGGCCTGTGTATTAAATAAAGATTGATGTATGAGATTATTTAATATGGAGTGCTTAATTTGCTATTTCAAAGGTTTTTCTTGACATAATGTTTGGTAATGTTGGTCAAATGTTATGAAATATGAAACTTATATTTGTACAAGTTAGTGTCGACATAATGTACCTCCTTGGACTTTAGATCGATGACGCATCGTTCCTGTAGGATGCCATAAAAGAAGCCAGAAAGGATAGCCATATTTCACTCTCCTATATCTCACCTGGTTCAGGAGATTCTTGAACAGCCTCGTTGTTCAGAAATACGAACAGATAATCTTTCAAAATGTACAAAATAAATTTGGTTGGCTTTTAGAGACAAGATGTTGATGTGGTTCAGTCGTGTTCATCGCCCGTTTGTTAAAATATCTTGCGTTGATGTACCTATACTTTCTTTTGCCCGCGAGCGTATTCCATTGTCCGGTTGTCTTTAGTTACTACGCATACGTTGATCCACGAATGATAAAAACGACTGAAACATAAATATTGTGACCAGAAGCAAACTCACCTTAATCCTCCATTTTATAACTTTAATATGTTATCTTTCTGAGAAAGGCGCTTTAAAAAAATTTAAAAAATCGGACGAGGACGAGATTGTAAAGTGAAATATGGCTTTTTCCTTTTTTGAGACGTCCAACATTAACGAATTAAGGTCTAAGGTGGTTCATTATTTCGCCAATTTTTTTTACATTCTTAATTTCCATAATCTATACATTTTAATATTTAAATGGAAAACACCCTTCTCTCTTCGGAAAATAAAGTTGAAAATAAGTGTACATGGCTAAGTAAAGCCATGGGAAGCGTTCAAGAGAGGTTTAAAAGCAATTGAGCGATTATTTGAAAGCTATCTTGAACACGGCACAGTTCATATCCCGGTAGATGCATTATTTTGCTAACTTTATTCCTCGCAACAAGGTCGATTTTAATCAGACTGCAACTATATTATGACAGTTTTAAAAAAACGGCTTGTGACAATGTGTGAAACCTAAGCCCACCTCCCGAACGAAGGAGTTGTCGAAGCAGTGGCAGCATATGAAGCCACCAGTATGATTAAAATAGAAAGCTTTCCTAGGAATAAAAGTTGCAAAAGAGTAAATTTTTAACTGGACACGAACTCATATCGCACAGAGGTCTCCTCTTAAAACCTTCCTTGTGGCGAGGAATCTATAGAACCAGTTCGTGCCCCGATTCCCGATATGAACTGTTTTGCAGATTTAATTCCTCGGAAAAGCTAGGGTCGATTTTAATCAGGCTGATGAAACCACCAGCGCCATTGAAGGCAAAGGCAAAAGGCTTCTATATTCTGGGACGCATATAATGTTATACTAGTATTGGAAATAGCATAATGTGTATATTATAGAATTTTAGTAACATTGTTATCGTACTGTCATAACTCTTGTTGTTTTCTCAACTTGTGATGTCAGAGAGTGATTTTAGATTGTTGGAATGGTCAGAGTAACCTTTAGACAGCGTGTGAGTTCCCTAGTTTCATAAGGAGTGCTGAAGGAAGACTACACACCCACATTGCTGACAAGGTTCCCTCGACTCGACCCGACTCACCTGGAGTTCAAGGTGAAGTACATTGTCTGACAGGTGCGCGTCTAGGTGAGACGGTCTCCTTATTAGGGCGTGTTTTAATCATTATGTATTCATATTAATCATGGTGTTTACTGTTTTATAATATACGTATTTATGTTTTCCGAAATGGGATATTGGGTGTGACATAGCCTTTGTGCATATTACCATATATGGTTATATCCAACACTAATTGAAATCACATTAAATTCTGTTAGATATGTGATAAAGAAAAACACATCAGTCAGCAAAGTGTTTCACATTGATTACATTTCAAAATCATGCTTTCAAAATATCATTTCATACAGAAAAAAAAGATTTGCTGAAAATTTCGAAAAATCAAATTTATTATTAATTTTGAGTAGTAGTAGTAGTAGTAGTAGTATTAGTAGTAGTAGCAGCATCAGCAGTAGTTGTAGTAGTAGTAGTAGCAGCAGCAGCAGTAGCAGTAGTAGTAGCAGCAGCAGTAGTAGTAGTAGTAGTACTAGTAGTAGTAGAAGCAGCAGCAGCAGTAGTAGTAGTAGTAGCAGTAGTAGTAGTAGCAGCAGTAGTAGTAGTAGTACTAGTAGTAGTAGTAGTAGCAGTAGTAGTAGCAGCAGCAGTAGTAGTAGTACTAGTAGTAGTAGTAGCAGCAGCAGCAGTAGTAGTAGTAGTAGCAGCAGCAGTAGTAGTTGTAGTAGTAGTAGTAGAAGTAGTAGTAGTAGTAGCAGTAGTAGTAGTAGCAGTAGTAGTAGTAGTAGTAGTAGTAGTAGTAGTAGCAGTAGTAGTAGTAGCAGCAGTAGTAGTAGTAGTAGTAGTAGTAGTAGTAGTAGCAGTAGGAGTAGCAGCAGCAGCAGTAGTAGAAGTAGTACTAGTAGTAGTAGTAGTAGTAGCAGCAGCAATAGCAGTAGTAGTAGTAGTAGTAGTAGTAGTAGCAGCAGCAGCAGTAGTAGTAGTAGTAGCAGCAGCAATAGCAGTAGTAGTAGTAGTAGTAGTAGTAGTTGTAGTAGAAGTAGTAGTAGTAGTAGTAGTAGTAGTAGTAGTAGTAGTAGTAGTAGTAGTAAGTGTTCATATTGCCCACGGCTATATCCAACGTATGATGCAACAACCTTATATAATGACGGGCAAAAGTAAGTATAACACTCACTTGTTTTCGATTAAGTCAATATTTTAAAGAAATGAGATGCATTTGATTATGGCACGATACAATAACACCTTTCGGCAGTAGTTTGAATGACTTAATTGGTGACTGTTTTATTTTTTAACTAAAATATCATTATTTAAAGTAGACAGGGGTAAGAAATCAAATTTACACCAACATGACCCCTACCATGTTCAAAATGTTGTAAATGTGTGCAGGACGAAGAACATTTATTTATTTTCACACAGAGTATGTGTTATATGTCGATGAAAAGTTGTGTTTTATCAAAATAATTTGAGGGAATTTCAAAATAGAAAAATATTCAAACCGCGTAGAGGTATTCTTTGACTGATTTAATGTTTTGGACTAATTTCACAAACTAGTCCGTTTTGACTTTGACATTGAAAATTATACATATTATAAATACAACTGATCCATATACTTTCTTTTGCCCGTCAGTGTACATGCTAGTTCTATCAAATGATCAGTCCCTGTGAAGGCCCGTCTTCACGGCGCTATGATCAGTCCATGTAAAGACCCGTCTTCACGGCGCTATGATTAGTCCATGTAAAGAAAGACCCGTCTTCACGGCGCTATGATCAGTCCATGTGAAGGTCCGTCTTCACGGTGCTATGATCAGTCCATGTAAAGAAAGACCCGTCTTCACGGCGCTATGATCAGTCCATGTGAAGGTCCGTCTTCACGGCGCTATGATCAGTCCATGTGAAGATCCGTCTTCACGGCGCTATGATCAGTCCATGTAAAGACCCGTCTTCACGGCGCTATGATCAGTCCATGTGAAGGTCCGTCTTCACGGCGCTATGATCAGTCCATGTAAAGACCCGTCTTCACGGCGCTATGATCAGTCCATGTAAAGAAAGACCCGTCTTCACGGCGCTATGATCAGTCCATGTGAAGGTCCGTCTTCACGGCGCTATGATCAGTCCATGTAAAGGTCCGTCTTCACGGTGCTATGATCAGTCCATGTAAAGGTCCGTCTTCACGGTGCTATGATCAGTCCATGTGAAGGTCCGTCTTCACGGTGCTATGATCAGTCCATGTAAAGAAAGACCCGTCTTCACGGAGCTATGATCAGTCCATGTAAAGAAAGACCCGTCTTCACGGCGCTATGATCAGTCCATGTAAAGAAAGACCCGTCTTTATAGTGCTATGATCAGTCCATGTAAAGAAAGACCCGTCTTCACGGCGCTATGATCAGTCCATGTAAAGGTCCGTCTTCACGGTGCTATGATCAGTCCATGTAAAGAAAGACCCGTCTTAATAGTGCTATGATCAGTCCATGTAAAGGTCGGTCTTCACGGCGCTATGATTAGTCCATGTAAAGAAAGACCCGTCTTCACGGTGCTATGATCAGTCCATGTGAAGGTCCGTCTTCACGGCGCTATGATCAGTCCATGTAAAGAAAGACCCGTCTTCACGGCGCTATGATCAGTCAATGTAAAGGCCCGTCTTCACGGCGCTATGATCAGTCCATGTAAAGAAAGACCCGTCTTCACGGCGCTATGATCAGTCCATGTGAAGGTCCGTCTTCACGGCGCTATGATCAGTCCATGTAAAGACCCGTCTTCACGGCGCTATGATCAGTCCATGTGAAGAAAGACCCGTCTTCACAGTGCTATGATCAGTCCATGTGAAGACCCGTCTTCACGGCGCTATGATTAGTCCATGTAAAGAAAGACCCGTCTTCACGGCGCTATGATCAGTCCATGTCCATGTAAAGGCCCGGCTTTATAGTGCTATGATCAGTCCATGTGAAGGTCCGTCTTCACGGCGCTATGATCAGTCCATGTAAAGAAAGACCCGTCTTCACGGCGCTATGATCAGTCAATGTAAAGGCCCGTCTTCACGGCGCTATGATCAGTCCATGTAAAGAAAGACCCGTCTTCACGGCGCTATGATCAGTCCATGTGAAGGTCCGTCTTCACGGTGCTATGATCAGTCCTTGTAAAGGTCCGTCTTCACGGTGGTATGATCAGTCCATGTAAAGGTCCGTCTTCACGGTGCTATGATCAGTCCATGTGAAGGTCCGTCTTCACGGTGCTATGATCAGTCCATGTAAAGGTCCGTCTTCACGGTGCTATGATCAGTCCATGTAAAGGCCCGTCTTCACGGTGCTATGATCAGTCCATGTGAAGGTCCGTCTTCACGGTGCTATGATTAGTCCATGTAAAGGCCCGTCTTCACGGCGCTATGATCAGTCCATGTCCATGTAAAGACCCGTCTTCACGGCGCTATGATCAGTCCATGTGAAGGTCCGTCTTCACGGCGCTATGATCAGTCCATGTAAAGAAAGACCCGTCTTCACGGCGCTATGATCAGTCCATGTCCATGTAAAGGCCCGTCTTTATAGTGCTATGATCAGTCCATGTGAAGGTCCGTCTTCATGGCGCTATGATCAGTCCATGTAAAGAAAGACCCGTCTTCACGGCGCTATGATCAGTCCATGTAAAGAAAGATCCGTCTTCACGGCGCTATGATCAGTCCATGTCCATGCAAAGGCCCGTCTTTATAGTGCTATGATCAGTCCATGTGAAGGTCCGTCTTCACGGCGCTATGATCAGTCCATGTGAAGAAAGACCCGTCTTCACGGCGCTATGATCAGTCCATGTAAAGGTCTGTCTTCACGGCGCTATGATCAGTCCATGTGAAGGTCCGTCTTCACGGTGCTATGATTAGTCCATGTGAAGGTCCGTCTTCACGGTGCTATGATCAGTCCATGTAAAGGTCCGTCTTCACGGTGCTATGATCAGTCCATGTAAAGGTCCGTCTTCACGGTGCTATGATCAGTCCATGTGAAGGTCCGTCTTCACGGTGCTATGATCAGTCCATGTAAAGGTCCGTCTTC
The DNA here is from genome assembly GCA_936450465.1 of Gibbula magus. Classification (NCBI taxonomy): domain Eukaryota; kingdom Metazoa; phylum Mollusca; class Gastropoda; order Trochida; family Trochidae; genus Gibbula; species Gibbula magus. Next base: position 75,522,906 of record OW388297.1, on the reverse strand, counting down.
ACGGTGCTATGATCAGTCCATGTAAAGGCCCGTCTTCACGGTGCTATGATCAGTCCATGTGAAGGTCCGTCTTCACGGTGCTATGATTAGTCCATGTAAAGGCCCGTCTTCACGGCGCTATGATCAGTCCATGTCCATGTAAAGACCCGTCTTCACGGCGCTATGATCAGTCCATGTGAAGGTCCGTCTTCACGGCGCTATGATCAGTCCATGTAAAGAAAGACCCGTCTTCACGGCGCTATGATCAGTCCATGTCCATGTAAAGGCCCGGCTTTATAGTGCTATGATCAGTCCATGTGAAGGTCCGTCTTCACGGCGCTATGATCAGTCCATGTAAAGAAAGACCCGTCTTCACGGCGCTATGATCAGTCCATGTAAAGAAAGACCCGTCTTCACGGCGCTATGATCAGTCCATGTCCATGTAAAGGCCCGTCTTTATAGTGCTATGATCAGTCCATGTGAAGGTCCGTCTTCACGGTGCTATGATCAGTCCATGTAAAGAAAGACCCGTCTTCACGGTGCTATGATCAGTCCATGTGAAGGTCCGTCTTCACGGCGCTATGATTAGTCCATGAAAAGACCCGTCTTCACGGCGCTATGATCAGTCCATGTAAAGACCCGTCTTCACGGCGCTATGATCAGTCCATGTGAAGGTCCGTCTTCACGGTGCTATGATCAGTCCATGTAAAGACCCGTCTTCACGGCGCTATGATCAGTCCATGTGAAGGTCCGTCTTCACGGCGCTATGATCAGTCCATGTAAAGAAAGACCCGTCTTCACGGCGCTATGATCAGTCCATGTCCATGTAAAGGCCCGTCTTTATAGTGCTATGATCAGTCCATGTGAAGGTCCGTCTTCACGGCGCTATGATCAGTCCATGTAAAGAAAGACCCGTCTTCACGGCGCTATGATCAGTCAATGTAAAGACCCGTCTTCACGGCGCTATGATCAGTCCATGTGAAGGTCCGTCTTCACGGTGCTATGATCAGTCCATGTAAAGGTCCGTCTTCACGGTGGTATGATCAGTCCATGTAAAGGTCCGTCTTCACGGTGCTATGATCAGTCCATGTGAAGGTCCGTCTTCACGGTGCTATGATCAGTCCATGTAAAGGTCCGTCTTCACGGTGCTATGATCAGTCCATGTAAAGGCCCGTCTTCACGGTGCTATGATCAGTCCATGTGAAGGTCCGTCTTCACAGTGCTATGATTAGTCCATGTAAAGGCCCGTCTTCACCGCGCTATGATCAGTCCATGTAAAGGTCCGTCTTCACGGTGCTATGATCAGTCCGTGTAAAGGTCCGTCTTCACGGTGCTATGATCAGTCCATGTAAAGAAAGACCCGTCTTCACGGAGCTATGATCAGTCCATGTAAAGAAAGACCCGTCTTCACGGCGCTATGATCAGTCCATGTAAAGAAAGACCCGTCTTTATAGTGCTATGATCAGTCCATGTAAAGGTCCGTCTTCACGGTGCTATGATCAGTCCATGTAAAGAAAGACCCGTCTTAATAGTGCTATGATCAGTCCATGTAAAGGTCCGTCTTCACGGCGCTATGATTAGTCCATGTAAAGAAAGACCCGTCTTCACGGTGCTATGATCAGTCCATGTGAAGGTCCGTCTTCACGGCGCTATGATCAGTCCATGTAAAGAAAGACCCGTCTTCACGGCGCTATGATCAGTCAATGTAAAGGCCCGTCTTCACGGCGCTATGATCAGTCCATGTAAAGAAAGACCCGTCTTCACGGCGCTATGATCAGTCCATGTGAAGGTCCGTCTTCACGGCGCTATGATCAGTCCATGTAAAGACCCGTCTTCACGGCGCTATGATCAGTCCATGTGAAGAAAGACCCGTCTTCACGGCGCTATGATCAGTCCATGTAAAGACCCGTCTTCACGGCGCTATGATCAGTCCATGTGAAGGTCCGTCTTCACGGCGCTATGATCAGTCCATGTAAAGGTCCGTCTTCACGGTGGTATGATCAGTCCATGTAAAGGTCCGTCTTCACGGTGCTATGATCAGTCCATGTGAAGGTCCGTCTTCACGGTGCTATGATCAGTCCATTTAAAGGTCCGTCTTCACGGTGGTATGATCAGTCCATGTAAAGGTCCGTCTTCACGGTGCTATGATCAGTCCATGTGAAGGTCCGTCTTCACGGTGCTATGATTAGTCCATGTAAAGGCCCGTCTTCACGGTGCTATGATCAGTCCATGTAAAGAAAGACCCGTCTTCACGGTGCTATGATCAGTCCATGTGAAGAAAGACCCGTCTTCACGGCGCTATGATCAGTCCATGTAAAGGTCCGTCTTCACGGTGGTATGATCAGTCCATGTAAAGGTCCGTCTTCACGGTGCTATGATCAGTCCATGTGAAGGTCCGTCTTCACGGTGCTATGATCAGTCCATTTAAAGGTCCGTCTTCACGGTGGTATGATCAGTCCATGTAAAGGTCCGTCTTCACGGTGCTATGATCAGTCCATGTGAAGGTCCGTCTTCACGGTGCTATGATTAGTCCATGTGAAGGTCCGTCTTCACGGCGCTTTGATCAGTCCATGTAAAGGTCTGTCTTCACGGCGCTATGATCAGTCCATGTAAAGAAAGACCCGTCTTCACGGCGCTATGATCAGTCAATGTAAAGACCCGTCTTCACGGTGCTATGATCAGTCCATGTGAAGGTCCGTCTTCACGGCGCTATGATTAGTCCATGTGAAGGTCCGTCTTCACGGTGCTATGATCAGTCCATGTGAAGAAAGACCCGTCTTCACGGTGCTATGATCAGTCCATGTCCATGTAAAGGCCCGTCTTTATAGTGCTATGATCAGTCCATGTGAAGGTCCGTCTTCACGGCGCTATGATCAGTCCATGTAAAGAAAGACCCGTCTTCACGGCGCTATGATCAGTCAATGTAAAGACCCGTCTTCACGGCGCTATGATCAGTCCATGTGAAGGTCCGTCTTCACGGCGCTATGATCAGTCCATGTAAAGAAAGACCCGTCTTCACGGTGCTATGACCAGTCAATGTAAAGACCCGTCTTCACGGCGCTATGATCAGTCCATGTGAAGGTCCGTCTTCACGGTGCTATGATCAGTCCATGTAAAGACCCGTCTTCACGGTGCTATGATCAGTCCATGTAAAGACCCGTCTTCACGGCGCTATGATCAGTCCATGTGAAGGTCCGTCTTCACGGTGCTATGATCAGTCCATGTGAAGGTCCGTCTTCACGGCGCTATGATCAGTCCATGTAAAGAAAGACCCGTCTTCACGGCGCTATGATCAGTCCATGTCCATGTAAAGGCCCGTCTTTATAGTGCTATGATCAGTCCATGTGAAGGTCCGTCTTCACGGCGCTATGATCAGTCCATGTAAAGAAAGACCCGTCTTCACGGCGCTATGATCAGTCAATGTAAAGACCCGTCTTCACGGCGCTATGATCAGTCCATGTGAAGGTCCGTCTTCACGGTGCTATGATTAGTCCATGTAAAGACCCGTCTTCACGGCGCTATGATCAGTCCATGTAAAGGTCCGTCTTCACGGCGCTATGATCAGTCCATGTGAAGGTCCGTCTTCACGGTGCTATGATCAGTCCATGTGAAGGCCCGTCTTCACGGTACTATGATCAGTCCATGTGAAGGTCCGTCTTCACGGGGCTATGACCAGTCCATGTGAAGGTCCGTCTTCACGTCGCTATGATCAGTCCATGTGAAGGTCCGTCTTCACGGTGCTATGATTAGTCCATGTAAAGACCCGTCTTCACGGCGCTATGATCAGTCCATGTGAAGGTCCGTCTTCACGGTGCTATGATCAGTCCATGTAAAGGTCCGTCTTCACGGTGCTATGATCAGTCCATGTCCATGTAAAGGCCCGTCTTTATAGTGCTATGATCAGTCCATGTGAAGGTCCGTCTTCACGGTGCTATGATCAGTCCATGTGAAGGTCCGTCTTCACGGCGCTATGATCAGTCAATGTAAAGACCCGTCTTCACGGCGCTATGATCAGTCCATGTGAAGGTCCGTCTTCACGGTGCTATGATTAGTCCATGTAAAGACCCGTCTTCACGGTGCTATGACCAGTCCATGTAAAGACCCGTCTTCACGGCGCTATGATCAGTCCATGTGAAGGTCCGTCTTCACGGTGCTATGATCAGTCCATGTAAAGGTCCGTCTTCACGGTGCTATGATTAGTCCATGTAAAGACCCGTCTTCACGGCGCTATGATCAGTCCATGTGAAGGTCCGTCTTCACGGTGCTATGATCAGTCCATGTGAAGGTCCGTCTTCACGGCGCTATGATCAGTCCATGTAAAGGTCCGTCTTCACGGTGCTATGATTAGTCCATGTGAAGGTCCGTCTTCACGGCGCTATGATCAGTCCATGTAAAGGTCTGTCTTCACGGTGCTATGATCAGTCAATGTAAAGGCCCGTCTTCACGGCGCTATGATCAGTCAATGTAAAGGCCCGTCTTCACGGCGCTATGATCAGTCAATGTAAAGGCCCGTCTTCACGGTGCTATGATTGGTCCATGTGAAGGTCCGTCTTCACGGTGCTATGATCAGTCAATGTAAAGGCCCGTCTTCACGGCGCTATGATCAGTCCATGTAAAGGCCCGTCTTCACGGCGCTATGATCAGTCCTTCTGAAGGCCCGTCTTCACGGTGCTATTTGCAGTTACAACTGGTAACATTCAACTTTAGCCGGGCTGCTCGAACGGGAACAATCTCGTCGTATGAAGAAATCGCATTGTGAAAATGAACCTTTAGGCCCGTTCTCACGTTACGATATGTAGTCACATGCGCAATCAGCAACGTAGATGAACATAAACATTTAGGTCTGACGTTTTCGGGCGATGGCAAATGGAATACGCATATCAACAAATTAGTACTATCAATTTCTAGGATGTTAAAATCAATGCGTAAACTGAAATTTATATTACGCTGGCAAATCTATGTTATGTTTATTAGACCACATTTTGAATATGTCTGCGGGTTTTGGATGGCTGTAATAAAGAACAATCATTGCGACTAGATCTTCAACTTGAAGCAGCTCGTGTTGTTACTGGTCTATCAAATTACACACCACTTAAATATCTTTATTTTTAAACTGGTTGGGAAACACTGTCAGAACGCAGGGAATGGAGGAAATTAACACTTTACCATAAAATGAAACGTGTTAATGCACCCTCTTATCTAATAGATCTACTTCCTAAAACTGTTGGTGTCTCTACTACTTATGAACTTAGAAATTCTGAAAGCTTCATAATTCTATCATATAGACTGAAACTGTTATGCCAGTCTTTATCCCTTCAACCACCGCAATGTGGCATACTGTTCCTTTGGGAAAAAGAGAATGTTACAATCAACAGAAAAGTTTACCTCATTTTCAAAGAAATCAATTATTATGGCACCATCCTACTTTTCCACTGGTATCCGCAGAGTGAATATTCATCATACTCGTTTACGATATCATGTAAGCAGCTTAATTATGATTTATTTAATATTGGCATTAAGTCAGATTCAACGTCAACATGGTTGACATGGTAAATATGGTTATTTATGTGAAAATGTGTTTCATTTCACATTTAAATGCTGTTTATATGGTGTTCACAGGGAAACATGTTTAACATTTTAAAATTTCCTGTACATGTACAATGTAGATGGTATAAATTTAGATTTACTGTTAAGTGGCAACAACAAACTATCGTATTCTGAAAATTAGGCAATTTTTAAAGCAGTTCAGTAATTTATAACCATTAGTAAACGTTTCTCTTGACTGATGCATGCCTCTTCATTTCTCTGTAAATATCTTTCTACCGGAACCATTTCTGTATTATTTTGCTTTCTTATTACATGTATACGTGTTGTTATAATTCTATCATTATGTAAGGTAACATAAGTTAGATAACTTGTTCCTAAATCCATTTCTTCATTGCATAAAATATGTTTAAATCAAATAAAAAATCACAACTTGTCGTCTTGAACTTCAGTTGTAATGTGGAAACATCCAAGTTGCATCAACACAACAACAGCATTAAGTACATACTATTCTATGTTGATATTACAAGTTTAAACAACAAATCGTATCGTGTGAACGGACCTTCAAAACTAAAAAAAATTGCAGACTTCAAGTCGTCAGAGTGAATGGACCATAACCCAGTTGAAAAAGCTGCAGGGAAAACACTTGGGTCGTGTTCAAGAGAGGTTTCAAAGTAATCGCTCAATTAGCGATTACTTTGAAACCTCTCTTGAACGCGATTGTTCAGTGTAGCGCTACGTAGCAAAGCGAGAGAACTTGGAGGTTTTGCACCGTGTCGTTCAGGCGAGAATGAGCGCTACTTGAGCGCTACTTGAGCGCTACATTGAGCAATCAATGAGCGATTATAAGCGCTCGCTGTTATGGAACAGACGGCTTATCTTATTGGCTTGAATTATTACTGGCCGTTGTTCTGATGTTCTTTTGTACTGATAAGGACATAAGAGACATGTTCAATTGTTCAGTCAGTGGTTAGTCCAGCTAGATGCAACTAGATCATATTTGCCAGGACATAGATTGAGCCATTTAGAGACAGTACAGGGTACATGATTAACAACGCCTACCATTATAGTCTCGGTTTTCATCCTCTGTGTTGTGCATATAGATTGGAGTTGTTTGTTATTGTTAAGGCATTAATGAGGTCTGTCAGTAGTTGACAGAGTAAGGGATCTAGTTAAATACTTTTTGAAACTAAGACATCGGGTTTAGTTCCAAAATAGGTAAGTTAGTCAAAATGTATGTAGGAAAAGAATGGTTTACATGAAGAAATCAGCTTCATTGTTACATGTATGTGTTAATTAAAATAAATACATTATTCAGCAAAATACCCCACCTACAAACCACAAGTGACAAATGTAGTTATCGACAACAGCATTTATTCAACGAGTGTATAGTCCATGATATGTTCCTTGACTTTATTTGTTGATATATTTAACGAACATAAGAAAACGTTTGAACTAATAATTGAACTTGATAATGATAAAATACAAATCTCAGGGAATCAGGGTATTGTAGTTGGGTAGCAGATACAAATACACTGATGGAGCAGGATGAGGGAATCAGGGTATTGTATTTGGGTGGCGGATACAAATACACTGATGGAGCAGGATGAGGGAATCAGGGTATTGTATTTGGGTGGCGGATACAAATACACTGATGGAGCAGGATGAGGGAATCAGGGTATTGTATTTGGGTGGCGGATACAAATACACTGATGGAGCAGGATGAGGGAATCAGGGTATTGTATTTGGGTGGCGGATACAAATACACTGATGGAGCAGGATGAGGGAATCAGGGTATTGTATTTGGGTAGCGGATACAAATACACTGATGGAGCAGGATGAGGGAATCCGGGTATTGTATTTGGGTAGCGGATACAAATACACCCCAAACTAATTGAATTGATATCAACAGTTCTATATAAAACTAATTAGTTTGAACTGACCCAACTCTCATGCCCTATGTCAAAGCTATGTACTGGACAGTGAGACGGCTACCTTCATGTGCATGCGGTGTACAGTGTCGACTTGTTCATCACTTGAGGAGGTTTGTGACGTCCTGATCGGATGTCACATTCAATGCTCTCTGTCATCCTTAACTTCTGTTGCTTTTCTTAATCAGCGGAATTGGGAGTCGAATCTTCTGTGTTTACCCTGTCTTCGTGGATTCCTTTGGAAATTTTTCTTTCGAAGGTCAATGTACGAAGTTCATTGTTCTCTAGTTTGTATTAGTATCTTACATTTCCTGACTCTAAACAGCTACAGCGGGTATTTTGGGATTACGACTGTAAAATCGTTGGGTATACTCGTATATCTGGCTGTACTATCCAGTGATATTGACAGTGTGTTGTACGTTACTGCTTCCATTCTAGGGTGGGATTAACACTTTGGCCCTCAACATTTAACTGCAATGAAATGATGACAACATACATGTCTACACGTTCATTAACTTATGTTTAATCATTGTGAAAAGGTAATTATTTCCCGTTGACCTCAACAAGTACACCTACATGACGTTTGGTAATAACACGTTTTGTATAGATGACAAATTGCATGCTCATGTTCTATAGCAATGCACGTGAACATAGAAAATACAACGTTTCTACTTAGTACACCCGAACACTCCTTGTTCAGAACGTGACACTGAGCACGAAAAGTACGTGCACACTCCATGACAACTCGAGTACGTATTGCTGCAAGGTAGATGTGGTATGTAAATAAGTGCAGTGCGTAGACAGAGAGGCATGTCCAGCTGGACCAGGAAGTAGTGGAGTGTTATCAGACCCGAGTGTAAACATTCACTCTACTCTGAATGAAACACGGAAGACTTCAAGATAGACCAAAATACTGAAGTGCGCTTATATAGACATGACACGTTTTTAACCATTTATAAGCAGGCACCTTATATAGAGGTCCCTGTTATAAGGCAGCGACTAATCGAGGGTGATTGACATTGGGAGCTCAATGATATGTCTCATTCTTCTTTGAGAGAGATTCAAAAGTTTGGTAGATGAATGGGGGATGAGTTCTATGAATGTACAACTTATTTATTGCAATTGTGCGGAGTCTCCAAACATCATTTTTTTAATTAAAACTTTTACTTTTTAGATTTTATTTTAAATATAATAAGATAATCTCTAATATATATATATATATATATATATATATATATATATATATATATATATATATATATATATATATATATATATATATATATATATATACATATATATATATATATATATATCAGTGATCATCATGGGATCTTAAAACCAAAGGCTGAAAAAGTTTTGGATACGTTTTTTCCTTATTTTTTTATGTTTACAGAAATAAAATAATAAAAATATATTTACAGAATTATTGAACTAATATTTAACATTTTCAATACATTGTATCTCCAGTGTCCAATGTCCGTATGGGATCTGAAGCGTAGGAATTCTAAAATCTACGAATGTATCGAGAACATACTATGTTCAGAACGTTCTAATCGTTGCAACGTTCTCGCCATAGCAGATATGAAAAATGCTGCGAATTCCTAAAAATATTTTAAAATATCAGCTTATACACCAATACGTGTGTCCAACATATTATTGTCCGCCGCAATGATCTGAAATGGACGTCTGTACTCTGGCTTTTGTATGTAATGCTGGCAAGGACCTTGATTATATGAGGCTAACAAGGGTTCCAATAACGGTATCTCAGGTATATCACAACAACAAGGAAGCCTGCTGAGCACGCCTCTATTCGTTAATAAGCAATCGGATATATAATTCCTTCATCAATACTCTTGTTAGCGTCCTGCAGTGACTGCTTACACTTTCTTTGAAACACATCGCTTGTATTGTCAAGTACCCATTAACGCGAATGAGTGTATTTCGTTGTTTTATTTTTCTGCTCTCGTTCCTCAGAGCCAAGTTCATGATCACCGGCCTAGTGTCCATATCCATTTAAAAATATGTCTGGATTGAAATATTCTAAGGAACGATTTTTTTGTTTTGAGTAACCCGAAATTGATATGTAGCACTGTCAGATTGTTTTCATGTATACAAGCATCGCCCTGAAAAAAAATCATAGAGAAGATAAAAATCATAAGTGGATGCATGGGCTACTGAAATATACCATCATTTTTATATACGAGATTTCGTAGATTTCTGTATGTCTGATCGGGTAAAATGATTCTGCACTTTAAGTTTTACATACAGTTGTGTGTGTTCATGAATGTCCTGGGTCGTGTCGAGCAAAGCTTTAAGGTAACAGTCACTCACTAAGATTGCTAAGAATACTAAGTCAGAGTGCAGGTTGTCTGTGCAGCGACTGCGGAGGACGTTCCATCGATGACAGCAGAATGATGTTTACAATGTGATACGTTGATATTGCAGTCATACCATCTTGATGCATCATATCTGCAAGCTAAACGAGGGGCACTATCTCACCACACTTTGATAAGTTGATATTGCAGTCATACCATCTTGATGCATCATGTCTGCAAGCTAAACGAGGGGCACTCTCTCACCACACTTTGATAAGTTGATATTGCAGTCATACCATCTTGATGCATCATGTCTGCAAGCTAAACGAGGGGCACTCTCTCACCACACTTGATAAGTTGATATTGCAGTCATACCATCTTGATGCATCATGTCTGCAAGCTAAACGAGGGTCACTCTCTCACCACACTTTGATAAGTTGATATTGCAGTCATACCATCTTGATGCATCATGTCTGCAAGCTAAACGAGGGGCACTCTCTCACCACACTTGATAAGTTGATATTGCAGTCATACCATCTTGATGCATCATGTCTGCAAGCTAAACGAGGGTCACTCTCTCACCACACTTTGATAAGTTGATATTGCAGTCATACCATCTTGATGCATCATGTCTGCAAGCTAAACGAGGGGCACTCTCTCACCACACTTTGATAAGTTGATATTGCAGTCATACCATCTTGATGCATCATGTCTGCAAGCTAAACGAGGGGCACTCTCTCACCACACTTTGATAAGTTGATATTGCAGTCATACCATCTTGATGCATCATGTCTGCAAGCTAAACGAGGGGCACTCTCTCACCACACTTTGATAAGTTGATATTGCAGTCATACCATCTTGATGCATCATGTCTGCAAGCTAAACGAGGGGCACTCTCTCACCACACTTTGATAAGTTGATATTGCAGTCATACCATCTTGATGCATCATGTCTGCAAGCTAAACGAGGGGCACTCTCTCACCACACTTTGATAAGTTGATATTGCAGTCATACCATCTTGATGCATCATGTCTGCAAGCTAAACGAGGGGCACTCTCTCACCACACTTTGATAAGTTGATATTGCAGTCATACCATCTTGATGCATCATGTCTGCAAGCTAAACGAGGGGCACTCTCTCACCACACTTTGATAAGTTGATATTGCAGTCATACCATCTTGATGCATCATGTCTGCAAGCTAAACGAGGGGCACTATCTCACCACAGAGGATAGCCAAGACAATTTCTTTTAAACTAATGTTTGACGAATTGTGTTTAAGGATGTTAAATAATTGAGGTTAGTGAGTTATCTCTGTAGGGAGAGAATGAACGAATGGTAAATTTGAGTGGAATACATCGCACATAAATATATCTTCGACATAATAATTTTCTTAACATCCAGGTGTCCTCTACTAAACTAAAATACTTACCTAAGCAGTTCAGTTATTTTGCTTGACGGTTGACCTGGCGAAATAGCGAGTGCACAATACGTGGCGATGCATCAGCTGCAATCAGGTGTGGAGTTCAAGAGGGAGGCACATTCACTGTTAACCCGATAGGGTACACACACAGTGCGGGCTGGTCATGTGGAAGCAATGCCTTCTGGAACGCCAATTTGAGGATGAAACCATTCATCGACTGACAATAAAGATCAACCGTGCAGTAAGACAGCACTAGAGCGACAAGACGGGGACAAGAGATATGGGATTAATGTTGCATAGCAGACCACTTGAGTAGAAGTGTTTAGATAGGGCAGTGTCAGTGTCAGTGTTTATATCTGTATGTGTCTGTCTGTTTGGCAACTATTTATGTTTTGTTTGCCTGTCGAGATCTGCCAGTGATTCATTCAATTCTTGCTGTGGAATCTATGTCTGAATTCGTTGTAGGTTTTAACATTTTGGCGAATTCCCATGATATGATGTGAAGAGTATACTACGTTGAACATGTAATGAATTCTACCATTAAAAGAAACAGTTGGATAAACTTGATACCTGAATCTAGAAATATGCATATGGTAAAACTGACGAGTTACAATCATTCTAAGTATAACCATCGAGTTGAGCCGAATGCTTCCTTTCGTCGTTCAGACTCCTGTTTTATTTGGTTGAAGATTATTAAATAGCCACATTGATTGAAGTGTTACATGGTGTATAACCCTCACATGATATACATAAAACACGACACACTATTAATCATGTATATTTAATGCATGGGGGAAACGTGATGAAAGATACCGATAAACCAAACAATGATTTGCATAGTGGATACACATACACACATTTATGTAGTTCCCACTGGATGAACAAATACATTACATTGTGTATGCTCCTCGACATGGTGCATTATAAAACTTCAGGGGTGTCTTGAGTTTCGCAATTTCTGATTTATGAGTAATTCGAGCAAGTGTTGCCTTGAAATCTGACAATAACATTGTTACTTTTTACCTAGATGAGCAGCAGGGTTTGTTTGCTGGAAGATAGATGGGCGCATCACTAACAGAGACGCTATTGTGGAGTTATTTGTGTTCACTGAGGGGGTAGAGGGGGCAGGAGGGGAAGGGGAGGAAGAAAGAGAAAGGGGGAGGCTTGAAAGAACGAGAGGGGTCATGATTGAAGAGAGCCTCGTAACTGGACCGAGAAGATGATTCAAAGATGATACATGGTTTAGGCCAAGAACGAAAAAACATGTTACACGGCATACCGCTGTATAAGTAACTACCATTCTTGCCATGATTCTGTTCTGGTATCACCGATAGTCATCATCAAGACACTGTGGCTATCACTAGTTTAGTTTAGTTTATTTTCTCGTTCAATATTTCAACATTACTCATTGGTTGTATAGTACGTGTTAACGATTACAAGGAGAATATGCATATTATCACTGGTGCTGAACATGATTTGTCTACTTTTGGTCTCATTTAAATGAACCTTGAAGATGATTTTTTCTTGATTTATCTAAAGTTTGCTTAGCTATATCGAACAGAAGGGCTAAGGTAAATCACCCGAAAGAGAAACAATTTCATCAGTAATATACACATATAAATCTCATTACTAAGACACATCGTCAACCAGAGTATTTACATGTTGGGCCTAAACTTCAGACTAAAGATAAACTACCTGTGGAAAGTTCAGTACATTATCATACCATAAAGGAGCATTCATCTCCATCGTGAGAACGTGAGCTGGTCCTGGATGTGCAGTGATGCTGACAGTGCAACACAGCGTGGTCGCCCTTTAATACCCTGCATCTCATCTCCACGCCGCCAGTGGGCGCTCTGAGGTCAGCGAGGTCACGTCCAAACCGAGGCGTTGTGCAGCGAGGTGTGCAACTCCGCTCGGCTTATATTCATTGCATTTTGTTCACGTGACTGAGCGAACTTATAATGGCAGATACTTACTCCTACATAAACTAAACCAAGTAATTATACCCTTGCTGTTTAAGTATGTAATCATCCTTATTACAATGAAGATATACATTTAAATATATGCAATTATGATGTAGTGTAATTATATACCGGCAAGTCTGACATACAAGAATCAAGTTTACTGTTCTCGAAAAGACTGACTGTGTCTTTGATTAGGGACTACTACTGGAAGTAGAATACCATACAAAATATCTCTTATTGACTATTGCTGGAAGAAGAATACCATGAGATATATTTTTTATTGACTATTGCTGTAAGTAGAATACCATACAAGATATATCTTATTGACCATTGCTGGAAGAATAATATCATACAAGATATCTCTTATTGACTATTGCTAGAAGAAGAATACCATACAAGATATCTCTTATTGACTATTGCTAGAAGAAGAATACCATACAAGATATCTCTTATTGACTATTGCTAGAAGAAGAATACCATACAAGATATCTCTTATTGACTATTGCTGGAAGAAGAATATCATACAATATATCTTTTATTGACTATTGCTAGAAGAAAAATACCATACAAGATATCTCTTATTGACTATTGCTAGAAGAAGAATACCATACAATATATCTCTTATTGACCATTGCTGGAAGTAGAATACCATACAAGATATCTCTTATTGACCATTGCTGGAAGTAGAATACCATACAAGATATCTCTTATTGACTATTGCTGGAAGAAGAATATCATACAATATATCTTTTATTGACTATTGCTAGAAGAAAAATACCATACAAGATATCTCTTATTGACTATTGCTAGAAGAAGAATACCATACAAGATATATCTTATTGACCATTGCTGGAAGTAGAATACCATACAATATATCTCTTATTGACCATTGCTGGAAGTAGAATACCATACAATATATCTCTTATTGACTATTGCTAGAAGAAGAATACCATACAATATATCTCTTATTGACTATTGCTGGAAGAAGAATACCATACACGATATCTCTTATTGACTATTGCTAGAAGGAGAATACCATACAATATATCTCTTATTGACTATTGCTGGTGGAGAATACCATACAATATATCTCTTATTGACTATTGCTGGAAGCAGAATAACATACAATATATCTCTTATTGATTATCGCTTGAAGCAGAATAACATACAATATATCTCTTATTGACTATTGCTGGAAGAAGAATAACATACAATATATCTCTTATTGACTATTGCTGGAAGAAGAATAACATACAATATATCTCTTATTGACTATTGCTGTCAGCAGAATATCATACAATATATCTCTTATTGACTATTGCTGGAAGCAGAATAACATACAATATATCTCTTATTGACTATTGCTGGAAGCAGAATAACATACAATATATCTCTTATTGATTATCGCTTGAAGCAGAATAACATACAATATATCTCTTATTGACTATTGCTGGAAGAAGAATAACATACAATATATCTCTTATTGACTATTGCTGGAAGAAGAATAACATACAATATATCTCTTATTGACTATTGCTGGAAGTAGAATACCATACAAGATATCTCTTATTGACCATTGCTGGAAGTAGAATACCATACAATATATCTCTTATTGACCATTGCTGGAAGTAGAATACCATACAAGATATCTCTTATTGACTATTGCTAGAAGAAGAATACCATACAATATATCTCTTATTGACTATTGCTGGAAGAAGAATACCACACACGATATCTCTTATTGACTATTGCTAGAAGAAGAATACCATACAATATATCTCTTATTGACTATTGCTGGTGGAGAATACCATACAATATATCTCTTATTGATTATCGCTTGAAGCAGAATAACATACAATATATCTCTTATTGACTATTGCTGGAAGAAGAATAACATACAATATATCTCTTATTGACTATTGCTGTAAGCAGAATATCATACAATATATCTCTTATTTACTATTGCTGGAAGAAGAATAACATACAATATATCTCTTATTGACTATTGCTGGTGGAGAATACCATACAATATATCTCTTATTGATTATCGCTTGAAGCAGAATAACATACAATATATCTCTTATTGACTATTGCTGTAAGCAGAATATCATACAATATATCTCTTATTGACTATTGCTGGAAGAAGAATAACATACAATATATCTCTTATTGACTATTGCTGGAAGAAGAATAACATACAATATATCTCTTATTGACTATTGCTGTAAGCAGAATATCATACAATATATCTCTTATTGACTATTGCTGAAAGAGGAATAACATACAATATATCTCTTATTGACTATTGCTGTAAGCAGAATATCATACAATATATCTCTTATTGACTATTGCTGGAAGAAGAATAACATACAATATATCTCTTATTGACTATTGCTGGTGGAGAATACCATACAATATATCTCTTATTGACTATTGCTGGAAGAAGAATAACATACAATATATCTCTTATTGACTATTGCTGTAAGCAGAATATCATACAATATATCTCTTATTGACTATTGCTGGAAGCAGAATAACATACAATATATCTCTTATTGACTATTGCTGTAAGCAGAATATCATACAATATATCTCTTATTGACTATTGCTGGAAGCAGAATATCATACAATATATCTCTTATTGACTATTGCTGGAAGCAGAATATCATACAATATATCTCTTATTGACTATTGCTGGAAGAAGAATAACATACAATATATCTCTTATTGACTATTGCTGGAAGCAGAATAACATACAATATATCTCTTATTGACTATTGCTGGAAGAAGAATAACATACAATATATCTCTTATTGACTATTGCTGTAAGCAGAATAACATACAATATATCTCTTATTGACTATTGCTGTCAGCAGAATATCATACAATATATCTCTTATTGACTATTGCTGGAAGCAGAATAACATACAATATATCTCTTATTGACTATTGCTGGCAGAAGAATAACATACAATATATCTCTTATTGACTATTGCTGTAAGCAGAATAACATACAATATATCTCTTATTGACTATTGCTGGAAGAAGAATAACATACAATATATCTCTTATTGACTATTGCTGTAAGCAGAATATCATACAATATATCTCTTATTGACTATTGCTGGAAGAAGAATAACATACAATATATCTCTTATTGACTATTGCTGGAAGAAGAATATCATACAATATATCTCTTATTGACTATTGCTGGAAGAAGAATAACATACAATATATCTCTTATTGACTATTGCTGGTGGAGAATACCATACAATATATCTCTTATTGATTATCGCTTGAAGCAGAATAACATACAATATATCTCTTATTGACTATTGCTGTAAGCAGAATATCATACAATATATCTCTTATTGACTATTGCTGTAAGCAGAATATCATACAATATATCTCTTATTGACTATTGCTGTAAGCAGAATATCATACAATATATCTCTTATTGACTATTGCTGGAAGAAGAATAACATACAATATATCTCTTATTGACTATTGCTGGAAGAAGAATAACATACAATATATCTCTTATTGACTATTGCTGTAAGCAGAATATCATACAATATATCTCTTATTGACTATTGCTGTAAGCAGAATATCATACAATATATCTCTTATTGACTATTGCTGTAAGCAGAATATCATACAATATATCTCTTATTGACTATTGCTGTAAGCAGAATATCATACAATATATCTCTTATTGACTATTGATGGAAGCAGAATAACATACAATATATCTCTTATTGACTATTGCTGTAAGAAGAATAACATACAATATATCTCTTATTGACTATTGCTGGAAGAAGAATAACATACAATATATCTCTTATTGACTATTGCTGTAAGCAGAATATCATACAATATATCTCTTATTGACTATTGCTGGAAGCAGAATAACATACAATATATCTCTTATTGACTATTGCTGGAAGAAGAATAACATACAATATATCTCTTATTGACTATTGCTGTAAGCAGAATAACATACAATTTATCTCTTATTGACTATTGCTGGAAGAAGAATATCATACAATATATCTCTTATTGACTATTGCTGGAAGAAGAATAACATACAATATATCTCTTATTGACTATTGCTGTAAGCAGAATATCATACAATATATCTCTTATTGACTATTGCTGGAAGAAGAATAACATACAATATATCTCTTATTGACTATTGCTGGAAGCAGAATAACATACAATATATCTCTTATTGACTATTGCTGGAAGAAGAATATCATACAATATATCTCTTATTGACTATTGCTGGAAGAAGAATAACATACAATATATCTCTTATTGACTATTGCTGGAAGAAGAATAACATACAATATATCTCTTATTGACTATTGCTGTCAGCAGAATATCATACAATATATCTCTTATTGACTATTGCTGGAAGCAGAATAACATACAATATATCTCTTATTGACTATTGCTGGAAGCAGAATAACATACAATATATCTCTTATTGACTATTGCTGGAAGCAGAATAACATACAATATATCTCTTATTGACTATTGCTGGAAGAAGAATATCATACAATATATCTCTTATTGACTATTGCTGGAAGAAGAATAACATACAATATATCTCTTATTGATTATCGCTTGAAGCAGAATAACATACAATATATCTCTTATTGACTATTGCTGTCAGCAGAATATCATACAATATATCTCTTATTGACTATTGCTGGAAGCAGAATAACATACAATATATCTCTTATTGACTATTGCTGGTGGAGAATATCATACAATATATCTCTTATTGACTATTGCTGGAAGAAGAATATCATACAATATATCTCTTATTGACTATTGCTGGAAGAAGAATAACATACAATATATCTCTTATTGACTATTGCTGTAAGCAGAATAACATACAATATATCTCTTATTGACTATTGCTGTAAGAAGAATATCATACAATATATCTCTTATTGACTATTGCTGTAAGCAGAATATCATACAATATATCTCTTATTGACTATTGCTGGAAGAAGAATAACATACAATATATCTCTTATTGACTATTGCTGGAAGAAGAATAACATACAATATATCTCTTATTGACTATTGCTGGAAGCAGAATAACATACAATATATCTCTTATTGACTATTGCTGTAAGCAGAATATCATACAATATATCTCTTATTGACTATTGCTGGAAGAAGAATAACATACAATATATCTCTTATTGACTATTGCTGGAAGAAGAATAACATACAATATATCTCTTATTGACTATTGCTGGAAGCAGAATAACATACAATATATCTCTTATTGACTATTGCTGGAAGAAGAATATCATACAAGATATCTCTTATTGACTATTGCTGGAAGAAGAATAACATACAATATATCTCTTATTGACTATTGCTGGAAGAAGAATAACATACAATATATCTCTTATTGACTATTGCTGGAAGAAGAAAAACATACAATATATCTCTTATTGACTATTGCTGGAAGCAGAATAACATACAATTTATCTCTTATTGACTATTGCTGAAAGAAGAATAACATACATTATTATGTCAGCGTGTTTTTCAAGCGATCTGATTGGTCGAAAGGTGATCACGTGACCGTCGACAGAAAAGCATATTGACTCCAACCCGAGTCCGACCAAAAGCCGTATTGACTTGAGTGACGTCATACGATTGTTGCATGACGTTAAACGATTGTTGCATGACGTCATGCTACTGTAATCATGACGTCATGTGACCGTAGGCCAAT
Organism: Gibbula magus; assembly: GCA_936450465.1. NCBI lineage: Eukaryota > Metazoa > Mollusca > Gastropoda > Trochida > Trochidae > Gibbula > Gibbula magus. The sequence continues at coordinate 75,503,991 of OW388297.1, read as the reverse complement.
CTGGTCAAACCAAATTGCATTTTGGCTGTATTTCATTATTTTCCTTTCGTTTCTGTATTGAATACATAATAAAACAATTATGGACTGGTGAATTCGGTCAATACCTGTTTTTATGGACCCGAGAAAACAATATTGACCGCGGACTTCGTCCTTGGTCAATATTGTTTTCTGGGGTCCATAAAAACAGGTATTGACCTCATCACCAGTCTATAATTGTATAATATATCTCTTATTGACTATTGCTGGAAGAAGAATAACATACAATATATCTCTTATTGACTATTGCTGGAAGCAGAATAACATACAATATATCTCTTATTGACTATTGCTGGAAGAAGAATATCATACAATATATCTCTTATTGACTATTGCTGTAAGCAGAATATCATACAATATATCTCTTATTGACTATTGCTGGAAGAAGAATAACATACAATATATCTCTTATTGACTATTGCTGTAAGCAGAATATCATACAATATATCTCTTATTGACTATTGCTGGAAGAAGAATATCATACAATATATCTCTTATTGACTATTGCTGGAAGAAGAATAACATACAATATATCTCTTATTGACTATTGCTGGAAGAAGAATATCATACAATATATCTCTTATTGACTATTGCTGGAAGAAGAATAACATACAATATATCTCTTATTGACTATTGCTGGAAGCAGAATAACATACAATATATCTCTTATTGACTATTGCTGTAAGCAGAATAACATACAATATATCTCTTATTGACTATTGCTGGAAGAAGAATATCATACAATATATCTCTTATTGACTATTGCTGTAAGCAGAATATCATACAATATATCTCTTATTGACTATTGCTGTAAGCAGAATATCATACAATATATCTCTTATTGACTATTGCTGTAAGCAGAATAACATACAATATATCTCTTATTGACTATTGCTGTAAGCAGAATAACATACAATATATCTCTTATTGACTATTGCTGTAAGCAGAATATCATACAATATATCTCTTATTGACTATTGCTGGAAGAAGAATAACATACAATATATCTCTTATTGACTATTGCTGGAAGAAGAATAACATACAATATATCTCTTATTGACTATTGCTGGAAGCAGAATAACATACAATATATCTCTTATTGACTATTGCTGGAAGAAGAATATCATACAAGATATCTCTTATTGACTATTGCTGGAAGAAGAATAACATACAATATATCTCTTATTGACTATTGCTGGAAGAAGAATAACATACAATATATCTCTTATTGACTATTGCTGGAAGAAGAATAACATACAATATATCTCTTATTGACTATTGCTGGAAGCAGAATAACATACAATATATCTCTTATTGACTATTGCTGTAAGCAGAATATCATACAATATATCTCTTATTGACTATTGCTGTAAGCAGAATATCATACAATATATCTCTTATTGACTATTGCTGTAAGCAGAATATCATACAATATATCTCTTATTGACTATTGCTGGAAGCAGAATATCATACAATATATCTCTTATTGACTATTGCTGGAAGCAGAATAACATACAATATATCTCTTATTGACTATTGCTGGAAGCAGAATATCATACAATATATCTCTTATTGACTATTGCTGGAAGCAGAATAACATACAATATATCTCTTATTGACTATTGCTGGAAGCAGAATAACATACAATATATCTCTTATTGACTATTGCTGGAAGCAGAATATCATACAATATATCTCTTATTGACTATTGCTGGAAGCAGAATAACATACAATATATCTCTTATTGACTATTGCTGTAAGCAGAATAACATACAATATATCTCTTATTGACTATTGCTGGAAGCAGAATAACATACAATATATCTCTTATTGACTATTGCTGTAAGCAGAATATCATACAATATATCTCTTATTGACTATTGCTGGAAGCAGAATAACATACAATATATCTCTTATTGACTATTGCTGTAAGCAGAATATCATACAATATATCTCTTATTGACTATTGCTGGAAGCAGAATAACATACAATATATCTCTTATTGACTATTGCTGGAAGCAGAATATGATACAATATATCTCTTATTGACTATTGCTGGAAGCAGAATAACATACAATATATCTCTTATTGACTATTGCTGTAAGCAGAATAACATACAATATATCTCTTATTGACTATTGCTGGAAGCAGAATAACATACAATATATCTCTTATTGACTATTGCTGTAAGCAGAATATCATACAATATATCTCTTATTGACTATTGCTGTAAGCAGAATAACATACAATATATCTCTTATTGACTATTGCTGTAAGCAGAATAACATACAATATATCTCTTATTGACTATTGCTGGAAGCAGAATAACATACAATATATCTCTTATTGACTATTGCTGGAAGCAGAATAACATACAATATATCTCTTATTGACTATTGCTGTTAGCAGAATATCATACAATATATCTCTTATTGACTATTGCTGGAAGAAGAATATCATACAATATATCTCTTATTGACTATTGCTGTAAGAAGAATAACATACAATATATCTCTTATTGACTATTGCTGTAAGCAGAATAACATACAATATATCTCTTATTGACTATTGCTGGAAGAAGAATAACATACAATATATCTCTTATTGACTATTGCTGGAAGCAGAATAACATACAATATATCTCCTATTGACTATTGCTGTAAGCAGAATATCATACAATATATCTCTTATTGACTATTGCTGTAAGCAGAATAACATACAATTTATCTCTTATTGACTATTGCTGTAAGCAGAATATCATACAATATATCTCTTATTGACTATTGCTGGAAGAAGAATAACATACAATATATCTCTTATTGACTATTGCTGGAAGAAGAATAACATACAATATATCTCTTATTGACTATTGCTGGAAGAAGAATAACATACAATATATCTCTTATTGACTATTGCTGTAAGCAGAATATCATACAATATATCTCTTATTGACTATTGCTGAAAGAAGAATAACATACAATATATCTATTATTGACTATTGCTGTAAGCAGAATAACATACAATATATCTCTTATTGACTATTGCTGTAAGCAGAATAACATACAATATATCTCTTATTGACTATTGCTGTAAGCAGAATAACATTCAATATATCTCTTATTGACTATTGCTGTAAGCAGAATAACATACAATATATCTCTTATTGACTATTGCTGTAAGCAGAATATCATACAATATATCTCTTATTGACTATTGCTGGAAGAAGAATAACATACAATATATCTCTTATTGACTATTGCTGTAAGCAGAATATCATACAATATATCTCTTATTGACTATTGCTGGAAGAAGAATAACATACAATATATCTCTTATTGACTATTGCTGTAAGCAGAATATCATACAATATATCTCTTATTGACTATTGCTGGAAGAAGAATAACATACAATATATCTCTTATTGACTATTGCTGGAAGAAGAATAACATACAATATATCTCTTATTGACTATTGCTGGAAGCAGAATAACATACAATATATCTCTTATTGACTATTGCTGGAAGAAGAATATCATACAAGATATCTCTTATTGACTATTGCTGAAAGAAGAATAACATACAATATATCTCTTATTGACTATTGCTGGAAGAAGAATAACATACAATATATCTCTTATTGACTATTGCTGGAAGAAGAATAACATACAATATATCTCTTATTGACTATTGCTGGAAGAAGAATAACATACAATATATCTCTTATTGACTATTGCTGGAAGAAGAATAACATACAATATATCTCTTATTGACTATTGCTGGAAGCAGAATAACATACAATTTATCTCTTATTGACTATTGCTGAAAGAAGAATAACATACAATATATCTCTTATTGACTATTGCTGGAAGAAGAATAACATACAATATATCTCTTATTGACTATTGCTGGAAGCAGAATAACATACAATATATCTCTTATTGACTATTGCTGGAAGAAGAATATCATACAATATATCTCTTATTGACTATTGCTGTAAGCAGAATATCATACAATATATCTCTTATTGACTATTGCTGGAAGAAGAATAACATACAATATATCTCTTATTGACTATTGCTGGAAGCAGAATAACATACAATATATCTCTTATTGACTATTGCTGTAAGCAGAATATCATACAATATATCTCTTATTGACTATTGCTGGAAGAAGAATATCATACAATATATCTCTTATTGACTATTGCTGGAAGAAGAATATCATACAATATATCTCTTATTGACTATTGCTGTAAGCAGAATATCATACAATATATCTCTTATTGACTATTGCTGGAAGAAGAATACCATACAATATATCTCTTATTGACTATTGCTGGAAGAAGAATATCATACAATATATCTCTTATTGACTATTGCTGTAAGCAGAATAACATACAATATATCTCTTATTGACTATTGCTGGAAGAAGAATATCATACAATATATCTCTTATTGACTATTGCTGGAAGAAGAATATCATACAATATATCTCTTATTGACTATTGCTGTAAGCAGAATAACATACAATATATCTCTTATTGACTATTGCTGGAAGAAGAATATCATACAATATATCTCTTATTGACTATTGCTGGAAGAAGAATATCATACAATATATCTCTTATTGACTATTGCTTGAAGAAGAATATCATACAATATATCTCTTATTGACTATTGCTGGAAGAAGAATATCATACAATATATCTCTTATTGACTATTGCTGTAAGCAGAATAACATACAATATATCTCTTATTGACTATTGCTGGAAGAAGAATATCATACAATATATCTCTTATTGACTATTGCTGGAAGAAGAATATCATACAATATATCTCTTATTGACTATACAGTTGATTAGAACTCATGATGGCCTTACTTAATGGCTTCTGGATGAGTTACCACTCGGTAGTCTGTCTATCTCGTGTTCTGTCGACTAGAGAGACGGTTGCGTGTGAGGGGAACATCAGCGTGCTGGCGTGTCCACTTTACTTACGTACTTACTTACATATATACTTACTTACTGCTACTGCATAAGTGTACATGGGGATCACATTTCTCAGATATACTTGTATTCTTCTCGAGACGACTGTTGATAAATATATTGCTTGTCCCTTATTTGTTGCAAGTCAATGTTTGTGGAACAGTCTATCTGGTCTGATGTCAAACACGCCAACACCATACCTCGCCTTGTACAATCTAACCACATGACATTTTAATAGTTTATTTACATTTGTTGATGTTTCTACCTTAGAACAATAAACTGAGACAATTACCTTTATTTATACAATGGTTGGTTGTTAAACATGTTTTAGCTTGTTTATTCCATATTGATATTCATATACATTTACAGAACGTCATACTTGTCTATTTGGATCGCTTGTGTTGAACGAGAAGATGTCATGATTTCGGAGGAACAACGAGTTCGAAGATATGTTTAAGCTGTGACAATCAAAATCTATTTCTACATGTCTGTCTGTTTGCATATTTTTCATCTTCTTGATGCTACCGGAAATGACTCTCTGACCAATAAGCAGGCTGTATGAAACAGTAACGTAGGATGACGGTTGGTTCCATGGTGAAGAAGTGTTCTGATATTTGAATATTCGGTCACGTATGAGTGACCGCCCCTGGATATTGAGGTCAGGGGTCAAGTATACGGGCACCTGCTTCATTGCACTGATAAATGTAAACATTTCAGGTCAAGTCCAGCGTATTGTCACTTAGTCACGGAACAGTGATCTGGCCTGCAATAATAATAGATGTATGATCTATATACATAAAGCTTTCTAAGCGTTTCCCATCATTTCTTGTAATTTTTTTAAAAAGAAACAAGTTTGATATTATATATCGAATTATATCTATTTGGATCACATTATTAAAATATGTTGTAGGCCTATATTTATAGTACACATGGCCTCTGTGCATTACAGCTGATAGTTGTTAAATAAACTCACCTATCTTTGAAGGAGAACAAGTTCTAAGGATGGTCAGCGTCTTTATTGCAATTGATGCGATACAGAGCATACAGATACTAGCACCATTAACAAGCGATACATTATTTCAGCAAGAATAAAACTTTAGTTGATGTGTAATTATGTGTTTTATATATATATGATTGAGTTGAAGTACGCGACGTTATAACACTGGAAAGGTGTTTCAAAGAAGTCATGTATCTATTGAACGAACACAGCAATGTCCTGAATGAATTAGGGAAATTAACTATTAAACCCAGAGAATGGTCATCATTGTATTTCTGTAAATTGGTGTTTCATTGAATTCTTTATCTGCATTTAGAAAAATAGAGCACAGTTAAATTCTGATCTCTTGATTATGGTACTGAAGTGGCCTTAGGTCTATAGTACATGGAATACATTACGTGCATCTAAAATCCAATATGTGTTCTATGTAAAGATGAATTAAATAGTTGAGCCATTACACAAACGATAACTAAAATACCTAAACGTCAACTAAAACATTTCCGCGACATACTGAATATGACAGTTCATACAAGGGCGTCGCCAGCTGAGGATTACACTGTTTACAGGGATTAAGAGTCTCAATTCGCACCCAGGTGTTAATGGTCTGCCTTACAGCGCCGTGAGAATGGAACCATCTAGAGAGTATACTAGACGTCTTGCTCCAGCAGACAACAACAATCTACGGTACTGGTATGACATTGTCCTTCTTGCAATCTATGGTACGGGGTCAATGGCCAGAAGCTGTCTAACAGAGCGTGTAACAGTATAATGTGAGAGATGGTTGTAGAAGAAAGGAGGTGGGGAGGGGAGGCAGACGAAGAAAAAAGATAATAATAAACAGAAGACAGAAACATAAAAGAGAAATCAGTAACTCGGAGAAAATGTATGAATATTATATGAATGGAATGGATAGAAAATGTAAATGACAGAAATGAACGGGAAGGAGGCACTAGAATAATAAATCAATTAAATAGGGGCAAGTACTAAAGAAACGCCACATATTTTTAAAAGCCGGAATAAAAGAAAAACCGGAAAGGACTTTAAAAAAAAGACTTAGTAGTTGGGCGGTAAAGGTGCATCAATTGTGTTTCATAAAATCATAATTGGCTTTAACACATGCAAACATACGATTTGTTCTGATATCAGTTCAAATAATTTCACACAACTTGCATATTCATTCCCAATTTTCAAATATATAATAATTACTAGTTACCTATTAAAATCGAGCAACATCATCATACTTGTGCAGAAACCGGAACTACACGTTCCATGTACATGCACAGTAGTTATAAGCCCTAAAAACATTATTAACTTAAAGTTTTCTTTTAGTCTGTTGTAAATAAGTTTCCAAAATTACGTTTGACTAATTGACGATCGCCACACTCGGACTATTGTCCGGTTTTCGATCAGAAATCGATAATTTTACCTTTATATCGTCGGTATACTGAGTCGACTAAGATCAAAATGTCAATTTTCTCGACAGTCAGTACTTCTCGATAACATAACACAATTTATAACGTTCAGCACATGTGACCCCAAACAACACAATGGATGTACATTTAAGAAATAAATAATATAAGATGGTAATAAGATTATAAGTCATCGCGAAGACACAGACAAAAAGAGATGAAGGAAATATTGAACGGAATATGATACGTGAAAACGCAGAATGTGCTTTTCCTAGAACACCAATCAGAGACGTACTTTGTCCTCTTGTATGATTGGATCTCCCGCAGAGTTTATATAAGTAGCAGCAAAGCAGTCTTACAAAACAACACAATAATAAATATTTATGAAATGCCTTGACTTAAAAAATATATCTCCAATAGCACATGCTTCCATGTGCTGTACACCATTAGCGTGACTGCCAGCCAAGGTTTATATGCTAATCGTGTATTTACATACATTGCTAACTGATTGCGCCCTCTGGGTCGGCCTGTGTTGTTTGTTTCCAGTTCCACGGCTCATTGTCAATATGACAGAAGCTCCTCACAGTAGCACATGATTCGTCCTTAGCGTAATTAGCCAGATAGTATGACTGCACATTAGTCCTCTGTTGTCACGCGAGGACGAGGTATTCATGTCTGACAAAAGGCGTGTGTCTGTATATACTGTCTATTATGTTCAGAGAGGTCCATTTGTGAACTAATAATGTCAGGAAGAATTAAAGAAAAGGTAATCAGAAAAGATGATCAGGAAATTCTAGCTCTGGAACCATCTATTTGGTTTGGATTAATTAGAAGGAATATCGTGGAACAGTGTGTTATAGATGCCGGATAGAAAGACAGACTTATTTCAGTTTGGAATATGAACTAATAAAGATGCTGATGTTTGAACCAAACCGGATATCACTGAATTTTATTATTGCCATATAGAACAATGCGACAACAATATACACTACGAACATTTATTTTTGTAAAACCTACATGCAATTAAAAAACTATCTACATTGGTGAACCTCTTCAATAAAGAATACCTGTAACAAATGAAGTTACACACATCACTCTGCTTCCCCGAGCTTCAGTAAGAAGCGTGGTACAATGTTCATTACAAAACACAAGATATATTCAATAAAAGAACGTACCTCTCGGCCATACGGCCTATAAGACACATAGATGTTTAAAATATACATGTATAAAATAATGGTACAGGTTACAAACATGAAAAAGTAATAATATTATTGTGATAATCATAAATATACTTCAGAACTCCACAAACTAGTGAGCTAAACAATATCTTACAAAATCCCAACATGCCTCTTTAGTCATTACCAATTAAGATATTTACGGATCAACAACTTCTGAGTTTATTATCAATAAAACGTGTACTCATTCTTCATCAGCTCAACTTCAGGGTGACGATCAAAGAACTCGTACATTCATATGATAAATCAAGCTCATATGATCAGACACTCTTATGAGACATAGAAGAGATGGAAGAACGTCGGGACATTGATATGACTCTGTCTCAGGGCCCATATTTTCGAAGCTGTCTTAGCGCTAAGATAGTCGTAAGTCAATGTTAATGTATGGCACGATTATCTTAGTGCTAAGAGAGCTTTGAAAATATGGGTCCAGGTTTCTAAAGATTTCAGCTCAAGTCAACACGTATCGTCTCATCTACTCGTGTATACAGCCCCTTCAGGTGATCTGGCTATCGACAGCATCGAACCGTCTCTACAGACCTTCAAAGGTATCTCGGTATTGTGTTGAAATCCTCGGATCCCCGACAAGTGTGATATACAGAGGAGATGCCAGATAGTTTGGTGTACAAGATATACACAGATAGCGTACAGGTGTAATGGTTTGATACGTTCAGGAGAGCTAGCATCCGCAGTCCGTATTGATATGCCCATTGAATGTTGTACACGATTTGTAGCAGTAGGACTCGATCTTTTAAGGACACAATTCAGTTTTAAATCTACGTGTGCACATGTGTGATTAGTTTATGATTTAGTTTGTTTATGTTTAACATGATCCTGAAATGAAAACAATATGTAGGCCTAAATATGGAAAAAAATGTTTTATACGTATTGCTCTCTGGACTTGCCCTAGTGTGATATATTTGTTTTGATTATGTAGTAAATTAAGTGTATAGAAAACAGAATCAGAAGAGTAGAAAAGGAAGAGAGAGGCTAAGTTGGTATGGACTTATTGCTTATTATTACCTACGAGGGCAATTAGGGGTGTAACAATACATCGAACTATCGATGCATCGCAATAGTTGGTTGCCAATAGTACTATATCGATAGTATATACAAAAACACTATCGCTATCGCAATAGTAAGGTTAACTATCGATACTATCGAAACTATTAAATTTCCATTAATTATGAATGATTTTCACAAGCCTCACTGCATTTAATTCAAGATTTTTCATCTTAGAATGTCAAAAGAGAAGAACTAGAGAAAGGAAATAGCAAAATGATTATCTTTATGATTTCTTTACTGATTTTGGTTCCATAGTCCTTACATCAATTAAACATTTCTACTAAAACCTATAAAATATCTAGCTTGCCAGTCTCCATTACTGGTTGATGTAGGCCTTGCAGTATGTCCTTAAGGTCTCTGTGCTTGATAATCTGGGCCATTATCTTGGCACAACAAACCGATCCCGAGGGAAGTACTGCAAGGCTTAAATCAGCCAGTAATGGAGACTGGCAAGAGTTATGCCCTGCGTTTGGGAAGTTGGTTGTTTTGTTTGTTTTTTGTTTGTTTTGCTTTGTTGGTGTTTTTTTTTGGGGGGGGGGGGGGGGGGGGGGGGGGGGGGATTATAGGTTAGAATTAAACCTTAGAAGACAAGCATGCAAAAACTCATGAGATACAGTAATTTGCTCTATTTTCCTGTGTAGGACATTCAACCTTATATGTCTATGTATCAATGTTACCAAAATGTGTCAACTGAGAATGAAATGTCCCTTTAATCCAGTCCCTCAGTTCTCCAGTCCCAAGCGTATTGAGTTCCTCCAGTGTAACAAGAAGCTAGCAGTGTGAAGTAGGTCAGTGTGATCATTCAGAGGACCTGTACAGCGTGACGTGCTGGATATGGTGACTATGAATAATACCGGGCTCATTATGTTACCCTGCCTGTACGTCCTATATCGGATCATAATAGCATGCCCATATGGCATGTCATCCTAGCATGCCCATATAGCATGTCCTCCTAGCATGTCCATATAGCATGTCCTTTAAGCATGTCCTTATGATAAATTATCTTAGAATATCCTTCAAGCATGTCCTCCTAGCAAGTAGTCACAGAATGTCCTCCAAGCATGTACTTCTAGCGAGTCCTTATAACATGTTCTTCTTCTTTTCTGTAACTAGTAAGTCCATTATGGCCCTTATGGCATATCCTCCTAGCATCTCCTCATACCAAGTCATCCTAGCATCTCCTCATACCAAGTCATCCTAGCATCTCCTCATACCAAGTCATCCTAGCATCTCCTCATACCAAGTCATCCTAGCATCTCCTCCTAGCAAGTCCCCCTAACGTGCCCTCCTAGTAAGTCCATTATGGCCCTTATGGCATGTACTCCTAGTAATTTATGTCCTCCTATATATATATATAACTGGTAAGTCCATTATGGCCCTTATGGCATATCCTCCTAGTAGGTTCTCTTAGCATGTCCTCCAAGTATTTCCTCCTAATATGTCCTAAAATGTTCTAACATTTCCCCCTGGCGTGCCCTATGGCATGTCCTCCTCGCATTTCCTCGAAACTTCAAAGATATCTTCGTAAATGTATGAAATTTTGATGAGCTGCTTTGGGAGCACTCTTTTTCGTCTTTTCAAAATTCAAATTTAAGGATATTTCTTTCCTATTAATCTACGTTAACTCCATCAACGGTAATACATACACACCAGCAACAGTATCATTGGCAGCATGCGTGTCTTTGATTTAATCAAAGAAACGGTGATGTTACGACGGCCGTTCAATAACAAATTTCCCTGACCAGCTTCTCTTTACCGGAAGAAGTAGAAATTTCACATGAGATATGTAGCACATCTCCATCTACATCTCTCATACTTTTAAAATATTCATTCTTTCTGTCAGCACAGGTCTTAGAGTAGAGTACGGTGTAAACATGGAGGCCGTTGAAGGGTGTACACCAAAGGAGACGTTTGATGAGATGAAAGAAACTTATGTAGAGAATGCCCAATCGTATGACGTTGTCAAACACTGGCATCGTCAGTTCAAGTATGGTCGGACCTCCGTGGAAACAGCTTAAATTGCAGGTCAACCCCAGTCAGCTATTGATGATGACTCTATCAATGGAAACTGCGATTTTGGAAGATCGCCGAATTAGTGTCCGTCAACTTGCCCAAGATGTCAAGATAAGTGTGGGGTCTGTGGAGAAAATCTTTCATTACCATTTGCACATGCGGAAGTTGCCAGCTCGGTGGATACTCCGACTGCTCACACCTTTCCAAAAACAGGAACAAGTCGACTGCTCAAAAGCTTTTTAGCAATGTGCCAAGAAAACCAGGATAATTTTTTCGACATATACTTATCACACAGGATGAAACATGGGTCCATCACTATGACCCTGAAAGTAAAATCCAGTCAAAGCAGTGGAAGCATCTTAAAAAGGCACCCCTAAAAAGGCACTGGTCCAGCCCTCGGCAGGCAAGATTATGCTCACCGTAATTTAGGATCAGCATGGTGTCATCATGATGGATTTTTTTGGAAAGGGGTACCACAATTACTGGGGCATACTACGCTAGTTCGCTGCAAAAATTGCGGAAAGCTATCAAAACCGAGAGACGCGGTATGCTCACTGTCCGCCTGCTTCAGGACAATGCTCCTGTTCACAACTCACGTGAAGCTCAGACGGAAGCGCAGACCTGCGGCTATAAAATACTTCCTCACCCACCGTATTCTCCTGACCTTGCACCATCTGATTTCGTCCTCTTCCCAAACATGAAGTCATTTTTGAAGGCACTCGTTTCCCCGATGATGAAACCCTCATTAATGAGGTCAAGTCCTGGCTTCTGACACGATCTGATGCCTTTTACAAGAAAGGCATATATAGAAGGCTGCATCAAGCGATGGGAGAAATGTGTCACACTGTGTGGTGCCTATGTAGAGAAAGACTAATAACTGTAACAAGTTTCGTTTCTTTCAGTAAAGTAGAAGTCTATCAGGGGAAAGTTTTATTGAACGCCCCACATGTTTAATGTATAATGTATTGTCCTCTTATCGGGCTTAACAGAGTATAGACAATGAGAATGCAGAAACTAGACTATGTTGCACTATCTCCTGCTAAGTACTTTGACTATTTAACTACTACTTAGGGCTTTAACTATTATGTTTTAACGTTTTCACCAAATCTATAGCTCAGTCCTCTGTAACATGTGAGAACCGAGTTAAGAAAACAAATCTCCATTGCTTCTTTAGACATTCTCAGGGTTTCGGCTGATTTACATGTGATGTGTTTCTTCTTATATGAAGTGTTCCAAACTTTTTTTTATCATATCCTATTTTATCACATGTTCGGTATACCACGATCATTAGTCATTTCTTAAAGACGTGTTTACTTCTTTCCCAAAATTAATAAACTAATGGAGCTATCGTCTATAGGCACACATGGCCTTGAAAGTAATATGTAAGTAAATGAGTTTACATGTTAACTTTTCCAAAATAAATCGACTAATGGAGCTATGGTTACTGTGTTTTTGAATTGAGAATTATCAACTTTAACCAAAAATAACCAGTCTAAGGTCATTCAGTTCAACATCACGAAAATACAGCCATTCAAAGTCGTGGTCATGATTGAAAACCGGACAATGGACTTTGGCTTGCTTCAGCCATTAAGTTAAACGTAATTTTGGAAACTTTAGTAAAATAGATAGAGAGATAAGACAGATTTGCTTCTTAAGTGTTTAATAGGTCTTTTAGCGAATAAATATGTGAGAAACAACAATAATTGGCGGCTACTACAAATGCATGAGACCGTTCCTTGGTTTTCATTGAAACACATACATGTATATATTTGATATATTAAGCATTTGGGGTGAATATGAAAGTCGAGTAAGAAGACCTAACCTAACCTAACCTAACCTAACCTAACCTAACCTAACCTAACCTAACCTAACCTAACCTAACCTAACCTAATGTGATATGGTACATTTTAGAACCAAATAAAATATCATGCAAAACTGATCATGCATCTTTAAAAGGAATTGAGTTCTGTTTATCTCTTCATGAAATATATTCGTCCATGTATATTTAAAATGAGCTACACAGAGATGTTCGGACACCCGTGGATACATAGAGCGTAAAGAAATCTCACAATTGAAAATATTTTACATAAAAATTCCACAATCTATCGATCATCCCATGATAAAAATTCAATTGAGTGTTAATAAGTAACATTCCGGTGTAATTGGTTAACCTAGGTCTATGTAGGTGTAGAAGTAGATAGTGTCCACACCTGGGTAACTTCTGTATGAATTGCCGAAGCGTGTAAATATACTCTCCTCACTTCTGAGCGGTCACACATGACATACCCCCGCATTACGAATGCACCTTCATAAAAGCCTTTGACGGCAGATAATAACAGGGGTTATAAAAACATATACCGGCTCGTTCTCACGGGTTTTCGGTACGTTAAGTGAAATACGATGAAAGCCTAACCTTTCACATGATGAAGGGTTTGACATACTTTGAAAGTAGTTCAGATGTACCCATGCATTGAGAAAGTACTTTTACGTTTTTGCCAGTCTTAATAATGTACACCAGGTGTAGTTGTAAGCACCGGTCTCCTGTGGATTTTGATGCAGAATATGCTGCAATGTCAAATTAAAGAAGAAATTGTTTTTAAATGTCAAAGACAACGTACAAGAATTAAACAGAATTTACCCCCAGACACCCGTTTACATTTGAGTTGGTAAATAAATCATATCGAATTTCAAAGGAGCAAGTGTATACTTTTCAAACATACAAAGGAAAAAGGTATTGAAAAATGTATATATAAATATACACATTAATAAACATGTTTACCTATTTGCTCAGGTTTTACGCTAATTGTTTATTTTTATGTTTGCACGGGACAACTATTGCATCATGAATTACCCGTGATGCCATGCACTAATGCAGCAGGTCAATGATCTACTGAAAGTAATTTGAAACCATTATGAGTATCCAGTGACCATAAATGTTTAAATAAATTTATAAATAGTTGCACTGGTTATTCGCCCGTAAGTCAAAATCATCACGTGTGTCTTACATGGAATACTGGGTTTGAAATATTTATATCAGAATAATGATAACGATTGCTGAAAATGTAAAACTTGGCTACATAAGCGTGAGTAGTCAAATACCGCATCATTTCATGTGCATCGCTCCTTACAAAGTACGATATTGCTCCAGTGCAATAAAGATGCCAGGATTCAAAAGGCTGCGGATGATGTGGATCTAGAGGCCATGATATGGCATTCCATTGCTCCACTTTCAATCTCTTACTGACATCAGAGGTCCGTTGCGCTTATTGGTTATGGTAGTCTTAGTGGGCAGTTTTAAAGAATGACTTAAGGTTAATGTTAAAGTTGTTTTTTGCAACGACCCCCAGTTCCCTAGATTCCTTTTTCCTAGTTTCTTTGCCAAATACGTGATAGTTGGGCCGCGATGTGGTCTGGGAAAGGGTTGTTTTGGTGATGGTTGAGTTGTAGGTTCATTGACATTGGTTTCCGATTCCAGTTGGTTATGGTTCCACACGGCATCTTGGTTCCACATAACAAAGCCAACTCTAACACCGAAACTTGATAAATGGTCAGTAATATGTGCCAATGATTGGTCGCAAATGTCTCAAAACCTTAATCCACTGACCACCTACAGAATGAACATGTTCTATGGTCTGACCTCAAACCGGGCTGTCACAGGTGTCTCAATATATTATTTTCTGCTTATATTGCATTTTGACATTCAACCTTTTAGGGTTGACGGTTTCACGAATCACAATCTTCAGTCACAGACTGCAATGTCAAGTTTTGGAATTCTGAGCCCATAACGGCGACATACACATCTGTAAGAGCATATTTACTGTCTGATACCATCAGATATAAGTAATACCTCATTCAACCTGCGAAAGGTCCTGTTGAAATATTGTCAAAGGTGATTGAGAATTTAGAATTGATTGAGCACGAATTTGATAACTGTAAAAGTAGATTTGTGACATGGAGTGAGACGTGGGTCTGTTTTACAACCAGGAGTCAAATCTTCAACATACGGAATGGCACCACCATGTGTCTTCAAGGTCACGAAGTGATGACCACCGTGTGATTTCAGCTGGAGTGGAGAGTCAGTAAGACTATCAATGGTGCCAACCTGTCCCCACATATTGGGGACTTCTATAAAAAAAAAAAGAATCTGGATATTCTTTGTTTTAATTCTTTAAATGTAAAATTAGTAAAGTTATAGCCTTCTTCTCAATTCAAGTAAGCAAAAACAGAACATGGCGTCTACTTCCAATATAACTCTGATGTAGTAATGTCTGATGTACAACAGTGTAGTAAGGAATGATTTTCATCCTCTTCCGTAATCACCAGACCCAAGTGAATTCAACCTTCAGAAGTGATAATTATTACGATTTAAGAATAATATAAAGCAGGAAAATGGTGGGGAGACTTCTAAAGTACATTTCGTCCCAATGCACTTACCACGTTTCACGTCCACATGCGTAATATCCATTGTAATAAAGTGCACAAGCACATCGGTACGAATAAATAAGCCAACTTTCTAAAATATTTGTCTAGGAAAATTATCAAAATGATGAATGTAATGTTGGTGATAATGGTGAAGAAGATGATGGTGATGATGGTGGTGCGATGGTGATGATAATGCTAATGTCGGTGGTGTTAATTGTGATGATGGTGGTGATGGTAGTGGTTGTGGTAATACATCAAGCGTAACATTGCTCTTTGTAGCATATAGACTGGGCACAGCATTTACTGACATGAACATACATTACATGAAATCAGAATGAATATCATTATCCATTGCCAATACATGCACATTCATCATCATCATGATAAATACCGTATCCATACACATATACGCATTATATACATGAACACAGACGACTTTAAAATATGATGCATTTTCTTTCAAACGAATTTGTTACAATGATTCATCCGTCCCTAAAGAGTCATACAGTTGTTTTGAACTGTAACCTCTCGCTTCATTTGAAGAACTGAAAGCAGCGGGTGAGGGGAGTGCCGGGATAGCAGTGCAACTAATGTAGGTATACAGCTCTAGATAGAGGTATGCGTGCTGAGGTCGGGTCACATCTTCCTGTGGACTGACGCTATTGTCAGCATCTACACACAGGTATCTGTGACATAGAAGAATGGGGAACAGAGGGGGTTGGAGGGGTGAAAGGGATTCGGGGGAGGGGTAGGCTGGGGGAGCTATTTGAAAAAGAGGAGAAAAGGTGAAAGGGGATTTGGAGGAATGGGGCTGTGATGGAGCTCCGAATCATGTAGAAGTTCGGATTACTTTGTACACAGGATTGATTGAAATTTAGTACCGTGACTTTTTAGTAAAAAGTTTTCTAGGATTTTTCCGTCATGCTACTGAATAAGAAATCCAGGGGGTTTCAATTACCTGCAACCTACCCTAGACTTACACTAAATATTTGTAAACATATGAATATAATTTGTTTATGAGATCATCAAATCGGACGTTGAGATTTCCACAAGATCTAGACTTGATTTATCATGTTCTACTTAGGGTGAAATTAAAGCGAAATGTTACTCAGAGATTTATTACGAGCTTTGATGTCACATGTAATCCCTTAAAACATTATTGGAGGTGTGTGTAAAGATCAACATGTATTGCCTCAAAAGTGTCAAATGCAAAAAGTAAGGTTTAATATAAAGATTAAAATTTTATCAAAAGATCCGGCTTGCTTTTTAGAACTGAGGTATTTATTTGATTGAAAGGACCTGTGAGATAGTCTAGTCTGCGTCTTGTAGGGGTGTGACAGGGAGAAGCTTGCCTGCATTGTGATTTCAATGCGTGGGCAGAACACTATTGCAAAATAACACTTGGTTGGTATTTCAAAAATGTAACAAGATGTAACAAAACCTATCTTATTTCCTTTAAATATACACCCTCATTCATCATTCTTTGAATAGAAAGGATTTAAATAAATGAATAAGGTGTCCTTTATATGCAGAGAGGGTCTGCAGTTCTGGCTCCCGTTTTGGTGAAGTTTGATATTTTTGTACGCTCTTTCAATACTTTCAATACACGGATGACTCGATTACTCGTGGTGAAATAAAGTCATCAACACAGAGGATATATATTCAGTAAATGAATTCATTTGTGTATGGTGTATATATAAAGAGACCTATTGATTTCCACAGCATAATATACAAAGAAATATAATATCATTTTAAACCGTCAGATTAACCATTAAGCCTAATGCAAATCCATCATATAATGTGTACTTAAACGAACCCCAGCTTGAATATCTTAATATTAGTTTGTTAGATTTAAATCAACAAGGTATACAAATTGTTAAAGTCTCGTTTCCTGTTGCTGAGAAAGCAGTTAACCACATCAGCCCCAGAGCATTATACATGGTTCAAACATACACCTTTACCGGTCTCGGAGATAGTAGCAATCTCAACATGACGGAGATACTACACAAGGTAAATTTAAGCTTTGATTAGTCTACCCTACACGGAAACAGCCTATACACCACTCCTAGCCTTCATAGCAATCCCTATGTGAAGTTACACAATTTAGGTAGAGTTTTTTTTATAAATAATATGTCTCGCTTTCCCTTGGTTCAATTCTCGTCACTTTTAACCCAAACACTGTTGTCTGTTAGTAGTGTCATGGATTTATATTACATTACAATACAATACAATACAATACAATACAATACAATACAATACAATACAATACCATACAATACAATATAGTTTATTAAAGTCTCACCATTTGTCCAACATGGGTTAAAATACAGGTTAAGCGTAATTGCAGGGGTGTAAACGTACAAATCCCACCCAAAAGGGTTATGTGAGACTACACATTAAAATGTTAAGAGCATTATGATATATGGGTAAATGTATAGACAAATAAAAGGTAATGTAAATTTATATATATTAAATATACAGTTACATTGTATAGTTTTAGAATTATACAGAAAATAAATGCTGCAGTATAAAAAGATGAGGTATACATTGTATAGGAAAATTACATATAAAACATTTTTCTACGCATAAACATTTTGAAGCATGCACATGCTTCCTAAAAGCGACACATTTAAAGGTAGTGTTTAAAATTGTAATATCTAAAGGTGCATGATACAACAAAAGAGAATAAGATGTACGAATATCGTCATAAAGGGGGCAGTATATAAGAAAGTGGGTCTCATCTTCAACTTAACTTGATCTGTACAATATTTACAAAAGCGCTGTTAAGCAGGTATAGGAGGGGAGCAATACCGGCCCGTTTCAATCTCAAGTTTTAGGGATCCACATCTTTATGAAGCAAGTATTCGTCGTTGGTATCTTGGGAGTTGGGTGTAATCCTCATCTCATGTAAGTCATCCGTTGTGTCTAGATTGGCAAGGTTATTGACAATTCTGTTCAATATGCGATCAAATGCCGGTCATGTATTCAAATTATGTTAAGAATTCACGCACAGAATAGAGATATTTAAGAAAAAGTCAAACAACGCCTAAGGCTCTTTTTCAATAGTTGATAAAACCTTATAATCTCAAAAATGCGCGACAACAAAATTTTGCCTCTTGAAAAATCAAGCCAAGATGTGACAATTCCAAATTCAAATTCTTTATCTTCATCTTTTAAAAGTACATAAAATTGCCCTTTATTTGTTTACAAATGCAAGCGCATTGGAATTTGACTGAGTGTAAGGTTAAGGTTCCATATTGGCTCCGTCCTTTAAGAAAGAAGTAGAGCGGAGTTCCAGTCGATAGATGATTTATATCTCAATATATCACTTTACAGGATCGTGAGTTCCCCTGTCAAACCACAATGAAGCTGGTCACATGGAAATGAAGTAAATCGGGTGAGGATACCAGATCCTTCCTTCCACAGGTACAGTTTGGTTTCAGTGGCTCATCGAGGCTTATATCAGCCATAGATAAGCATTTGGAGCATTAACTTCCATCAGATAGTGAACTGAGAGGATTGTCACATGACCGTCACGTGATCCCATGCGTGAAGCGTCCTGCAGAAGGCAAGGGTTGAAGATCACGTGGTATCTGGACCGGAACTAGTCATGTGCTGGAGGAGTGATAGATGTTTTGTTAATATTTATATTTTGGGATGAAATATAAAACTAAGGTGCAATCTACAATAACGGTTACAGAGGACATTAATTTTGGTCACAACAGCATAAATGTAATTGTCACAAACGTGACCATGTCCCCCGCCGCAATCAAGAGGATGGACATTTTCTAAAGAGTAGTGAGCTGTTCATGTTTGATTCAAATGTAATTATATCGGACTAAGAACATTTTAAATACTGGTCTCGTAGTGACTTTGAAAATGAGGTCAAGGTTACCCAAATCGACTGGTGTCTTGGTGCTCCTCCATTGAAGTCTAATATCTAATTTGAAGATTTTAGGTGCAGCAGTTCATGGGAAATCAAGCAAACAACATTTTTAAAGATCTGATGAAATGTATTTTTCTCAAGAATGACAGATGATTACCTCTACGTATATTGTATATTGGAATCAATTGAGCATAAAATCGAGACAATATACGCTTGCAATTGATAATTAAAACGATTTTAATTCACCCATTTTAACACTAGCGTAATCAGTTGGGCGATTCATTTTGTAAATGCTCACTGAGGCGTGACTGTGGCAGACGGGGCCGGCTAGACAGCTACTCCGCCTAGTCTCATGAATTAATTAATGATGATTATCACTGCCGCTAAATGAATTTACGAGGTGTATTACATCGCCAAAAAGACATGTTTATGTAATAATTGCGTAATTGTCATCTGCGGAATTACCTAGTTGGATATCTAAACATTCGATATATGGGAAATTTAAGTTGGTTTATTTAAGATTTCTTTGTGAAATTAACAATCAAAATGTTGCGAAATTACGTTGAATTATGACTATCGCCGAAAATCAGCTTCCGTCACAGAATTCATCCCTTCACGGGCCACACCCCCGCAGACTTTCATTTTGGTCGCCGGGGCTAAATAAGGCGGTTTTTTTAAAAAGCCGTATATGAATAATTTACGGACCGATCTCAGAAATTTAAAATCGAGCAATTGTCAAATTGACATCCCATTTAAATGAATCAGATTCTGACCATATGTCATTTCATCTATCAAGGGATCAAGGTCAATGAAATCGACTGGTACCAAATTTGAAGGTGCAGCCCTTGATGAGATATCGTGCTAACAAAGTCTCGTATTGACTTTGAAAATGAAGTCACCCAAATCTACTGCTGTCTTGGTACTCCTCCATTGAACATTTTAAAAAACTGGTCAAAAGAGGGGGGGGGGGGGGGGGGGGGGTTCTATCATGACACATTTTCAAAGCATTACCTTTAACTGAGATCTAAAGTACCAAGCAATGAAATAGGACACATACGTTTAATCAGTCACAGATTAACCAAGAAAACAACATGAAGTTCGTATTTCACAGACATATAAACCAAAGAAGTGCCGTGTCAATTGAATTATAGGCTTCCATTTTGTTAGTGTCGTGTATCCGACGTTTAACAACAGCCAGCTAAGGGATTAGTCAGTCAGCCATACAATTGAATTAGAAAAAAAGCCTTGGCAAGTCTCAAGTTATAATCTTAATCTCAATTTATGAAATTAAAGATATCTCATTTTTTTTCTTCTGCTATTTTCATTCCAAAAACTTTAGTCAACCAAATAGCGTATGTTTAATTGTGTTTATAATCACACAATCTGTAAAATACGTACTACATCATTGTTCCCGACCAGAGAAGACTTTAGTTAACCGACAGTCAATGTTATCAAATCTTTTAAAGGACGTTTAGAAGTTTAGAAGAGGGTGTATAAAAAAAGATTTTCCGGATAACAATTTTTGTGAAGGCACGCAGCTTTACGGGTTTATAAATTTACATCCTTCATCAGATGGAATGTGTGGTGTGAAGGAGTAAGCTTGTTCTCCGAAACATTGTGTATGTTCACAATAAAGGAGTTGTTTCTTCTTTTCTGAGTCTAAGTTATGACAATAAAAATACTATTTATACATTTAAGACATGACGACAGACAATATAGCGCCACCATAACCCACCATAACCCACCATAACCCACGATAGCTGTCACTATTAGCACCAAGGGGGAACCTACGAGCGTTCTGCTCAGATATACATTAACATTTCACCAAGATCTACTGCAAGAGTGACGTTGACTAACACACTTTATTCCAGTCTCGCGTCTCTTTCATCCTTCTTTCATCACTAAACGGTCTTTTATCTGCGTGTCTGCAGACTTTTACAGCCCATTACCTACCTAAATCTACATTATCAACCCAGAGGTCGATACTTTGCTGATATACCCAGTTTCAGCACCATGGCTCGTGCAAGATTAACACAGTAACGCTACCCCCCCCCCCCCCCCCCCCCCCCCCCCCCCTTTCCACCTGTAGAGTATCAAGCATAGTCAGTGCACAGGTGGATCTGCAGAGTGTCCCTTCAGCGGTGTCTTCTTGGTACGTCCAAGTCCAAGAATATTGGTTGTTCCCTACAAGACGTCAAAAAACATCCACAGTCTGGTGAGACGAGCAGCAGTGTTGCTCCTGGTACCAGTTCAGGAAGTTGAGGATGTCTGGTTGAATGATCTCAAAGACCTGGAAGCTAATGATGCAGCAACCACAAAGTTCACAGACTACATAACTGAGTACTAGGTTGAAGGACATCGTCATCTCTGGGACCACTACACAACTGAAGGACCAAGAACAACTAACCACCTCGAGGGATGGCACAACAAGATGAAGAACAATGTACAACATTATTTATTTATATATTTTAAACGTATATTCATTAGAAATTTTATTTCGTTTTAAATGTTAGTAATGTTAGAAATAGTAATGTTATTAAATCAACTGTAACTAGGGTTTTTTTTAAATCTGTTTAAAACCTTTTAAAATATCAACCCCTTAATACATGCTTTTGTATTTTCAAAATGTAAATAAAAGAAGTTGTACAGAAAATAGTTTTGCAAATTTGTTCGTTGTTTTTGTAACCAGGATTATATACGTCCATGTGTTGATAAACCTGTTGTTCTTGCTAATTATCTCCTGTACATTTTTCTTGGTACGCCAACAAATATTTTGGCCAAAATGACCCATTTTATCCAAATGTTGGCGTAGCAAGAATGAACCCCTTCAGCCAGCTTTACATTTATTGCTGAACATTTATTTACATGGGTAGCTTTGTCTTCCCTTCAATAATTCTTTTTTTTTTTATTGATTTCTTTTTCAATTGATGCAAAACTTTTTATAATAAGCATCGTAATGAGCGTGAGTTACACTCGTGCAAAAAGGAAAGATTAGACTGTGCACCGTATTGGAAATACATGCCATTTAGATAGTGAACAAATATGACATGATTATATTTGGGATAACACTACCTTCAATAGTACAAATTCATGTACCTTTCGGGCCGCGTCCCATTCGGGATTCGAACCCACATCCTGAGATGCACAACTTAAACAGATGCATTCACTCAAAACTCTACGGACTTTTATTTTCAAACGTTTACAAAATCTATGTAAACTTCCACAGAAATGTCGTATCGTGAATCAAGATGAAGTACGTGAGTAAACCAACTACCAAAAACAGTATTACAATCTGAATGTCCTAATAATTCGATGTACCGGTATATAAATGAAGAACATGTAGACAAATTAAGTGACAGTAAATAAATCGAAGATATAATTCAGAAGACGGTGACACAGTCTATGACGCTCCAGGAATGGCTGCAGCTGTGATGACGGCGAAGTTAGAGTAGAGAGGCAACAGAGTGGTCACCGTCGCTGCCGGGAGTATTAGGACGGTATTCAGCTCATAAACGAGGCATTGTTCCCCCGACCCCTCTCGCTTTGATAAACGCCGAGGGGGAGGGGCCGACTCACTGCAAACAAGTCCAAGATTTTATGGAGATTTTTCGAGAACAAGCGAATCTTTTTGAAACGATGACATGAGGACAGCGCTGTCAGGTTTAAACACTTTTATGAAGAGAATTTTGTGGCGTCATACATCACTGTCTGAATATGGAAATTAGAGGAAGAATCCGAAATAAGCTGTCATCTTATGTATGTTTAATGAAGATTTCACACATTCCACATATCAAGAAAACACGAGGATAAAACGGAAAAGCTGACATTCCGATTGTCAGATAGCATGGTTCACATGTCTTATAAGCATGCATAACTTAATTAAATCTCGGACTTTCATTTCAATTCGAATGCATGATTATATTTTCGAACGAATGATGACAGTGACAAGAGATGTAATGGCGTCGAAAATATCAATATCTCGCCTGTTTCCTTGAAAGTATTTTTTAAAAATCTCTAATAACTTAATGTCGTGTTCGTACACGCTTCCTGTCTTAATATCTGTTGAATGTAAATGGTTACCTATATAATTCATATGCTGCAAATTGTATTTCTGAAATTCACCTACTTGATACAATATACACTCAAAACCATCCTAAGAAGTAGAAAGTCAGCCAAATAAATGTAATGTAATTAAAACATATTGGTTGATAACAAGTTTATCTTTGTATAATTGATGATATTTGTTTATTAGAAGTTTATGAAAAATGGTAATCGCTTAGATCCACTAAACGCCAAAAGAAACGTTACCTCATTTCTTTTTTTAATAACTTTTTAAGTATCAAAGATATTTGAGAAATGAATGGTTCAAAAGAAAGCTGGATAACGTAGCTTTATGCTAATAACACGTTTAAAAATCCTGATGGATTCATATATATATTGTGGCAAAATGCAGCTTGTTTAAAAGTTTAAAATTGTCCGGTTTTCGACCAGGCTGGTAGTAACCAATAAATGTGATTTAGATGTCCAGAAGAAGTTGAAAGTAAACTTTTACTTTTACTTCTTTAACAAGCTGCATTTTGCCACAATATGAATCCATCAGGATTTTTAAACGTGTTATTAGCATAAAGCTACGTTATTCAGCTTTCTTTTGAACCATTCATTTCTCAAATATCTTTGATACTTAAAAAGTAAAAAAAAAGAAATGAGGTAACGTTTCTGTTGGCGTTTAGTGTATATATTAATTGTAGAACACAAGTTTCAAATGTTCACTGACAATAAGTAAAACAGGTGCAACTTCCCCTCGGCTTTCAAATTAAAGTGATTGAATCATGTTGGCTCTTCAAATTGTGTACTTTTGAACATGTCAAAACTTCATCATTTGTGTTACTGAAGAAGGACAAGGTATTTTAACGATGTTTTGCAAGTTTTATAACGTTTATATCAAAGAAGTTTCCCAGTCAATCCGCAGCAAAACATAGATACTTATTTTCAAACAGCGTGGGTGTGAATCTAGCTAGAGGAATAGATAATCTATATGCGTACCTGCGAAGAAGCAAATCGTTCGACAATGACATATTTGAAGATCAATATCGGTTAAGCAACACTCATTAGTCACGGTATTGTTGCAATATTTGTCCTTCATGTATAAACGTGTGCCAGTTTGACAGTCAGATGAACCAGTGGTACAGCGATCTGACACGGTATCCTTGAATTCTCTACTTTCCGGAAATCGGTCATCCTCGGTTACCCATGGTTTAATATATGCTCCGTTACTCTCCACTATATCATGATATAGTGGAGAGTAACGGAGCATAAATAAAACCATGGTAACCGAGGATGGAAATCGGTGTGCACATTATATCAGTATCAGCCGAGATCCCTATTTTGGTTGGTAGCATTGAAATATGGGTGAAAAAGACCCCCAGCAGCACCACAAGTGAACAGTTCATATCATGGCCATATAGATAAACAGTTGGGTGATACTAAACTCTTATGTGAAGTATCGTTTCTGGAGAGAGTCGACTACGCCCTGTTTTGTGTTTTTGTTAATGATGAAACAGTTGTTCAACATAGACATGTCTTTCATTCAGGTAAAGTCAGTGGGGCATGCTCTCAAATACCTGAACACGTGGGATATGTAAACATCAAATAGAACAGATTTTTTAATAGACGGTATTGGAAATGCAGCCCGTTTTCAGATAGTGCACACGTGTAACAGTGCTACATTTGGCACACATTGTTTAAAATAATACATATTCTTTTTCGGGACGAGTCACTTGCAAGATTTTTATATTTCAGACAGTGATCCCAAACATAACGATCTCACGTATAGGGTAGTTTAAAATATATTAACCGTAATTTAACCAATACTTATAAAATATATAATATAACCAATAATATATGATGTGTGATCCACCCTAGAAAAGCAAGTCTAGGTTTGGGTCTAAACTACATGAAATTCTCAGGTGCTCCTTTGCAATATTAATACAATGGTAAATGTTAAGAATTTATTTTTGTCACAGTGTCACACTACAAGTGGACGGGGATGTTACAACACAACTATAGGAAGTTCACAATGGCGAGATTGAAATGACTGAATATGTTATATGTTACGGTCTAGCATTCAAACCAAATCTAAATATTGTTATGCTACAACAAAATAGAGGTTATTAATATAATAATAAATTGACTTAATCACATTATTAACACTAACTACTTATAAGTCTCCTCAGATGAATATTCTTCTACCCGTCATGAAGTGATGTATTCAGATTTCTGTTGAATAAAAACATTCAGTGCGCTTTGAGCATGGTG
The DNA here is from genome assembly GCA_936450465.1 of Gibbula magus. Classification (NCBI taxonomy): domain Eukaryota; kingdom Metazoa; phylum Mollusca; class Gastropoda; order Trochida; family Trochidae; genus Gibbula; species Gibbula magus. Next base: position 75,477,630 of record OW388297.1, on the reverse strand, counting down.
TCAAAATAGAACGACTATGTTCGACAAGTGTTATCAGTAGAATTACATTTGATACTCCACTACTACACATGGTATTTAATCTATTTATGACAAGTAATCTATGATAAGCAAAAGTATTACCCATGTGGGTGAAAATAACCGAAGTTTTTGATAGGGGCACATGTACACGCGTATCACAGCCAGCAACTATTGTGGCTGCGCGAGTTCATTGATGTCGTTGCCTGTGACGTCATAAAACAATTATTATTGTTCATGATATTATTGTAGCTTGCCGTCGCCAGACATGAAGGCTACTCTATTGCTGTTTAAACGCGATTCAAATGAAATAGAATAAGTAATAGAGACATTAACAAAGAACTAAGGCGACCGTACGTAGCTAAGGTTTCTGTAGTGTATAATGTCAGATGGATAATGTCAGATTGATAATGTCAGATTGATGATGTCAGATTGATGATGTCAGATGGATAATGTCAAATGGATGATGTCAGATTGATGATGTTAGATGGATAATGTCAAATGGATGATGTCAGATTGACGATGTCAGATTGATAATGTCGATGGATAATGACAGATGGATAATGTCAGATTGATGATGTCAGATTGATAATGTCAGATGGATAATGACAGATTGATAATTTCAGATTGATGATGTCAGATGGATAATGTCAGATGGATAATGTCAGATGGATAATGTCAGATTGATGATGTCAGAGGGATAATGTCGATGGATAATGTCAGATGGATAATGTCAGATTGATAATGTCGGTGGATGTCAGATGGATAATGTCAGATTGATGATGTCAGATGGATAGTATCAGATGGATAAAGTCAAAGGATAATGTCAGATGGATAATGACAGATTGATGGTGTCAGATGTATAATGTCAGATTGATGATGTCAGATGGATAGTATCAGATGGATAAAGTCAAAGGATAATGTCAGATGGTGATGTCAGATTGATAATGTCGATGGATGTCAGATGGATAATGTCAAATTGATAATGACAGATGGATAGTATCAGATTGATAATGACAGATGGATAGTATCAGTTTGATGATGTCAGATTGATAATGTCAGATGGATTATGTCAGATTGAATATGTCAGATTGATGATGTCAGATTGATAATGTCAGATTGAAAATGTCAGATGGATAATGCCAGATTGATAATTTAAGGTTGATAATGTCAGATGGATAATGTCAGATTGATGATGTCAGATTGAAAATGTCAGATGAATAATGTCAGATTGAAAATGTCAGCTGGATAATGACAGATTGATGATGTCAGATTGATAATGTCAGATGGATTATGTCAGATTGATGATGTCAGATTGATAATGTCGATGGATAATGTCAGATTGATGATGTCAGATGGATAATGTCAGATGGATACTGTCAGATGGATAATGTCAAATTGATAATGACAGATTGATAATGTCAGATGGATAATGTCAGATTGATGATGTCAGATTGATAATGTCAGATGGATAATGTCATATTTATGATGTCAGATTGATAATGTCAGATGGATAATGTCAGATTGATTATGTCAGATTGATAATGTCAAATTGATAAGGAAAGATTGATAATGTCAGATGGATAATGTCAGATTGATGATGTCAGATTGATAATTCCAGATTGATAATTTCAGATTGATGATGTCAGATTGATAATGTCGATGGATAATGTCAGATTGATGATGTCAGATTGATGATGTCAGATGGATAATGCCAGATTGATGGTGCCAGATGTTTAATGTTAGATTGATGATGTCAGATGGATAATGTCAGATGGATAATGTCAGATTGATAATGTCAGATGATTAATGACAGATAGATAATGTCAGATTGAAAATGACAGATGAATAATGTCAGATTGAAAATGACAGACTGATAATGTCAGATGGATAATGTCAGATTGATAATGTCAGATGGATAATGTCAGATTGATAATGCCACACGGATAATGTCACACGGATTGTGTCAGATGGATAGTATCAGATGGATAATGTCAGGTGGATAATGACAGATGGATAATGTCAGATTAAAAATGACAGATGGATAATGTCAGATGGATAATGACAGATGGATAATGTCAGATTGAAAATGACAGATGAATAATGTCAGATTGAAAATGACAGATGGATAATGTCAGATGGATAATGTCAGACTGAAACTGTCAGATTGATAATGTCAGATTGATAATGTCAGATTGATAATGTCACACGGATAATGTCAGATGGATAATATCAGATTGATAATGTCAGATTGATAATGTCAGATGGATGATGACAGATGGATAATGTCAGATGATTAATGACAGATGGATAATGTCAAATTGATAATGACAGATTGATAATGTCAGATGGATAATATCAGACTGAAAATGTCAGATTGATAATGTCAGACTGAAAATGTCAGATGGATAATGTCAGATGGATAATGTCAGATTGATGATGTCAGATGGATAGTATCAGATGGATAAAGTCAAAGGATATTGTAAAATGGATGATGGCAGATGGATAATGCCAGATGGATCATTTCAGATTGATGATGTCAGATTGATAATGTCAGATGCATTATGTCAGATTGATGATGTCAGATTGATAATGTCAGATGGATAATGTCAGATTGATGATGTCAGATTGAAATTATCAGATGGATAATGTCAGATTGAAAATGTCAGCTGGATAATGACAGATTGATGATGTCAGATTGATAATGTCAGATTGATAATGTCAGATTGATGATGTCAGATTGATAATGTCGATGGATAATGTCAGATTGATGATGTCAGATGGATGATGTCAGATGGATAATGTCAGATGGATAATGTCAGATGGATAATGTCAAATTGATAATGACAGATTGATAACGTCAGATGGATAATGTCAGACTGAAAATGTCAGATGGATAATGTCAGACTGAAAATGTCAGATGGATAATGTCAGATTGAAAATATCAGATGGATAATGTCAGATTGAAAATGTCAGCTGGATAATGACAGATTGATGATGTCAGATTGATAATGTCAGATGGATAATGTCAGATTGATGATGTCAGATTGATAATGTCGATGGATAATGTCAGATTGATGATGTCAGATGGATAGTATCAGATGGATAAAGTCAAAGGATAATGTAAGATGGATGATGGCAGATGGATAATGCCAGATTGATAATTTCAGATTGATGATGTCAGATTGATAATGTCGATGGATGTCAGATGGATAATGTCAAATTGATAATGACAGATGGATAGTATCAGATTGATGATGTCAGATGGATAATGTCAGATTGATGATGTCAGATTGATAATGTCAGATGCATTATGTCAGATTGATGATGTCAGATTGATAATGTCAGATGGATAATATCAGATTGATGATGTCAGATTGAAAATATCAGATGGATAATGTCAGATTGAAAATGTCAGCTGGATAATGACAGATCGATGATGTCAGATTGATAATGTCAGATGGATAATGTCAGATTGATGATGTCAGATTGATAATGTCGATGGATAATGTCAGATTGATGATGTCAGATGGATGATGTCAGATGGATAATGTCAGATGGATAATGTCAAATTGATAATGACAGATTGATAATGTCAGATGGATAATGTCAGATTGATGATGTCAGATTGATAATGTCAGATGGATAATGTCAGATTGATGATGTCAGATTGATAATGTCAGATGGATAATGTCAGATTGATGATGTCAGATTGATAATTTCAAATTGATAATGAAAGATTGATGATGTCAAATTGATAATGAAAGATTGATAATGTTCGATAGATAATGTCAGATTGATGATGTCAGATGGATAATGCCAGATTGATAATTTCAGATTGATGATGTCAGATTGATAATGTCGATGGATAATGTCAGATTGATGATGTCAGATTGATGATGTCAGATGGATAATGCCAGATTGATGGTGTCAGATGTTTAATGTCAGATTGATAATGTCAGATGGATAGTATCAGATGGATAATGTGAGGTGGATAATGACAGATGGATAATGTCAGATTGAAACTGTCAGATGGATAATGTCAGATTGATAATGTCAGATTGTTAATGTCAGATTGATAATGCCACACGGATAATGTTACACGGATAATGTCATATGGATAGTGTCAGATGGATAATGTCAGATGGATAACGTCATATTGAAAATGACAGATGGATAATGTCAGATGGATAATGACAGATGGATAATGTCAGATGGATAATGTCAGATTGAAAATGACAGATGGATAATGTCAGATGTATAATGTCAGACTGAAACTGTCAGATGGATAATGTCAGATTGATAATGTCAGATTGATAATGTCAGATTGATAATGTCAGATGGATAATGACAGATGGATAATGTCAGATTGAAAATGACAGATGGATAATGTCAGATGGATAATGTCAGACTGAAACTGTCAGATGGATAATGTCAGATTGATAATGTCAGATTGATAATGTCAGATTTATAATGTCAGATGGATAATGACAGATGGATAATGTCAGATTGAAAATGACAGATGGATAATGTCAGATGGATAATGTCAGACTGAAACTGTCAGATGGATAATGTCAGATTGATAATGTCAGATTGATAATGTCAGATTGTTAATGTCACACGGATAATGTCACACGGATAATGTCAGATGGATAGTGTCAGTATGATAATGTCAGATTGATAATGTCAGATTGATGATGTCAGATTGATAATGTCAGATTGAAAATGACAGATGGATAATGACAGATGGATAATGTCACACGGATAATGTCAGATGGATAGTGTCAGATTGATAATGTTTGATGGATAATGACAGATGGATAATGACAGATGGATAATGTCAGATGGATAATGACAGATGGATATTGTCAGATTGATGATGTCAGATTGATAATGTCAAATTGATAATGAAAGATTGATAATGTCAGATGGATAATGTCAGATTGATGATGTCAGATGGATAATGTCAGATTGATGATGTCAGATGGATAATGTCAGATGGATAATGACAGATGGATTATGTCAGATTGAAAATGACAGATGGATAATGTCAGATTGATAATGTCAGATTGAAAATGACAGATGGATAATGACAGATTGATAATGTCAGATGGATAATGTCAGATTGATAATGTCAGACTGAAAATGACAGATGGATAATGACAGAAGGATAATGTCAGATTGATAATGTCAGATGGATAATGTCAGATTGATGATGTCAAATTGATAATGAAAGATTGATAATGTTCGATAGATAATGTCAGATTGATGATGTCAGATGGATAATGCCAGATTGATAATTTCAGATTGATGATGTCAGATTGATAATGTCGATGGATAATGTCAGATTGATGATGTCAGATTGATGATGTCAGATGGATAATGCCAGATTGATGGTGTCAGATGTTTAATGTCAGATTGATAATGTCAGATGGATAGTATCAGATGGATAATGTGAGGTGGATAATGACAGATGGATAATGTCAGATTGAAAATGACAGATGGATAATGTCAGATGGATAATGACAGATGGATAATATCAGATTGAAAATGACAGATGAATAATGTCAGATTGAAAATGACAGATGGATAATGTCAGATGGATAATGTCAGATTGATAAAGTCAGATTGATAATGTCAAATTGATAATGTCAGATGGATAATGTCAGATTGATGATGTCAGATGGATAATGTCAGATTGAAAATGACAGATGGATAATGACAGATGGATAAAGTCACACGGATAATGTCAGATGGATAGTGTCAGATGGATAATGACAGATGGATAATGACAGATTGAAAATGTCAGATGGATAATGTCAGATTGATAATGTCAGATTGATGATGTCAGATGGATAGTGTCAGATGGGTTATGTCAGATTGATGATGTCAGATTGATGATGTCAGATTGATGATGTCAGATTGATAATGTCAGGTGGATAATGTCAGAACATTTATACACACATAGTTGTTCGCCAACACTTGAACTTTGGTTTTGAATATGCGCCTTTGCATGTGACTGTAAACTGTACTTGAGTCCCCAAGTAGTTCCTGGTTTGTGATTACGTCTCCCCTTTGTGCATTGAAGTTAAAAATAGGGAGTCGGTCATAACAAACAGATTTATCGGTGTCCTTTCGGGGTATATGCTTTTCATATTCCAATTTCTAAATTTAATGATGTTGGAAGTATGTTAACTCTAATATATATACTATATCCGCAATTCCTTCTTTGAGGGGCATTTGAGAACTCTTACTACAAATGTTGTTGTTTTTATTAATTAATATCCTATCATGTATACATAGAGACTAGAGAGTCATTTTTCTTCGAAGAAATCTTACGTAACAAAAGAACACACTCGTTCGATCCTTACAAGGCAGTATCGTGGGTAGGATCGTTCATGCGTGCATGCTTTTTGTGGGCTTGACGTTGGTTTTAAGATACATAAATATTTAGAAATGAAAATAATTGGTTTAAAACCAACGTTGTTTCAAATGAAATTCATAATACGTTAGAAAAGAAAATACTCGTTTAATCACTGCATTTTCAGTTCAGTTCATTTCAACTATTTGATTACGTCATTGCTTCCTATATGGTTGAATTGATAAACACACTGTAGATAAAAGCACTTTGGTCATATGACTGACGGCGAAACGCTAATTATGTAAATGGCATAATGTTATTAGTATTAGCTAAAACTTCAAAGATACGCTTCCGATAAATTATCAATGAGGTTTGCTATTCTTTTTCATATTTGTGTTTACAAACAAGCGTGACCTTCGAAAGGAAACATGTAAACAATAACAAACTGAATCGTGTGATTACGAAATGTAGACAACTCATTCAGTCACTGACTAATTCAGGCCACCCTATATACCCACCTACTTACATTCTATTAAGCCGCTATTAACCAAAACAATGTTTTCGTGACCACAGCGTTTATCGAACTAAGATAAGAACCGTTATTCAGGTAAATTGCGACATTTTAAGCAGGTAGTTCGATTTGCGCCTCTGAAGGCGAGAACCTCTCTCAGTGAGTCACACAGAGCAACTGTCACCACGATACACACTCGCGCAGTTATACCACGCTATAAATAGACACATTAATCTATTATCATAATGTCCCATGTATGGATAAATAACACTACACGACTGACCAATCAGCAAGCGGTGTTTCACGAAGCGACGAATTATCTTATTGGTCAATGAACATTCCTCGGATTCCTTCTATATGTAAGCGACGTTTTGATTGGTCAAAATTTCACGTTCCCACAACCAGCGTATGCAATGGCAAAATGTCTGATACGTTAGAGCGGTGCCTGCTCGTGCAAAGACTAGACTGACTGACTGACGGACGCACGGTGCGATCTGGGTCTGTGTAGTTCATCTATCTTCATGTATCAACGGAGGTGACGAGAACCCCTGGCTGCTACTGTACCGGCCATAAGCGAAAATGGATGTTTTACCGAGCGGAAATATTTTCCGGGAGCTACAAGTGGTGCACGACACCGGTTACTTCAGTTCGCAGCCTTCACTGGAGGATTGCTGGCAGCAGGTCAGAACTCGTAACCCCCTTGTCTATTACATGTAATCCGCTATCATCTCCAGTCACGTGACCCACGATTTGCACGTGCACTGCATGTGAAATGTACAATATCGCACGCCCGTATGGCCCCCATAGTGAATAACGGAAAATACAAACCAGGAACCTGTTACACTATAATTTCATCTCAGCTGTCAATGGACTGTAGTTGTTGTGTCGAGTGTCATGTTTGGCAAATCTTTGTGAATAATTCCGAAATGATTGTCTCATTATTGATATAAAATATTCCTGACATAATTAAAATAATATGTTGAAACAACCCTCAGCTGACTCATATCCTTGTCACTGTCAGACCCGATGTTTATAGACCCATGTGGGAGATATTATACATTCAGTATATCCCATCTAAGTGTTATTTAATATTCATAACATTGTGACACAATGTCTTTCCGACTGCAATCGATAGTTCTGACCATTGAGGATTACAGCAAGGATGCAGACCCCCGATAAGCTCCGGGTCAGCCGAACTACACATATAGGAAGTGATGTATATATCTGTCAGGCATGATTGACAAGAGTTCAGAGTAATCTAGCTCGGGGAAGAGTTCTCACAAACTCACGTGGAAGGATATGTTTTTCTAACACTCCTTTATAATTAATTCATAAACAAATGTCTTATGGGCAAATTTAACTATTCATGGGTTTTTAAGCAGGTTTGCAGTTGAGGAAGCTAACTGACATGTTACTTGACACATGTTGATAAGGACATGGTAAATGAGAAGGGAAAAAGTAGTTGAATATCAGTAGGGTTGTAAAGGGGATAGTGTTCTATCAGGATGTTTAATTCATGTCAGGATATTACAACCCGATAATTGAATCAATTCTGACATTTAATGTGAGATATGCCAGGATCTAAATTGAGAACAGTTTGAAGTCTGATGTACCTCAATTCTGCTTCTCACACCAGACATTTGTAGTAATGTTTGAGTTTGTTTATTTATTGTTAACTTGGTTATTTATTGCTCCATTCCCTCTTTTGATAGGCAAAAATATAACAGGAGTTCATTAAACACAACCACCTCCCCTCCCCCTCCCCCCCCCCCCCCCCCCCTAACAAACAAACAATCTATTCCGATGACGACAAATTGGGACCCCTAAAATATCCCCTACAGAGGTAGATGAGCTGGAAATGAGTTTTATTTCCTTTGTAAGGGAATACTTTGACAATGAAAAATACATGTTGCTGTTGATAATCAATTAGTTGGTATGGTTACCTCGGAGTTTCAGTAGGATGTGTCGGTTATCAAACTTTATATACTATTATACAGTTTGTCACTTATCTGTATGGCACATATCATGTGGGTTGTGTATTAATCTATAATTCATATTTGCAATGGCCCCTTGGCCTTTAAATTTGATGAGTAAATACATATCCCCTAATCGTGACTGACAGTGGTGGGACATCTCCTGACTGTCTGACTGACTGACTACCAAGTGAGTCACCCTACAGCCAGCTCCACTGTGATGTGATGTGATGTGAAACTGACCCCTGTGTTGTGATCTGTCCCCACCGTCGCCTGTCTCATGGTCACACATCTTGGGTTGGCATAATGAAAGGAAACCTATGTGAACTTTAAATAGACATTTTGAATTTTCTGAAAATAATTTCATTAATTTTAGGTTATATGATTATAGTCAAGTTCTGAATAGTTATAGCTGAAATCTACTTTAATCTGGTCAGATTATAACTATGTGAAAATGTTCATTTCCTCCAACGTATTACACCTTTTCAACGTCAACAAATGCTAAATGTGTCACATGGCCCTTTATTGAGCTGTCACTGTCATGATATTAGCCCTGAAAATACACGGTAAAGTCTACCCACAGCCAGAAGCATTCATTTATGTGTCAAGTTCACTTAGACCCTGTAACTTAATCCACGGTCAGCCAAGTTCAGAGGTCAGATGTATACACGGTTGGGGTCAGGTCTGGGGTCAACCGTAGTATAGCTGAGGCTATGGTTGTAGCCTCTGAACCTGGAGGGTTCGTAATTATACCATGGTGGTAGTTACTCTGCAGCCGGGACAGCGCAGAGTTTTATGTGTAATAGTTATAGTGGTATTTACGGCTGCATGCACAAAGCTTTAACCGTAAGAGCAACTTTTCCATTACAGCATCTCTTGTTTCTAGTGAGTGGGGATTCAAAACTATTAGGCTGGCGTGTTTGGCCGGTAGGTGATACCTGGTAGTGGATCCCGGTAGTGGGGATTGATGAGTCAGCACTTCCATCTCCAGTCACATCCTGGCAGCTTGGTGGTGATCCATTCCCAACCGTTTCATCCCTCCTTTACTTGTAGTAATATATTAGTGTATAATATTAGTCGTATCATTACCATCCATTAGCTTACATTATGCAAGAGTTGATATCTAAACAATACCTGGCTTACATTAGTGTTGTGTTTATGCTTTTTGTTCGATAACATATTAATAGGACCAAAGTATAGATTTTTATCAGTGGATAAAGAATAGATATCTCATGTTCATCTACTTACAGACAGATTGTGGAACATTATGGAACACATTGTAACAATGTTGTAACTGTTGTGAATATGAGTGGAAGACTTACAACTACAAGTTGTACAATGTTAAACATTGGAGTCAAATATCACTCCTGAGATGTGATATATAGCTTTATTCAGCCCTAATGACTTGATATTAACAATAGGTCACCATATTTCCCCATGGGACCATCCTTAATTGCCTAATTATCTGGAAGGATTAATTAAGTGTAATCAAGGAACATGCTGGTAGGAGGAAATGGTGGTTGAAGGATTACCGCTTTACTCAAAGATAATTGTCATGGTTACGGAAGTGCCTTCAATTAGATTGGTCATATTTCCTTTAAATATTAAAATTGCCATAATTACCCATGTTCTAAGACTTCTTTTTAATATCTTGATGCTGTACATTTTGTAAAACATTCCATTAGACATTACTGTCTCTTAAATGACATTTGGGGGCAGGATAGCGCAGTGGTTAGCGCGTTCGGCTTCGGATCAAGAGGTCTGGGGTTCCAATCCCGCCAGGGGCACGGCAACTTTGTCTGCAGTAGAGAACTGTTCTACACGCAGTAAGGTTTGGGTGCAATGCTACACTGAATTTCAGCGTAGTACCACCCATGGTTCGCTAGTTCCAGCCGATGCTCGCAGGTTTCACCGCAGAGCATAGCCACATGGCGTTGCGGGCATTCTCCCTGCCATAATACTAGTAGCTGCGATATAAGTGAAATACTCTTGAAAGCGGCGTTAAACCCCAACTCACCTCACCATAAATGACATTTCATGGTGACATGGTAGCATCTAGTTGTAAATATGAAGTAATGAGTTAACTCAACTTTAGCGAAATATGATTCCTCTCTGTAAAGTAAGTGGTACCTACATTGTGATGATTCGTAACATACCAACTGTTAGTTCAGGTACAGTACCTGGAAACCATCTCACTTCGTGACATATCCGCAACATGGAGACGAACACTTAGCTTTATTGAATCATTTATTATTGAGAGACATATTTATTGCAAAATCATAGGCTTATGGAATGATTTGAAAGGAAATAATGCCAGGGGATGCTATGTGACTGCAGTATAGATGTGTGACGGTCATATAGACAGTGTGACCCTTATTATGTGACGGTCATGTAGACAGTGTGACTCTGATTATGTGACGGTCAAATAGACAGCTTGACCCTAATTATGTCACGGTCATATAGACAGCGTGACCCTTATTATGTGACGGTCATGTAGACAGTGTGACTCTGATTATGTGACGGTCATATAGACAGTGTGACCCTTATTATGTGATGGTCATGTAGACAGTGTGACCCTTATTATGTGACGGTCATATAGACAGTGTGACCCTTATTATGTGACGGTCATGTAGACAGTGTGACCCTTATTATGTGACGGTCAAATAGACAGCGTGACCCTAATTATGTCACGGTCATATAGACAGTGTGACCCTTATTATGTGACGGTCATGTAGACAGTGTGACCCTTATTATGTCACGGTCATATATTCAGTGTGACTCTGATTATGTGACTGTCATATAGACAGTGTGACCCTTATTATGTGACGGTCATATAGACAACGTGACCCTAATTATGTGACGGTCATTTAGACAGCGTGACTCTGATTATGTGACGGTCATATAGACAGTGTGACTCTGATTATGTGACGGTCATATAGACAGTGTGACTCTGATTATGTGACGGTCATATAGACAGCATCACTCTGATTATGTGACGGTCATGTAGACAGTGTGACCCTTATTATGTGACGGTCATATAGACAGTGTGACTGATTATGTGACGGTCATATAGACAGTGTGACTGATTATGTGACGGTCATATAGACAGTGTGACTGATTGTGAGGCTACAAGTAGTAAGTGTCTGTGTAAGCACTCGGTGCTTCAGATGTTGACTCATGTGTCCTGCATTAGCTGTGTGTGTAGGTTTGTGTCCTCCGATGAAAATATTATACTTCAAGACCAAAAACGACGTTTTTACATGAACATTTTTAAATTATATAAATGTTGTATATGAGATTGCTGGTCAATGTCTTGCGGACAAACGACTGATATTAGTCACACAGAATGGATATAGATACAGATATGGATATAGTCAGTGTGGTGGATCAGCGGGCATCGTTCATGATGTAACTTGGGATCACATGTTTTCAGTCGTTATTGATATGTGCATCGTTTAAGAAAATGACTGCATCATTGTTTGTCAGAGTGACATTGACTGACTTGCAACAGGAGTTATAAAGTCAACAGCAGACTAAATGACATTTGTATTTTTATTTACTGTACCTCTGTCCATTATTTTATTTCTATAGGTTTCAACCTCCTCTGTCAGTAAACCATGACATGTGATGCAACATGCAGTAAATCGGTGACTTGATTGAGTGACTGACTACTAAGTAATGTTTGTCACAGCGACAGTGATTTACGACTTACAAGAGAAGCAGCAGCAAACTCAGTGCTGGTCATGTTCACGGTATTGTAAGCTTATGTTGAACTATCTGTCAAGGAGTGTGTTGTTCACCGGTAATTACAAATCTGGATGTTGTTCACTCTTTGATTATGATCTTATAAGATTTTCACAGTTGATTTGGGATCTAAATATTGAATATATCAAGGAACATGTTGTTTGAATGTATCTGTGGTGTTCACTGTTTGGTCAAGATCTTTAAACAATATCCCTTTGAAAGAACATGGTTTTAAATAGCAAAAATTACAACAGTGTATCTCAATATTGTTCATATTTAGGCAAAAAGTCATAACAGTGTAATAAGGTCTGCTGTTACATTATTACATACCAAGTTGCTTAAAACATAACATCCACTATGTATATTTCAATGATCATATGTTGTTCACAGTTGTATTACTTTGTAACAGTTGAATTTCTCTATCACTGAGTATGTTGTTCACAGCTAAACATACACCCGTGTATATTTCACTGTTGTTCATACTTGGATTAAAGTCTTAGTCGCATAACCTGATCTCACTGCAAGTAGTTAACAGCTTATCATGGAGGGCTCAACAACAGAATATCCCAGTATTGTTCACAGTCGAGTGAAGGCAGAATATCACAATAGACTCAAGACTATAGACCTCTGACTGAAAATCTCTCTCCTGTGAGCTCCTGCAGTCAGTGACCCTTCGACCCGCTGACCAACAATCAGACAAACTGACCAGGATAATCAATCTTGCAGTATGCTGGTCATTATATCTTGGGGAGGGGGAGAAGAGGGAGGATTATCTGTACTCGCTGACCCGTGGTCAAGATAAGTGGCCCCTGGTTGTGGATGATTATGAATCATTGATACAGGCGTTAGGTCAAGTTTACTGTTGTAAAGGGAATGAAGTCTGAATTAGTCACGCATCATGATGCATGCATAAGAAAGGGAATACGTATAGCTTGTATATCTGCAATAGTCTCTCACCATGATGGTATGACTATATTAAAATACGAGCCTTGAACACAGTCTAGGTCCTCAATCAGCAAGTCTAAAGCAAGCTTATTACATGATTACATACAAAATTAATAGAGACTCAAAATAAATAAAAATGCATAATTGAAGGTACCGGTACATTATATGAATAAAAACATCTTCAACATGTCATGCACATATCCTTTCTATTATTTTTCTTAGATTAGAAAAGGAGACGAACCGTTCAAACCAAGTTTTACTGTTAAGAATGACTGTTTTGGACTAACTTGCCTTCAAATTTGTTTCAAACTCTTTCACCTTCTGAATGTAGAATGTTTCACCTAGTCATCCCACTGAAGTAGGTGAAATATTTTTTCAAATCGTGATTGTTGACAACAGTTTTTATCCCGTTATGCAAGCATCTAGATTTAATAGTGAGAGACAAGTGGCTGATAGCATAACCTGTCTGCTCCAGATGTATGTGCTGTGTTTTGTGGAAGTTTTATGATGCACCTTTACACTCGGGAATGTGATAAGAGCAGAGTTCATTACTTTATAGACATACTTACACACAGACGGTGTTGTCTCAACCTAGCCAGCAGACATCCATTCTATGTAGACACATTTCGCTTAGTACACTGCCCTTAAAATCACACATTCAGTTCTTGACTACAGACACATTCAGTTCTGTACTGTACCATCAAAAGTTCAAAACACACATTCAGTTCTCGGCTACAGACACATTCAGTTTATTACTGTGCACACAAACATAAATTCAGTTCTTGACTACAGACACATTCAGTTCAGTACTGTACCATCAAAACACACATTTAGTTCCCGACCACATACAGATTCAGTTCAGTACTGTGCACACAAACACAAATTCAGTTCAGTACTGTATCATCAAAACACACATTCAGTTCCCGACCACAGACAGATTCAGTTTATTACTGTGCACACAAACACACATTCAGTTCATGACTACAGACACATTCAGTTTATTACTGTACCATCAAAAGTTCAAAACATACATTCAGTTCATGACTACAGACACATTCAGTTCAGTACTATACCATCAAAACACACATTCAGTTCTCGACCACAGACAGATTCAGTTTATTACTGTGCACACAAACACAAATTCAGTGAAGTACTGTATCCATAGAACATATTCTCCAAGATAAACCAGGCTGTCTCGGCAGCTTCATGTGCACATAGCAGGTGGAAGGTTAACTGTCAACTGTTTCTTAGATGAAGTGATCATAACAATGATTTAGAGTCCTGTGGACAGTCTAGTGTAGGATATAATAACTTTATAATCTGATGTTTGTGATTGTGAGTATCAGTCAGACTGATTATACTTCAAAGGCATCAACCAATATTGCCAAAGTTTGATCTCATTTAGTGAACTGAATATTTGATACAGGAAGTGTAATGCCATTTGATATTTATCATTGGCAGATTCTTTCCCAAGTTGATTTTAGAATACAAAATGAACACCATGTTGAAATTTCTATGTGAATAAATGATATGGAACAAGATTTTATATTTACTCATAATATTAAATTACGCAACAGGAGACTTCTATTTAGCAAGATCACGTTTCAATGATGTTTAGTCTAAAGTTAGATTGATTAAACCAAACCTTTGCACTTGAGTCTAAGTCACTGTGACACATTGAGTCCTGATTTCTTAAATATGTTAATCGACAAATAACAGGCCGTTACAGGCAAACTAAGAAGCAACTAGAATCTATGCTGCAAGATATACTAAATAAATATTATATGCATTCAGTTGTATTAATGCGGAACAGGTCAACCGTGGCAAGGACTCCATGTTCAGTCAACAAGAACGTTTTATATATCCATGAGAGAGTTTTATTTATTAGTCATCTGGCCCTGGTCATGTATAGATAGAAAGATGCATTGAAAGCCAAGACACTTGAGAATGTGTTCACTCTACTGGGGGTCTGACTTCAAGAATGGCTGTTCATGTGGACTTGTTATATAAAACTTTGTATCACATGTACTTGAGTCATTGCTATATATATATAAACTCACTTTTGTTATTAATATTATCAGTTGTCGGAATTATATATACGCCCTTAGTATTTGATATGACACAAAACTCTGAAATCATTTAAAAGAGAAATGATTGAATATTAAAGAAATATTATTCAGCCATTATGTGTGACTGTAAGATTGTATAAAGCAGTGCTTTAATCTAACGGTTTCTATTAGCTTGTCATTAGTCATCCGTCAGTGGATCTAGATCATGGCATGCTCTCTGTCGACAACGCCGCCCCCAACTAAGATGTTATGTTTAATTTAAACATATTTATATACAATACCCGGATACGCAAACATTCATAAACATGCATATATATATGAATTCCACTCCTTGACAGTGATACAGTTTCATGCATAACAATTAAGTTACACATTAACTGAGGAAATGTAGGTTAGGCTCTGAAATTGAACATGAACCTTTGATACCTGTTAATACAATCCCAAATACCCGACGCCAATTATTGGGACCTGCATGAAATAACATACTAAAGTCAAATCTGCTCTACAGATTCAGTGATGAGCAAGAACGACATAATTCTCAATAAAACCCAATTTTCTAAATAGGATTATATATTTCCAATTCGTTGAATTTTCAAACAGATGTCATTCTTTATGGGTAAAGCTGTAACAGTCATATATATATATATATATATATATATATATATGTATATATATCCAAACATTCTAGATGATTAGATATCAATCCAAATTATAAAGCCTTATTGGCAGAAAAATACCAAACACTAGATATGAGCATTTACATGTTAGGACTTTGAAACCAACCGACACAACAAATGCACATGAATAGAAACAAAGAGTGCCAGATGAGTGTTTCTGTGTAGTGTACTAGGAGAGAAGGAAGCAGGTGACAGGGTGATGAAATGGGAATCAATGAGGGCATTCTATCAGCATCGTGTTGACTTAACACAGCTAATGATCCAAATGTTAGACTGCTAATGATTTCAACAAGATTGAACAAAGCTGTTATTGTATCGGCCAGAAGCTAATGTTTTGCAGCTCTAGAAACTAATCATTAATCCATTGAGTTGTGTTGATTCTAAGACATAATCTGGTAATCTGACTGGCGTGTTTACCTGAGGGATTTACCTGTTTACTTACTGCGGGCTACTTCCTTGTGTTACCTGAGGATGTAACAGTAGATGAGGGGTCAGGTGCTTGTATACTTACCTTACATACCTGTGGATGTGTTCATCAGGTGTCCTGGTCAATAATTAACACTTAAAAGGAGGGTTCTATTGGGGTATTTTTTGTGGAAACGAAATTCAACCAAAAAAAACATGATGGCGGATGCTGTCAGTGATAGAACTTTCCCTTTAAGCTGTCAAGTCGTTCTGGGAGACCAATTTACAGGAGCCACAACTCAGTAACTGAAGGTTATTTCTTCAGGTGAAGGTTCGTCAAGGCTTTGTTTTATAATGATGGGAATATGTAAATATCAGAATTTATCATATTATTTGATGCTTTTTATGATATTGCCTTTTTGTTGTAGTTTATTTGTGTTGGCTTTAATTTGTTGAGGACTTTCACGTACATGAGTACAATTGTTTTGATTTCAATAGAATTAATATGTCCAAGATGCTCATTTTGCAAGTAATTTTTTGTTTGTTTGTTACTAATCAACAATCTCATGATCTTTTTCTCTTTTGAAATAATAACTTATGCTAATATTCAAGTACAAAGATGTTTCAAAACTGTTTATGTTTTTCTGGTCTGATGTTTTCTGCTCATGTTGACTGATTGTTGTCAATAACCTCTTCAGACCTCTCTGAATAGCACAGATCACCTGTCTTCCCCATGTTTATTATTGGATGCTTACCTCCAGGTCACAATAAAAGGGTGTAGACTGCTACATTAAGTTAGCTATGCAGTGGGGACTCTGATACAGGGTGATGTATGACCTGTCCGCTGTCCATACTTACAATACCGATACGACAAACGACAGTTCGAGCTATTAATCTCTGCCAATCATAGAAACAAGCGGCCATGTTTACATGTGACTCCCCAAGTCTACATGACATGCTGTGTTCCCCTGAGAAACCCCCCTCCCCCCTCCCCACACCGCCATCCCCCTCCCCACACCGCCATCCCCCATTCCCACATCCCCCCAACTCCCTCAACTTGTATTTACTGTCATGTTGAAATACTGACATGTAACAATATCGGAGTTCACATAGTCAATCAAGTCACGTGACATGACGTGACAAAAAGCATGATAATTTTTTATTTTGACAACCTCTGTTTTTATAAAAACACATTTCGGAGTATATGTTAACTCCTACATAAAGGTGACGGAAAAGAAAGCATAACTTATGATACCATCCACCCTAACGCTCTTCTGGCCCAGGATCAACCCCCCCTCTTCAATCCCCCCCCCCCCCCCCCCCCCCCCTCTACCACAATATACTGATCAGGTTGTTTGCACATTGCCCCAGTCCAGTCGAAGGGTTGTTCCCACACAGTCACTCTACAAAGCTTTGCATAATACTTGGTTGAGTCATGTCATTGTCTCATCTCCTGCTTGCATCTCAATACTGTAGTCCATCCAGTGCAGAAATTGTTATAGCAGTGTGAGCTTATCTTGAAGGCAGGCCGGGTGAAGTGTTGTGTTGCATCATTGTACAATATGGGTAATTCACTCCACAATAAGTAGGGGAATAAAGCCTGGGCTGTTGCTTTGATGAGATTTTTATATTCCATTTCATTGACTAATAGTTTTCAATTTTCTTCCTGCTTTGATTTCATCTTTAACAGATTTTGTTGTTGATTTGTTTCATTTAAAAGTAATAGAAGAAAAGATTTAAATCCTCATGTTATTTCAACCATTATGGAGAAACAGTATGACCATTCATAAACACGAACATAAATTTTGCATAGTTCAAGTTCGGCATATAAATATGAATAACATGAAGTATTGTTGTTAGTAATCAAAATAAGCTTATCATTATTAAACAAAAACTATGTACATTTATGTATTTAGGAGAAAAAAAAACATGTGAAAGAATATTATTGTTGAAGGAAGCAAAATCAAGCTTATCATGCTGCTGACTGGTCACAAGGGATCCTTGTATAACTTGTACTTGAAAGCTGCCAGATTGCGCGGTAATAGTCTGCAAATATTTGTGTTGTGAGATCAGATGGAACATTTCCACATGAATGGATTGTGATACTAGCAGCGCATACCAGAAGTTAATGAGCTTGGCCAGTGAATGATAGACTGTGGAGTATGCCGGCTATGTCTCTCCCCGATAATGTCTCGCTTATTCAGATAGGGGGCAGCACTGGTTACCTTGTACCCAGCATGCACTTGGCACCCGGGAGGTCTGGCGTCTTTGGGAGAGACTGTCAAAGGGATATGTGTCTGGGGATTTTAAATCTTCAGTCTGGATACTTGGTAGACTTTCATTTAGTCTCTAAGAAATACATGTTAAAAAATTATTTAAATGAGATTTTGAAATAATGATGTAAGTACATTGTAATTGAAATATTTTTCATATTTTCTCTACTTGCCTCAACATGATAGACTTGCTTTACTTTCATTTGAAATAAAGGTCTGGAAGACATATTACGCTGCAGTGTTCAGCAATGATTGTTATAATTTATCATACCTCGATTATAGATAATCGATGAAAATAGTCGCTTAATTCTAAAATAAGTACTTTTCATGTGGAGGTTGGGAAATTGGTAATAAGCAAACAACCTTGCATGTAAAATATACAAATTTGATAATGTTGACGAGCCTTTTGAAAGATGACACTCTCTGATAATTTTTATTCAATTGCGGTTTACATCAGGATTTAAATTAATTTTAATGAAGAAAGCCTTGATAATGCAGTGCAACTAAAACGGAAACAGTTTCAGGGTGTCATTATAGCGAGAACGTTGTCTCCTTGACGGAGAACATGAAGCCTGTCATCGGAAATGGTTCCTACCATTGTGTTTCCTGAAATATCGATCCCATAATGCACCTGTTGCTGGAACAGGAAGTGTCTCCTGCTGTTCTCGTGTTGCTGGGCACAATATTGACACGTCTTCTTACGCTTCTGATAGTGATGAGTTAGGAACGTGATAACAGCAGAAGAAGATGAGTAGGGTATGGTCGAGGCTGCGGTATTGCTGAATCTGGATTAGTAGCCAACCACAGTCAGGGTTAAGATAAAAAGCAAATATATTGTGAGCTGTGATCCTGTAAATAACTAAAAGTCATGATTCAGCAAAAATGCAAATAGTAAGTGACTAGAATTTGCGATTCAACATAAATGCTTTTAGTCAATAAAGTCATAGTGCGACAAAAATGCAAATAGTAAGTGACTAAAATTTGCGATTCAACATAAATGCTTTGAGTCATTAAAGTCATAGTACGACAAAAATGCAAATAGTAAGTGACTAAAATTTGCGATTCAACATAAATGCTTTGAGTCATTAAAGTCATAGTACGACAAAAATGCAAATAGTAAGTGACTAGAATTTGCGATTCAACATAAATGCTTTTAGTCATTAAAGTCATAGTGCGACAAAAATGCAAATAGTAAGTGACTAGAATTTGCGATTCAACATAAATGCTTTTAGTCATTAAAGTCATAGTGCGACAAAAATGCAAATAGTAAGTGACTAGAATTTGCGATTCAACATAAATGCTTTTAGTCATTAAAGTCATAGTGCGACAAAAATGCAAATAGTAAGTGACTAGAATTTGCGATTCAACATAAATGCTTTTAGTCATTAAAGTCATAGTGCGACAAAAATGCAAATAGTAAGTGACTAGAATTTGCGATTCAACATAAATGCTTTTAGTCATTAAAGTCATAGTGCGACAAAAATGCAAATAGTAAGTGACTAAAATTTGCGATTCAACATAAATGCTTTTAGTCATTAAAGTCATAGTGCGACAAAAATGCAAATAGTAAGTGACTAAAATTTGCGATTCAACATAAATGCTTTTAGTCATTAAAGTCATAGTGCGACAAAAATGCAAATAGTAAGTGACTAAAATTTGCGATTCAACATAAATGCTTTTAGTCATTAAAGTCATAGTGCGACAAAAATGCAAATAGTAAGTGACTAAAATTTGCGATTCAACATAAATGCTTTTAGTCATTAAAGTCATAGTGCGACAAAAATGCAAATAGTAAGTGACTAAAATTTGCGATTCAACATAAATGCTTTTAGTCATTAAAGTCATAGTGCAACAAAAATGCAAATAGTAAGTGACTAAAATTTGCGATTCAACATAAATGCTTTTAGTCATTAAAGTCATAGTGCGACAAAAATGCAAATAGTAAGTGACTAAAATTTGCGATTCAACATAAATGCTTTTAGTCATTAAAGTCATAGTGCGACAAAAATGCAAATAGTAAGTGACTAGAATTTGCGTTTCAACATAAATGCTTTTAGTCATTAAAGTCATAGTGCGACAAAAATGCAAATAGTAAGTGACTAGAATTTGCGATTCAACATAAATGCTTTTAGTCATTAAAGTCATAGTGCGACAAAAATGCAAATAGTAAGTGACTAGAATTTGCGATTCAACATAAATGCTTTTAGTCATTAAAGTCATAGTGCGACAAAAATGCAAATAGTAAGTGACTAGAATTTGCGATTCAACATAAATGCTTTTAGTCATTAAAGTCATAGTGCGACAAAAATGCAAATAGTAAGTGACTAGAATTTGCGATTCAACATAAATGCTTTTAGTCATTAAAGTCATAGTGCGACAAAAATGCAAATAATAAGTGACTAGAATTTGCGATTCAACATAAATGCTTTTAGTCATTAAAGTCATAGTGCGACAAAAATGCAAATAGTAAGTGACTAGAATTTGCGATTCAACATAAATGCTTTTAGTCATTAAAGTCATAGTGCGACAAAAATGGAAATAGTAAGTGACTAGAATTTGCGATTCAACATAAATGCTTTTAGTCATTAAAGTCATAGTGCAACAAAAATGCAAATAGTAAGTGACTAGAATTTGCGATTCAACATAAAGGCTTTTAGTCATTAAAGTCATAGTGCAACAAAAATGCAAATAGTAAGTGACTAGAATTTGCGATTCAACATAAATGCTTTTAGTCATTAAAGTCATAGTGCAACAAAAATGCAAATAGTAAGTGACTAGAATTTGCGATTCAACATAAATGCTTTTAGTCATTAAAGTCATAGTGCAACAAAAATGCAAATAGTAAGTGACTAGAATTTGCGATTCAACATAAATGCTTTTAGTCATTAAAGTCATAGTGCAACAAAAATGCAAATAGTACGCGGTGTACAGTCAAGATTCAGTGAGAGTAAACTCAACTGGGCAACTTAATGTCCAACAAAACTCAACACTTTCATGGTTTTGATGTAATGCATCTTTTTTTTTCTGTGGTTTGTCAATTAGACACTTGATCTTATAATAATGGTTTACTGTTGTGTCACTATTGATCTTATTTGGAATGAATGCTTTAAGGGATTGTTGCATTTTATATGCAAGTTTTCTCTTTAATTGTAAAAGGCCAAGCTTAAGGAATCATGTAACATTTATTACCATATTGTTATACAAAATACATTCATTTTATTATTTTTTCAACATGCAAACTTTAACATTACCTGACTAACAGTATATCTCAAATCATGACCTATCTATCTATCTATCTATCTGTCTATCTGTCTGTTATACACCAAATTTTACTAATAAAATAATCTACACTTATTAATTTTCAAAATGATAGGTAAGAGTTTTGATACTGAAATATGTCTGTAATCATTATCTATCTATCCTATCACAAACTTGTACTTAAAATAATCTCCACTTAATGACAGGTTTGACTTTTGAGACCAAATATGTCTGTAATTAACCACAGATTTGTAGCTGAAATGATTATACTCCGAGATTACATCTAATGATAGTGTAGACTGTAAATCTAAGTATTCTCCCCAGTGTCATCATAGACCAAATCACCTTGAGAGCTCAGCATATTCTGTGAGAAATAACACTCACTGCCAACTTGCTCCGGTATAATTACAGGTGCGTCAACTCCTATTTACCATGAAGACAGGTAATAACAGTGATTACCACTAAATCACAGGTATTAAAGGTAATTACAAGTAGGTATTTCATTGTAGCTACATTGCTGACTGCTTGTAGCTCGACAACTAGATTTCAAGGTTTCTAGGCTACGTTGAAATATTTCCTCTCTCATGACCTCCTGACCTGCAATTGAAAAAAAAGAGATTTCGTTAAATCAAGTTTAACTGTTGCAATTGTCAATCAATTTGTATTTCATACTGAAAGGCCATGGGCCTGCAGTATATGGTACAGCTATACAGCAAAATTGTCATCAAATCATTCGTTGATATATTGTCACAAGAAAGACAGATATGATACATAATAAGGGCTTTAAACAATAAGATGACAGCTAGCAATCATGGGGAGGCACTGTGTAAACAATTCATGAATATGACATTAAGATGACACAAAAATTATAAATTATTTGTCATACAGATTCCAAATTTTGGGAAAGATTTGATGAAAATGGTGAATGGTCTCTTTCATAGGGATGGCTACACAGACTGTTAGCATGGCGCAGGTAGATAACAGCGGTACCCCCTGATTGTAGGTAATTATGATGAAGCAGGTGCTTGTCACTATCTGCCTCCCATCTCCCTGCTTGTTTGTCACTCGGCCATGATGCACTATCAACTGTCTGCTCTATGGCAATTAGAATCTATTATCAGCAAGGGGGTTCTGTTTTTATGTAAAATATGCAGTTGCGCAGTTTTGGTTCCAGATAAGTATTTGTTATTTTATAGAACAGACTCAACTGCCAGAATTATGGCAATTACAATGTGTTATCAGCAAACTTGTTTTTAATGAGAAATGTGCAGTTGTGCTGTTTTATTTGCTTCCTTGATAAGCAACAAAGAGAAAGCTCCTTATCACCCAATTACTTATCTTAAATTTAATTGTTGGGAACGTGGTGATCTGCTGGTTGAAGTGGTTTCATTACATGCTATTGGTAAAGCACTATTCCTATGATACGATGCTATGGGTATAGCACTATTCCTATGATACGATGCTATGGGTATAGCACTATTCCTATGATACGATGCTATGGGTATAGCACTACTCCTATGATATGAAACTATTTTCATGCAATATTTATATTTGTATCGTCAAATTTGTATCTGATTTTATCATTAAATAAATTTTAGGAGGTACCATAATGAACCACATGACTGGCTATAGGTAACAAGTATCTATTTAGTCCCGAGTCGTGTGATTTGTTGATGGTGTCCCCCTTGTGTTACACCTTCTAATGTTCTCCATTAGCTTACCATCTATGATCCTTTCGTGGATCCAGGTCACCCAATCTGCATATCACTTTATCAAAAGAATTTTTATCTACAATAAAAAAAATACCTGTCTTGGTAAAGTATAATGAATTGATATTAATTCATCAAAAAGAAGCACCTGCCAAAACATTTTTAGATGACGGATGTATTTATAAGAAAGATTGTTATGTCATTTGAACAGGTTAATCATTTTTAAAAAGTTGATTGATTGCGAAGTGACAAGACCCACCTGTTTGCTTCACCTGTGTACCTCGTTAACGATTCCACCAACATCACCTGTAAATAATTAGCAGCGATTATACGCCTCACCTGGTGGGAGACAATGTCTCCTCTTACGTGACTTACTCTTCTCGTAGTTGTGACTTACACAGCTCCTAGTCGATGCATTGTGTGAAGTTATCAGTGAATCCATCCATTCTTCGTCAGCTCTTTGTATGTGTGGAGTGCGTTGTGCTGTGATAATAGATGTGTGTCATGTTCTTCGTTAGCGCTGGGTGGAATAATTACCTGGTTTCATCATCCCGTTCACAAGGATTAGATAGGAACTTAACACAAAGAAAGCTTTGTTAACACTTGTTAGCAGTGCTACAATAGATCAGTAATTGGGATTTTAAAAACAATATCATGAAGATTTGTTTTGAGTATATATTAAAGGTACTGTAATGTAGCACACCTTTCTTACTGAAGATAATGAGATGGTTGGCCATGCGAAGAATGAGATGAACATTTTTCATATTTGTGTAATGCATCCCAAAAAAGTATTAAATTTAATATTTTCACTACTTTTAGGTTGGAACCTGTTTCTGAAGGTCAAGTGACTATGGATTCTGATTGGTTGAATTGAAGTTGGCACTGCCAACAGGATATCTGTAATAGTATATTCACAGTTAGTATGCAGAGGTTATCCCAAACACTTTAGATAATGATAGAGATCCTTTCATGTCTCATCTGATTCCTCAATGTAGTCGATTCTCTCCAGGAGTTATTGCCACATCAGTGGCGCCATCGTCTACTGTGTTGGAGCAAATTGCTGACTTTACAGTTGTCTACTGACTTATTATTGACTGAAATATTTCTGTTTGTCTAATGATGAATATAGTTGTTAAAACCTGGTATTTCAATTAAAAATGTAGGATTGTAGATATCGATAATCAAGAAACATTGCTGACAATTGTGTGTCAATGAAATCAGGATTGTTCATTAATTCCAAGCCTGTGAAGGACGATGTTATTTTGTGTTTCTGCTTCAAGAATAGTCACTTCTATTATAACATTTTGTTGGGACAAAGGCCTGTCATACTATTTTCCTATAGCCAGCAGAGGATAAATTATAGAATAATTCAAGACACGATGTAGTTGATGAGTTGTATACTTAATATAGTCGAAATGTTGATGTACTGTGAAGGTCTATCTTGATGTGGACCATCCCTTGGACCTTCCCTTGGACCTTCCCTTGGACCTTCCCTTGGGGGATCCATGGAGGTTCAGGGGTTCAGTCGTTCAGGGTTTGAAGTTGCCCCCCACCCCCATATTCTGTGTCCTTTCAGCTCCTCATACCTACCTCATAGGAGTAAATGAGGAGCCAGGCGTCCTTTCATCTACCTGGCTCTGTGGTAGGTACACACAGGTGTAGATTACCCTGATTACAGGTGAGACATTGTGCTCACAAAGGTGTGGATCTGGGACACTGGCTGCAGCTATTGGTGGAAGCAACACTATACTCCAGATCAGTGACACTTGATTTGTTGATTTGTTTGTGGGAACTAATTGCATTTCAGTCGCACTTCAAGGGGAGGGATTATCAGTTATAGCTATTGAAGGGGATTATCACTTATAACCATTGGAGGGTTCATCAGTTGCAGTTATTGAATGGGATATCAGTTCTGCATTTATTCAATAGCGCTGCAAAGAGAGAGATTATCAGTTAAGACCATTGAAGGGGATTATCAAATATATATTGAGGAGATTATCAGTTATAGCTATTGAAGGATTTAGCTGTTAAAATATTTGGATAAGATAACCATTAGAAGTATATTTACTGCCTTGCCTTCAAAGAGTTTGTTACCATTATACATGCTAAGTTGTATCTAAATGAAGAGATGGCAATTGTGGTTTGGTCTCTTGTGCAGGTGTTGTTGTCTTGATGCTATCAGCTGATGGAGAGTCTTGTATTACCTGTAAAAGCAGAAAGACAGGCAATGAAAAAGGAAGTAAACTTTTCAAGTGGTCTCTACCCAAGCTGTGTGCAGTGAAGATTTCATTATAGCAGCGAAGTTTTGACCAGGTGACAGAGAAATTGTCCTTCATTTTATTACACCAGTTCCTGAAGAATATACTCAAAATAAGTCTTACATGTATTATGTATGTGCCACTGACACAGCTTGGTCATTCTGTGAATGATGGCAAAGGTTTTTCATTATTTACGACTTGTAATCTGATTCCATTGTTATTGTATTGATAGATATGTACATGCAAGATAGCCCAAAAAGCCTGAGGCATAAAACTAAGATGAAAGAAAACAGCTACTAATGATCCCAACTTCACATAAACGTGAAGCTATCAGCTCGTTATGGATTCCGAAATCGTTAATTGCTTAAATGAGGTTAATTAAAGCAACTTGTACCCTTGAGGCTGGGGAGATCTAATATGTCTGTCTAGTTCATAAATTGATATTCTTGGTCTCCTAATCCAGGTGAGACGAGAATTGATTTCATTTCTTTTTTCGATACGAGTAAAAATTGTTTAAAAAGGGTAATTTCTCCAGTCAGGTGTATTGAATTTGTTACCTTTGCAAATAAGAATATTAAATCATTTATAGCAATTTGTCACGGAAAGTGCCACGTCTATTCATCAGAATAAAGAGTAATTGATTGTAAAAAACCTCGCGGAGATTACACTCCTAAGCTCTTAAGGTACAAAAGGCAGGCGACTGAGGACAAGCTATGTATAAAGAGCAGCAAGGCAAGTTATGTACTTGAGCAGTAAGTCTGCGACAGGAATCAGGCGGTAGTGGCAGCGGCAGATACGTCAATAGTCGAATTGTGCCAGGAAGGGGGTATAATGGCAGTTTTCTGGTGCCACTTTCAGCTGTTATTGATCCTGGTCTGAATCATTCGGTTCTTAGTAGAGACATGGTATCGTTCCAAGGGGATACTTTGTAGCGGTTGGCGTCCAGGGATACTTTGTAGCGGTTGGCGTCCAGGGATACTTTGTAGCGGTTGGCGTCCAGGGATACTTGTATCATTGTGGCTATGAGGGGATACTGTTTATTGGTGGGCGTCCAGAGGACACTTAGTATCTTTGAGCTCCGAGTAGATACTGTTTTATCGTTGGCGTCCAGGGATACTTGTATCAATCTGAGAAACTATAAACAAGTTATTAATGAAGCACTGTATTTCTTGTTGTTTTCATTTCAAGGCTGAATTCCTAGATTATGCAAACGTGGTTGTGTAACTAGATTTTATACACATCTGTCTTCATCAAAACATTATGATACATTCTCAAGTCATCTCAATCATCTCAATCATCTCAATCATCTCAATCATCGATCGATATAGTCTTGTTACATGGATATTTCCAAAATCATCCAAAAAATAAGTATCTTTTCTGTTCTTGTGACAGATAACTAGAATGAGAATGAATAACTTGAAGAATTATTAGCATTACGATGGTCTCTCCCAGTAAGGCAGCTGCACAGAGAAACAAAACCTTGTCTTATTCCCCTCAATATCGATATTGTCAGATCAGCAAAAACAATGAATTGTGGAGCTCTATTGACTCAGTACTGGAAATGCCAGTGAAGACAGAAGGCTGTCAAGTAATTAGCACTGTTATTGGTGGTGAGGAAAGCATGATCAATAGGGAGGCTTGAACCAATCCGGACCACCTGCTGAGTTGCTTGTCTTATGATATGTACTACTCTATCAACGACTAGTTCTGAGTAGCCACTGATGTCACCACTTAGAGGAGTGTCATGGATTATGTATTGGGAACCTTTTGTCTTTGTGGATGAGTTTTGACATTATACAGGAAACTGATGGTCTTCAAAATTAAAGAAACAGTAAACAGGAAATTCTAATGAAGAAAATTAAGGTAGCCTATTTATTGGTACTGTGAAATTTAAGCAGTGATAAATCAACCTTGTAGGAAAATGTCATTTACCCTTTGTAAATATTTCATCTTTTAAGTTATATTTAATTAATTTTGGTTTGTATTTGTGCTTTCTCAACTCTTAAACTACACATATCTTCTAGTATTTTGGGCTGTGTTGGCGCTTCTAGAATAAATAAAATAAATCTATATCCTGTATGTTTCTTATTTTAATATTATCCAGTAGGGAAAACCTTCGTTCCCTGTCATGGTAAGGATTAAGCAGTTAAAGCATTTGTGTTTTCATTTGTGACAGATTAATTCTTTTGGAACCCAGTTGTCAATTGATATATGTGTTTTATTTGACAGCTTATTGACAATAAAGGTCATTTAGTGCACTTAAAGCCCACCTTAATCTTGTTCTTATTCAAGAATTTCATGTGGTATGCGAGAGTGAAGAATGAGAAATGATGTGCCCCTGGCAATGTTGTGAGATAAACGCATGTAAATTGCTCCATTTGAGATGCATTCCCTGAGGCCTGTGATTGACAGGTTGTCATACACAATCAGCTCAGCTCATCTCATCTGTATGACCAAGAGCAACAGTCAGTGCCCCCTCACTATAAGGCGAGTGCAACAGTTAGTGCTCCCTCGCTATAAGATGAGTCCAACAGTCTGACCCCTCACTATAAGCTGAATGCAACAGTCAGTGCCCCCTCACAATAAGGTGAGTGCAACAGTCAGTGCCCCCTCACTATAAGGTGAGTGCAACAGTTAGTGCTCCCTCGCTGTCAGACAAGTGCAACAGTCAGTGCCTCCTCACTATAAGAGAAGTGCAACAGTCCGTGCCCCCTCACTATAAGACAAGTGCAACTGTCTGCCGCCTCGCTATATGACAAGTGCAACAGTCTGTCACCTCACTATAAGGCGAATGCAACAGTCAGGGCCCCCTCACCATTAATACTTTATAAAATTAAATGCAAAATTTAAGTTGAATAAACTAGGTAAGAGAAGACCGAGGTCAGTAGTGTTTGAGTTGTTCAGGAAGTGCGTAGGACAGAGGGAAGTAGGATGCACGTGGGGGATGTTATGGTATACATCGTACCAGTAGATTACTGGACAGTTTGAAACCTGAAGGTGATCAACAGATTCCGTACAGTCTCATGTACACGATTTAATACCAGGCTGTCGTTTATCTCCTTTATTTCTCTCTCCTAGTTTGAGCTTTTCACATAAAATTTGAGACCCCGTTAGATGTTCAACATTTGATCGATGACTCAATGTTTGAATTCATTAAATCCCCAGAGTTTTTAAAACTTTGAAATGAATATTTTCTTTCTCGTGTACACAGACTATAAATCAGAGAGCATCATGATAGTAAGTAAAACTTCAAGAGAGAAATAAATCTTACACGATATACTTATTCTCATTCAAAATGCAATAAGAGTGAAAAAGAAATTCCGCAAGTTGACAGATTAAGAACCTAGGGGCAGAATTCAAAGCGAGAGTGAACTCAATAGAAAATGTGAACAGCATTCAATATTGAGCATATACTAAACAAAAAAGTTAAGAACTCCCTGTTATGAAGTATTTAAAGGGGCAGTAGCACGTTTTTTCGCTCAAATAAGTTGATGAAATGTATTTGAAAAATAAGTTCACCAATAGTAAAACATCCTTCTCTCTTCGGAAAATAAAGTTTAAAATGAGTGTACATGTTTCGGTAAAGCCATGGGAATCGTTTTTGTAATAAAAAATAATAAATTGGGTTCACAATAAAATGGCCGCCATGCAATTTTTGCTTTCTACGCAACATAGTTTTTACCACTACAGATAATTGGTTTGTGTAATAAGATGTTTTACCCTCTAAAGTTAGTTTAAATGACATAAACTATCATTATAAATGGGAAATTTGAAAAAATAAATTTGGCAAAAAACGTGCTACTGCCCCTTTAAACTTTATATCGATCATAAAATGAACTGCTAATACTCCTATATTGAACACTGAGGTGGTCCGTATCACGTTAAGTTGAATATGTATTGTATATGGGGTCATTGTCAGCCTTCTTATCACATATCTGTAATGCGTGGCGCAGGCTTGAGACTCCCAGTTGGTCAGTGGTGAAGTTTATCTGGGTGTGGTCGGATAACCCTGCCCCACTGACAGTGATAAATGCTCTGTTTATATACTTACCTGTGCTGACGTAGACTTCAAAGTTTACTTTACCTGTGTATTGATTACCTGAGTGTTCTAGGACAGCCTATAGTTCTCAGGTGTTTGTAAACAATCAATCATATGGATATGACTCACTTGAATGTTAAATGCCTTATGAGATTTATTTATAAAGATTATCTGTGAACTTTTCTTGTTTAACTCTTTGAATTGACAAACATGACGGTTTTTTGTCATGGATTTTTAAAAACAATTTATCTGAATTTTCACATATTTAACAATTCAGGAAGATTAAGGAAAAAAGCCTAGTTTTTCTCCAACCCTCTATCTGTGGATCCAAGAGAATTCCTCAATAGTCAAGTTTCACAGCTATTTCCAAATCCAGTTTTTTAAAATTTGTTGATGAAAAATTTACCATTCAGATTGGTTTGGCAAAATTTTAATCAGCACCTATGACTGGGAATAATGGTTATTGGAACTGCAAGAGAGTCTAGATGTAGATGTAAATGTAAAGGTAGATTGTATAGAGTGTAGATGGTTGCAGACTGTGTCCTGCTGCACTGTAAATCCTCAAGGACAGACAGGGATGGAGTTGATGGCAGTTATCGGTGTCATGTGATAGTAAAACTGCCAAAACTAAAACACTTTGTCACTTCTGGGGGATTATGACTGTTTCAAGGTTTATTACAAAAGTAGGAATAAAGACAGTGTGCAGTGCGGACTCGGATTCAGGGGTGTTGAACAGCCTGTCCGTCATGTCCTGGCAATAAGGAAATGCCACTTTCCATGTGTACAGAAACTAGGCTGATTTATTGTAGGCTGTATCTGACTGGAGGAGCATCTACACACTGAAATAAATATCTCATCTTCGAAGCTCTCTGAGTACTAAGAAAAACATCACTGCCATCACTGACACTTGCTGATAACTCTGGTAGTCCTGCGGAGGGATGGGATCATGATGACGGATCCATGTAATGATGACGGATCCAGGTATTGATGACGCCCCATGTATTGATGACGGCTCCATGTAATGATGACGGCTCTATGTATTGATGACGGCTCCATGTAATGATGACGGCTCTATGTAATGATGACAGATCCATGTATTGATGACGGCTCCATGTAATGATGACGGCTCTATGTATTGATGACGGATCCAGGTATTGATGACGCCCCATGTAATGATGACGGATCCATGTAATGATGACGGCTCTATGTAATGATGACAGATCCATGTAATGATGACGGATCCATGTAATGATGACGGATCCATGTATTGATGGTGCTCCATGTATTGATGACGGATCCATGTATTGATGACTGTTTTATCTCCTCTTAAGGAAGTTCTGAACATCTTGGTGTTGAGATAGAGAACAGTGTTGTCGGGAAACCTTAAATACAAGACAAATCTTTCTGACTAAATTCTTCTTTAATTGTTTCTCATCATGTGCTTCGATTAAATTTGAATTAAAATGAAACCCTTCTAAGCAAGACATTGATAAACTCTATATATGTAAATAAAGTAGGTCAGAATACTTACGTGATGTATAGATATTTTATGGCCGTGAGAAAGTAGTATATTCACCTGAGGACATAGGTATCTCATTAAGCGAGAGGTACAGGTGAGAAGCATACAGACAAGGCAGTTACTGTCACAGCTCGGTGTGTTGAATGCTAAGTGTTGTCTGCTCTTGGTTTGACCCACAGAGAAGAGTAATTGTACAATTGTCGACATTATCCAGAGGTTGAAATAAGAGGAATATAAGGGAAATGTTTTTTAATTTAAGGAGCATGCATTCTTCTGAAGTTTTAGTAAAAGTAAAATAAAATTTGGAGGTGCACTAATAAAATACTTCAGCTAAGATGAGCTATTTTGATAAATATTTTCAGGTGGTGTTGTTAAGTATCCTATTTGTGAAAATGTAAACCATGGTGGTTACTTATGGTTTCAACACAGAAAACACTAGTAAACCCTTGATTTTGACAAGTAAAGTGACCCCTGACCTCTAGTAGCCAACTGATAAATAACAGAGGTCAAATGGTCTTAAGTTGGTTGTAATATTGAAGCTAGTTATATAGATAATCTCAGAATTATTACACAGTGTCAAAATTGTAGGGACTTAAAATTATACAGAGAATACTGAGATGAGAATTACACAGTGTCAATATAATAGCGACTAATGATTATACAGACGTCGTACTTGTACCTTGGTCTGGCCAGTGGTTAAACATGATATGCGGGTTTGAATTTAATGGAGTTAAGAGTTGTGGAGGGATCTCAGTGACCTGGATCACATTATATGATGAAGATGAACATGGAAAAATACTTAAATAGGGCATCATATTTGATTTTAATCATCCTTTGGGGAATTTCCAAGGAAGATATATGGAGTAATGTGAGAAATATTCCCATTTTTGTCTCCTGGGGGATATTGCTTTCATAGGACTGTCGACTGTCAGTACTGTAGGAGAACAGTAGAGTCCCTAGGCAGTAGGCAGAGGACAGCAGTAGGCAGTGGACATCAGTAGGCAGTGGACGGCAGTAGACAATGGAGAGAAGAGCTACTTTAGAGATGATCAGTCATATTACACTCCTGACGTTCTGTGGCTGATTGTCTCAGTCACATCCATGTGATCAAGCTTAATAATTTGAATATATTCATCAAATTAAGTTTAATAAAAAAAACCATTCTAATATAAATTATAAATCTTTATTCCACTGTTACATATAGCTAATGTTTTATGCTTTTGTTTATTATATAACAATGTTTTGTTTTTATACTTGCTATCTTTTGGTCTTATGTACACCTGGTTCCTGCCTTATGCAAGTCATGCATATTCTATTTCAACATTCTATTTAGCAAATTACACAAGCTGGTCCTGCCCCATGACTGTAAAAAATAAG
The DNA here is from genome assembly GCA_936450465.1 of Gibbula magus. Taxonomy (NCBI): domain Eukaryota; kingdom Metazoa; phylum Mollusca; class Gastropoda; order Trochida; family Trochidae; genus Gibbula; species Gibbula magus. The sequence continues at coordinate 75,444,497 of OW388297.1, read as the reverse complement.
AGCCTTTGATACTGTCTAGATCATTATATTCATCAGCAGATCTATATAAACTGAAAAGACAATGAACTAAAAGTATTTTTAAAAATATAATCACATAGGCCATAATTAAAAAAATTCCTTAGACTAAAATTTAGTTGAATTAAAAGCTATCTTTGGATTTATTTTTAACCATTCTTTATGCAAGTCATGTATATTGTTTTAAAAAAAAAAACCCATTAAATTGTCCAATTACATTATCACAAGCTTTCTCCCGTTAAACTTATTTCATATCCTGCTGTACGCAAGCTGTGTATTCTGAAATCCTTGTGTGTGTATGGGGTGATTCCCTTGTGCATATTTCAGCCTCTTTCTGAGTGTGAGGTTGATATCCTCGCTGACATGATGAGCTCGGAGTATGAACGGAATTTCTAGCATGTGCCGGTGAACAGCTCATTGCATTCTGCGGTCACGTTACAACTACACTACATGTTCCATTCCCCTGTATTAGTCTCTAAGTGCATTGTTTCTCAGGCACCGCATATAGATGAATACCAGTTTGCTCACTAATGATGCGGTAACCTTTACTGTTAGTCGTTTGGAAGCTAGTACACAGTGAGCTGCAAACTCCCTGCACCACATGCACTGCAGAGAGCTTAACTGACTTATTCCAAGGTTACTGCATACGTTTTGGAAATGTAACATAAAAAATGCAGCTTATTTCAAAATTTGCATTAACTAAATTGAAATTGAAAAAAGAGGTATTTGCATAGTCAGAATTTTAATAATCTGCAAATTAAATTACAATATAAATGAGAATCTTCTTTCAGTTTATCATTATTTCAGCATCTGACTGGTGTACTAACGTCATTGCAAAATCTTAATCAAATAAAAACAAATATCTCAAAAATAAAAAGATGTCAGATATATATTTAATAAGACAGAGACCAGGATTAATATGGATGATCAACTTCTTTATTTCATCATCCATATATATCCTTGTCTTCTATATAGCACCAAGTACTAGAATGTCTCTCCAACATATGAAATAAGACCATGTAGCAAGTCTACCAGATTAGCTTGATCATTAGTCTGTCATCCAGACCCTAGAGCAAAAAATATTCAATTGACGACCAACCCAGTCTAGATAATTATAGCAAGTCTAGCTTACTCAGCTCTAGGAAATTAAGGCATCTTTAGGGCTCCATTTTGTATATATATTTGAATTGTTTGTAAAATGGTGTTGGTGACAAACAAAATTATTTCTGAGACTAATGTTAGTCTACTTGATCATGTGCACTGAGTTATGCTAATGCAGAGAGCAATATTACTTATTTGTTTGGTGGAGACTAAGCGGATGCACATGTTGCTTGAGGCGTTTGTATGCATTATCAGCATTAGTTGTTCAAATACACACAACATTTTACACATCAATTCTATTTCAGCCGCAGAAGCTGACAAGGTGCTTCTCCGCGCACTCTCTAACTTCATCTCAAGCCTCAAACTTGGAGCAACAAGTTCAGTGATGAATAGACTGAAGATTGTCTCGGAAATATAAACCTTAACATCAAAATTATAGTAATTTGAGTGAAAATCTAGTGTTTTATAGCATCTAGCCCTTAAATAATTCTAGATTTAATCAATGTAAATTGTTTCTTCCCTCCACAAAATCAAAATGATAGACTTTATCACCTGAAGAACGGGATATGTTTTGCATTGTAAACTGTGAAAGTAGAAAATAAGTTTATATGTAAAGTAAAGTAAAGTAAATATCAAATACTACATACAATACACAGACGACATCCAACAAACATGGCAAGAATTAAAGTTAAATCAAATAATGCCAAAGAAAATGAAGTTTGAACTGAAAATTTCAAAATTACATTGAGCTAGAAACTAATACTTCAAGGGAACTTAAATGAACAGCACCAAATTATTTCAGGAATGTTACCCCGTCACTTGGATTCAGATCCATAATCCCCTAATTTATAGTGAGTGGAGCTGGTGGAATCCCGGATCCTCCATACACAACCCTCCATACACAACCCTCCATACACAACTACTACAGGAACCTGCTGCTATCTCGTCAATGCACTGGCCCTGTCTCTGCTTTATTTCCCTAGCAACAATCGTCCTCAAGCTTAACACTGCTTTAGTATCTGAAACAAGCTTTGACTATATCTTGAACCTGCTTCAAAATGGACGGATGGAGTTATTTCACAGAGAAATATTTTCATTAACACTGTGGACTCCTGCATTCACTCTGAATGGAGTTCTGTTTGGTCTAATTAAACTAAGATTAGACGTTGATAGCACATTCCCTGGTCAAGCACCTCCAGCCAACATACCATATTTCCTCTTGTAAAACTCTGAAATACTGATTCATTCTGAAGCCCCAGAGGTTTAAATATTGGAGTTGAATGTGAATTATATTTATATATGAATCAAGTACAAGGAACTAAAGCAAGTCTAACTCTTACCACTTGCCTCCACTAATACTGGTCATTACCAGATAATTGACTGGTCAGCTAATCTGCTCCCAGGGGCACCTGTCTGTCTCTCTGTTATACAGGAGGGTGTGGGATACGCTTGGCGCCATTCTCAGACTGGCAGAGTACATTCCAGGCTGAGCTGTAACATTTATTTTGGTACCAGAACAAATAAATATCTGTGTGTACTTTCACATTGGGTCACTCAGTGATGGACTCATTGGTTCACTGCCTCAAAGTGGAAGTTGAACATCAAACCAAGAATAGTCCATTTCTTTATTTGATATTCCATTTAATTGGTGGAGAATAGATATATGCCTGTTAGTCTAACTGCCTCAAGTAACCTTGGTCATTTATAATTCTTGGTCAGTCAGTAGCCAGGGGCACCTGCCAGGAGGTTGAGGGGAGAGGATTAGTCTGTGCACCATTCCTAGACAGAGAGTGGAACACTGGGTTGACTAGTGACTGGAATCTTATGTAGCTTACGGTACATTGATTAAATACTTCACCCTGTGTGTGGCTACACCAGTAATGAGTATTTATTTAATTTCTCCCAAAATGTATTCAGTTCTTTGATGTATTTACAGGAGTAAATATAAGGAATTGCTTGTTTCTGTCAGCGTGACTTGAGGCCCAATGCTTGATATTAATTGTGTTGGAACTGAAGGAATTGCTGAAATAGAACTGATTTGTCAGTGTTTTAATTGAAATATTTCTCTTCATACCAAATGCTAAATGAATGGCATCAGAGTTTGTTTTCGAATTGTCAAATACTAAATGATTGGCATCAGAGTTGGTTTTTTAACTTATCAGATACTACAGGTGTGACATTAGATTTGGTTTTTCAAATTGTCAAATGGTTAAGTAAAGCAACCTGACGTGTCTTAAATATTTTTCTGGCATTGGATGACATTTTATTACAGACTGTATTTAGTTTGTGTTTTTATGGGTCCTCCTCTGGCGTTGAAGGGAATTGAAACATCAGCAAGTAAAGTTGATGGACCTCTTCGAGAACCGCTCTCCCTTACAATAAGTGAACCTGTGTTTTCATTAGTCATGGTTCTCTTAAAATATCATTGAATAACAGTTAAAAAAATTGTAGGAATAAAAGGAGACTCTTTACATCCAAGATGTCCTCCAGTCAAGAGGGCGTCTCCTCTTGCAGTACAATTTCTTTCAGATTTAATAAAATTATGTGATTTATTCAAGAAAACTTTGGTATTCAATAAACACAAACTATTATGTGACGCTCCATACATTCAAGATCTCCTCAGGGAAATAGGCGGCTGACAGCAGATCAGTGCATAGCTGAAGCATGTAGACCAATATGAAATAGTGGACAGCTCGTGTAATGTAAGACATTATATACATAGTGTGGGTGACTCGTCCATTGTTCCCCTCACTCCTCCCATCCTCCCGGCGATGCGACCACACCCAGCTACATGACAATACCTACACACTCTATCTACATGAGGGTCGACCAGCCCAGACACAGAGGAATATATCCTCTCTTCTTACATCCAGTACTTACATCAGATCAATGGCTCCCTCCCTCCTTCCCTCCCTCCCTCCTTCCCTCCCTCCCCCGTCTTATCAATCGCTATCTGCGCTGGTGGGGCTGTCCGTAATCATTGTGTTTTTCAAGATCGGGCTTATTGAAGAATGTCAAGTATCTCTCAGTTTGAGAGTTTGTTGACTTTGATGACAGTTCTTATTGATTGTATTGTTGGCTCGTAATGGAATTTCTGTTTTTACATGATGACATTTAGATGATAAATGAATATCAGTATTTAGAGTATATAAGCTAGAAGAGGAAATCAGTGAAATTGATTAATTATGTCGTAGCTAATCAGATATATTATATTTATCTAGCATCTAATATTGAACAATGATCATATGCTTTTTGAATCAACTTGCAAAAATATTATTGAAAACAATTTACACAGCCAGATGGAATTTCTTTTGGAAAGATTTGTTTCCTTGAATTCTTCTACAAAGGTTTCTCAGAGGAAATGACACAACAAGAGGAAATAGATTTCCTGTCAGAAGAAAGTTGCGACAATGACCAACTACAATTTGGGTTTTTGCATTTGCATAGTCGCATTTAGGATTGACATGGTACTGTCTATGAAAACACTTGTGAGGAGAAGGAAGGGCACATTTGTGTTCAGAAGTTAACTTGCTAATGATTTTAATCCTTACTTATTTTTTAATCCATCACATGAGCAACTCAGTCATAAATAAAAAAGTAAATGGCTAGGCAAATAAACTTTTTACATTCAAGTGAAATTTGATTTTGATATTTGAAAGACATGACAAAGGCAGTTTCACATCTTTGCTTTATTTTCAACAATTCATTATTTCTAGATACCCAGATTGGTCATTATTATTTCATCTGAAAATTTTAATAATTCCTTTGAAAAAATTCACTTAAATTTCACATATTCATAGATATTGAAATATCAAGTGTTGTTGATATAAATAGCATACAAGCTATAACATGAGTCACCACTCCTTAACTAAATAGTTTCTTACTTCACAGATGTAAATATGCATTATGAAACATGTTTAATATTCTCCCCGCACAATCTCACACTGAACGGGGCCACTCCACACAGTCTAATTCAATAGACAAGTGTCAGATACTAATGCATTACAGGCCCGCCACCCTTCAGGCGCTACTGGAATGTTTGTTTGTGTACGCCGCATTCCACTGTACATCAAAGACTTTATTCTGATAAGTTATGAAAAGGACTCGTATGAAAAGACTTGGCCAAGATAGTCTCGGATTTACGTCACAGCGAAGGTTTGTCGCCGCTCTGACGTTACTCCTCCATCGAGGAGCGGGCTTTACCTTTATCAGTGTCACGCTTGTCCTACCTGCTGAATATACGTCACAATGTCAACCTGTCTCCTCGTCAAACATAAACCTCTTCTTTTGTATAGGTATATAGCTGAATAGCCTTGTCATACTTGATTTTAGAAAGGCAAACATGCTATATACATTAAGAATCACACTTGAAATAATATAATAATCACATTTAATTTTGAAAAAATGGAATTGAAGGTGAATCTTATATACCCTATATCGATGACAAATCTTATTTTTAACATTTTAGCTGTTTAATACATTAACATTTTATTAGTAGCAAATCATTCTAAGTTGTCAATTTACAGGAATTACAACTAGAAACTAAAGGAATAGTTTGAGAATGGCTACTGGATGCACAAGAATATTCTAGCATCCACTTCTAAAGGGTTAAACCAAATTAAGAAAATAATAATTGTTTTCATCAATGTTAAACACAGTGCAGCTTGTATTATAATGCAATGTGCCCTGATTGTTACATCTTTCTTCTTGACTCTGCCTCCAGTATAAGATTAGTTCAAGGACTCTGCAAACAGGTATGGCCTCCTGTATGGTTCCACCCCTTGAAGTACGAAGAGTTTAAACAAGAGCAGCAAGAAGCGTAGTTCCACATGTTTCCAGCTGTCCACTAGCTGTAGATATTTATGTTACTAGTTTCAGCATCATCTGTGTACATTCCTACCATGCCATGGTGTAATAACTCATGATGCTGCCACCTCAACTACCAGCAACCCTTGGATTATCTGTCAGTACAGACTGTCATTGTTAGCGTTTATTAAAGTTGGAATATACCAATATCATTGATCTGATAGAACAAAAAATGTTTATAATTTCTGCCCGTACTGTTTCATTGTGTGCAGCAAAATTGTATGTTAAAGTTCTATTTCTCTAATATATTATATTCTTTTTTTCCTTACTGTTTCATTGTGTGCAATAAAGTTTCTATTTCTTCCACTCTTGTGTACAAAGGAGAATTCCATTTCCAGGTGTCCTGTTGTTAAAATTAAGTTTCAAAACAGTCAGAACCACTTATAAAACGATTTGCAGTTCAACCACAAAACCGCAGATATTCTGTTTTGTGCATCAACGGTGCAGCGGAGCGATGTCTGAAAGTAATTGGGTTGTTGAGAACTGCTCTACGAGAGCTGGTGGCTAGTTAGAGTCGAGTTGGGTTGGTGTTTGAGCTGTGATGCACACATGTTTTGTCTCTGGTTTGTCAATTAGTGAGTTTGTGAGGCATCTGAATCCCATTTAAATCAGTGAATAAGTAAGTGGTGCTTACACTTGAAAATCTATTTTGATAAGAGTGTGCACTTTTAGCACATAGAGTGTTTAAATATAGAGCTGTATGTTCAGGCTGTGTTTCCCAGTGTATCAGTCGCAAGTCACTAATCAATAAGTTACCCAGTTTCGGATATAGATTTTAAGCCTCCAAAAGTGCAACCTTCTCAATCTGCACAGTGAAAGAAACAAATGCTGACATCTTCATTTGTAATAAACTTTTCGGCATGCCTATATTTGCTGTTGAATTTTCATTCTGGATGGCCAATCTACATGAATGATGACTCTAAGGGTCACTGTCTAACGGTAAGCTAAGGGTCACTGTCTTACGGTAAGCTAAGGGTCACTGTCTAACGGTAAGCTAAGGGTCACTGTCTAACGGTAAGCTAAGGGTCACTGTCTAACGGTAAGCTAAGGGTCACTGTTATAACGGTAAGCTAAGGGTCACTGTCTAACGGTAAGCTAAGGGTCACTGTCTAACGGTAAGCTAAGGGTCACTGTTATAACGGTAAGCTAAGGGTCACTGTCTGACGGTAAGCTAAGGGTCACTGTTATAACGGTAAGCTAAGGGTCACTGTCTAACGGTAAGCTAAGGGTCACTGTTATAACGGTAAGCTAAGGGTCACTGTTATAACGGTAAGCTAAGGGTCACTGTTATAACGGTAAGCTAAGGGTCACTGTCTAACGGTAAGCTAAGGGTCACTGTCTAACGGTAAGCTAAGGGTCACTGTTATAACGGTAAGCTAAGGGTCACTGTCTGACGGTAAGCTAAGGGTCACTGTTATAACGGTAAGCTAAGGGTCACTGTCTAACGGTAAGCTAAGGGTCACTGTTATAACGGTAAGCTAAGGGTCACTGTTATAACGGTAAGCTAAGGGTCACTGTCTAACGGTAATCTATGGGTCAGTGTTTAACGGTAAGCTAAGGGTCACTGTTATAACGGTAAGCTAAGGGTCACTGTTATAACGGTAAGCTAAGGGTCACTGTCTGACGGTAATCTATGGGTCAGTGTTTAACGGTAAGCTAAGGGTCACTGTCTAACGGTAAGCTAAGGGTCACTGTTATAACGGTAAGCTAAGGGTCACTGTCTGACGGTAATCTATGGGTCACTGTTATAACGGTAAGCTAAGGGTCACTGTTATAACGGTAAGCTAAGGGTCACTGTCTGACGGTAATCTATGGGTCACTGTCTAACGGTAAGCTAAGGGTCACTGTCTAACAGTAAGCTAAGGGTCACTGTCTAACGGTAAGCTAAGGGTCACTGTCTAACAGTAAGCTAAGGGTCACTGTCTAACGGTAAGCTGTCTCAGAATACAGAATGGACCTGTGAGAGTGGCGGATTGTCTCCCTTCCCAGTCTGCTCAATATAACTTCACCATCATCTAAGATCACATATAAAAATGGCCAATTTTTAATGGCTCAAGCAGACAGACACCTGCATGGGTGCTGTAATGCAGACAGACATTTGAGTGCTGTAATGCTAACGATGTGTGAAGCTGCCTGCAGTGCAGTCAGATGCTGACAGAAACTCACTTGTATTTCAAAAGCACTATCTCTTCATCTGCCCAAGTATTTTAATAATGTATGCAGTGTCTCCATTCTTGGGAGGGAGGTTGGGAGGGACTGCAACATGCTGGGGGTAGAGTGCTGCTTGGGGGTGGGGTAGAGGAGAGAGGGGTAGGGGTGGGGTAGGTTAGGGTGGTGATGAAGGGAGTGTAATTACTGAAATGTAAGTCTAGCTGGAATTACTGACCAGGCAAATATATTCTTGTATGAGCAATATAAATTGATTGCTTTATCTGGGTTAGAAATTGAAATTACCTCTTGTCTTGTAGTTATAATTGTTTTCTGTTTTCAAATTGTTGGGCACAAGATGTTATTCAAGTGACTGTGATGCAGTCGTGTCATGACACTCAATGAACACGACAGTGACTGGCAGTTTCTTCTATCCTCAGTGCAAGGTTGCTTTCTCTTGTGACTTTAGAGATTTACAATGTGAATTTGTCACTCTTGCAGTTGACTAGCTGGATGTCAGTGAACTCGGCTAGAGCACCTGTCAATATCTTCTGTAGTAGATGGATATCAGCTAGGTCTTGCCGACCTGAAGCTGCCCAGGTGATGGCTGGGAGAAGACACTGAATGAAACTACATACACCATTGATACCTTGATACTGCACCTGGAGAGGTGTACACCATTCAGGCGTGTCTATATATTCCATGGCACCACTAGTGAAGGTATCAGACCATTAACCCTCGAGGCTCTCTGCACAGTTCAGGAGATGCACAAGGCTGTACTGAGGGTGGGACGATGCTTGTTTCTGTATCTGCATAGGTTGCTAGGAGAGTTCTTTCTGAGGGGTGGGGACCTGGCCGGGGAAGAGGGGTGGGTCAGAAAAGGAGGTTGAATTCGGGGAATAATTCAGCAAGAATCGGCGAATGGGAAGGTGACCCGTTTCATGGCTGAATAAACTGCAAGTTTGAAGGGTTGATTCCCTGTCCCACACAGAGACATGAGTTGTGAAGACTTGTGGTGTTACCTTGTGCAAGTGACTTTATTCAATTTGTGCTGAGTTGAAGGTGTTTGGTTTAGAGGGAGCAGACAGAAAAAGGGGTTGAAGATAATGTTGGGTACGTTGCATAGATACTGGGAAACCTCACAAGGGTCACTGCAGTCATGCGAGAATGTGAGAGAGGAATGTAAGCCTATACAGTGGGTAAATTGGACAGGGACAGCTATTTTGCACCTGATTGAAAGTGTTGGAAAAAGGGGAGGTTAGTTGTAGAGGGGAAAGAAACAACTGACACTTGTGAAAAGGAAAATTGAATTGTGGATGGAGAGTGGTCCCTGCAAGAAAAGAACATGATGGGGGCTGACATGGGGTCAAGTCAATGTTTTATACAGGAGAGTAGGATCACAGGGAGTCAGGAGTCAGGAGATGAGGAGAATAGAGGGGGAGGTAGTGGGAGAGGAGGGGTAGAAAGAGGGGTGAGATGGGGAGAGTTTGGTGGGGGGAGTAGAGAGAGAGGAGGGGTCGAAAGAGGGGGGAGGTATGGAGAGTGGAGGAGGGGGTGGAGAGAGGAGGGGGGAGATAGAGGGGGGAGAGGGGGCTGGATGAAAGTTCAGGGGATGGGTTACCTGGCTGACTCTCCCAGTAAACACAGGGAGTAAGGATGAGTAAGAAGTCAGGCATCCATGACCAGGTGCACAGTCAGGTGGGCTGGCCGGTCGGCGTACATTGCTGGAGCTCGCTGTAATGGAGAGATACAATAGTAACTTAAGCCCCATGATAAAACAAAATGAAATATCCATATTGTTAACCCTATGTGTGCCGAGGTGAACTTTATGGAGGTTAACCTTCCTGCTGCTGTAATAGTGGTTAAACCCCTGGTCATAAACCACCTGTTGAAATATGGATTTAGTTGACCCTATTTAGATTGAACCTTAAATTTCTTTAGTGTTTTCTCTTCCTTGATTTATGTTAACTCTTCCTGTGCTGAAACAAGGTTGAAGTAATATCATGTAGTCTGGAGATACTAACCTACAGCAGGCTAGAGTCACATCATGTAGTCTGAAGGTTAACAAAGCCTGTGTGAGTTTGATGGATTTCTTTGATTGTCAACAGGGTTATTCCATTGTGACCAGCTGTGAGGGCAATAGAGGTCATCTTGCAATAATATAACTTTTGAAAAAGTGAGAACTGAAGTTTGATGGTAGCCCTGTGACCTGCTGATAAAATAAATGAAAATAAATGAATAACGGTATCCATGGAGATCATAAATCCTTTAAGATCATCCACTTACTGACGACATGTTCAGAGTTATAAGTAATCGGTTTATCATATATGTTTTTTTATTGAATTCAAATTCAAAGAGTCTGTACTTTGGCTTAAATATGAATGTATTAGCATTGATTTTAACAGTATTGTGCTATTAAGTGAGTCCACGGTCGACAATATTCAGGTGAATCGTCTCGTCAGAGCGGACTCCCAGGGAACGACAGGGGTTAAATATATTCAGGTGAATTAGAGTGTGAGAGATTGAACAAGGGACTGTTTAACTAACACACACGGAGGCATGAATGGAATATATAAGTAGCAGCGGAGACGTGGGCTGTATAATGTTTGTCCCGTGGTGGGAACCAGCTCATAGTATTCGAACCTGCTTGTTAATGTTTGCTTTACATATTTTTCTGGTCCAAATATAAACAGAGACTAAATAGGAACGATGAATCAGTGAACTAGCTCTGAATGGCGAGGTGCTAGGTCGCATGAACAGCTTCCATCAAATATTGCACACAAAGCATGTGCATGATTCTTGGGAGACCAACTAAAGCACACACATTTCTCTCCGCTTGTTGCTTGCTTCTCATTAGTGTTGGGTATTGTGCTGGCTGTTTGCTCAAGTGGTGCGCCCCGAAGCTTTTTTAATCTTCAAAAGTATTTACCATACTTTGTTGTTGTTACCAATATTGACAGAGGTTTTTGTAATGTTGTCAAAATAATAGATGTTTCTAAATGGAATAAAAAATGTGATCAATTGATATTGTATGTTAGTACAGTTATTATTTCAACAACCAATTTCCATGGAAATAGAATAATACCGATATTGATAGAGGTGTCATCAAAGACTAATAGCGGTGTTGATATGTATATATTATTGTATTGAAATGTTGTGAAATATCAATTCAGTGGATTAATATGTTATCTTGATGATCTCTTTCTTATTCTTCATGATGAAGCAGAATTTCACTTTTGATTCATTTAATATTCAGCTCAATGACTATGTATATATAGTTTTACTCTTGTTATTCCATGGGTATAAAATAAGTTTAATGAACTAGTTTCCTTCCATTTGTACATGTTGATTTATAGTGATTTACATTTTAACTTACTTCATTAAGAAGACAGCATCAAATCAAGTTGATTTTTCTCTTACAGAATATTAAGTTACATTCAAGTTGAAGACACATTTCAACATTTCAATACTCACTCAGATTAAGAAAACACATAATAAAGATTTTTCTTTTTGTTCCAGAACTGTCTGGAGATGGAGAGATACCTAAAAAATGAACCAAAGCTGACGTCTTTCAAGAAGTTGAGTTCAGAGGGGGGCATCGAGGAAGGACGCATGTGCAAGCGACGTGCGGACGAGTGCGAGGCTTCAGAAGCAGAGGGGGAGGCCGACTACCCTGAACCTTATGATCTGTACAACATTCCTGATGACGACGAGGACGACGATGACTGTGATAGTGGGGTCGATGAGTTGGAGACAGAGGTCAAGCTCAATGAGTTTGCACAACTCAACCTCAACGATCGGACGTCTGATAGTCTCAGTATAAACAGTTTCAGCTCTGCTTCCAGCGGAGTTTCCTTCGACAGTAACATCAGTGATCCTCCTCTGTCTCCGATCAGACCCAAATCTAATGACCCGTTTGCTCTTAAACTTGTTGCTCAAAGAGGAAGGACTGAATCTGTGGTGGTGCGACCGATATCAGCGGCGGAAGTAATTCACCGAAATGGACAGAGATACATTGTGGCGGCTGGACTTCCACACATGAAGCGACCTCAAACTGCACAAAACCACCAACAGGTAGCGCAGCGACCCCCGATACCCCCCACAGCGGGGGCGAGGCTTGAAGCCAGCCCGGACACGCGGCGCCGGATTCATCACTGTCCCTATACAGGCTGTAAGAAGGTGTATACGAAGAGCTCCCATCTGAAGGCACATCTACGCACACACACAGGTAACAGCCGCCTCCTCTAGGGTTATTTGTGTAACTAAAATATATGTCAGAAATGGAATATTGTTTAAAAGCTATTAAAAAATATTTTACTGTAAAATAGACAAAAGTACTGGTTCTGATACTGAACTGTTGAACTGCTTAGTGTTTAACCTTACTCCAGGGCCAGTTAAAGAGGTCATAACTCATTCTCAAAGAGAGCATATTCCGTGAGCCATCTTGGGTACCATCGTGTTATCAGTTTAAATGTTAAAGTGTACATTCTGTATTGCAGGTGAGAAGCCCTACAAGTGCACTTGGGAGGGGTGTGAGTGGAGGTTTGCACGGTCAGACGAACTAACACGACATTACCGGAAACATACGGGCGCCAAACCGTTCCAGTGCAGATATTGTGAGAGGTGTTTCTCTCGATCTGACCACCTAGCACTGCACATGAAACGCCATGCCACCATGGATCTATGATCTGTCAGTAGGCCACATACTCATCCATCCACCATCCACCACCCACCATCCTCCAGTATCTAACAATGGGGAGCCCTTCAGTAAGGTTCCTCATCTATTGACCATCAACATCTTCTACACCAGCCTGTGCTTGTCCACGGGATCCAGCGACATCATGTGGACATACATCCTTATACCAGCCTTAGGTTGTCCACAGCATCCAGTGATGGGTCAGTGCTCTGGTACCAGTAAGGAAAAAGTCTGCTCTAAGATAAGACCATACTTCAAAAGTACTACTGTGAGACTGGAGGTGGAACTGTCCTCTAATGATGCCAATTCAGGAGAGAAGGTTCAGGATGACATGATATTCTCTCACGGTACCACTATAACAAGTTAAGCAATGAATGATAGGATGACTCCATCCCTCAATCTTGATGCTACCCTTTAAGAAGCAAACCGGAAGGTCAAGATCCATTAAAATATCAGCATCCTTATGGTACAATTCCTTGTTCATCCAGCAACAACCTAACCATCTGACTGTGATAAGAACTGTTGTTGTAAACATACATTACCATAGCACCAACATATACAGATAGCCCTATTGGTGTGGTATGTTGAAGTTATCTGGAGAATCAAAGCATTCCTGCTGGACAAACTACAGAAACTTGTCTGGGAGTTAGCCAAGGTTGTTCCTTCTTACATGAGTGATATCAACTGTTGTTCAAGAGTTGTCTGGGATAGAATTTTGAAATATTAATTGTATCTTTGTGTCTGAATTGTTTTCAGTGAGATTTGTGGTATGCAAGGTACCATTTTGTCTAAGTATTTGTTAGGGAAATCTCTGTGGTGGTACCTTGTTGATAGAGTGGTACCATTAGGTCTGAACTGTTGGAGATCTCTGTGGTGGTACCTTGTTGATAGTGGTACCATTAGGTCTGAACTGTTGGAGATGGTGGTATCTTGGAGTATCAATGGTACCACTAAGCCTGAACTGAACTGTTGTTGAGTGGTACCTCATGAAATGAGTGATACCTCATCTGAGCGTGGACATCAGCAGAAACTGTTCATTGGTGGTAGGCTTCAAAATGTTAACTCATACACCAGTATTTCCTCTTAATCATGTGCCCAATATGACAAGAGACAACTTTCCAGAGACCTCAATAAAGTGCGTATATCAACCCTCACAAGTGGTTCCAAAAGGTTCCGGGTGATATGACTGAAACAGTGTTTTCATTGGTTGCTTGTGACTGAATCATTACCCTGTGTGACCTTTGAACTCAAAGCACTGAGTGTGACCTTACACAGGTACAGGTGTAACCATGACAACCAATGGTAGACTTGCAGATGTGCCAAGACAACTTCTACGAATTCTCAAACTCTCGATGCATGGGTTGCAGTGAAGTGAAGTTACGGATATTACAGTTATTATATTTTCCTACTAACTACTAATCAGTTGCGACTATTTGCATTTCCTTCTTAAACATATACATACAAGATATACATACTTAGTGGAAATTAACCCCATAATAATGGACTCTTATCATTAAGAAAGTTCCTTATTATGTTTGAAGAATATAAAGAAGTTAATACAAATCTGGTGTAATGGATAAGACTTAATGTTACACAATGTTATATTACAGTTAAAGATGGAGCTTCAAGAGAGATGCCTAGAACACCTCACTGACTGCTAATATTGTGTTCTCAGAGTTGGTTCATTACCTTAGTAACTGTAGTCATAGTAACAGATTGCCGCGGGATGCTAAGATGGTACAAAAGAGTGTGAGAGGAAGTATGAATGATCTCTTAGAGTCTGTCTTCAGCTAGCTTCATTCATTTGACGATTCAGGGGGGTCAGAGGTTATTGCTATGGTGATCATCGCATATTCATTCGCGCATCATCTATCATAGCCTCTCAGTACTGTGATATGTTGCTAATTACGCTACGCATTTCTCCAGGAGTTTAATCTGGGCTTGTAAAACTTGAGATATACAATGATACAAAGATTAAGAAAGAAACTGTAAAATGATTTGTAAATAAAGTATATCTATTTCTTGAAAAGCAACATAAGTTCTCAAGATAGCTTGAATATATTGGACCAGTCAAGAATACATCCTTCTGTTTCGTGTCGTTTCAAGATATTTATTGAAATGTATGTTTGTTAGACACGGTTAGACGGTATATGCCAGGTGAGGTCCGGTTGGACTGAGAAGCATGTCTAACAGCCAGGTCTGTGTCTAGCGCACATTGAAGGTTGTAACTTGACTTTTGAAAGTGTAAATTTTAGTATCCATGGTAACCTTTCCAGATTCTGTTCTACTCTGTAATCCAGAGTAAATAAATTAATTAATCTGACTGGAGTTCAGTAACTTAAAGTGCTCCATCCTTTTGTAACTATATATATATATATATATAAACTATTGTGAAATTTATGATTTACTTTTGGATTGTTACTTATTTATCAATTTGTTATCGAAGGTTCACAATTGCCCAAAATATATGGTTATGCCAGTATAGAACATGAATTTATTTTAATCTGTGAAACGGCCTGTGGTGAAAGTGTTATTGGTAAATGTCTTGGTTGGTTTAATTGTTGCACACTTTATTGTGATGTAAGCTGGTGATACTCTCGGAGACATTTTTGTTTACTGTCACATGCATTGTTACATTATTTGTTAGGATCAGTGAATTGTTTACTCTAATTGGATCTGATATTGTGTTTGTTTAGAAGTAGTTTCCTATTTATCTTGTGTTGCAACTCTCGTGTATGATCTGAGTTTCGTCCTGAGAACTATTTGCTCCGAACAAGTTTCCTAAGTTTTCAAGTTTTTACATTCTGCTTCTTTTTTTTCTTTTTATAACTATTCCACTTTTAAGTTTATTCATTTTTATCACTCTACACCATATATACATTCAATATCACACAACAATCTTTTTTTTATTGTAACTGAAGTATATTTGACATTCTGGTTTAGTTAAACTGCTCAATTAATTCTTTATTGGATTTCTGCCATTTCGTACAAGATTGTGATATTTTGAAGGATTTCTTGACATTGTGTGTATGCAAATAGCTATTAGGTTCTGTTCATACACCAGACACAGAAACCCAAAGTGCTATTAAATTGAATTGTTATATATTTTCATTGTTTTCTATTACTCAACTCAAACAGTGAAGACATGGGATCTATTGTTGACAGATATGCAACCTTGTTCATGATTCCGCTGCATCCCCAGGCAGCTGTGATCTCAACCAATCACAAGTGCCGTCATGTCACTTATGCATCTGCAGTTGGACCAATCAGATTTTCCGTCTCAAATCTGCCTTTTCCCATTGTTCTTTGTCTGAATGGCTGTGATTAGTTGGTTTTGTATGTCAGTAACCAATGAGATTGTAGTATTTGCTCATATTTATACCTTGCATCCTATCTTCATCTGTGTAGTGGATAAGTGAATGCTAGGTCTGTATGTATGTATCCTGCGTATTGCTGGGCTTTATGTCAATAACAACAGAAATAACATCATCTTTTCAAGTTTACAATGATAACATAACAGGTAATGAGAGACAAGTATTTTGTCATCCATAATACTTGTCTCTCATTACTATACCAACTTCTAAATGTCTTTGAAGAATTTCAACATAATAAGTAGTAATGTTAAAGAAAAGTCAGAAATTTGAATATCTGATTTCATGAGTGTATTGGTAACTGTATTGCATTCTGAATGCTTAAGATAAAAAATGTCACTAATATTTTGTTATTCAATAAAATTTCAGTTTGATATCAAATTTTATTAAATAAGATTTAAAAAAAAATCTTAATCATCATAGATGTGCTTTGGCCTCTTCTCAATTGAAAATGAACATGATATTTCTATTTTGAACACCCTCCTCTCTAGATTCCATTACAGACTTGCAAGATGATGTAGTTTTTTTATATTGACCTACTTCCCAATGCAAGGCATAATTCCTGCCAGTCTCCATCACGGACAGTATTTTCTAAAGTTTCTGTGCTAGGAAATTGGAGCTCACAATGCATGTCAGGTGCAGCGTTCCACTATCTTATCATGGAAAAGTGAGGAAAATACTGCAAGGCCTAAATGAGCCATCGAAGGAGAGTGACAAGAGGTTATGCCTTGTATTGGGAAGCTGGATACTGACAAGGTGAGAAAGCCTTGTGGTGTGTGTGCTAACTGTAGCTGCAGAGAGGCCACGTTGAAACTGTGCAATCAGAACAAACAGCCAACATCTATTCATAAACGGTGTCATTCTATGTCAGTACATCTTGTTATCATTTTCGGTTATATATTTTGAAAAATATTAATAAAGAATTATTCAGAGAACAGTTTGAAATTTTCTAATGCATGTCAGAGAGATATTTTTTGCATCAATCTGTTATTTATTTTCTTACAAATTAATTTTATAATATTTTAAGAGAATTGTTGTGCTTCCAGTAATGCCAAAGACACTTTCTCCAAAGACATCATTTTATATTTCAAAATTTAAGTTTTTTAAAGAATCCATAAAAATTTTATTTTTTCTAGAATTAGAAATTTAAGTAAAGCCCAAAAATAAATCGAAATAACCAAAATAAATCATTGGTAAGGGTATGATTTAGAAATTTGAAACATATTTTTAAGAAGCATAAATGACTTTCTGGCACTGTTGAAGGGATATAAGTTGGCTGCTAGCTAGGTGCAGGATGTTGTTAAACTCATTGTTATGTTAAGGTTCTGTTCATTGTTCATGTACCGGTATATGCTGACGTTTGTTTTCATCATCATCAACGGGGAGGGGTGCGCAGAGAGAGCGAGTGTCATGTGACAAGTCATGTGACCAGGTTATGTTACTATATATATATACATGTATATATATATATATATTGTAGACATCTGCAAACTCTCACCATATGAAAATGATGTATATAATCAAAGAATAAATAATGTATATCACAAAGTTTGTATTGTTTTTTGTATGACAACAACTGGATAATCGATTCATCGGTTTGACTTCCCTGGCAAGACAACTTGCACAAATCTCAATCAATGGCTGATTGAAGCATTTTGTTGCCTGTTCTATACTAGCTTGTCGGTGCGCACTGTGAAGGTCAAGTGTAGCACTGTGAAGGTCAAGTGCGCACTGTGAAGGTCAAGTGTAGCACAGAAAAGGTCACAAAATACAGCAAGGCTTAATTTAGCCAGTGATGGAAACTGCAACGAGTTGACTTGTTGGAGAAGTTGCCGTCGAATGTGAAATGTTGAGCTCTGGCTTGGAATACAAAAGATATAATGTTCTCAATATTATTTATACAATATTCACTGTACTGCTAGTGATACAATATCCACACCAATACTGTACATACAATATTCACATCAACACATTGATACAAAATTCACAAGTTCCAACAATTCCATAGATACAATACACAACAAAACTATAGATACAAAATAGACAACAATACTAAAGATACATAAATATACACTGCAATTAGAGAATAGAGAAAACACCTGAAACAGATCAATACCCTTATAAATACATTAGCACTCTACATAAGTAACAAGTTAGCACCTCGGTATGAGAGAACAGATAAACTCTTTACTTATGTATGAACTAGTTCTGCTACAATGAAGTGTTGTAGGTTGACTGCACTGCAGTATTTAAGAGCTTTGTATAGAATTCTCTTTTATCTAAAATGTAATGATACATTTACATTTTAAATTATTCTGTGGGTATGTTAGCTCTCAATGTACACATTATCACAGATATAATACAGGGGCAACCAGTGCATGAAATTAGCTTAATAAGAAACCAGCCCAAAAGTGCTATTTGTCAATTTAAATGGCAAAATTAAAGAAAACCCTCAAAAGTTACAAGCAACACAAAAATGTGTGCTTTCAATTGACGTGACATCATTATTGTTAAAATATGATGTCAAAATTGCAGCACCGCAGTTGGAAAGGAGTGTGTCCCATTCATTGATGCATTCATGCAATTAAGTGTGATTTAAATAATCGAGTATTAGATAAGACACTAAACTTGGTCCTGTTCGATAATATATTTGTACAACTCGTGAATGGTATCGCATTTAACTTGCTTTCGCTCGTTAAATACCAAACCACTCACTCATTCCATAAATATGTTATCAATTTCTATGAATGGAGTGCTGGGAATCTTGTCTAGAGCAGTATAGAGCAGCATAGATGGGAGGTAGTACTGCATCTCCTGACCACTACACCACAGAGCTTAAACTGAAATATCAAAAGTATCTTACCTGACAGCAGATGCTGAAATATATATCTTCTTCATGTAACTAACCAGTGATAACGGTTTTATAATTAAAGTGTGTCATTATGGCAGCTGTTTATTGAAAACCCACAACACCATCATGCCGATGGTTTGGTGTAAAACCTGCGAGTTTTGGGTTGAATTAATGAATCCTTGTGGTAAAAGTTCTTGGCGGAATCGAACACTTAGTGAATCACAGTCCCAACTGCATAGTATCCAGAAAGGATAATGGTAGATTTTCTCTAGATCTTGATAACAATTTTGCTTCAGGGTCACACTGACATACCTGTACCAAGCTGTCATGTCCACAGTAAATAGTCTGACATTTGAAATGATACCAAACACAACAACTATTTTGAATCTACATGCGTGTACCATGGAAAAGAAATAAAGTGATTACCCCAATTAAAATCACATCTTAATTATGCTACACTTTATTACACTACATCTAGATCTGACCAAGTCCAAAGACATGTACACAAGCCATCTGGTTAACCTTGATTTGATTGGTTTGTTGCTTTTTAATCAACCAATTAGAATGCATCTTTCTGAGCAACTTGGCTTGACACATAGAAACTAGTCTGAATACACAAGCACCTGCAGCATATTTGATGGGTCATATAGACATATGTATATAAGTAACATACTTATATACATATATCGACATACCCCTTAAAATTGCTGCAGGTGCTTGTGTCTGAATTGTTCATTAATTAGTAGAAATCTAGTGTCAATCACAGGTCACTCTGAGTAGAGCAGATATCCGTTGTAACCCAAGTCTGGTTGTAAAGTTCTGATATGAAGGTTTGGTTTGGTCATTTCTTGATGCTGTACAATCTCGATGTTATGATTTTAATGAGATTGGTCATTACCCCTTTGCACTAGCTGAATCATAACTACTTTCTTCATTAAGAGACTGACTGTGCTAATTACCGGTAAGCATGAGTACTAACTAACAAGCACAGGGATACTGTAATTCAACTCTTCTTGTCTTCAGGGGAAAAGTAGTTCTTTGATCTGTCCAACCAACTAATAAGTTCAATATATAGATAGGCGGGTCCAGAAATTTTCCAAGCAAGGGGGAGGGGTTAACAGAATATAAAGAGGGGGATTACTTCCCTCTTAACTGCCCCTCGGTTTACCCACCTGATACATAATTTGATGAATCTCCATTTGAGAAAATTGTAGATTGTTTCGCGGACCTTTGAATCAAGAGATTGTTGCTCTTGAAATATTATCATATTGTCATATTATGTCATAAATCTAACAAAGTCGTAGGTTTTCATAGACTGCCTCTAAATGTATTTAAAGCAATAACAATAAACTGATCAGGATTACGGTTGATAAATTGAACTGAGATTCCAGAGTCTGTACACACAATTTAAAAATTCTATGGCTTTTATTTCTTGAGCATAAGGAAAAAAAGGTCTTAGTGTATGGCATTTGCGACTTTCGTTAATTAAAAAGATGGCTGGATTAATGGATGAACTAACAAAAGGTGCCTTGCCATGCAATAATCCCAGCCATCAGAGGGTCCCTGTCTGATGATGTAAAGATGATATGATACTGAGGGGTTTGTTCTCAGTGATAACTAGACTTGATAGAATGAAAACTGTGATTTCATTTGACTAATTAAGAAATACATAACTCAGTTTTGGGAGAGGTATAAGATAGGCTGCTATAGCCTGTTTACCAATCCTTTCTTTTGAAATACATATTGTTTAAACCATGATAACTCTGCTGAAATTTTGTTCGACATGTTCAAAAAGTTTTATTCCATTTCTTAACGGTAAACAATGACCCTCTACGCTTGACAGGTACTACACTACCTTGACTGGAAGGCGTGATAACGTGACTGTCTCCATGTAATGTGACATACCGTGTAACATAATATACATGCAATCTCATGGACTTGTATTGCTGAAAATTTATGTCCTCGGTCAAAGATTCATTCTCTGACAACTATCTACATATACCTTTTTCTATGCAGATAGTTGCCAGAGATCAAATCTTTGACCTAGGACGTATACTGTCAGCAATACAAGCCCCGTGTATGCAATATCCCTCTGTGCCTGGAGGGGCTGGCTGCAAGGACACAGGAGACACTGGACTGATTGTGTGACTGTCAGAGTGAGGGTACATTTGAAGATAACATACCAAGGGCTGGAGCCCAGTGTAACATGATTATGCATGTATAATGTAAGATTATAGCGATCATATCTTGACTCTATGTAATATTATAAGGATACGGTCGATGAAATACGCTTGTAAAGTAGAAAGTTTATGAGTGTAAGTTATTTATGGTATGATTTAACAAAACCCCAAAGCATGTTCAGTCTGCATGACTTGTTTCATACATTCGTCTTGTAATAATACATGCAGAGATCCTCACTTAGTGCTTTCAATTTCATTCAGAGTGGAAATTTTGTTGACAATTGATTTAACTAAACACAAAACCTGAAACTGTCAGGCTTGAGAAAGTATTACAGCAAGTTACATGCATCATGACTGGTAAGTGTTACAGGTATGTCACACACTGATGCTTCTGGTAATGATGCTGGTAGAAGCTCGTTGTTCATTACTGTGCATACCTGAAAGCATGTTTTAATTGTAATCACCTTGAGTCACTATATACAGGTGAGGAAACAAGAACAGTGGGGTAATACTGTCAGCCTGTGACACCCTCCCATCATAGGTATTCCATCATAGAAAAATAAAGTAAAATTTGTTTCAGAGACCTGCAATGCTTGAAAGTATTGACAAGATCTGGTCCAGTATATTATATACATTGATTGACTTTATAACAATAGTAGTCACCGGAGATGCTATTTACTGAATTAAGTCTGTTATAAACATTTTGTTCCCAAACTCCACAACATCTACTGAAGTGGTTCGATGGTATCAGCCTGCCACAGGAGAATAGATAAACATTGATGTATTCGGGGGGGGGGGGGGGGGGGGTTTGGATGAGAGATGACGTGCACCCCCTCTAACAAAAAATAAAAAATCCTGGACCCGTCCCTGGTATCTGTCACAGCACCATCTCTAGCAGTTTCGATTCTAGCACCATTCAAAGAATCATGTCTACAACTGTTCAAAGTAAAATTAGTAAAAGTCAAACATAACTAAATTATTTTATTTCATTTACCGTAAGTTTTTATTTCACAGCAAAACAACAAATAACACAAACAATACATTGCAGGCACATAATAATAAAATTGCATAATAGTAACTGATTTTGCACAAATAGGGCTCTGTATCTCACCAGGACTCACATGATTTATTTTCTAAGATCTAAAAAATAGAGCCACGGGCTCTGTAGCTCATCAGGTTTTAATTGATTTATTTTCTAAGGTTGAATTATAACTTGAATATCTAAGTTATCTCAAGTAAAACATTGTTAACAAGACCCCTGTGACCCATATTTGACGTCACAGGGTCACCAATCCTACAATTAAGAATCACATATGAACAAAAAGTCTCTACACAACATTTCACCTTTCTAGAGCTTTACATACTTGAGATAAAGATAAAAATAGGTTTATGGGTTATGACCCATGACCTAGATTGGGGTCACAGGGTCACAAAATCTACAATTAGAATCTCCATTGACCAAGGAGTCTGCACACAACTTTTCAGCTCTCTAGACCTTTTGGAACTGGAGAAGAAGATGAAAATAGGTTTATAAGGATGTGACCCCTGTGACCAAATTTGGGGTCATGGGGACACGAAATCTACAATTGAGAATCCCCATTGGCCAAGGAGTCTGCACACAACTTTTCAGCTCTCTAGACCTTTTGGAACTGGAGAAGAAGAGGAAAATAGGTTTTTAAGAATGTGACCCCTATGCCCCCATTTGGGGTCACAGAGTCACAAAATCTACAATTAAGAATCCCCATGGGCCAAGGAGTCTGCACACAACTTTTCAGCTCTCTAGACCTTTTGGAACTGGAGAAGAAGATGAAAATAGGTTTTTAACGATGTGACCCCTGTGACCCCATTTGGGGTCATGGGGTCACAAAATCTACAATTTAGAATCCCCATCGACCAAGGAGTCTGCACATAAAATTTCAGTTCTGTGGAGTCATTGGTTCTGGAGAAGAAGTCGAAAAAGCGAAAAGTTTACGGATGCATGGACGGACGGATGGACAGACGCCGGACACCATGCTATGCCATAAGCCCATTTGAAATTTCAAGGCCTGATGAGCTAAAAATGATGACCCGCATAAAGTAATTTAAAGGCACAAGATGCACACCTTGATTTTAAAAAAACAAATAAATAACATGTTTGAATGAAGCAAACAATAGTTTGTACACCAAAATGCACCCTGCCCACAGCTTTGAGGGTGCAGCGGTTATGGAATCGAAAATCTGAAAAGTTAGCGGATGCTCGATACCAGACGATTGCCCACGCCAATAGCCCTTGAAAGGCCTGCTGAGCTAAAGGCCTGATCAGCTAAATATAAACATAAATACAAATTTTTTACTGATAATTTCTATAAAATTCGACATTTTTAAACATGTTCGTGAAATTGTGCTTTTTTTCAAAATAAGCAGCCAAAGTGGAAAATTATTTGAAAATACAAACATATTATTTATAAAAACCAATTGTCCTTCACTTAACCCTTTGATAAAAAATGTGCACTAACGACGTGCTTTAATTGAAGTCACGGTGTCACCATTAGCCACGTGAAGAGGAAATTTCTGTCACTTTCGTTGAAACCTGTGAAGCAACAATCCATTATCTGCTTTGAATCTGTCAGCAGTGATATAACCAGTGTGAAGTTTCTCAAGAAAAGTCTAAATGCATGCATGTAGCTTACAATGGGACATTTTGAAATTATATGTCTCCAACATAAACATTTATTCTAATTGATGAATGATATAATGTAAAAATAAATTTATCATTTACCGGTAAATGTTGAAAAAGAATAAAGGTGATTTTGTTTCCACTTACCAGATCATTTGCACTTTATTATATAGATATTATTTTGAATGGTTTAATTTTTAAATTTAAATAAAATCTTTAAAAAAGAGTGATAAAGTAAAATATGTATATCATGAACTTCTGGTGATCTATGATTTTAAATTACACAAAAGTTATAAATATTACATGTAAAGACCATTTTAAAGGGGCAGTAGCACGTTTTTTGCAAATTTTATTTTTTTAAATTTCCCTTTCATAATGATAGTTTATGTCATTTATATTTACTTTTGAGGGTAAAACATCTTATAAGACAAACCAATTATCTGTAGTGGTAATAACAGTGTTGCGTATACAGCAAAAACTGCATGGCGGCCATTTTATTGTGAACACATTTTATTATTTCGAATGACAAAAACGATTCCCATGGCTTTACGGAACCAAGTCCACTCATTTTTAAACTTGACTTTCTGAAGAAAGAAGGATGTTATACTATTGGTGAAATTATTTTTCAAATACATTTCATCGACTTATTTCAGGAAAAAAACATGCTACTGCCCCTTTAAACCATGAGTGACCAACATACTCTAACACTGTAGTTTCACATTCACATTCAGTCTGTCATCTAGACCCTTAATATATGATAGTTAAACAGCTGAGGCAACTGTACAACAAGTCTACAGAGCTCAGTTTCTGAAAATGAACACATCTCAGAGGCACCTTTTAAGTAATTTTCATTTTTTTTCTTATGAAATTTTACAAAAGAATTAATTTCAGAGCCTAAATGTTGGACTATTTGACATTGTGAAAGGTTTCAAACAGTGTGTGAATATAGTTTGAAAGTAACCAGCCCAAAAGTCTTATTTCATTAAATTAAATGGCCAAATTAAAGAAAAACCTCCAAAGGTTACAAGGGCAGACTATAAGATACCAGTTCCTGTGCTGTTTGACAGGCCCTCTTTAATACAGTTTCAAGTATTAATTATTTCTTTTATCAGACACTTTTCTTCTGTGTATATTTGATCATATAAAATAATTACATATTTCAGGTACTTGTCAACATTGATAAGTTGCTATCATCATAAAACATGAAAAGATCAGACGAGCTATCTAGAATCAGATATTGACACAAAGGTTTATTTAAGGTGAGGTGAGGTGAGTTGGGGTTAAACGCCGCATTCAAGAGTATTTCACTTGAATCATGGCTGCTTATATTATGGCAGGGAGAAAGCCCACAACGCCATTTGGCTATGCATTGTGGTGAAACCTGCGAGCATTGGTTGGAACTAACCATGGTACTACGCTGAAATTCAGTGTAGCATTGCACCCAAACCTTACTGCTTGTAGAACAGTTCTCTACTGCAGACAAAGTTGCCATGCCCCTTGCAGGATTTGAACCATGGACTTGAACTGAAGCGGAACGCGCTATCCCGCGAATGAACCATTTAATATATCTCTGGGAACTCGTCAACATACCGTAAATCCTTCAATAATCCCCCGGCGATTATTAATTTCAAATAATGATTTGACCTGCTGACTATATTAAAGGCAGGTGGTTATTTTTTCAAAGTCATAACATTTATATACAATTAATTTTAAAAATCATAACAAAACAATCATTACAGTATGTTTTAAATTATGAATATTGTAAACGTGGTGCATGTCATGAGGTAAAACTTAAAAGGTAAAAATATCTTTATGACTGAATTATTTCTGAAAAGGAGATACTCATTACTTTATGTACATTTGCTAAATTTAATGCAGCGATTATTCAAGGCAGGCGATTATTCATTTCAAAGAGGGCTTAGACCCAGTGATTATTCAAGGCAGGGGATTATTCAAGGATTTACGGTAGTTTTTCTTGACTTTCAGTATGCTCGGAAGATATTACATCTTAGAATTAGATTTAAACAAATATAAATTCAATTCAGTAAATTTTTAAATGCATTTATTATGTCGATATCTGAAAGTTTAAGATTAAAATGTATAATGTCAGATTGAATGTAATTTTGATTTTAATAAACATCTATCTTGATATTTAAAGAAATTCCAGCTCTCTGTGGCAAATATATAGATCGAAAATGTGAAACGTTTACATATGTACAGATGCACAGCAGCCTTAAAGATACTAATTAAATCCACCCACATTTCGCAATTCAACCTAGAATGGCCCTTGTGAGTATGATAAGTAGTTTTCCGAGATTCCAAGCCATGAAGAGTTGTTTCCCATG
Source organism: Gibbula magus (assembly GCA_936450465.1). Classification (NCBI taxonomy): domain Eukaryota; kingdom Metazoa; phylum Mollusca; class Gastropoda; order Trochida; family Trochidae; genus Gibbula; species Gibbula magus. The sequence continues at coordinate 75,418,268 of OW388297.1, read as the reverse complement.
TTTAGAGTTATTTCTTACATTTACCTGAAATTTTTTGTATTTTTCAATATTTGATAATGTTTTAAATTTTAAACGATCAATGTCACTTGTACTGATAAAAGTTTTAATTCAATGACATCCTACAGTATAGTGGGAAAGGATATGCAATCATGACTTGAGATCAAAAACAAAAACAACGATTTTACTGCTGCTTCAAAATAACTTAGATGACAAATGTAAATGAATTAAGATAGCATAGGATTTCTCATGGACAGATTAAAACACACAAAGACTTTATTCATAAGTCATTCTTTTGATAATTATAATTGTACTTCCTCTCAAAAGAATTATTGGAGATCATAAATGTTGATGCTCATTTGAATTATCAAAAACTTCTCATTAAGACCGATTGTGGCCTGTCAAGTTCAGGTTAATCCACAGAATATTTTAGAATTCAAATAAATGAAATCAAAATGCATTATCAGGGAGAACTATCAAGAAAAAATTTATATTTTAGAAATGTGTTTTTTTTTTTAAATCAGTCTGCTTGATGGGATAATTGAAATGTCCATAAAATCTCATTTCAGCTCATTTTCACAAGCATTGTCATTGGTAAATAGAGCTATTGGCTCTATAGCTCATTTTTGAAGATTTGAAGATCCAAAAAGAAATGCTTTCTCAAGTTATATGTCCTTCTTATGCAGCATTTCCAGTGTGAGTGAATATAAACTCAGCCATGACACATCGCTAGTCTAGCGTTGTCTTGGATCTGCCGAGTTTCAGCTGGAGCCAGTTGTGTGGCGCAAAGCACGTAACGGTGAACTCTCGTGAGAACGGACCTTGGGCTCTTCCTCGACCCTGTATCAATAGAAATTTTATTAAAATATATAATTTGAAATTTTTTCTACAAATAGACTTTTGATCAAAAGGATCAGCCACTGAAATTCAAATGGAATTACAAGGATGATGGAATCTGACTTACCTTCCTGTCGAAGGTGAGTTCCCGCTTGAAGTTGTTGCCGAGTGCCCAGTGAATACTCTTGACAGACTTGGTGGGGGAGGGTGAGCGGGAGACAGGGGAGGGGGTGGGGTCCGCGGGGGGCGCCCTCTCCAAACTGTCTATCAGCTTGGCCTTCTCCACCATACTGAAAGGTGATGTCTTAATTATATGTATCTGTATGGTTAAGTAAATGTCATGATCATTCTCACCTAACAGAGGTAACTCAGGTAAGTTTTTTCCACATAATCTCTGCTCCAAATGAGCTTGGTTCTTGCAAAATCCCCTTGCAGGAAAATTATAGCCAAGATTATCTCCATCCTTACTTTCTTTCCAATGAAATTACATCTTACATCTTACATTAACTACTTCGAGTTACTTTACAGGTCAGGATTGTCTATTACTAGTTTTAAAAAATGCACCATTTTCAACAGAGGTTACTTGAGAAACTTTTATCGGGAGAGAATGAGTAAGAGTAACTTACATTGTTTGTTGGTCATGGTGTTTTCGGTTTGGTTAGTTGTGGAAAGATAAATTATGTAAGGATAAAGTCAAGATTTTCCTTTCCAACCTATAAGGGTGTAATCCAATGTTAAGAATGCAAATTTATTTGAATATAAGTCTGATTACAATATTGATGAACATTTTTCACATTTAATTTATTAGTGAACATAATATGCCCTTGAAATGCCCATAAGTTTTCTATGACATGCTTCCATTAACCATTGACTTGCTGGTCAGGAATTTATTATATTTAGTCATTGTCTCCTTCTGAGTTTTGGTCTTATTTTTTAAAACTGGTTGATTCCTGTAAATTGGCCAACCAGAGTGGTTTGGCACATTTGAGAGTGAGCTTAAGACACACACCTTTTGTATATGGTGAACTCATCCTTGTCCTTGAGTTTCCGGGGGGTGATGGCGGCGTTCTTGAAGCGAGGAACCGCAGGGTTGAAGGCAGGGTGGAGGCAGTTGAGGGAGGTGTGGTGAGCGCCGTTACTTTCCCCGCCGGTGCTTGTGCAGTTTCCGATCATCGCCTTGTTGATATTGGGCATCAGAGCAGGAATCCTGGATAGAAGATTTCAAGAATCGGCAATGAAAGGGAGATACAAATGTGATGACATCAAACAGTGAAGACTAACTAACTTGAAAAAGTAATTTGTTCGAAACGAAATGACAAAATTGATTAAATCACCAAAACGATATTATTAATCCATCTGTTGAACCTGCTGAAAATGCAAATATTAACTCTAAATGATTTCAATGGAATATTCCTGAAAGCTAAGCCTATTTGTTTATACTGTTCATCTTAATAATAACTCTTTATTGTTCGCAATACAGTGTACATTGGAAATTCCTTTTGTGCATTTTGCACCGGCAGCCACAGTGCAGCGGCTGTTCAAGCGTTGTTCTGTCCTTGAGTCTCTGAGTGCCAAGCAAGAAAGCAATAACTCCCATCTTGTAATGTCTTTTAGTATGGTGTAAGCAGGAATCGAACCACCTGATGAGCGACAACCTGAGCTACATCCCTGTACAATATACAATGTAAGCAAAGACTACCCAGGTTCAACTGTGAGTACAAGTAAAGACTTCTTTGTTTATGTCTCTCACCTGACTACCTCCTCATACCCGAACCAATCAAGACTTCTGTGTTTACGTCTCTCACCTGACTACCTCCTCATACCCGAACCAATAAAGACTTCTGTGTTTACGTCTCTCACCTGACTACCTCCTCATACCCAAACCAATAAAGGTTTCTGTGTTTATGTCTCTCACCTGACTACCTCCTAATACCCGAACCAATAAAGGTTTCCGTGTTTACGTCTCTCACCTGACTACCTCCTCATACCCGAACCAATAAAGGTTTCCGTGTTTACGTCTCTCACCTGACTACCTCATCATACCCGAACCAATAAAGGTTTCTGTGTTTACGTCTCTCACCTGACTACCTCCTCATTGCCGAACCAATAAAGGTTTCTGTGTTTACGTATCTCACCTGACTACCTCCTCATATCCGAACCAATAAAGGTTTCCGTGTTTACGTCTCTCACCTGACTACCTCCTAATACCCGAACCAATAAAGGTTTCCGTGTTTACGTCTCTCACCTGACTACCTCCTCATACCCTAACCAATAAAGACTTCTGTGTTTACGTCTCTCACCTGACATCCTCGAGCTCCTCATACCCGAACCAATAAAGACTTCTGTGTTTATGTCACTCACCTGACTACATCCTCATACCCGAACCAATAAAGACTTCTGTGTTTACGTCTCTCACCTGACTACCTCCTCATACCCGAACCAATAAAAACTTCTGTGTTTACGTCTCTCACCTGACTACCTCCTCATACCCGAACCTCCCCCACATCTTCTCGCTGTCGGAGGGGGAGGAGTCAGGGGGTGTGTCATCGCTCCCCGTCAGTCTCGGGGTCACCTGGGGGGATATCCGAGGGAGGCGATAGGGCACAGGTGGTTTGGTAGGTCTGTCGCTGATGTCGATACTCGCTATTACGACCGGCACCTGGCCTTCTGTCAGACTTCGTGCCTTCAGGTTCCTTAAACATGTGCAGAAAGTTTTTCATTAGAGCGGTCTCTTAATTTCTTTAATTAATTCATGGCTCATATTTTTTCATAGTTTCATTTTGTGTGGTTTTGTGATACATAGAACTACAAAGTTCAACACACTCAACCTCCAGTGTCAGACTTAAAGGCCTGTAACCATTTAATGTGGTTTGTGTTTGACTTATCTTGAATACTCACAACTATTGCAGAGAATGTTGGATGTCTTTTGGTGTTGTTTGGTTTGTTTCTTTATTGTTTATGAATGTTTGGTGTGTTGCGTTGTTTCATAATTGCAGACTGCTTTCCATGTTCAATGGTACGGTTTGGTGAATTTTGATATTTTTAGACAAAATGTTGATTATAAATTGTAAATTTGGTGACTGTCCAAACTATCATAGAAACTAAATGGACAATGTCTTATTATTTACAGGTTAGTCTTCGCCTTACAGCTAGTGGTAATGCAATACCTGACGAACTACAGAACTACATTGGTTCATTTCTGTATGGGTTTGTATGCTGAGTGTTTGATGAGGTTTGGGTTTATTTGGTGTGTACTGGATTCATGAGATGTGTTATTGTTAATAGGTCTATTTTACTGTTATCTGGTGAGTTTTGGTTATGATTGGTGTTCAGTATTGATTGGTGTAAATTAATTTGATTTTGGCAAGTTTTGTTTGTTTTAGTATGTTTTGATATTTCATGTAACTGTATTTCACAGTTTCACATGCAGTACAATTGATTATTATATAATTTGGAGTGAGATATGTGATTGCACCACTCATGAATATCTACTGTTCTACCCCGCTGGATGAGATAAACATGGTATTTGTCAAGGAAAGACAGATATCCTCTATTCACTATATAATCTGGAGCGAAATACTCAATTGTTTCAGTGACATAAACCCTATATAAAGCTCCAGTGGTGATAACTTTTATCATTTATCTATTTGCTTCTTCATGAATATTGATAATCATTGATTTTAAAAACTTATTTAGTTTTATGTCTTTTTTAAGTGAATGACATTTATGCAGAAATATCTTTCTTCTCCTGTTAATTTGTGATAATTAATTATTTATATAATGTTCACTGATCACTGATTTCTTACACCTGTATCCTCTATTCTTCAGGCAAAACCTGTACAACATTGACGCCCATTTTGAAATTCTTATCATGAACGCTCCTAAAGCATTCATTGTCCCCCTTCATTACTCATATCTCTGTTTTTTAAAACCCTTATTCATGTCCCTTACACTTAGAGAGCAAACATATATACCCGGGTAGATATATAGATCTATGCACATAAAACAGCACTATACATTAATCATGGATATTGAGATAAGTCTGATATCTATTACAGTGACAGGATTTTGTTCCCAAGATAATGTAACTCGGGGATTCTATAGCACGGGTTATATCAGTACACAGCTAGCTGACGACACAACAGGAAAACTATTTGTTTCTCAAATCTTTTTTTTATGTTTTAAACTAGAGATGAAGTGAGGTGATATGGGGTTTGACGCTGCTTTCAAGAGTATTTCACTTATATTACGACTGCTAGTATTATTGCGGGCAGAAAGCCCGCAACACCATGTTGACAATGCATTGCAGTGAAACCTGTGAGCATCGGCTGGAACTAGCGAACCATGGGTGGTACTGCACTTAAATTCAGTGTATCATTGCACCAAAACCTTACTGCATGTAGAACTGTTCTCTACACCAGACAGAGTTGCTGAGTTTCCGGTAGAGATACAAACCCTGGACCGCTTGATCCGTAGCCGACAGCACTAACCACTGTGCTATCACGCACCCCCCCCCCCCCCCCCCCCCCTTTAAACTAGAAAGGATTTAAGGGAAGCAATAGAAATGTGCGTTAACATTTGGTACATCTAGAGCTCAAGTTTGCATCAGAGAAAAGTATAACATTACAGATATATATCCAAGGGTTGTGATATTAAAATAAAACTGTCCTGATCTCCTAACTTTTTGAAAAAGGGTTGAGAAACAAGGACTTTCCTTGCGTGGTCTTACAAAGCCAGGGTGTAGTATGAGTACAATGGCAGCCGACAGCTAACAGGTAGGGATGCAGTAGAGTACATACAGGTTAATGGAATTGTACTGTTACGTTATTTTATTGTCAACAAACTTGGGGGTTTGAGTTGAAGAATTTAAGAATGAAGAGTAGAATATAAAGTTGGAAAGGCAAATAGCAAATTTAGTTTTTAGTGATTTTGTTTACAGATTTTTTAAGATGATTGAAAAGTTATCATTTCGAAAATTTGAATTTTGAAAATATCTTTATATCAGCCATGAATAATGTTATTCTTTGATAAACATTGTAGATTTTTTTTTATATTGGCCATATTTAAAAAATGTTTTTATTTCAGTAACATTGTAGAAAATACTGTTTTATATCGGCCATGTATAATGTTATTATTTTTGTAACATTGTAGAAAATACTTTTTATATGGGCCATGCATAATGTTATTATTTTTTTAGTTGAACATATTGTTTGATTCTGCCATTAACCATAAATAAGATAATTACTTGATACGTACAGTGACTTCAAGGCATGTCCTCTGTAGGCAGGTTCAGTGGATAACACAGGTTCTGTTATCACAAGGTTCGACACGGTCTCTAGTTGAGATGACATGGTGGAATAGTCCATGGTTATTTCTACACCTTCACTTTATACTTTATCTAGAGCAGCGTACATTTCACTTCATACAAGTTATGGCATATGGCAGTGTACATTTCAATTTATACTTCCTTCTAATTTACAGTGTAAATTTCACTTTATACTTTCCCTATACAATTATTGTACATATCACCTTATATTTTTTCCAATAACAATGTACATTTCACTTGATACTTTTCCTATAACAGTGTACATTGCACAGGAAACAGCAGGTGGAATCCCTTATATATAAAATCCAGTAAGTATAGTTGAGACACATAACATGGCCTTGCTTGAGAGTGTTCCTTCAGGTGGCTCAACAAACTGTTTTCACAATCGTCAGGGTACGACACAATCTTGATCTACAGTCAAACAGCTGAATAGTGGCCTCCTCTTGGTTTCCACCAGTGACAAATCTACTATCGTCATAGATATATAATGTGAATTATTGCATTAGACACCACAAACTAGTCCCAGGTTTCCAACAGTCACAGAGAGACAATCTTTATCAAGGATATGAATACATGAATGTCTATTTTTCCATTGATTTCCAATTCTCTCTCGGAAATGATCTGTTATCTCTCTAGTCAGAAGAGTTGTGAAAATGTCTTTCAGTTGAATAACTGATTTCCCCGTGATCTACACCTTCGAAACAGCCAAAATCTTGATAAAGAAATGTTCTGATATTTATCCACTGACTAACTGTGAGATAACACATGCCCCTGCAGATACAGAGATTCAACTCAACCAGATCTACAGGTAAAAAGTGTGAATGTAAACTGACAATCACATTTCGTGTTCAGTTGATCCAGTTCTTTAAGTTTAGTCCCGCTTCATTAGACAGGAGACATCAGAACCTAGTGGAGATCACCAGGTGTTGTAATTATATCCTGATTGAGAGCGGTAGGTGCGACTTCAGACATTAAACAAGAAGACAAGTTGAAGGATCGTTCAACCTCGACCACCTTCCAATATACTTGACTCAGGTGTCTGTCTTATGGAGGAACTTCATTGTCCCACCTGTTCACTCCACCAGTGAAAGTAGTCCGGTTCTCGCTCAGAACAAAATATTGTCGTCTTCTTGTAAACAACACTTTGAACACGAGTAAGTGAAATGCCACATATATTTAAATGTGATCTTTCAATTCAACCATATGCATCTAATGTCACTATTACGTAGTGTAGATGTCTGATTTCCCTTGTATGTTTGGCTATGTTAGTAAGAGGAAATTCAAAGTTTGGGTCAATTCACTTCACTTTCACCAATGATGCATTCCCAACATGAATATTATTTGTATATAAACTTTATATCCTCACATTTCATATCCTCTGTTGCGGTCAATGTTGATTACTGTTGAGGTCAATGTTGATTTCTGATATCCTGTACTCAAGAACAAGAACCGTGTCTACATAATATCTCAAATGTTACACTCATATCATATCTTTTATCATTATCTTCACCGCAGTCTCAGATCAGTAATCAGGCAAATCTAGTCCTAGTAGCATCTGAGTAACATTTACTACAGAAATTCCATATCCTTGATAATCATCTTCACCGATTCCGAGACCTCTGGTCAGTATCCCGAAAGTCCTACCATTGAGTGAAATGTACTACATTCATCCAATATTCACAGTCATCAGCTGCACTGATTGTCCACTCTCCGGTCTTCAAGCACTGACCACAGTCCAGTGACAGCTGTTAGACTGACTGACCAGTGAAGGGTGCAGCTCCCGACCCGGTAATCCTCCCCCAGGTATATGGGTTCATGTCGCGACTGCATGGGGCAAATATATATCTGCTTAGGATTTAATCAGATTTATTACAGTGAGAGGGTCTTATGGCTGATGTGTAGATAGCGTTATGAAGATATACAGGCATGCGTATCAATAATCAATGTTTGTTGGAGTGAGAAGTTGAACCGTTTTGGCATGTTGACACAAGGAATTGTTGGTGGGTCACTTATTATGTTGTTGTGTTGTGCTGATTTACACGCAGGATTAATGATGAAAATAAGGTAGTTAACCACCCTATCATTCGTTAGATTTAATAAATATTTCTAAATTAACTCCAAGTTATATAATGATTAACATGAAGATATTTTTTATAAATTCATATTCCTGTACCTAGTAACTACATGTTTATAGCTTATTTTGTTTTATGGTCTTCTACAACATTCAGAAGTGGAATACATTTCAAAACGAGAATTTAAGATAACAACTTCTATCAATGTAAAATAACCTCCCATGTGATAAGACCACAGTAGTGATAACTTATTTTAAATAATGAATTAATTTTTTTAATATTATTAAATCATATCAACTCACTAATCTTGTATGGATAAAGTGTAAATTCCACCAAATAGTCTTTTTAAACCTATCTTTAAAGTCTCTAAACACAAAGACACTGCAAGAGAGAGAGAGAGAGTGATCCGAATCACGTTGTGACATTGTGTAACTTAGCACACAAGATTTAGGATCAGCCTATATTAAGGTCTTAACCAAGCAGTATTATATATATATATATATATATATATATATATATATATATATATATATATATATATATATATATATATATATATATATATATATATATATATATATATATATATAATATATAATATATATATATACCTGCACTGGATTATATATATATATATATATATATACCTGCACTGGTAGCAGTTACCGGCCACTTATTACCTGTCAACTGTGATATACAGTACATTGTAATACAATTGTGTCACTCGCACACTGACAATCAATATGTAGCATGTTACATATCAGATTTGCTCCTTGAAGGACATGGGGATGACTGACATGAACTTATTAAGTTAGGAGTTTATCATTTTCACTCAACATACTGACAATGAAGGTTATGTTTGACTGTGCTACATTTCACTTTATATTTTCTGTTGAACATTGATTATAAAAAAAATAATCTATTCATGTGTACTCAATATTCAGACAATAAAAACTGAGTCAAATAGTCAAATAGGTTAAACAGTTCATTTGTTGATTCATGCTTACCATAAACTTAAGGCAGTATTATCAAATTATGCATTTTGAAAAAAACTCGGCGTTATGTTTTTAATTTTTTGATAATTTGAAGCAGCCATACACCTGGACATTTGACTTTGTGTACATATATATATATATATATATACATTGTGTTAATTAATGTGTAAAATAAATTGTGTTAATTATCATTACCATCTAAAACACCATTACTGAAAGGAAACATTCATATTTCAAGAAAACATTATTAACTAAAATATAGGGAAGTCATAAACAACCAGTTTGAGATTAGTTTCAAGTGGTTGGAGTCAGACAGGGCTGTTGACTGTGTCCTATTGATTTATCATTGTATCAGAAAGGATCAAGTAAGCTTTGTGTATAACTCCATAGCACACTAATCAATGACGTGTATTGATATTTTCACATGGGGAGACATTGATTAATGAAGGCTCATATTACGGGTGTAAAAATTATGTTTGTGTGTTTTTGTTAAAATCAAAATTATTTCATACACTTTTGAGTAATATTTGTTAAACCACAATATATTATAATGGAATTTATATAAATTATGTATTTACATACAGGATAAAAAAAACCAAGTCAAATGCTTCTATGCAAATTGCAATGGTATTACATGGTAACCTAAGCCAAAGTGAACATCTAGTTTGGCATTAAGCATCTTATCATTTGTATCCTCATTTTATATTATAGAATGGCAGCAATTTGTAACATATCAACTTTCAAAGTCTAGAATAACTGTGTGTTGCTGATGTTGTTAATGATGAATGAAGAAGATCGGAAGAGTGGTAGTACAGAGAAAGATACTCACAGTTTACTTTGATTTATAATATCTAGTTTTAAAGATACAGATACACATGTACTGTATCATGTCTGTTCTCCAGGATATTCTACAAGTGAAGGGATTTTGTTGGGGCGACACCCATACTTGTTATATCACTACCATGCACTATTGCAGTCCACTGTGAAAGTTATACATAGAGAAAAAGACAATTTACTATGAAATAATCGTGATAACTAAAGATTGAATACAACTTGAATTAATCGCGAACATACATGCCATTTACGTAATGAATAAATGTAACATTGTTATATTGTTACAGATTGAATTCATTGATATATTGTTAGAGATAGTGTGTTCTCAAACATAACATTGCCTCATTGGATTAATCTTGATTCCATCAAGAGTTCTTCACATACAGAAATAAATAATTGTGAGGACTAAAATGTTAATACAATCTTAAGGAGGGTTCTATCGGGGTATTTTTTGTTGAAACGAAAATCGAGAGGATATTCCTGTTTACACATATGTTATTAATACATGATTAAAACACAGTCAAATTGAAAGATACTAATGAAATTAATATTTTGATGACTTTATATTTCACAAATTGATAAAGGCAAGCGCACACTTGTTGAAAAATAAAAGTGAGGACAACTGAAGCCATTCATCGTCGCTGCGAGTGGGGGAAAATTTCGCTACGGTCTAACAGCATATTATTTATTAGTTTTATTATGTGTTATCTGTTACTATGTGAATTTTCTATCATTGTATATGTTTTATTTTTTGGAAAGTGTAAAATTGGGTTAAATATAGCGTGTTTTCATTTCACGTAATGCCAAGAATCCAATATGGCGGATGCTGCTGCTAGATTGGTGATAGAACTTTCCCTTTAAGGAATAAGATAGGTAATGAATAAATATAAAGATGTTATATTGTTAGAGATAGTGTGATCTCAAACATAACATTGCCTCATTGAATTAATCTTGATTCCATCAAGAGTTCTTCACATACAGAAGTGCCGGATGCATGATAACCTTTACATGTTCTCCTTATATAATCGGATCGAGGTTCAACAATATGACGAACATGTTTTAGCCTAAAACTCAATTATACGGTTACAACACAAGCTTATCAAAATACTCTTTTTTCAACATCAAAGCATGGCCCCAGATTAACCAAACTCGTGGCAAACTCAAAAGCGGGACCCAAGTTGACAAGATTCCATGAACCATAGCTTTGTCGTTCTTCTTCACACCTCGTTAGATAGACAAGCCTGTAATTAACGCGGGGATCTGGACACACAGAACTGGAACTATTCAGGATAGTGCCTGATCGCATGCAAGTTGGGGATAAATCCGTCAAGCGAGACCAAACATATTTATACTGCACTTTTGTATTAAATATACACACGTCTCACGTAAATATGATACACATAAGTACTCGTACGCTGACAGTTACTATATTGGTGTAATTGTGGGGTATTGTATTACTCCGTGTATATATAACGTGAGTTGGCCTATGCTATCCAAGTACATCTGATCTATGACCAGGCCAACCCTTCAAACTGTTGCAAAGAGACTATAACATTCTTTTGTCTCAGAGTTACTGATAAACTTCAAATATCAATCTTTCCGGGACCCTAACACAATTTTAGCTCGATCAATGTACTCATCGGTCAGTTTTGTCTCCTGTGGGCCACCCCTATAGCCCAAGTTATCTACATGTGACCCCTGACTTACCTCCGATAGCGAGCCCGACCCCTCAGGCCATGGCGAAGGGTAGGCATCACAACCCCACCCGTGGTCGCCAGGGTACGGCTGTTTCCGAGGTGGGCGATGCGTTGTTGCTACGGTGCAGTGACGGGGATCCTCACATCGATAAACTAGTCCCGTTATACTTCTCTTGTTGTTAACATTGTCTCCAGTCTGGGTACTGCACCTTGTCACGCAATACTGTATTTAGTGATATTTGTCATGCTAAGGGAGACAACTGCAGTGTAATTTAACACGGTAACTTGTACATGAGGGGTTCGACATTCATGAGACTGAAGAACTGTACAGTCAACTGAAAGTCAGATAGCTAGATTAGAAGTATCATATCCAAATAGTAGTTTGCAATTGATTTTGAGTGTATATATATTATCGACTGCAGTCAAATCTACCTCTTGTTACGTTTTGACGCAGGAAAGATGGACCAATTGAAGCTAGATTGTAATGTAGATCAGGAGCGCATAGTGTATTTGAAATTCGAAATAGGCTACGTGAGTTCATTCAATGAGGATCAACACATGTCTAGACACACTTGACCGCTTGACCAATTATTCTACAATTAAGAATCCCCATTTCCCAAGGGATTCTGTAGATATAAATATGAAAGAGTTTTTTTTCGGTCGTGACCCTCGTGACCCTATTTAAGGTCAATGGGTCACCCAATTTACAATTTAGAATCCCCATTGGCCAAGGAGTCTGCATACAACATTTCAACTTTCTAGACCTTTTTGTACTGGGAATGAAGATGAAAATAGGTTTTTAAGGTCGTGACCCCTTTGACCTTATTTTGGGTCAATTGGTCAGCATATCTACAATTTAGAATCCCCATTGGCCAAGGAGTCTACACACACTAGTTCAGCTCCCTAGAACTTGATACTGGAGAAGAAGATGAAAATAGGTTTTTAAGGATGTGACCCCTGTGACCCCATTGGGTCCCAGTGTCATGAAATCTACAATTTAGAATCCCCATTAGTCAATGAGTCTGCACACAACTTTTCAGCTCTCTAGACCATTTCTACAATTTAGAATACCCATTGGCCATGGAGTCTGCACATACACTTTCATTTATCTAGAGTCACTGGTTCTGGAGAAGAAGTCGAAAGTTTACAGATACCATGCCATGCCAGAAGACCACCAGGCCTTCCAGGCATGATGAGCTAAACTACGAACAAAGGCAGGCATGGTTTTAAGGTTAAGAGATACCCCTGGTAATATATCACAAACACCTGCTGATTGATCTTTAAAAATTTAATGTACGATTTCATAGACTGCAAAAACTTCCAATATTGTTCCATCTGTTGCTGAAAAAAATCGACCCGAAACAGCAGATGGACCAGAGGAATGTTAACATAACATTTACAAGTCTGCATGAAAACACAATAGAATTTTCTGAGACTTAATCGAGGGGATGCATTTTTTATATATAATAATTGAAGATGAAAACCGTTTAAGTGATATCATGTTTAACATAATTATTCCACACCAACGTAAAAGTACCGTATATGAAATGGATGGACGCATGTATCTAAATAAATCTAGATCAATAGTGTTTTATATATCAGGTTATACCATGTTGCATGAACATAATATAGAACAGTCGATCTATACCTTTATTTAGTTTGGGAAGCATTATCCATGAAGATACATTCTATTAACCCATGGTCGTTTTTGTGATGTGATAGAAAACACCCTTCAGAGGTTTTTCTGAACTGTCCTGCATATTTACTGTCGTCAAGTAGTATTCAGAATTTTAAAACACATTAAGTTGACAAAGTCATTTAAAGCTACCCTCTCCCTAAGGGTTTATATCATCAACCAAACCCTCAGCATGGATATACTGATAAGGAAGTTGCCCACCAATGCCATACCTTACGGGGTTACCTGCACATTATGTATGTCTTATATACCTAGACAATAAATCCAATAAAATATATAATAAATTCATGATAAGAATGTAAAAATGTCAAAAATATGATTCATTTATACAAGATAAAAAATAGTTTTGAGAGGTTTCTACAATTTGCAACAAATTGTTCCCCTTAATTAAGAACGATGAACAGTAATGAAAGACAGTCTCAACGTGAGATATATATTCCTTAACAATAAATGTGTAGCTTGGAAAGTTGATCAGGCATCGCGATATAAAGGTGATATGCATTACATTACGTAATTGACACACGCCCTGGCTGAATATGGAATGACAGGACACCACAGGACAAACACCATTCTGATACAATTTCCTAGGAGATACGGCAACAAATTTAAGACACGTCAATAACCTGATAGTACACATGTATTCCCTAATGTTGATACCCGTCACTCACATCATTACAGTGAATACAACGTAGTTAAAGGCGCTGTAGCACGTTTTTTGCAAATTTTATTTTTTCAAATTTCTCATTTATAATGATTGTTTATGTCATTTATATTTACTTTAGAGGGTAAAACATCTTATTACACACACCAAGTATCCGTAGTGGTAATAACAGTGTTTTACGTATAAAGCCAAAATTGCATGGCGGCCATTTTATTGTGAACACAATTTATTATTTCGAATGACAAAAAACGATTCCACTGGCTTTACGAACCATGTACACTCATTTTTTAGATTGACTTTCCGAAGAGGGAAGGGTGTTTTACTGTTGGGGAGATTAATTTTCAATTACATTTCATCGACTTATTTCACGGGGAAAACGTGCTACTGCCCCTTTAAAGCGTCGAAATCAAAGTTCAATTGAAACTCAATCGACACATTTTGCTCCCGGCTTGACCAAAATCAATCGTGTTGATTTAATAATCACGTTATATTTTCAAATCAGTACTTTGCTTGGTATTATTATACCCAAACTCTTCAAGTTAAATCTATATATGCTTATCGAAAGATGGAATATCCTATTCGAATGTCATTGACACACATTTGCAGATGTCCTTATGTAGTAGGACAGATTTAACCGTTTCAAAGGCACTCTGCTGGTAGACAATGACGGTTGAAATATCAGTGGTATAGATGCATGTCTATATAAACATGGAGATACAATAAGCACAGGCAAGTCAAATCCCTTAGCTGTTTAACCCTTGTTCGTCACCAAAGCTGAATCCGAACACACATAGTAGAGCTGGCTTAAGTGACCAGAGGTGCGCGGGAATCTGACCACTTGTCACAGGTGACCCTTTCTGGCTTGTCAGCGTCTAGTCTTGTATATCATCACCCCGGTAGATATAGGCAGTCCTTCGGTGATAACTGCCGCGATTATTCTAAGAACGAGGCCGGTACGTCTTAAACATGTCTGCATGTGCTGCTTTAGACAGTCACAGGGGCCACATGTAGGTGAAGATTGGTTTGTCTTCATCGCTTCCTTGCTAAGAGCAACAACTGCAAATAAAAACATTTGTTAGTTGTTGATAAGCAGATGCCAGACCACATAGGACTGGGACGGGTAACCCGGATGCGCGGGACGAGTGGGTATTTTTTTCATTACAAGATTGCTATGTATTTGAAGACACGATATTATAGTCATTGTCACTCATAATAACATTTGATTGAAATAGCCATATATATCTCAACTTCAAAATGCAAGGCATAACTCTTGCCAGTCTCCATTACTGTCTGATTTAGGCCTTGCAGTATTTCCTTAAGAAATCTGTGTTTAGAAATCCAGGCCCGCTATGCATTTCCAGTGCAGCGATTCACTGCCTCGACACAAGAAAGCTAGGGAAATACCGCAAGGGTTAAATCAGCCAGTAATGCAGACTGGCAAGAGTTATGCCTTGCGTTTGGAAGTTGTATATAACTATGCTTTAGCTTTCTGGTTCCATATTTCAGCCTACCAGCTGAATAAATATAAAAAAATTTAGAAATCAGATGTTGGAGATAGCAAAACGGGTATCCGACTACTAGGGGGTAACAAATCTACCCGTCCCAGCCCTAAGACCACTGTCTCGTGTACATTTCATGGAACATGAGTTCACCAAGACCTAAACCTATGCCAAATATCGGAATAGAAGAACCATTGACAAAGAAGATTTTAAAGCCGATATTATTAACTCACCATTGTGAAACGTCAACATATCCAATTTAGAAATCCAGATTCCAAATATATCAAATATTGCTGAAGTAACACTATTTAATCTTTCAGCAGTGTTACGGATCACAATATTCTACTCTCTAATCTCCAGATGGAGACGGGTATTACTTTTGCTTCCCTGATTGGGATTTTACCCGAGGAACAGATCACAAACCATGGCTACACGTCAAAAAGTCTAAAGACTTTATACACGTGGATTACCTCAAGGGTGTGTCCTGGGTCCTGTGCTGTCCGCGCTCTGTACAAATAGTCTTAGTAGAGTGATAGAAAATAATAAAATTGTCTTTTTTATTAGAGAGTTTCAAACCAGAACATGCCTAGGAGGTTCTACAACGTACCACTAATTGCACAACCGAGATGCAGTCCTAAACGTCAACAAATATGTTGAAGCTGAAAGACGAGGAAATGGAGGGACTTTTGATAGGCGCTTAGCATGATTTGCGGGCTAGATCTGTCGAAGTTGGACATCGGTAGTACAATCCCGGACTTCTTCTGTTCTTCTCGCACATCTAGCTCTGTTATGTTTCAGTTTATGTGTAATCCTTGTCATTCTCTTTCCACAGAGTTTACTCCCTTCAGATCTTATATCCTAACCTCGAATGCCTCGGCTAGAAATGAAGAGTCCTGATTGGTTGCATTAGAAGTTAATGCTATTTAAGGAAACACAAACACACGATAAAGTTATCGCATTTAATGTATGCTATTTGATTTTGTGAATTGACCATAAACATGCTTATATTATTAAGAAGTTCAAATCAGAGACAAAACCCGAAAATAGTTTATATGTTTTATTTACATCAGACCCACTCTCCCTACTAAGATAGATGGCTTACAATACATACAATGTGTTCAGTGATTTAAAACAGTATATTATGTTATACCTATAGACACACAGCAGTCACGTTCCCATGATTCACCATCAGCGTTCGTCTCACCTGTTGCACGACGGGGACAGGTGGGATGAATTACAAAGTTGTAATCAAACAATGTTTTAAAACTCTGTACAGTTATGCACGCAAATGCATTGTATTGGCCCAGTGAGTCATATAATTAAGCTTTCAAAGCAGAGTCTGTTGAATCCTCATATAATTCTAAAAAATATTTAAAAAACATATGCGGTATTCAATAATAGAACATATATATCGAGATTACCCGAGGAAGTGTGTCATATGACATTAATGAAACGAGTTGGAATTTTGTAGTGAGAGCGCGAGTGTAATAATTTCGTTATTACCCTATTCTATTATACTTAAATCGTGTAAAAATGGTTTGGCCTCAGGAAGTCGACCTTCAGTCTCGTATTCACGGATAAGTGAAGAAAAAAGGTCGATGTCCTGAGTTTGTCGATGTTTCAGCAATTTAAGTTTAAGACAAAGACGCATCGACATGTTGTTGGACGAGGATTATCCGGATTATGCGGATGAGAGCACGTCTAATGAGAAAACATGCCAAGTAAACAGTGTTTTACTTCACATAGCATATACATTGAAACATAAACTAAAGAGTTACATAGCGTGCATATATAAATACATATATTTAATAAGAGTGTATTAACACATAACTGTTTACAGAAATAATAAAAAAAAGATACGTTAATAAATACACATATACATACATAGACATGTGTACGTTAATTTTATTATTTTATCATAAATGTACTATTCAGAATGATCAACAAGAAACTATATTATGCATATATAGTTTGTTTTTATCATTTAAAAACATTACATGTTTTGAGGAATATAAAATGATAAATACATAACAAAATAAATGTACATGTGTACTTTGGTGTATCCTGGATCGGTATTCACATATCAATCTATATTCATATAAGTGTATGACTGTTTATCAATCCAATTGCTCATTTAAATAAACATGTTTAATACATACATACAGATACATAAAAACAAATGACATTTAAGAGAGATGTAACAGATATAGCATGCCGAATCAGCAAATTAGCCAGGAAACGGCTCACTTCTCATACAAGGGCAAGTTACAGTTGTGCCAGGAACACTTGTTTTAAGTCGTTTTATGTCGCCGTTGCTCGGCAAACATGATAATGTACACATGTGCTCTTATAAAAAAATCAACTCGGTTATTATGAACTATATATTGGTAATAAAAACCGATATATTGGTAATATTGCCCAGACCTAGTTAAACTTTTAATGACACCGCTATTTCAGAAATGGAATAAACCTCAGTTAAAACTCCAATCCCAATATTAGATAAACATGGCTACTCACTCTCGGACCATGATATAACACTGGTCAATATAACTGTATGTAAATGACAATGTATTATTGAATGTTTTCCTAGTAACATCCCGACTAAAGTTGACTTGTCACATAAACTCTGAGCAGGAAGATAGTCGAATCAGAATCGTTACATAACGCACAGTCTGCAACCAGTTTAGAAACAGACAAATATATCAATATGTACGTCTACATGAAAACAAGTATACAGAGGAATTATACAGAGGAATTATACAGAGCAATTATACAGATAAATTAAACAGAGGTATTATACAGAGGAATTATACAGAGAAATTGAACAGAGGTATTATACAGAGGAATTATATAGAGAAATTACACAGAGGAATTATACAGAGGAATTATACAGAGAAATTATACAGTGCAATTATACAGAGCAATTATACGGATAAATTAAACAAAGGTATTATACAGAGGAATTATATAGAGAAATTATACAGAGCAATTATACAGAGAAATTATACAGAGCAACTATACAGAGAAATTATACAGAGAAATTAAACAGAGCAAGTATACAGAGCAATTCAGAAACAGGGCAAACAAGAATCGCAGTAGATACTACATATCAGTTAAAGTGACACACAGTGTGGCAGAATCAATGCACGTCCTTCTAGTTATGTTCAGGGAGATATCCCTCCAGCTCACGTGATAGCAAGCATATGTTTGTCCGGGTTCGAATCCCCATTGGGTGATGATTTTCATTCCTGTTTCAATTGTATTACATATTAAGATTAATGTGCACAACATGAAATGCAATCATATAGTGAACTTACCGTGAGCAGTGACAAATGTGTTCAGGTGTGTGATACAAGGCTGTACTCTCTGCCTGTGAGATATGAACTGATAACGGCTTCCTGCTGCCGAGGATGGCATCATATTACACATACATCAGGCACCAGGTGGTGGTAGTTAATGAACACTGTATAAAACAGTATTGACCCGACCACCGACAGATTCCTACCGGTGAAACAAAGTTATGTGTAGATAATGAATCTTATTTGAATTAAATATCTGCGTAATCGTATTCAACACGCATTGGTTGCAGTACAAACATTGCGTTATACATACACCGTTTCACATAAAGTTCAGGGCGGAGTCATCGTGACTTCTAAATAATAAAGGTCTACACGACCTTTAGATATCTGAAATTATTTTAATCCATGGGCTAATAGGTCAGTGGAATAGATCGACATTTCTAGTTTGTTAATTCGATTTGTAAGCAGTACTATATTCCTCACAGACAGGGAATGGCAGATTACCTTTCCAGAGTCATATTAATTATTACGTAATTCTCGAGCCTAATAATCATACATGTGATATAATTATACAGGTCATATAATCATACAGGTGATATAGTCAAGGCTTCTTTAATAAGATAACAATATAATGTAGCTCGGTACAGGATCGGAACGGGGAGTCGACCGCTCATATTTCATTGCTTTCGAACAATTTGTTTCCATCAAATTACATTTTGATAACAAAGTAAGCATTTAATGTAGATGAATATTTGATAAGTAGTGGAGAAACCCCAATTTCGAGGACTTACAAGAGATTGTGGATCCGAATGATGTAACCGTCTCTCAGGGTCCACAATCTCTGGTCCGAGAAAGAGGGGTTTCCCCATCTTATCAACCGTTTTTAAGTTTAAAAGACGATTTGTTATTGCGTTGTCGAAGATACCCGGGCCCCGTTCCATAACAGCGAGCGCTTATAGTCGCTCATTGATTGCTCAAGGTAGCGCTCAAGTAGAGCTCAAGAAGCGTTCAAGTAGCGCTCAAGTAGCGCCTATTTTCTCCTTAACGACACGGTGCAATACCTCAAAATTCGCTCACTTTGCTACGTAGCTCTACAAAGTAATCGCTAATTGAGCGATTACTTTGAAACCTCTCTTGAACACGGCCAATGTAAATATTAGAGTCGCTCGTAAAATCCCTGAAATCCTGGAAATGGCCGAGCTTTCCACGTAAACTGCTTAAATACCGATGTCTTCCATCTGCCTTCGTGACGCAGTAGGGTTAAGATTATGAATATGATTAAAACGGAATTATGACTTTGTCTAAAATATCTCCTTTGTTTAGAATTTAGGTTTAATGAAATGTTGATCTTGGAAATATTGATTGACTCTGGTGAAGTTTAACTTTATTAAAATATTGACTTCGAAAATATATGACTTTGGTGACATGTTAACATTTGGAAAAATAAGATTACTATGAAATGTTGAGTTCAAAAATAATTATTATCTTTGGTTAAGTGTGACTTTAATGATGTGTAGAGATGAAAGTATTATTGAGTTTGGTTAATGATGACTTTATGAAATATATGACTTTGTTGGCGAAATGTTGAATTGGAAAAATATATTATTTTTAAAGACTTTTGACTTGAATTTGATTTTTAAAATATATATTGAGTCAGATGACATGTTGACTTTAGTGAAGTTCGAATTCGTATCTTTGTCTCGGTCAACATTTCATCAATGGTTTAACTGAACTCTTGTTATTGATTCAGCAGTATTATTGAGCTATTGCTAACGCTTATAATTTGTATTTACCTTTTTGTGAAACCACTTTATTTAAGAAAGGCGTGCTACAGCGCCTTTAAACCACCGCGAATAATTCTTATAAATTGTTTTTGTGTATCATATTTCATGTCTTCATCTTAAATCATAACCAAGCGAGCTCGTCATATATATCAAGCTAGCGCGTTAAACATTCAATTTCCTTATTCCATAAGAACAATATAGGTGCACACTATTTTCACGTGTAAATTAACTCTAGCTGCAGGAGCACAATGTCTAGTTACTAATTGTGTGCTGTTCCATAATGCAAGTGCTGATAATAATAGGAGTTCAGTACTTCAGTCGTGTACAACGACATCATTAATGTGAATTTCGACAGCTGTGATGAGTCTAACATTATCATTTAATGACAGTTGGCACCATCATATTGAAACATTGTCAGAGAGACCTAAAAAATGATCGGCGCATTTCGGAAATTAAAGTTTCAACTGTCTAGAACAACTATTTCATCTATTATAAACTCTTATTCCGACCTTGGCAAGTGAGAAGACGTCTTGATATATGCTGGAACACCATTATCTAAAATACATTGCAGGTATGAGAGCACATTGCGAGTACCAGGTACGGGGTGGATTTTTGATAGATCGGGCTCATAAAGTTGATATAAAGCGGCCGATATAATACTTGGTCGGCGTCATTTGTTTCCTGAATTTCGGGTATTGTCTATTTGTGAGGAGCAAATGTAGACTGACTTTAGTCAATGAGAACCAGAAGAGGCCTTGCACCACTATTTCTTCAAGATTTACTAAACATTTAATCGGATCAGGTAAGAATTAAGAAAATTCAAATTTGTTAACCAAAATGGTACAGGACTACTGAAGTGTAAATAATTATAGCTTCTATTCTCTCTGAAGTTTTAGAGATTAACCAGTCGTTTGCCCATTTGCGCAACAGTAATGTTTTCATTCATGATTCTTTCCAACAATTGTTTTTTCTTGGAAAGGGTTTCAATGATGTATCTAAAGTCAAAGAGTCAAACCATGAGTTTTCCTCGACCCAGAGGTCTGTAAAGAAAGTTATGGCCACGTTGTTTGCGATGCGAAGGTCATCGTGTATGTCAGTAGCACCAGAGCCGGAACATTTCCATCGGTACCGTCTATCCTTGGGTTGATTAAAAACCGAGAACACTCATTTACAAACCTATTTATGGAGATTCAACATTTTTCATTTGTCTAACGGGGATTAGGGTAATTGCCATGGGTATTATTCATGGGCACAATGTATGGATGCTCATTTATATTGCTGGACGATAAATATGTCATCATCATAATATACGCTTGTAAATTGATTAAGCAACACCCCATTTTTTAACAGCACAATTCATGGGAAAGCATGTTGATGTCAAACATTTCGATAACTCAAAGCATGTTGATGTCAAACATTTCGATAACTCAAAGCGTGTTGATGTCAAACATTTCGATAACTCCTGCGAAGCACAGTTTTTGGCTGGGGATTACTAACTCAAATATTTTGATAGAATAAGTTTGTTAAACCATGTGATGAAACTATGAAACGACTTCCGTATGATTCGATTTGAAATGACAGGTTCTCGTAAACGCAGTCAGCACTTTCTTAATGTTAAAAAGTGACGTGATATTCATCAGTGTTTATACGCTAATTATCGATATAGGTCATTTAGATTATGATTTCTCCTCCGTTTCTTACTCACTTGTGTTTAACTCACTGAAACTACCTAACTCCTTACCTTACTCCTTACCTTACTCTTTACCTTACTCCTTACCTAACTCCTTACCTTACTCCTTACCTTACTCCTTACCTTACTCCTTACCTAACTCCTTACCTTACTCCTTACCTTACTCCCTACCTTACTCCTTACCTTACTCCCTACCTTACCCCTTACCTAACTCCCTACCTTACTCCTTACCTTACTCCTTACCTTACTCCTTACCTAACGCCTTACCTTACTCCTTACCTAACTCCTTACCTAACTCCTTACCTTACTCCTTACCTTACCCCTTACCTTACTCCTTACCTAACTCCCTACCTTACCCCTTACCTTACTCCTTACCTAACTCCTTACCTTACTCCTTACCTTACTCCTTACCTTACTCCTTACCTAACTCCTTACCTAACTCCTTACCTTACTCCTTACCTTACTCCTTACCTAACTCCTTACCTAACTCCTTACCTTACTCCTTACCTTACTCCCTACCTTACTCCTTACCTTACTCCCTACCTTACCCCTTACCTAACTCCCTACCTTACTCCTTACCTTACTCCTTACCTTACTCCTTACCTTACTCCCTACCTTAATCCTTACCTAACTCCCTACCTTACTCCTTACCTTACTCCTTACCTTACTCCTTACCTAACGCCTTACCTTACTCCTTACCTAACTCCTTACCTAACTCCTTACCTTACTCCTTACCTTACCCCTTACCTTACTCCTTACCTAACTCCCTACCTTACCCCTTACCTTACTCCTTACCTAACTCCTTACCTTACTCCTTACCTTACTCCTTACCTTACTCCCTACCTTAGTCCTTACCTAACTCCCTACCTTACTCCTTACCCTACTCCTTACCTTACTCCTTACCTTACTCCCTACCTTACTCCCTACCTTACTCCTTACCTTACTCCTTACCTTACTCCTTACCTAACGCCTTACCTTACTCCTTACCTAACTCCTTACCTAACTCCTTACCTTACTCCTTACCTTACCCCTTACCTTACTCCTTACCTAACTCCTTACCTTACTCCTTACCTAACTCCTTACTTTACTCCTTACCTTACTCCTTGCCTTACTCCTTACCTAACTCCTTACCTTACTCCTCACCTTACTCCTTACCTAACTCCTTACCTTACTGATGACATAGATTTAACACAAAAGTCAATATATTAAACATATAGTCAGTCATTGCCTATACTTTCTAAGTTGTCTTTGTGTTTAGAAAGTTATAATATCATTAAATTACTAAGAGGACTAAAGAGAAATCTGCGTCCTGAATCGAAGACACACCTCGGATCATACGCACTGTTCCTTGTCTTACCTAGTGTGACGTCACCTCGATTGCCTCTCTGCTGATTGGTCAGATGGTATCAGAGCTTGGGCTTGTCTTGACCAACCAGGATGTCGGAGTGTCGGGGGCAGTATAAAGGTAGCAGGTCGATAAGGGTTTAGGTAAATGTCGGACTCAGCAATCGTTTAACATCTTTCAACTAATTTCCCAGTACCTCGGTAAGTACGCTTTTCGTTCAATACATTGTGTCAATATTAAAGGGGCAGTAGCACGTTTTCTTGCTAAAATAAGTTGATGAAATGTATTAGAAAAATAATTTCACCAATAGTAAAACATCCTTCTCTCTTCGGAAAATAAAGTTTAAAATGAGTGTACATGTTTCGGTAAAGCCATGGGAATCGTTTTTGTAATACAAAATAATAAATTGTGTTCACAATAAAATGGCCGCCATGCAATTTTTGCTTTATACGCAACATAGTTGTTACCACTACAGATAATTGGTTTGTGTAATAGGATGTTTTATCCTCTAAAGTTAGTTTAAATGACATAAACTATCATTATAAATAGGAAATTTGAAAAAATAAATTTTGCAAAAACGTGCTACTGCCCCTTTAAACCAAGGAATACACCCCAACTACATACCCCTAAAAAATATACACCACCGGCTAAATAAACGCCTACATTATTGTTTAAATGTATAATTAAATAATTCTTAAATATAATAATGTTGGTCTTCATATTATGCTGAAACGATAATTAATATTACAATCCATTCAAACCGTCGAAAAGTATGATTCCAGGCAATAGTAAAAACATACACCCCCATTGAAGACCGTTTTATTCGCTTGATTTACCTGCTCGACGTGACCACGTACATCTGCAGCGTCATCATCACTTCAATGCGAGTGCACGTGCGTGACCACGTACATCTGCAGCGTCATCATCACTTCAACGCGAGTGCACGTGCGTGACCACGTACATCTGCAGCGTCATCATTACTTCAATGCGAGTGCACGTGCGTGACCACGTACATCTGCAGCGTCATCATCACTTCAATGCGAGTGCACATGCGTGACCACGTACATCTGCAGCGTCATCATCACTTCAATGCGAGTGCACGTGCGTGACCACGTACATCTGCAGCGTCATCATCACTTCAATGCGAGTGCGTGCCTGTATTGTTGCTCGTGGTCGTTTGTCAATCTGTTGCAAAAGTCATTTCTCTGATTAAAAATTGATCTAACATTGTAAAAACTACCCTTGTCCCATTTAAACAATCACCATTATTTTGTAACAAGTTCTAAAACCAGGAAATGTTTGTGCAACTTCATAATGCTATAATATTGCTCACATGTTACTCACAGCCTGATATGATAACAGGTAGGCGTTTCTTTTGCACAGTAGTGTATACATGTTAATGTTCAAGGAAATCTCATTGTAAATACAGTTAGTTAGTTTAATCTCATATGTACACGTGGCGTTAATTTACTTTACAAAGTCTGTAAAGCAAACTAATATTTAACAAAATGTGTATTTCTAAAATAAGCTTTATAATACTTTCCCCCATCTTCAATGTCATCAAATATATCATTCTTTCTTTCAGGAAATATGGAACCCAGAGTCGGAACTCTGACTGTCGTTCTCATTGCAGTTCTTCTCAGTCAAGGTAATTCTTACGAAAATAACTTTGTTGTTTATTTGGCCTAAATTTTCATTCTTAGCAAACAAACCGATTGTGTTCTACTTTGATGAAAATGTTTTACTTTAACAAACTCGATGCCTCATCATAGATTCTATAACACGTGACGATTTACGAACTCTTCCACGCATGATAAACACTGGCGATAACGTGAGATCAGGATGCAAGGAATCACGCTACTTCCTCAATATCTACTTACCGTATTTATCTGTCGTGAGTAGAGATATCCGACAGTGTAGTGCATGTGTTGTGGTGTCGGCATTTTCGATTCACCATTGGTTTGTGTACACAGGGACTCCCATCTTGCTCCGTCACTGTATTTGTAGTCAGGGGGAAAACTCTCGGGTGGGGTTTTAGTAGACATTTAAAAAACCTGAGGGTGGCCACCCGAAGGTTTTTGATTAAGGTTTTACTTTTTATTCCGCCACCCGAAGGTTTTTGAAAGGTCTACCAAAACCCCACCCGAGGGTTTTCTCTGACGTATAAACCGCCATGCGTTTTAAATACAAAGATGAAAGCAATCGTGTAAATGTTTCAAGCCCTTGTGATCTAAGTTTGAGGCGCACATAAAATATCTCAATTTGGGAACGGATCAGAATAGATATCAACAAACAATCTTCTCCTGATCACCAATCCTCCGTGGTCTTGTTGGATGGTCTTGGGCTACAAATCGGAGGGGATGCGGGTTCGATTCCCGAAATGTCAACAATGCAAAATTTAAACTTGGACATTTTTGAGTACCTAACTGAACAGGAGATTGACGTTATTTGGAGTTAGATTGTAAAACTTCAGGTCTTACGAAATTTTGAAAATTAACCTGCTATGAGGTTAGCTTTTGACGGTTGATAAAACCTCTAGTCGTAGTAAAACTTGCTCAAAAGTTAGTACAAGAAATGCAGTTACATCAAAATGTCCAGAGATATCTTGAGAAAGGTTTATACTCCGATTTATAAACCTCTTGTGACGTCACTAAATTGTCCCACCAGGGTCTTCTTTTACAAACTAAACCTCTACCAGTCGTTTGTTGGACATTCTTTAGGAAAGCCCGGGAATTCATGAGGATAGCGGGCTTTCTGTAGGAATGTCCGCTGCTAAAGTGTTTTGAATGGCTATTAAATTCGAATGTTTCTTTTAAAGACTTATAATTATATGAAATCTTTCTCCTTATGCATACTATTTTAAAATATCACTACTTTGAAAACTCACAACATCTAGTGATCATTCTCGATCTCGTTTGCGTTCAGAAGCGAGAACTCGCGCGCATTATTCACTGAATACTATAAGATAAGAATAGTATATTTATAATGCGCACATATCCATGCTCAATGCATGCTCAAGACAATACACAATTACCCTGAAGGAATCGTACTTTTTGTGCCGCCGTTTAGGTCCATACATCCCGTTTCCAGGTACCCATTTGTACAGCTGGGTGAACTGAGTGCAATGTGGATGAAGTGCCTTGCCCAAGAACACAACACAGTGTAAGACCCAGGCCACATATGGTTGCTGTCTCCATCGGGATTCGAACCCCGGCCGTTGGCGAAAGAGGCAGACATGCTAACCACTACACCACTGTGTTCCATTTCGCCGAACAAACCCCGGGGTTGTATTTCGTTCAACAGCAGAGGAATACGATATGTTAAATTCATTTTGCGAGACATGGGCCGTGTTCAAGAGAGGTTTCATCTAAACGCTCAATTAGCGATTACTTTTAAACCTCTCTTGAACGCGATTGCTCAATGTAGCGCTACGTAGCAAAGCGAGCGAACTTTGAGGTTTGGCACCGTGTCGTTCAGGAGAGAATGAGTGCTACTTGAGCGCTACATTGAGCAAATAATGAGCGATTATAAGCACTCGCAGTTATGGAACGGAGCCCTGGTTGTATATACAACAGCAGCCAATTTTGTACATATTATATGTATATATGTGAATCTTATTTATCATATATTACAGGAAGCTGCAGATACATGAAACACACGTGCGGTGGAGAGTTGTGTGAGAGCGACGAACAGGACTGTCACTTCAGGTGCCTTCATGTGTGTTATGGCGACGGGAGGTGCTACCGTGACT
The DNA here is from genome assembly GCA_936450465.1 of Gibbula magus. Classification (NCBI taxonomy): domain Eukaryota; kingdom Metazoa; phylum Mollusca; class Gastropoda; order Trochida; family Trochidae; genus Gibbula; species Gibbula magus. Next base: position 75,390,785 of record OW388297.1, on the reverse strand, counting down.
CCCAGTACATGAAATATGTGTGCGAGTGTTGGGACAAGTAAAAGAATATGTTGACAGATGGAAACAAGGATATTATGAAAGGAGGGAAATACGGAGAGGACTTCATATGAAATGATGCATTGGCTCTATAACTATGTATATATATATATATATATATATATATATATATATATACATATAAATAAAATAGTATTGTGGAATTTGGTACATTTGATTCACATTCGCTAACTAGCGCTTTCAGCCATGTTGGCTTCTTCAGGTTAGTGTCAGTTGTTATATATATATATATAGGCTACAACATACACAAAAAGAGAATCTCAATCAATTGTTTTCTGATATCAAATATATCAACAAAAGTTGATTAAAGTTACACATTTCCGAGGATTGCCTTTTATTTATGAGTCATTCGAAAAATAAGTGGACAATTGCGGACAAAAAAAACACTAATAAGAAGACATCATTATGGTATGAGAAGTTTAAAAGTGGGGCTTAATGAGATTTATAAGTCTGTGGCCAAATAATATAATTAGCTAGTGTGACCCTTATAGTCTTTCCTGTAAAGTTATGTTTTGTGTTAAAAATGTTTGAATATCGTGAATTTCGAATTATTCACTAATATGTTTAAACCTTGTCTTTTAAGAAGTAGGTACATGTAGGTCATACATTTTACTTTACATTGGATGTAAAAATAATAGCGACTAATTGTTTCCCAAGAAAAACATAATATACTGGTGTAAATTTTCAAAACCTTTAAATTCCAAAATAATGGTCTTTGCAAAAGCAGATTTTACTGACATTGCCACACATATAGTAATGTATTCTTTCAGGATATTGTCAACATATCATTAATATTCACTTAACTAATTAAGAAATAAATGATGTTACAGGAAAGATAACAGTGTTATTGTAAATACAACCCATGTTACTGGACAGACAAACGAAGAGAGTATTCAGAAATTCCATGATATCTCAAGACATTGCCAAATTTTATTGGTTGAGACACAAATAGTATTACAGGAATAATTCAAAGTACTACTTACAGTTAAACCAAGCCATATTCATATGAACAGTGCACGGACTAAATGATTAAGGAATATAAATTGATCACTCTGTCAAGATCATAATGGAACTTCATTTTAAAGGGGCTGTAGCACGTTTTTTTGCAAAATTTATTTTTTCCAATTTCCTATTTATAATGATAGTTTGTGCCATTTAAATTTACTTTAGAGGGTAAAACATCTTATTACACAAACCAATTATCCGTAGTAGTGATAACGGTGTTGCCTATAAAGACAAAATTGCATGGCGGCCATTTTATTGTGAACACATTTTATTATTTCGAATGAAAAAAACGATAGCCGTGGCTTTACGGAACCATGTACACTCATTTTAAAATTAATTTTCTTAAGAGAGAAGGGTGTTTTACGATTGGTGAAATTATTTTTCAAATACATTTCATCGACTTATTTGAGCAAAAAAACGTGCTACTGCCCCTTTAATGGTTCAATCACTATAGCAATTTTACGATTTTAACGTTTGCTGAAATACTGGAGCGTTAAGTAGAGAAACTAATAAATGAAAACATGAACACGTGCGTTGTTGACTTACCTTTTCGGGCAGTGAATCGTATCAAATGTATGTCCAAAACTGAGATTATTCACAATCAAAAATGGAAAATAGCATTTTGTGATATCATGGACATTTTGTGTAGAATCTACACAATTTATTAAAATTAAACAGTGGACGCTGTGACCCGATCACTCCCTTTGAGTATTTATTGATAACCCGATGTAATAATAATTTAATTTCTCCTTCGCTGAAAAGCAAACACAATTGCCGTTGTTTATAAATATAGGGCCTAGCATTCAGTCTGTCAAACATCCATACAGTAATCTATGATCTTCACCAAACAATATATGTTTTAGATCAGCCTACGCAAACGTGGATTTTACCGTCAGGCGAGCGACATTCCCAAGTCTATATTCCTTATTTGGAAAATTCCACTCGTGAGATTGAATTGACCAATCAGTGAGAAGCTTCGTCATTGGGATTTCCTTTCAATTACAAACGATTGGAAAGATGTTTTTGAGTAGAACAAAATTTGTGTATAAAACTCTCGTCTTTTAGACGAAGTTTTAAATTAACGTTTGCCGATAAACACAAAAATGACCTCTATGTTGGTCTCATCTTCCCACGGCAAGGTGAAAATGCATCGAAATAAATTCTATGCATTTTTGACCTTGCCCTCAACATCACAGAATACTGTGTAACGAAGCAGCGACATCTATTGTGATCACGAGTTACGCCCCTTACCAGCTGCTTACAGACAGCCAATGAAATCACCGTTTACATTCGGTACTGCAGAAGTGATAATTCTAAAATTGTTATTTTTAGAAATATACGTTGGGTAAACGTTTCTTCTTGTACATTGCAATACTCGTCATATAGTACTTTAATACATGAAAATATATTATCATAAACATGCTAATTAAGAAAGAAGACCAAATGCGAGCCAGGAAGTGTTATAAGTTGATTGTTAAGTTTTTAACAGAGACATATGTAGTTCATATGCAAATGAGAAATACCCACGTTCAAACAAAGTTAAAAGATTTGAATACAAATCCTAGCATTGAATAATACTATTTCAATTAGTATAACGTGCTTATTAAAAAAAATTTAACGTTTATAAATAAGAGTTAGTTAGAGTTAGGCACAGTTTATCAAACAATAAATCAAATCACAGTTTGTTTGAAAGCGTTATACAGCCTGTATTTTCGGTATGTAGTTCAGTATTAAATAATTGAGATTGTTTAATCGAAATACCATGATGCCACACGAGTTATTTGGTATCTTGTAAAAAAAAAGGTGTGAAATCATTAATGATAGTTTCAGTTAAACTCAACACTTGATTTCTTCGATTTCGGAGTGAATAACACATGCTAGTTATTTTTTTTAACTTATATATGACTTTTTAAAAACTAAGACAACCAATTAAATTGAATCATTCAACGTTCTTCTAGCTGCAAAATTGTGAAATTAGCAAACGATACCTGATAACATGCGCAAAATCATACGGGAAAATTATGAATGTATCCAGTTTGGCAGTCATCATACAGTTACATCGTAACAGTGCGTCCACTCCATGTGCCAACTTTTTGGCTTTTGAAGCTGTCCGCTTCGACGTTTTGATTATCGATTACAGGTTTATGAAAGCGAATTGTAATTATTTTATTGCCTCAATTGAAAGTTTGTACAAGTCCTGGACTGATCAAAATACTGTCAAAAGTGTGCTACAGTTTGCGACCCAAAATTAGCGGAGAAATTGGACGAATTAGAAAAGGTGTTTTCCAGTCTAAATATAGATCAAGTCTATTACGCCTTTGATGTTGACATCAGAAGTTCATATTGCAAGCTGTCTTCTGATTGGCCTATCAGATTAGCCTGCAGTACGTTAAAATCTTAGCACTGAAAATAGGAAGGATGAGGTCAAGGGCGGAGTGAGAAGATATGGAAATCTTTTCGTTACGCCCGTGACGTTGTGAAGATGTGTTGGTCTAAAAATGTCTCCCAACGGAGATCAGCCCACTATCGCGTGCTTCTCTTTGTATTATAAATCCATCAGGGCCAGACTTTTCTTACTTTTCATACTTTTTAATGCTCTTAGTACTTCCTCACAAGTCAATTTACCTTCAAGAGATTTTGATGTAGCATCATCCAATCTTGGAATTGATTTATCTGAAAATAGATCTTCTAGTTTGATCTACGTACAGTCTTTGCTGGTATATATATTTTTTTATAGTAGTTTTGTACTTTTTGAATAATATCAAGTACAGTACCCTCTGTATTTTCAAGTTTTGATATTGATTTTTTTTAGAAAGTTTCGAAATTCTAATTGTAAAAAATATTTAGAGGTTTTTGTCTCCTTGCTCTACCCATTTGGCTTTTGATCTTATAAAGGAACCTTCCGTTTTGATTTTATTTAGAGTTTCCAATTCCGATTTGATTTCCTTTATTTTTTCAAAAATAGAGCCATGGGCTCTGTAGCTCATCAGGATTTTATTGATTTACTATCTAGTTGAATATTTAAGTTATTTAAGTTATTGTTTACAAGCAAAAGATAGGTTCTTAGATCATGACCACAATGACCCCATTTGGGGTCACGGGGTCACACAATCTACAATTTAGAATCCCCATTGGTCAAGGAGTCTGCACACAACTTTTCAGCTCTCTAGACCTTTTGGAACTGGAGAAGAAGATGCAAATAGGTTTTTGAGGATGTGACCCCTGTGACCCCATTTGGGGTCATGGGGGTCACGAAATCTACAATTTAGAATCCCCATTGGCCAAGGAGTCTGCACACAACTTTTCAGCTCTCTAGACCTTTTGGAACTGGAGAAGAAGATGAAAATAGGTTTTCAAGGATGTGACCCCTGTGACCCCTGTGACCCCATTTGGGGTCACGGGGTCACACAATCTACAATTTAGAATCCCCATTGGTCAAGGAGTCTGCACACATCTTTTCAGCTCTCTAGACCTTTTGGAACTGGAGAAGAAGATGAAAATAGGTTTTTAAGGATGTGACCCCTGTGACCCCATTTGGGGTCATGGGGTCACGAAATCTACAATTTAGAATCCCCATTGGCCAAGGAGTCTGCACACAACTTTTCAGCTCTCTAGACCTTTTGGAACTGGAGAAGAAGATGAAAATAGGTTTTTAAGGATGTGACCCCTGTGACCCCATTTGGGGTCACGGGGTCACACAATCTACAATTTAGAATCCCCATTGGTCAAGGAGTCTGCACACAACTTTTCAGCTCTCTAGACCTTTTGGAACTGGAGAAGAAGATGAAAATAGGTTTTTAAGGATGTGACCCCTGTGACCCCATTTGGGGTCATGGGGTCACAAAATCTACAATTTAGAATCCCCATTGGCAAAGGAGTCTGCACATAAAATTTCAGCTCTGTGGAGTCATTGGTTCTGGAGAAGAAGTCGAAAAAGCGAAAAGTTTACGGATGGACGGATGGACGGATGGACGGACGGACGGACGGACGCCGGACACCATGCCATGCCATAAGCCCATCGGGCCTTTCAGGCCTGATGAGCTAAAAAAGGTATCTTTCTCAATTTCACGCGTAAAAAAACAGGACAAGACACGCGTTTAGGATTAAGTTAAGCTTTTCAACCAAAACAAAACCAAACTCTCCAACACGCCTGAAAATAAAAGCATTGCAACTGTACAACATATTTAAATCAATGAAGACCAATTTTATATCTTGTAATTCAACCTTACACACCGTCATCGCCAAAAAAGTCATGGCACTTACTACAAATGTATATAAGAGCATATAAGTGTATGATAAATAATAAATAAATTTGGTCTGCATCACTCCTTTTCTTTTAGAAAATAATGACTCAAAACAGAAATTTCTCGAAAAGGTTTATTGAAAATTATTTATAAAATAACCATATACACCAATACACTCATCGAGTTCACCAAATATCAAATTTATAAGATAATCATTATTCTCATAATATACATGGATAAGAAGGTATCTACAGATACTATATATACATGTATATATATGCCTGAACAATGTTCATTTGGCAGTTAAATTTTTAGACACAAATATTTTAGAAGTGGTTTTAGAATCAAGGCAATTTAGCAACATTCTAATCCTTATTACCTAATGTTTAACATTAATGAGTTTCTGCACATGAATTAATAACTAAATAAATCCTTTAAAATAAGTTTTCAACAAAATATTTTCACATAAGAATTCTTTTGAAAAAAAAAGTTAATGCTCAATCCCTTTTGTTCTGGAGTAAACTTATTATGGTTATATATATTTACAAAGCTTTTGTAGTTTACCCCCTTTAAAAGAGTTGTATATGTCCAAGGATTTGGAAAGGTAGTTGAGATTCAGGATGGTCTTTTGTAAACTGCATTATATTTCCTTTGGCATCCTTCACCTGAAACATGAATGAAGAAACTTTTAGTTTACCATCGAAATGCAACATGACAAAAATAACACATTAGATGAACATATCCTGTCTCCTGAAAACACTTTCACAAATGAAGTAAAGTGTAACATGTTATAGAATAACTCAATTTGGTATATATAAAACTAACTGACATCAAATTAAGAGATCAATCAATTATGGAAGGGATTTTGTGCCAAAAATGAAGACATGTTGACTTGTAACTTGTAAAGTGTAACATGTCGTTCCCAACCATACAAGTCTCGAAAAGACAAGTCCAATCATGCAAAACTAACATTTTCATCCTTACAATCTTAACTTTCTATTCTCAACTTTACAAAGTTGAAATGTTATTCTAGAAATCGTCAAAGTCGAAAAGTCAACTTGTCATTTTTAATTATTAAGTCTAAATAATATAAACATTGTGTAATGTTACAACTTACGTTTGACAAATGAAAAATGGAAAATGAGGAGTTGCAAAGTCAGCTTTGTAAAACCGACTTCAGCATTTCGAGACTGACACGACTTGCGCAGTTATCTTTTCGAGACTGACATGACTTGCATAGTTACGATTGCAATGTTTCAAATCACATCTCTGCACGATTTCGCATTGACCATATTTGGAATATTACGGAAATTAGCGGAAAGGAACGAATAATCCCGATCCGATAAACACAATGTTCAACAATGACTTCTCCCTTGGCAAGCATCTCCCAGCAACTACTGACACATATTTGAAAGTTGCATACCAGTTTTCCCATTATTAGCATACTGTTGACAAAAGCACATTGACTAAACATTATAGGAGACCATCGCATTTTACTGTGGAGGAACTAACTGCCCGCCCGAACGCTCGAGACGCGGTTATTTCTGTTGCGTGCCCGATGGTCGGGGACATATTTAATGTGTAATCATGACCTCCAATATTTCCCCAAACATTTTTGAAAGGGGGGGTCATCGGAGTTTCAGCCTATGTGCTTGTTATATGCGGAAGGCCAATCTACATTTTCACGTGGAGGAAGGTAAAAATAAAAAATAAATAAAATAAAATAAAACATTTGTTTCTCTACATTCTTTCCAGGGTGACCATATAAATAAGTAAACAGTTCAAAATGCAAGCAGAATCAAAATAAATAATTGAACACATTTAGAGAAAATCTGTGAATTGTCTATTCATTTGTTCTATATTACATAGGAATAGCTAGACCACACTTTTAAGAAATATGCTTCCTGGTCAAGATTAATATATATGAATTTTGTGATATTATAGTATTGTATGTATGTATGATTTGTTTTTGTTTTTTTAAATATACAAGATAGTTGGAGTAAATCCTTTCTTGGTACATGCAGTTGTATATGTATAAGCTAAAACACTCCCAATCCAGATCAGTGTATTTCGAATCAGTGACGTATTCCCATTTATGATAGTAAGTTACTTTATCAAAATGTGTGAGTCAAGTAATAAATCGTACATTTTTTTGTGACCCAGAAGGGTGTTGAAATTTATTTTTTTTGCATTTGATTGTAAAAGGGTATACAGGATTGCACAGTTTACACTCGGGTTTAATGATACCTATACATGTATAAAGAGTTTGCATAATATAAAACTACTTGTTTAATGCCTTCATAAGTAAGACACTCTGTATCAATTGGTTTTAAAGTAAACATTGCGTCTTTTGTAAAAAAAATAATAACACAAAAAACAGTTGGTCGGGACATTTTTTCACGTTCGATTTTTGTTAGATAATTTATCGACATTTTAAAAATAATATTCGTAACTTTTCAAAATAAACCTTACGTAATTTCAAGTGGTTTCGAAACATTAATTACTGTCAGTGTCACGGACTGCTTTGATTTGGGTCCACAAAATGATTGTCATTTTCCTGTCTCAGCTTTTGGATCGTCGCATCACTGGTCACAGTTCACTATTTAATTGTTTTCCCCGTTTCAATGGAAACGCAACTTGGATTCCTTTCTTGGGCAGAACTAAAATTCCGTAAGGTATAGCTCAATGAAACATTATTTTCAAATGTTTGCTTAAGTTCATTTCACAGGTATACAGATAAAAGTGAAACACACATAGAGGATGTGCAGAGCTAAGAAACAATTTTTAAACCTGGAAATATTGTTAATAAAATTCCATTTCGCATGGAAAGAAGGCGTTGTTTTTAATATACGAGCGAATGATGTTTGCAACATTAGATACATCCTTGACAATATTTATTACAACACTTTCTATGGATATTTAAATTTTTTGGAGGTACTGTAATGATATGATAATATCAGAGTTTATATCATGATTTCACCCAAGTGTCTTCTGATATCAAATATATCAACACGAGTTCATTAAAGTTACAAATTAACTGTCATTAACTGATTATATAATAGGATTATGAAGATTTGATTTTGGCGTTATCTACAATGTAGATATCGCTGGTCGATATCGCTAGATCTCACACAAGCACATCTCCTTAGGGAGCCAGTTTTGGGTGATAAAAGACGATTGTTCATGGAACTTTCTATTCCCCATATTGGAAACTTTCTGGTTCAGAACAAATATTTGAATGACTTATTTTCATTTTCAGCAGCTCTCTTGTGTAGATCGCTCTATTTATAGATATATACTGAACATCTAAAATGTCACACTCTTAGTACAGTTTCTTGACTTTTCAAACCCACTTATCCTTGAAAATGTGTATAAAGAAGCCCATTTTAAAACTTCTAGCCGGATTGTGTTGTGTTTTTCCTTGACAACACATTAATTAATTAACATTTTTTAGCTCATCAGGCCTGAAAGGCCCGATGGGCTTATGGCATGGGATGTCGTCCGTCCGTCCGTCCGTCCGTCCGTCCGTAAACTTTTCTTCTCCAGAACCAATGAATCAAGAGAACTGAAATTTTATGTACAGAGTCCTTGGCCCATGGGGATTCTAAATTGTAGATTTGGTGACCCTGTGACCCCAAATACGGGCCCCAGGGGTCTTAACCTATAAAGCTATTTTCATCTTCTTCTCCAGAACCAATGACTCCAGAGATCTGCAATTTTATGTACAGACTCCTTGGCCAATGGGGATTCTAAATTGTAGATTTGGTGACCCTGTGACCCCAAATAAGGGCCCCAGGGGTCATAACCTAAAAAGCTATTTTCATCTTCTTCTCCAGAACCAATGACTCCAGAGAGCTGAAATTATATGTACAGATTCCTTGGCTAATGGGGATTCTAAATTGTAGATTTGGTGACCCTGTGACCCCAAATAAGGGCCTCACAGGCCATTACCTAAAATCCTGTTTTCATCTTTTTCTCCGGAACAAAAAGACCTAGAAGGCTGTGATATGCTATGCAAACTCTTTAGTAAATGGGGATTCTAACTTGTAAATTTGGTGAACCTGTGACCACAAATATGGGCCACAGCCTAAAAAACCTTTGAACATGAAGTTTGAACTGATATTTTATGACTACTTCAATCACTTTATTTGAAATATAAGTCGACTTGAGATAACAATCTACATTGTGGACATGTTTGTCAAATTGATGTCATCAATGTGAAATGAGAACTATTGAATAGCCTATGAACTGAAAATTTTGACAAGTCATAAAGGACTAAATTGAAGAGGAGTTAAGAATTCTATTATTTTACATGAGATATATGAACTGCATATGACTGGTGATGAAATGATAAGATAAGATTATTTTCATCTTCCTCTCCAGAACGAAAAGATCTAGAAGATTGTCATTATATGTACAGATTCCTTGGCTAATGGGGATTCTAAATTGTAGATTTGGTGACCCTGTGTCCCAAAATAAGGGCCTCACAGGCCATTATCTAAAATCCTGTTTTCATCTTTTTCTCCGGAACAAAAAGACCTAGAAGGCTGTAATATTGTATGCAAACTCTTAAGCCAATGGGGATTCTAACTTGTAAATTTGGTGACCCTGTGACCACAAATATGGGCCACAGCCTAAAAAACCTTTGAAAATGAATTTTGAACTGATATTTTATGACTACTTCAATTACTTTATTTGAAATGTATGTTGACTTGAAAGAACAATTTACATTGTGGACATGTTTGTCAAATTGATGTAATCAATGTGAAATGAGAACTATTGAATAGCCTATGAACTGAAAATTGTGACAAGTCATAAAGGACTAAATTGAAGACGGTTAAGCATTCTATTATTTTACATGAGATATGTGAACTGCATATGACTGGTGATGAAATGATAAGATAAGATTATTTTCATCTTCCTCTCCAGAACGAAAAGCCCTAGAAGGTCGTATGTACAGACTCTTTGGCCAATGGGGATTCTGAATTGTAGATTTGGTGATCTTGTGACCCCAAATATGGATCACAGGGGTAATCACTTAAAACAGCTGTGTTAATGAACTGTGAAGATAATGAGATTTTATGTGCACTTCATATGTCAGCTTAAGAGTAATACTACATTATGGACATGTTTGATGTAATCAATGTGAAATTAGAACTATTGAATAGCCTGTGAACTGAATATTGTGACAGGATGCATAGGAATTTTTTATAAAAGGGTTAAGAAATGTTTTTTTTACATTAGATATGTGAACTAAATATGACTGGTGATGAAGTAAGATAAGACTATTAAAACTAGCTACATGAGTTTGTGATACCACATCTTCTTTTCCAATAAAGAAAAATAAATAAAGATGGGGAAAACAAATGTTACAATATATAATTTACTGGCTGTGAGTCCAGAGTCTGCATGTTGCATAATTGCAGGTGTTGACCTGGGGAGTGCCCACTCTCTGGCAGAGATGCAACAGCAGCTAGCTAATACACGGAGGTTTCAGGTTACTTCTCTGCTGTGTTACTGATTTAGTCTTATACTCAGATGCTCAATAGAATTTATTAATTAAATATTGAAAAGGATCCTATGAAACTATGTGCCTATGAGAAACAGGATTTTTAGAAACAAATAGGGGCTCTTTTGCATTATGTAATAAATGTTGATAATTCTAGAATAAAAATAAGTAGTAAAACAAAATGCAAAGGTCTACATTATTTATAATGAATGTGGATTAATGTGTAACTTATTTTGATAATAACTTTTAAATTTGATGACTGGGCAATGACTTATTATGTGATATCTTAATCTTTACCTTAGAGATAATTAATAACATAATTCCTGATGAGCTTCAGAGCCAATGGCTCTATTTTTTCTTTGAACTTTTAAATTAATAATTTGATATATATTTCTACTACAATGAGTTTGTTACATTAATGACTAACAAACAAAAGTGTTAATAGACACGGCAAAGACGTATGTTTAGGGGAGACATATTGTTGTAAACATAAATTATCGAAACTATTATCTAATTAAAAATTATCATCGTTTCATATATGAATTAATAAAACACATATAAGATTTACTGAAAACAATACACATGTCAATGTATTCATGAATGGCCAGTTTAGTGAAATTGTACGTTTAAAAAAAAAATTATATCCTGTATATGTTACAGTCGATTAAATTTTTAAATTCAACAGTGCAATTATATTTTTGAAATTACAAGTGATACAATTCTATTTTCAGTTTGCATTCTATATTCATAATTATTTTCATATTTTGGCATGTAGAAGTTGAATGTTTATTGTTTAAATTGAGAAACAACAGATCTAGGCTTATGATTTACATTTCATACTTGAATTCAGTAATTTGATTCTTTATATAGAATTAATGGACATATCATTCATGGACAAATATATTTATGTCCCACAACAATACACTTTTCACTGCTTCAATTACTAAAAAATATAGTTTGCTTGATAAGTAAATGAAAATAGATAAATTAACATATTCAAAACCAATAAATAATTTAAACTAGTTGAGAAAAGTTTGTAAAATAATTAAAAGAGATAAATTCAACTCAGCTAAAGAACATTTCCCCTTGATTATTTGTCTGTAAGAATAAGACGTATTGACATTCAGAACAGTTTTCAGTTCTAATTAAAGTGCAATGCATTTTAAAAACATTTTTATACGAGTATACAAGTAGTTCCCTGATTTAATTGCTTTGTGGTACATTTAAAATATTTTTAAATTAATAATAAAGTTATCAACACTGGCTTATGTATTTCTTTCAATTTCTTCCCCACTAACGTTTATATACGTTCAAAATCAGGAGTTTCTTTATCAAAACTTGGATATTCATTTCTGAATGTAAAAGACTTTACTGAATACACGTAAAATTGGAGTATAAAAAAGTGAATGTTAACATGATTGAATGAGAGAAGATAATGTGTAAATGAACGCACAGAAAGTAATTATTTTTTCGGGTGTAGGATGTCTATATAAGGTTTGTAAATCTGCAGTTTTATATGTAAGTGAAATAAGTTTTATGATAACGGATCGGATACATTTATCATAGCTTCAATGCCATTCAAGCTATGCGATCCTTTATGTCTGTAAGTGTCATCCCACATTTACATTACTACCGCATTCGTTTTGCGTTGCAAAAAAATAATTGTTTGTCAAATATCCTTAAAATTTATTGAAATAATAATTAGAATACCTAAGAATTAATTTTCAATTGGTATTTTCGTTTGACATTTAATTACTAAGCGAATCTATCAAACGGAATGTAAGTGACAGTAGCGCTCCGTGAACTAACAACGTGCGTTTGTTTGTAGGACATAACAAGAGTTACGTCCCTTGATTTTCAGGGGGCGTGGTCAATTCGTCCAGCGTTGGGCTCAAAATAGATCAAGGGATTCCCCATCTGGGACAGCGGCAAGGGAGGTCTAGTTTTTTTGCAAATGCCTCTCGTCCTCGGAAAACATCGGCAATGTTCGGGAAACTTCCAAATATGGTCAATGCGAATTCATGTAGAGATGTAATTTGAAACATTGCATTCGCAACTATGCAAGTCATGTCAGTCTCGAAATGAAAAAGTCCTTTTTACAAAGCTGATTTTGCAACTCCTCATTTTCCATTTTTCATTTGTCAAACGTAACTTGTAACATGACAAAATGTGCATATTATTTAAATTTAATAATTAAAAATGACAAGTTGACTTTTCGACTTTGACAATTTCTAGAATTACATTTCAACTTTGTAAAGTTGAGAATGCGAAGTTACGATTGACAGAATTAAAATGTTAGTTTTGCATGATTGGACTTGTCTTTTCGAGACTTGTATGGTTGGGAACGACATGTTACACTTTACAAGTTACAAGTCAACATGTCTTCATTTTTGGCACAAAATCCCTTCCATAGTATTTTAGGGGGGCTTCAACGTTTTGTAATCACTGATCCTGTCAGTTCTGGTTCCTACAAAAAGGACAAAAATAAGTATTAAAAGAATCAGAATAAAATGGCAGATACAAGAAAATGTTTTACCAAACTATATTTATACAATAGTTGTTTATTTGTGATAGTCTTTAAATATAAAGGAATTTAGTACAAAATTTACTCACCACAGCTGAGTCAATGCTAACAGTTTCGTCTATTCTCCATCACAGCATCTTTCTTGTCAAGGCAGAATGTCATCAGGAAAATTCCTTCTCCAACTGTATAACATATATAGATACATCCAAATATACTGGTCTGGTTCTAAATGAGCTTCATGAGCATCAACCAAATATTAAATGAACAATTGTCATATGCTTTAGCTTCTTTCAAAACTTTAGCAAATACAATTCTGAACATCTATACCCTTGTTACACATCTTTATTCAAGTAATTAAACACCAGTCACACTTATCAAACCTCACTACACTAGAACGTAATAGTAACATGTGGTTTACGAAACAATACCACAGCCCTCATATATATATGTATATGTATATGTATATTTCATATGTATATGTATATGTATATTTCATATATATATATATATATATATATATATATATATATATATATATATATATATATATATATATATATATATATATATATATATATATATATATATATATATATATATAATTTATATAAATAACAAATATTACTAAACGATTCATGTTTCTGTTGGTGCTTAGGAGATAATAAACTTACGTTAAATGACTTGTTACAAAACAACAAAGACATCTCAAATGAACCTACCTACAAAGTCTTGGTTGGAACCATAGTTGTGTCGATCAGGAAATATAGAGACCTATATTTGCAGTAGCATCAAACTTTGGCTTCAAGTGTAGTTCGAATAACCAGGAACTTGTGCTTGGTCTTATAAATCAACGTGAAAATAGGCGAGAGGATGTTCAAAACATGGCGGGATTTCATACACCGGACCCACGCAGCTACGTACAACAGGGATACACATCTCCGTGAAAGTCCGTGAAAATGGATTTCCAATTGATATGGTTATTATAATCGTACAAACTTTATGTTAAATAATACTTTTCAAAAACGCTTATATACCACATTTCTCGTTTCATTTATATATTGACAAATATGTTTGAAAACATTACTTTATTTTGACATTGAATTTAATTATAACCTACTATTAGAATACTGCGGCTGAATAACAAAACAATTCAACAATGTTCTTGAAACTCATTATAGAACTATTGAAGTTCAAACCACTGTTGATTATGGGTTGTATGTTAATAGATGGAAAATGAGCAACATACCTGGACATTCTCGAAATTTTTTGTTTGTTAAGCCACTTGCGTAATGTCTGTCTAAACACGTTTAGAAATGTGTTAAAAAGCTATTCATGTTTAAATAACAGATGTAATATCGTTCTTGTGTTTAGCCATTAAGTACTATCCTAAACATGTGGAGCCTTTAAGGATAACAGCAACAAATTGTATAACATCGCGTAGCGTAGCGGAGCGATGTTATACGAAATTTGTTGCTGTTATACTTCGATAGAGGCACAAAACATGTAAAACAATCCTTATAATTACAAAATCAACAAGTTTTTCTTTAAATATTTACACAAATCTAATATATTTGTCATTTATCACGGGAGGCAGCAGCTTGTTACACGCAACAATACATGGCTGAAGCAAAATTGAGGAATCCTTAATCTAAAACGGCAGAGGATTAAATTTCGTTTTCACAGCATTCACATGCATGCAATCAGGGTTCGTTTTTTCTGGTTTACGCAATTTGTGATCAACCCTCATTAGCATATCACGCGACGTTCAAACATGGCTACCGTTTGCGAAGCGCTAGTGGATGAACAAGCTTGAGGACTTGTATCGATTAAAATGAAGTTCCCGGTGAAATTAATTGTCTCATTCGGAAACGGAATTAATATTCCAGTTATTGGCGTAGGTTTGAAGACGAAATGACATGTGTATATCTTATTTTGCATCAAAACGTTACGCTCAGTTGTAAGAACCAACTGACACGTCCGTTTGTTCCGATGGATTGTGACGTCATAAGGTACGAATGCACGAGGTATGGTTGCACATTTTATCTGCATTCATCGAGAAATGGCAGCAGGTTTTTGAGAGCTCTCGTCCAATCAGAAACGCGGAAATTAGTGTAACAAAACCATTTTGTAATTATTAAACATGTAACGGTGGTGTTCAATTGCTAAACGCGATTTTTACAGTGTAGATGTTTTCATTGGTTGAGGAAACTCGTGCCACGTCAACAACCATTCCATATTCGCGAAAAGTTGGGCAAGCGGGAAGTTTGATCAGCCAAGACAATTTTCGTTTTTTTACCAAATCCCATGTAACTTTTGACTCACTGTCATAAAAAGGCGTAGTTTTTTTTAAAGGAATAGAATTTTGCTTTGCAGTGATAAGCACAACTAATGTGTTGACAGTTTCATTTTCGTATAATCTCTCATGTCTGGTTGTCAATTTATATTTATCTGAAAAAAGTTGCAGTGGTGTATGTTCGTCCACAAGGACTCGATACATGTCCCTTATTATGTGAGCGATTGTTTCAAACTTTCACAGACATGGAAATTAATCAAAAGCCTTTGCTTTTGACATTTTAAATTTGTTCAATGCATATTTACTATCTGCCTCGGTATTACACCGTTAATGCCTTTACATTGAAAACTGGTTGCTTATTTTCAAAAGTCCAATGAGTAATGGTCTAAATTGCAGTTTCCTAAACGTTACTTTGTTGACATACTTGTAGTTAGAAGCGAATATAATTTAAACACATGTTAAGTCAAACACGGCAAAGACGCATATATGACAGACACTTAATGCTTTTGACACCTTCATAAACATTGCTACGATAAACGAGTCGTCGACGTATGATTGGTTACGATTGTTTCCCACATGTACAACCGTGCCTTCTCTTGAATGTCACTAATAAAATATAGAAACATTTTGCAATAGCCTCAATATAAATCTTTTAAACGGTTTTTATTGAATTTCCGGAACGTGTAACTACTATCGATCCTTCTTTTATTCGTTGATTGATTTGTTGAGCTGTATAAGATTATTTAGTGCTGTAAGGATAAAATATCCTTTTGATTACTTATCTTGATGTTTTGTCATGCAAGTTTTGGTTAAAGAATATCAGAAAAATGCAGTATACTCAATGTTGGTTCATATTCATTTCATTTTCAAGTTTGCTTCATTGAAATAAACTGATTTTCAGCAAAAGCAGTATGTTTTCGGATGTACCCCACCCCTTGTGAACATCTTTAAAAAACTAATGTACTTATTTTACCATGAGAGGTAGCTCTCCCAATCAAGGCATATACATATATAAGATATTAAGCTTATTGAGGCATGTATCATGGCTTTCATATCTTAGTATTTAATACTCCAGGAAGTTTTGTCTGAAAATCGTCCGAACCGTCCCCGCTCTCCCCTACTTCCCATAGTAGTTGGTCATTTAGGATAAATGAACTTTCAGTTGTCTTTGTAGCATCTTGGTATTCTTCTAAGGTTTCGGTTATGGTTTTCTTTACAAGGTCAACACATTCCTTGTCCTTTAAAAGTGAGTGGTTAAATTTCCAAAAACCTTTTCCCCTCTGTACATCAGATAACGACAAAGTAAAATATATAACGGAATGGTCAGAATTTATACTTTGAATTATATCAGTATTGGTTATATATTGCAAAATATTATGCGATATTAAAAAGTAGTCTAGTCAGCTTTCTTTAATGGTGTGGGCTGCCGCCAGGTGAATCTCTTAGCAGATGGGTTTGCCTCGCGCCATGGATCCTTAAGATCTAGTAAATCTTTTGTATCAAGTAGCTCTTGTCTCGCATTTGGATTGTTTAAATGTTTGTATGTGTCTTTTTCAGGATCAATAACTATGTTCCAATCACCGCACAAAATATTTCGTTCACCCTCTAAATTTTCAGTAATTTCCTTAATTTTTGTATAAAATCAGGTTCATCAGTGTTTGGTCCATAACGATTTATTAGTGTACCTGTATATACTTTTTCACTAATTAGGACATCAAGTGCTACATAATTACCTTCTTCCTGGTCTATAGTAGAAGCAGTAACTTTGAATTCAAAATCGTTATTAAATAGAATTGCTGTCCCTCTTGCATTACTTTTATAAGGTGATATATAGCATTCTTTGTATCCCCACTGCTGTTTAATTATTTGTTCTTGATCAGCTGTGAAATGTACATCTTGCAGACAATATATTTGCGCTTTTTTCTTTTTCAAAAATCTAAAAACTTGTTTTCTCTTTAAGGAGCCGTTTAAACCTCTACATTTAAGTGATATTATTTTCATTTTTTTAAATGCATCATTAAGCTGAGTTTTAAGTGACACTGGTAAGATATTCAGTAGTGCGCAGTGATAGTATGAAAATGGATGGAAATGTTTTTTGTCATAGAACATGTAAGTAACCATAAAATAAACTTCAATCATAGGAAAACTTCCTATATCCTCTCTCCTAATCCCGCCCCAGATTAATAATAAATTATTTTAAACATGTGCCATGTCGAACAAAAATATTCTCGGTTGTGACTGTTAAAATATCAGGAATCTTTATCAATCGGTGTATGCCAATAATAAAATAAAATGAAGTGTATTACATCTTTAACACTTTCGGGTCACAAAGTTGTATACTAACTTGTTCCAATTCGTGTTAAAACGATAAAATTAAATGTATCTTTAAAAAACAAAAATCGTCTGTAATGTTTCAACGTTTGGGTGTATAGTTCGTTGTTTTGGCATTATTAAAACAGTTCAAAAAGCCACTCTCACCCATTAACGGTTTATTTACATCGTGTTGAAAAATCAACGTCCTTCACCTCTACAGAGTAACATTTATTAGAAGAAATAATGAATTAATTTTTTACGAGATTATGCGAAGTAAATGATAATATAAAATAAATAGATAAATGATATTATTGTAAAATAATTTTCAATGAAAGTTTACTGAATTGAGTCTCGCGAGAGTGGTGCAACACAACCAAGGAAATCAAATTCTAGCGAGATTATAGAATTCAGCAACGCACGTACATGTAAAATCTTGCAAGATTAGAAGTATTATGAAAGTATTATAAAGTTCAGAAATATGCGAAGTAAATAATAATATAAAATAAATTGATAGAATGAATTTTGTAAAATATTTTTCCTTGAAAGTTTACTGATTAATTATAGTATGGAAATTAAAGCGTTACAGAGAATGAAATGAAGGTATGAGTTAGATAATACATGTACATATTTGTTTATACATTGTTAACTTTGAATTGAGGAAGAAGCGAAGGTAGAATTATATTGATATATTGTGCAAGAAAATACGTATACACGAAAAAAAGTGTAATAAAACAAAAATATTAAACGTGAGAAGATGTGACACAGATTAAGTAACCATGGTGAAATACATACATAATTGTAAAGAACGAGAACATGAAACCATAGGAATGTAATAAAACAGGAAGGAAGGATAATTATGCATTGTGAAATGAATGTGTATTTACATATGATTGTCTGACAAGCCAAACTACACTCAACATTATTGAATTAGAATTAAAAAAACAATGACTGATCCCTCTAGTTGACCAGACCTATAGTCTGTGTTGCTTTCAACAACCTAGAATGAATTACAGGTTCCTACTGCCTTCATTAGACGCATATAGGGATAAGTGTTACAGAAAAGACATCGATAAAATGTACTGTCTAAATTCATACCTTTAAATTAACTTTTTACAAAACAAATCTGCCTGAATTTCAGAGCACATGACAAAACATAAAACTGAGCATGACAGGATGGTTTTCCTGGCAGAAAATAGGGATCATCTATTTTTTCAATATTTTATGGCACTGTTGCAGGACAGTTTTCTGTGACAAACTGGAACAGTGTGAAAATAATATGAACCTTAATTCTAAATTGAGTTGAAACACAACACATGACGAAATAATAATATATTTATTTTCAAATGGCAGACGTTTGAAATTGCATTTCCCTTCGCTGGGACATAGAAAATTAACCACTTTAAATCGTATTAATCCAACCAAATACTAATAGAGTATATATTTACAAATGAAAGTGTTGTTTGAGTCATATTGATGTTTTTTTTTTACATTTACATTAAACAGCTCAATTCCAACAGTTCTCATGGATATAGACACCTCAGAATATGGAGGACAGGAGTTGTCAACATTTTTTCTGAATGACTCTATTAACTTCTATTCCAAATTCCCACACAAGATAACACTCGCCACAGTTTCTATAGGCCATTCGTACCCAAAACCCAAAACAAGTACCTTGGTTTCGAGGTTGGATATCTATCAGACATTTCTAATCTTATAAATTTGTGTCATATAAACTAACTTCACATACATGTTGAAATCGAAGGAAAGGATATTTGATTCAAGATCCAGGGATAAGCCTCAAGAACATGTTAATAGTGATACTCCTGCGTCTCGTATATAAGTACCTAGGTACCATTGTTCACCATAAATGAAATTGGAATAGCTATACTGAAGGTATATACGTATGTACACACATTGTCAACAGAGACGATATCTCAATAGGACATTAAGATCGTTTGATGTTGACATGAAATAATTGAAAGTTTTCTACACATATTTTGTTAAAAACGTCTCAAAAGCGGGTGAAACAAGATAAATATGAAAAAAATCGGTATCTTTCCAAACCATCTGTCATAAATGAATGAAGTTAAAATAGTATCACATGCTCGGAATATCATTTCGGATTCATTAAACATTTTGTCATACCTCCGTCATAACAGAATTAGGAAATTGTTTATACTAGAATGAAACAATTGTGAATAAAATCTGTAAAACCGCTGTGTCCATTCACGTGTTTTATATAGATTGTCATACGTACATGTATTGTGTTTGTCTCATGTCATGCTCTGCAGTTTAATAGATAGAGGACTACTAGCAGTTCATTATTGGGAGATACATGTACGGTTTAAGAGGGGTAGGCGAGTGTAGAATTTCAATTCTGAAACAAATATTAATACAAATCTGTAGCATATTGTGTATGTCTCATGTCATGCTCTATTTGATACAGAAAAAGAATTCCCTTGAGGGTAATAAAGCGGTATGTTATCTTATATATCTAGTTATTTAGTAGCTCGTTCCACACTCGTTACAGACGTACTGAGTGACTTCACCTCTTTTATATTTTTGAATGAACGTGCACTAGTCCTTGTTCAATTTAAATTCATAAACATAAATCCCCTATTAATATGTTTCAAATGGATTGAGTTAAAACCATGTAGTAATACCACATATGTGTGTAAATAATAATGATCCCTCAAATTTTGTTTCCACAAACAGAAAACCCCAAGAGACTCCCTTTCAATGACAATGTCATGATAGATTTTGTTTGGTCAATAACCTGGCCTAAATTTAACTTAAGAGTTATTCTCATATTGTCACTTAACTCGTGTTGATATATTTGATATCAGAAGACATTAGGATGAGAACAGCTATGTCTTTAAAGCCAAATAAACTGACTTTAAAATCAAATTAACTGTTTTCTTGATGCTAGGAGAAGTCCAGAGAGGGCATCTCATACACACTACTCAGAGTCCTTCTTCCGCCAGACTACATCGTACGGCCAGTTCATGTACTGTTTGTAATTAAGAACTGTTTTGCCGTCTGGAGTGTAGGGAACATATGGCAGACCTTTCATCATGTCAACGAATTGTCTTATGATGTTTCGTTTCTTAACTTCTCCCCACTCCATAAATATAAATGGTACATCTATGACATCTAGAAACTTCTGACCTGCTTTGACAGTATTGTATTCATAACTCTGCACATCCATCTTGATAACAGCAGTTTTGGAGGTCATGTAGGGTAGAAGGTCATCCAAGCAGACGGTGTTATAGGCTGGCTGTTTTGGACAGGTGGAATTACCATTATCTGTGATAGGTTGTTTACCAAGTGGCCGGACTTGGGATGTAACGAGTCTTTTGAGTGGCGTCACCATGTCGACTTGAGTGTGCTGATCTGATAACGGATTGAATACAACCGTCACATTGTCAGTAAGATTATTTGCCTGAATGCTTTTACACAACTGAGCTGCGTTTTCAAACACAGGCTCAACTGCAATGACGTTTCGTTTAAGATTTCTGGCGATGGTCAATGTGAAAACACCAACATTAGCCCCAAGGTCAAGAAATACGGCCTCAGGGTATTTTTCAAGTTCTCTCGCAAGTACTCTTATTTTTGCCATATCCACATGGTTATCCCGTGAAAGATAAACTTTCATCCTCGGGTCGACAGTAGGGTCCTGATGGAAGACGGGCATCCGTCCTTGAGGAGCCAGCATCATGGTGCATTCGAACGATGGAGTCCATTTACAGAAGTCATACAGTCTCTCAAGCTGTTTTCCATTGAACCATAAGACCTTTGTTTTTCCTTTTGTTAATTTCTCAGGATTTCTGTTTCTTTCCAGATTAATACTACTTTCCTTCTCCTCGTTATCTGAGACACATTTTGCCGGCGACTGAAATACGTTTGTTCCAGTGTCCTTGTGTGTGTACGCATAAAGCAGAAAGATGATGACACCAAACATCACTAAGGGAATGACGTCCTGTCGTAGTTTCTGGAACATGTTTCTGAAACATTGTTACAATATATATTCTTTAATTCCGGTCATTGAAAAAACGTAGTTTGACATTTTACAATTTCGAAACATTCAACAATTATCAATTTTAACAGGTAAACATATATTATCGAGCCCCCATGGTAAGCACTACGGTTAGTGCTGGCGATAGTTGCCTTACTCAGAGGCTGTAGGTGCGAATCCCACAAGGGACTCGGCCCGAAAAAATACAATAATTTGTACTATTAAAGGTAGTGTTATCCCAAATATAACCATGTTATATTTGTTCACTATCTAAATGGAAAGTATATCTCATATGAGAAAGGTGTCAATAAAATATATTTACTTTGCAATACGTTATTGGGGGGTTGTGAGAAGGTGTTATTAAGATATTACGTGATATCTTTATGGGTTACTACTATGTGGTATGTATATGTGAGTCTGTGGGAAATGTGTAAATGAAATATTATGTACTATGTATATCTGGATGTGTTAAAGGTGTTAATAAGAATCTATATGATATGCATATGTGAGGCCAAGTGAGAGTGTGAGTTATTGTTTAACGCCGCCTCGGCAGTATCGCAGCCATTAGCTGCAAGAATATTAATGTTACTACCGAAAAGTATACATAAAATCACAAACTTGCAAAAGCAAATCCAGTGTCCCAACACTCACACAGAATATGCCTAACAGTGAGGCGACAATTGCAGGGTGTACACATTGGAGGATCTTCCCCTATTAAAAGATAAGAGTGTGTTATATTACATTGTCGTAGGACACAAGCTTCCTGCCGGGTAAAAGAGAATAGAGATTTATAACTCTAAATGAGGTTGAATTGTGTGAAGTTTGTTATGTTGTTGTTGGTCCTTGTCGCTGTTGGGACTTCCAACGTTGTTTAATGTATGATTTGATAGCAGGTTTAGACTCAGGAACAGGAGAAATATGATTGAGGTTTAAAGATTTAGCTACTGAGTTAGCTTTATTATTACCTCTAATACCCATATGGCTAGGAAGCCAGCAAAAGACTATCTCACATTAGAGACAATAATTATGAAGTAATAACATATCCCTGATAACTGGGTGATCACTCTTACGGTTGCTAACAGCCTGCAGGCAGGAAAGTGAATCAGAATGTAATTATTTGTGTTTGTATTCTGGATTGAATACACAGTTGTATGCTTGGTTTGAAGTGCTAGATTGCAAAGACCGGCAAAGTAAAGACTTTCAACAGGCGAAGTTCTGAAGGCACCAAGACAAAGACTGATACCTTGGTGGTGGATAGTACATGTATCTAGCATTTTGATATAAGAGGGCAGGCAGATTCATAGATTGTTGATCCATAATCCAGTTTGGATCGGATAAGTGATCGATAGAGATGAAGAAGAGTTTCTTTATCTCCACCTCATTTTTTATTTGATACGACTTTTAAAAGGCCTTTAAGCATTTAGATTAAAGGTTTTTAAAGTGTTGGATGAATGATAATTTCTTATAAAAAATGAGACAACGAAACTTGTCCCCAGGAACGACTTTGATTGGAGTTTTATCCGGAACTAGTTCTGGGTATTGGTGCATTTTTCGCATATTGCATAATTCACACAAGATGTTTTAGCTTTGGAAAATTTAAAGCCAAGTTCC
Organism: Gibbula magus; assembly: GCA_936450465.1. Lineage (NCBI taxonomy): Eukaryota > Metazoa > Mollusca > Gastropoda > Trochida > Trochidae > Gibbula > Gibbula magus. Next base: position 75,367,214 of record OW388297.1, on the reverse strand, counting down.
AATGACCATTTAAAAGCTGCAATTGGCGCTCGACTGATGGCATATTTTTTGCTTCTGTAGGAAACTCCAAAATCGTCTACAAAAAGTGAACCATCTGTATGGTCATTTAAGACTTTAGTCAAGCAGTTAATGTTTATGCTAAATAATGTGACAGATAAAATGCTGCCTTGTGGGACACCAATTTCTTGATTAAAGAAATCAGAAAGTGTGGACCCCACGCGCACTTTAAATTGGTGATCATGTAAAAAGTCAAGCCAAATTCAAATACATCTTTTAGGATGCCATGCTTCCATGTAGTGTCGTAAGCTTTTTCTAAATCGAAAAAGATAGATACAGCATGTCGTTTGGTAATAAATGCATCAAGAATAAATGATTCTACACGAACAAGATGATCAGTGATACTACATTGTTTGCGGAAACCACATTGAATATCAGTAAGAAATAAGAAAGTAAATAATTATAAGAAAGTACCATACTAGACGATCATTGACCATCTGTTCCATTGCTTTAGAGTCACATGATGTTAAAGCTATAAGGCTGGTAGTTTAAAATTTGAAATTAAATGGTGCCTTTTGGTACTTTTGGAAAGCAGGGACATAATTTGCAGATGAAGATTTTTTAGAAATTGCTTCAGCTAATTTATTGGCAAAGATGTTTCATTGTAGATTTGGAACCTTTGCCTTTTATTCTACTAATCATATTCCAGATTTTGCTTATAACTGTTTTGGAATTGATTTGAGAGACATAACCTCTTCAAGATTCGCTTTTTTGTTGCTTGACTGTGCGTCGAGCTTTGCGACAGTTATCTTAATTAATTATTGTAGGTCGTTTAATGAGCTTGCGCTCAGCTTTTTTACATGCCTTAATGGCAGTATCGCAGTTTTCGTTAAACCATGGCTTGTGAATTCGTGGATTTGCCGTGGTTTTAATGTTTCAGTTTCAGTTGCTATATCAATGAGACCTTTAGAAAAAGCCTCAACAGGATCAGTTGCATTGCTTATCTTAGCATATATAATACGCTCATGGCAAAGGGCAGAAAATGTACCCCAATCAGCCTTAGAAAATTTCTAACGAGGATTGTGCTCATCGGGATTAGGTGATGAGGGCTCTAATACAATGGGGAAATAGTCACTTCCACATATATCCTCATGGACTGACCATGAAAAGTCATGTAAAAAGGATGCATCAGTTACTGCTAAATCTTTAGCTGTATTTGAGCCTGTGGCAGGATATAGATAAGTGTTTGAGCCATCATTGAATCGACATAAATCATTTTGGGTAAGGAAACTTTCATTTCTTTTCCCTCTAGAATCAAGGGTATTACTACCCCAGAGGGGATTGTGCCTGTTGAAATCACCCATGAGGATAAAATGTTTAGGTAATTGAGTAAAAAGATGATCAAGAAGTAAGATCTCGAGATGGTGGGATATATAAGAGCAGAGAGTTAGAGTTTTAAATAATGATAAGCTGACAGCGACAGCTTGTAAATGCGTTGTTAATGGAATTTCCATGTGGATTATTCCATCACACAATAAAATTGACGCACCCCCTTTTGCCCTTTTCCCCCTCCTTCAGCAGGAGGGGGAAAGAATTGTAAATAGTGAATGTTCTTATTGCGACCTTACCGGATTCTTTAAGATGAATTTCTTGAAAACAAATGGCTTGGGGATTGTACTTTTGGGCAAACAAGCAATTTACCCTTAAGCCTCGGCAATTCCACTGGAGAATCGCAATATGGATGCTTTATTGGAGAAAGGCGTCCGTCTGAGGACCGCCCCCTCCGCCCCTTCTTGGGCGAGTTGTGAGTTAAAGGAAAACCGTAATATGTTATTTTCAATTGAATTCTAATCTGCCGATGGTTCTATCTTGTGAAAATGAGACCCCTCCCCTCCTTCCCCCCCCCCCCCCCCCAAAAAAAAAGTAATATGTTGTTCCAATATTAGACTAAACATTGCATACAAATCGTCTGCTTTTCACCGGCCAGTGACCAACGAAAAATGGGGCGGGGCTTAAGGGTTGGAGGTCACCGGAAGTGACATACAATGTCCGTGGAGGGATGGGGTGTACACATTCGCTTACTATTTACAATGGCAAACACTGAAATCGGACAGTCGATCTGTTATATATATGCTTTGCAACAATGCCACACCACTTTTCGATTAATCTTGGTTATTAAGTTTCAAAAACATGAGATACATGTGCATTAAACACAAATTTTAAAATCAAAAGTTGGTTATAAATAATATTAACCCGTCTACGAAATCACCGTCTATGAATCCACCGTGTCTTCAAAATCACTGCATTATATGGTAACATATCTGAGATTTAGTTAATGTTGGATGATAATCAAATTACAATCGTCAATTAAATCGAGTTCAATTTGGTTCGTTGTTACCCAAGAGCTTGGTTGGTTGTCGGCTCTTGATTATATCCAGAATGTAATAAATAATAACATAATGTTTTCAATCGAATGTGTGATTAATCAAATCAAACAAAATAAACATCGCATTAAAACATAACGTTTTGCTATTGTAGACTTTGGCCACTTTGACATTTCAGCAGGTGTGTCAATTAATGTAAGAAACTTACCTTATAAACCTTTCCAAGCGGACAATGTGAATATCCAAATGCACATTAGACACAAATTGTAAACCTACAAATCCATTAATGACAGTTCATGGAAACAGAAGATTGTTAAATACTAACCCTCTTTCAGCAAAAGTCTTTTCGCAAATAGCAGGTAGAGAACCAAATAGTAATGAATTTTTACATTAAAATTAATTTCATTGGTCATTATTTGGGAAACGGTCTTTTCGTAGGAGGATCCCGTTCGTAGCAGTGCATTTTTCGTAGGAGGATCCCGTTCGTAGAAGGTTTTTTCGTAGGAGTGAAAAAAATATATTCGTAGGAGTGATAATATATTATGAATTAGGTAGGTTTAACTTTTGTTGTTAATATATTAAATAAAATTATTTGTTTAATCGTGATATTTTGTGTCATTACAGTGTTTCCAAGGTACGAAACTGAGGATGACTTTGCTTGATTTAGGATTGCTTCCCTTGAAGATGGCTACGAATATATGTTTTTATGAATGAATGTTTTTATCATTCTTGTGTTGCACCTGTTTTGTTTATCCGGAAATGTATTAAAATGTAAAACAGAACAAATAAATTTGGATTGGGTTTTCTTTTCCTTTTATTTCTTATATCAATGTCAATGTCAATATTATTTACTCCACAGTTATCATTGGATAACTTGACAGAGACAAATAGCTTTCATGTTGACAGGACAGGAACTTGTTGGCGCCAATGTAATGAGCCTTAGACAGATAGACAGTCAAGTGTGTTACCTACCACCTGCTTGTGTTTATACAGGTGTTTTGACACTGACCTATCTGGTCATGGTCCGACAATGGCTAAATTGCTTTGTCTTAAGGATCAAAGCCAGAAAACAGATAAGTAAAAACAGACAGACAGACAGACAGATTGTTTATTAAAAGTCTCACCTCATATACAGGTAAATAAACATTTTAAGAAATATACAAAATGAGCCATCCTTAAAAGGATTACGAGAGACTATTTACACATAAAAATATACAGAATAAATAAGATATAAATATACATACTATTAAAAAAATACACATATCAATTATACAGTTGAATGCGTCGTTCTCTTAAAACATCATAGCAGGTCTTGGCTGTTAAATTACATAGTAAAGGACTAGACATTATAAAAGCAAACTTTTCCACATCCGATAAATTTATAAAATCACTATCTAGAGTAAGACAATTAGCTAACAAACGCGTTGTAAAAGTTTGATATAAAGGACAGACTAAAAGGACATGAACTTCATCTTCAACAACATTCAAACAATTAAAACACACTCTCTCATCCACAGGCAAATTACTATAACGTCCAGTTTCTATAAGTAAGGGAGCAACACCGCATCTAAACATGGCTAACGCTCTTCTGTGTCCTCGTGGTATGCGTTCTGTAACATAGTGTTCAGCTCCATAGTCAGTCTTGAAGATTCTGTAAACTCGAAGTTTGTTACCTCCCTTGCCGTCACGGCTGGTCGTACACTCTATTTTCTCTCTCCAATCTTCAAGCCACCTATTTTGTACTGCTTCCTGGACTCGGTGCACAATTTCTTTTGACCGCAAACCATTCTCGATATCAGCTAATTCAGTCAGGTTCAGTGATGTCAGCTGTAATTGCACACGTTTAATCCAATTTCGTTTCTTTTTTGTCGCCAACTGTTTGGTCCATTTAAAAACATGTCATAGTGTGAAAATATATATGTTGATAGCATCTAATTGACGTCCAAGGAATGGTGATTCAGGATAGAGCACTGCTTATCCGTCTCGGCCTTAGCCTATGTGTTATGACCACAGTCCCGTGGTTATTTGCTACAAACATACTTTACATTAGTGCGAAATGCAGGGCCCGGCCGTTGTAACCATATGAAATCGCTAGTTGAATAGTTAAGTAATCTGTTTAGCGAAAATTTGAGTTGTTTTGGATGAAGATATCTTATATGATCATTTTATAACTTGGGGAAATTAATTAAATTAAGATTAGCGACCATAATGAGGTTCCTCCACGTACGTCACAGCAGGATACGCTTCATGGACCACAGCTCCGCCCACTTTCATTCTAGTTGATGTAGATACATAAGTATACAATAATATCGAATACAGATAATAGATAACAGATTATAATTTCTCATAAACTCCGGCAAGATATTCAAGTGTTCAAGTAGAATCCTGAGAATTACATATCTTTTCTAACTCTACCAGATTTGCATGTTTTTTGGTTCTTTTAGTCAACTCAAAACTGGTTTTGTTTACTCCGTGTGACATAAACTTGAAGTCGAATTGCTGTGTTGATGTCTAACCTGCAGAGGTCAGTGCCCCCTTCCAACCCCCATGGTGTATATGGTGTATAGTAATCTAACACTTAGACTCTAAAAAGATATTGAAAAGGAGCCCATATTTATAGATTCTATTTCTTACAGTCTCTTTTTAAATATTGATAAGTGGTGATATTTTCAGAATAAATACTTCTTTCAGAGTCACAGGTATCTTAAACTCTTATCATAGAGGTGTGTCAGGTATTCTATGACAGTGGGAATAGAAGCTTTAATTGGAACATCCTGTTGTGTTTCACACCAGCTAACCCACTGTCCCCAGATGTTGTGTTTCACACCAGCTAACCCACTGTCCCCAGATGTTGTGTTTCACACCAGCTAACCAACTGTTCCCAGATGTTGTGTTTCACACCAGCTAACCCACTGTCCCCAGATGTTGTGTTTCACACCAGCTAACCCACTGTCCCCAGATGTTGTGTTTCACACCAGCTAACCCACTGTCCCCAGATGATGTGATTCACACCAGCTATCCCACTTCCCCAGATGTTGTGTTTCACACCAGCTAACCCACTGTCCCCAGATATTGTGTTTCACACCAGCTAACCCACTGTCCCAAGATGCTTATGTCATCTGCCCGAGTTCCTGGTCTTCATCAACGTAATTCCCGGACAGCAAATATGCTGTAGTATTTAACATACCTGTTAAAAGTTCTTGCTGTCAGAGTGATTTGTCTGCTCTGACACCAGTCCCACATTTTCCTTGGTTACCGAGGTCAATAGGTGGGATTTAGAAAAGTTTGGGAAGGTGTACGGATGCTGGCATAATCGTTTGTAAAGAAGTTTGTCTATCGATTGTGAGAGATGTCGAACTGACACCTTTTGGCATTTCATTGTTGTTTCTATCTGATCTATCTTTGTCATAGGGAGTGAGTACATCTTCCTCTCTCTCATCTATCACAAATCCTACAAATCTATATACCGGGTTGGGACTAGGTAGGATTTTTTCCAACGGATAATGAATCCAAGATGCTGAAGGATGTAGAGTAAGATGTCCCTGCATTGTTCTAGGCTCTCCTGAGTTGAGCGCACCAACAGTATGTCGTCTAGGTAGACTATTTGTCCTCTACCTGTCCGTTGTAGTAAGCCCACGACCGGTTTCAACAGTTTTGTTAATGTCAGACAAGAAGAGGCGAGCCCAAACGGGAGACGCTTGAACTGAAATGTCGTACATCCCCATTGAAATCTCAGATACTTGTGAACTAAGCTGTTAACTGCAAAAATCATCCTTGGGATCTTTTGATCCACATGAATTATCATTCTCTCAATGGATCCCTGATCTTATACAGACCCTCCATCTTCAAGTGATGATATGACTGAATGTGAGTCAAACCTCTTCAGGTTTATGACCGGTCTGTTCCCCCTTCTTTCTGTGGGACAAGAAAGATGTGGCTTAGGAATGGAGACCTGGATTTGTCCCATTGCTTCATGTTCGAAACAAATAAGGAAAAGTACTAAAAATTGAAGTTTTATTTTGAGCCTGTCGGTTGCGTAGACATTTTTTATGCGCAACTCATACGCATTTGTTATACGCTAAAGTGTGACAGGGCCCTTAAGGGGATGGAACCTTTGGGGGCCACAGAGTCAACACAGTTTAAAATCGTAATTCTCTTGTGAGTATGTACACACGAGTTCAGCTTTCTAGACATTTTTGTGCTAGGGGAAGAAGATGAAAACAGTTTTTGGATAGGTCGTGAACCACATTTTAGGGCAAGTCAACATTTCAGCTTTCCAGTGCATTTCGCCCTTGGGAAGAAGATGGATAGGTTTAAGGTCATGGCCACTGTGACCAATCTTTTGGGGGCCCAGGTCCACCAAATCTGCATTTTAGAATCATCATTGGCCAATTACTCTTTACACAACATTTCAGCTTTCTTGTTTTTTTTTAGTATTGGAGAAAAAGATGAAAATAGGTTTTTAGGTCATGAGAGTCACTGGTTCTGGAGCAGAAGTCAAAAAAGCAAAACGTTTACAGACGGATGGACGGACGCCGGACCGCATTCCATGCCAGCCATGATGACCTAAAAATGCACAACATACAGCCCCAAAATATTTATCTCCTTTTTTTTGGCTTTTTACGTAGGAGTTGCAAAGCATCCCCATTTTTTCTGAGAAGAGGCTTACTTTTTGACATCTTTGGTAATTTTGGTTTGGTAAGTTTGCTCAGAATGACCAGTCTACGATTATGATTGATTGCACAAAATCCATGACTGCACCATTTACTCCACTACTTTCAAGTAAATTGTAGAGGGACCTGAGGGGACTCATAGCCCGCATCAGTCGGGGCTGGATTGACTGTATTCCCTGATCTTGGCCTTTCTCAATACTAATTCCCTTTTGTTCCATAAGGCTCTGAATAATGCCATCCATTTCCGTAACTTGGACAGTTGTACTTACTGGTATCGGACGTCCATCCCGAAAGAACATATCTTCAATGAAGGTATTAAACTGCCTTTCAATATATGTGTACACTTCATGATTGAAGGTGCATTTGCAAGCAGTGCTAAGTATAATCGGACCAACGCGACAGTGAGAAAGTGTACTGGTTGAGCCCGACGCAGATGAAATGTGAAGATTGATTCCGTCATAAAAGATCACCTGTCATAATTTCCTTCCATGTCATCTACATTAACTTCCGGATCGACACTTTTTTCCCCCTCGGATTGAGATGCAATATGGTTCGAATTCATATCGACCTTTTCACCCACGTGATTTTGCCTACCATCATTTGGTTTGTTGGCACGGCAAAAGGCTTGCATATTCATCCCCATACATATCATAATTACTAGTTTCCAATTAAAATCGAGTAACATCAGTATGCATGTGCAGAAACCGAAAGTGCACGTCCTATTTACATGCACACTAGTTATTTGGCCTATTGAACATTATCAACCCAAAATTGTTACTTTGTCTGGTGTAAATAAGATTCCAAAATTACGTTTGACTCATTGACGCGCGCCACACGCGGTGCATCGTCCGGTTTTCGATCAGAAATCACTCCTTTTACCTTCTTATCGTCGATATACTAAGTCGAGTATCATTAAAATGGTTGTTTTCAGTAACAGCTGGCACTTCTCGATAAAATAAGACCATTTATTACGTTCGTCATAGTTGACCCCCAACAACACAATGGATGTACCTTTAACAAATATCAAAGCATACAAAAGTGCTATGCTAATTTGATAAAAAAAAAAACTCACCACTAAAAGCAGTAAAAATCTCGATTTAGTTTCAGCGTAAGTTGCCACGACCAGCGGCGTAAGCTGGAACGGGAAAGTGGCGAGAATCTCGCGAGACTTAAAAATCACCTGGAATAAAAGGAGATAACACTTGACTATCTTTCCGGGGGTTATGAGATAAACTTCAATGTCGCATCTTTACCGCAGGGCGTCATAAGAAATAAAGCAATATTTTGCTCTCCTACCTCGCCTAGTTCAGAAGGTTAAAAAGCGACGGTTTTATGAGAAGCATGTTTCTCATAACATAACAAGATAATGTTTCAAAAAAGGACAAGTTATTAGTTCTAGGCACACTATGTATCATGTTTCGGTCGTATCTATCATTTAAAAAGTATTGTCGGTCGTATAGTAGTAAAAGTAAAGTTATCACATACCTCCATTAAACATTTAAGTCAAATCTTTATTAAAAGACAAAAGTGTCCTCCAGAAAAAAGGTAAGCAACAGTGCTATAGTAGCTTCAGATAAATATATTTGTTTTTCATCAATTGACATATTGGAGTAAAACATTATTATATTGTTCAAGATTCCAATCTGCCAGTTGATATCACCATTGACAGTGAAGGATTTCTTCATGTGCCCGAATCAACAAGGCCGACCAAGTCGAGAACACGTAAAATAGAGGATGAAGAACATTGGTTCTTGAAACCGAAAAGGAAAAATTTATAATGGAAACTGACAAATTGGAACAAGAGCTTAATGACTACAGAATCAAAGCAGAAGTTGAAAAGTTAAAAAAGCAAAAATTAGAATTAGAGATTATGAAGTTTCAAAATGAAAGTAGCCATTGTGTGACTCTTATATACACTTGAAATAATAAAGCAACACCCTAGATTGTAAACTGAATTGTGGTTTATTGAAATTAACAGTTTTAAGATTTTGTGAGTTTGAAGGTGCATACTGCTATAATACTACCTTTATTTCAAAGGGATTTTTATCTCTGCAATTGAAGATATCAGTATGTCAACTTATTTTCTGAGAACTACAATAAAAACAAATGGCATGAATGTTTGGAATAATATATTTTCATCTTTTTCTCCTACAATGTGAAATGAGACTATTTGGTCAAAGGTGATTCTTAATTGTAGGATTGGTGACCCTGTTACTTCAAATGTAGGTCAAAGGGGTCATGATTTAAAAACCTATTTTTTGCTTGTTAACAATATATTACTTGGATATTCAACCTTACATAATAAATCAATTAAATCCTGATGAGCTACAGAGCCCATGGCTCTATTTCTAACTACTCGATTATTATTATCATAAAGCAAACATGTATACCTCTTGTTGTGTGTAGACCCCTTGGCCATATTTTGAGCATTTTAAGCTCATCTGGCCTGGCATGGCGTCCATCCGTAAACTTTTCGCTCTTTTGACTTCTTCTCCAGAACCAATAATTCTAGAGAGCTAAAATTTCATGTGCAGACTATTTGGCCTTTTGGGATGACCTCATGACCCCCAATCTAGGTCACAGAGCTCACAATCTTAAAGACCTATTTTAATCTTCTTCTCCAGTACCAGAATCTAGAGAGCTGAAATTTTATGTGCAGACTCCCAGGGCTGCCTACTTGTACACTTTTGAAGTATTTTGTACACTTGACTGTCATGAAATTTTATTGTCCACCAATGTTGCAAATTGTACACCACTACTTTGAACATAAGAACTGTTCATTCAATAAATTTCTAAATGGTGTACCAAACTGTTACTAAGTTACATCATTACTCAGTTCAAGAGTTAACTCCAGTAAACGAAGTCAAACATTGATTATTGTTGTCAAACCAGAGCATGATATCTTGATAGTAATATAGAGGATACTAAATAACCTTCTATTTAATACCATTTTTATTAAACAAGTTTGTGAAATTTTCAAGATGGTGGAAATTTTGTGTTATGAGATGATTGAAAATCGAAGATTAAATAGTTTTCTTCTTTCTAAAAACAGTTATTTATGAATCAGATTGCTTCATGCTTACTGCAGTTACTGTTACTGCACAACACTAGCTGGTTTTATAGTAGTCACTTAGTTTTTCTTTTAATTTTTAAGTAAGTGAAATCTATTTTTAGTGTATCACGATACAGGAAGCTCACGATACAATTATCACGATTTCCCAAGCTACGATTGTATCGTAGGTATTGATGAATCGTTACAGCCCTATTATCCATCCTTGACATTAACTGAACATGTGTTCACGTTTGCCTTATTCTAACATTGGTAACAGTTTCAATTGTAGATATGCAACACATTTTTATTTCTGCACCAGCTTAACATCTACTTTTTGAAATAAAATGTATTATTGAAACTTTCAAGTTTTGTGTTATCCATTTCTTGATGAGTCAAATTAAAATGTTATTACTTCAACATTTATCTTAGAATTTTTCTCCCTGAATTTTAATTTTATAACATTAATCAAGATAAATGCAATTTGCAAATTTATTTCAATATTTAATTTTGTGATGAAAATTATACTTATTAATGTGGCTTCTTTGGAGAAACATACTTGTTCAAGTAATTTGGGGTTGCAAATGTGGAACCATGGTGGCACTCAAGTTTATTTTGTAATCATGATTCATGAAGGGAAAGCCAAGGGTTTTTTTTACATATTTTCCAATGCACCACAAATCGGACTTTGTGGGAACATGATAGATCTGGAAAACGTTCATGATATATGCCAACTTATACTATTACATCTGCACATTTATAAAATATAATGGACAACAACAATTAGGGATATTATACAATTATAGAATGGGGATATGGTCAATACCTGTTTTTATGGACCCGAGAAAACAATATTGACCAAGGACGAAGTCCGTGGTCGATATTGTTTTCTCGGGTCCATAAAAACAGGTATTGACCGAATCACCAGTCCATAATTGTTTTATTATGTATTTGACACAGGAACGAAAAGAAAACAATGAAATACAGTCAAAAATTTAATTTGGTCTGAACAGCTGGAACTACGATCAGATGACGTCATGGTTACAATAGCATGACGTCATGCAACAATCGTTTGACGTCATGCAACAATCGTTTGACGTCACTCAAGTCAATATTGGTTTTGGTCGGACTCGCGCTGGAGTCAATACGCTTTTCTGTCGACGGTCACGTGATGGCCTCTAGACCAATCAGATCGCTGGAAAAATATGCTCACATAATAATGTTTGTTATGACATTTTGAATAATGATTGTATTCAGTAACTCTCTGACTCATTAATGAAATATTAATAATAAAAATTACAATATCAAAAACTTGTTTTGTCCAGTATAATAAAATTGATAACAGTAAATGTACTTTGGAAGCCAGCACAAAGGTATAACATATACTGGACAAACATAATTAGGGATATAGACATATTTCTAAATTATGAATAATTATATATTTCTTCATTGACTCCATGATGAAATATCAATAATAACAATTAAAATATCCCTAACTTATTTTATCCAGTATAGATATAATACACGCTTCCATCAAATACAGAGAAATAAATGTAGGCTAAATCTTGCATACCCCGAATGAACAGAATTCCTCGTCTCCCTCACAAAAACAGTGCGATTGCATCACCACCTCAAATTCCCTAATTAGAGCTTCTGCCTCCGCTAATGAGGTCACCGAACCATGATAAGGTTCTCCCTTTCCCCGAAAAAAGTTGTCCACGTAGTGTCGATCGTTTCCATTTTTATTGCAAAATGTTGAATTTCCCGCGAAAATAACACGTGATACACACAAAAATAGATTTGATATGACGTAGGACACATTTACATAGCAACCATGCATCTCATGAATATTTATTAGGAAGCGCAGCGCACGGCAGTGTAGGGCCCAGTTTTGAAAACTCCGTTGACTCCGTGGAGTTTTCCCCGACCCGTTGCAAACCGCTGTCGTCAACAGAATAGATTGACCTCCCTTACAGCTCTAAATTATCCATTTAAACATGCATAATACATTTGCTCTTAAACCTATGCAATATATTTGTGATAGAAACAAATGATGATTTAGTCAATATGGAAACTTTTATTCGGAAATTAATGAAATTTGAATTTTCAAAATTTTACCCCTTCTGTCTATTTTACTGTGCCAAATTTCATAAACATGCACCAGTGCTGTGATGATCACAGAAAATGTTTGAGAATGATTGTTTTACAAATTGATATATGATGAGTCATTGTACATGTATGTAGTTCAAATTTATTGATTTTACAATGAACGTCAATTTACGTGATATTTGCACTAAGATACACCTGTAGGTGAACAAACTTTCGGTACGCAGCTGTACATGTTGGTTTCCACACGTAATTACAAGTACAGCGGTATCTGATACCACGTCAGGCAAACAAATTTACTGGACTATTACTCACTTATCTAATACATTTACACATAATGTATGAAGAGACAAAAAACCTAGAATTTAGCCTGGATATTGTTTGTAAAAGCAATAAATTTACAAGTCTGGTAATATTTCAATATTTCTTTTTGAATACACCCAACATTAGGTATTTTCCCTTTTCTACTCATAGTAGATATATTTTGTCTGACCAATAAACAAATGGTATTAAGTGGATTACTATTCCTTCCCTTGAAACCAAAATTAATATTTTCTGTTGTAAGGTCAATACTTTCATCTGCCAACTTTTCCAGCCATTACGCCAACTCTTTTTACACTTTCTTAGAATGGATACAATCACATAATAAATGAACAACACTCTCAGATATCTGGTTATAGAAGGAATACCCGGTGAATCAATACATTCTATTTTATGTAAATATTTATTTGTTGTCAAGATATTTTGTACTGCAACCATTTCAAATTGACACTTTGAGTACATCTGTTAACCATTAAAGTTCTTTTTCACTATTCATCCTCTTGAAACACTTTTCTAAATATTTCTCCCCACTTTAATTGACCATTTGATTAATTAAATAAAGATCAGTTGGCATAGCGGTTTATACAAATATCTACTTTTTGTTAGAGTAACTGTATTGACAACACTCTCAGATAGCTGGTTACAAAAGGCATACATAAACTACCCGGCAAAAAGAAAGTGATCACCTCAGTTGGTTTTGATTAAAGCAATATTTAAAAGAAATCAGATGCGTTTGACTGTGGCAAGATACAATAATACTTATCTGCAGTAGTTTGGATGAATTAATTGGTGACTGTGGTTACATTTTAGTTAAAATGTCATTGTTTAATGAAGACAGGGGTAAGAAATGAAATTTCCACCAACATGACCCCTACCATGTTCAAAATGTTGTAAATGTGTGCAGAATCAGGCACATTTATAAATTTTCACAAAGAATATGTCTTATATGCCAATTGACAATTGCGCATCATCAAAAATATTTTTTGAAGAAGTTTAAAATTTCAATTTTTTTAAAAATTAAAAAGACATGTAGAAGTATTCTTTGACTGCTGACTAAACACCTGTACTTTTCAGTTTTAGATTATCATTTCGAGATATTTGCAATTGAAAATCATATATGATAAAATCAACCGAGGTGATAAGTTTCTTTTGCCGATGAGTTTAAGTGAATCAGTGTATCATATTTTATGTAAAACATTATTTGTTGTCAAGATGGTATGAATTAGTTTGTATTGCAACCATTTCAATTTGACATTTTGAGTTAATCTACTTAACTTAGTCAACTCTTATATCATATTTACTGATCAGGTGTTCCAAAGTAAGTATATTGCCATCATCATCAATTATATTCCTCAAATATGTTAGTCCCATTTCCTCTCAGTTTCTACATAATAGTGTTTTCCCGTCAATCAATACATTGCTATAGTGCAACAGAGATGTATTTAAAACTTCAACACTAATAACCTCATCCTGGTAGCATACTGTTAAATAATATGACCATGCTCCCACTACATCCCTCCATTTGACAATATGGTTAATAATTGGAACATTAACTCCTCCATATTTAGCAGGAGATGTAATAGTATTTCTTTTTATTTTATCTTTCTTATCCTTCCAAATAAACTCAAAACATTTTTTGCTGAAAAGATTGAATTACATCATCAGGTGGGTTAGGTATTGATGAGAACATATTATTCAGTTTTGAAAGCAGTAGAGATCTCAACACAACATTCCTACCCATCGGTGCTAATAACCTTCATTCCCAACTTTTCACCTCTCTCTCTATTTTGTCCAATTTCTCAGATTAGTTTATGTCTATCCTTAGTTCTAGATCAACATCAAACTTTATGAGTATACAACAGATGGAATTGTGATTGTGATTTGTCAAAATTGTACTCCTTACATAGCTTGGATCTCTTGTTGGAATCTATCCATATCAGTCTAGTTTTTCCGATATTTTCCGGTATTGTCAACCTACTAGCCATATAACGTGATACTTTAAACGACCTTTCTAAACCACATCAACCGGTACGAGGGACTTACAACATTGTAAGTCCCTCCAGGAGGGTTTACAACGACACTTGTAAAGCCTGTTAGGAGGAATTAAAATGATTGTAACCCATGATATACTTGCTAAGATGACGCTTTAAAGTAAAGATCAGAAGACACTATCTATTTCTCAAATATATGACAGAATGTTTTGAAGAAAGTGCCTCTCGAACCCGTATCCACCAACACCTGTAATAGGTGAGCTAACTCTTTAGTCTACTGCGCAAACAAGGCAGACGAGATTACACGGTACAGAAGAAACTTATATAGCGCGACTGTACATAGGGATTTTAGGTTCCAAACAAGGATTTTATGAACGATTATATATATACCAGGGATCCTCGGTGTAACGCGATAACAAAGCCTGTTTTACACTTTATACGGTTTATAATATAGAGAAACCATTCTAGATGCAAGAGTTTCAGAGTAGCAACTGGTTGATAAATAATGTCAAAACTGTATCTGTTGACCCTTTCATCAAAAGTCCAATTATATAACATGTTTAAAGAAAACTTCTGTAAGACTATTTACTGCTGTTTCCATATATATAATGTTCATTCTATGTCATTATGCATGACTTATTAGAATAAATTAAACTTGACTTGACTTGAATTGACTTTGATGACTGAAATATTGTGTTATGTATTATTTTGTACTGTAAAAGTATTAATTTAGGCTTAATGCATGTATACCAATCCCTGCAACTTTGTAGATTAAATATTGTTTACACCAGATGGGCGATGATGATCAACCAAGTTAAAGAACTTGGTTTTCCAACCATCTTATACACTTCGCTGTTTCACTTAGTTAAACTCAACTCATAATAATTGAGTTCTGTGATACAATAAGCCGTAATCAAATTATAACAGTCAAACACATCTGGGACCAGTCCACTTTATTAAAGCTCGTTGTTGGGTCAGCCAACCAAATCCTATGTTGTGTTAACCCGTATGACAAGTGGGACGTATGACTATTGGGACGACAACCCTCTAACTATATCCTAAACTAAATCCAGGATTAGATTAAATAAGATATCATCACGCCCTCTTGGTTAAACTAAGCATTTTAATCATTGTCTTTAATTTCGCTACGCATCACGTTTTCTTTACCATATCTTTAATGCTAACATCAATTTAAATTGTTTTCACAATAATAGGACTTTTTCCCCAGAGGACATTTTTACTGATACTTTTTACCGAAGACGTTTTTCTGAGGACTATTTTCCTATAATCTGGCAAACGTTCACATTGATCCACTAAGAAACTAGTCCATGAAAATTATTATTGCTACACACAATGGACATGGAAGTCAAAAGAAATGTAAATTGGGATCCTTTCACAAAGCAACCTTGACTAAGGTTAACCCAGGTCCCATTATTTACCATTACACTAATATGATTTTTGCCTTAGTGACAAAAAAATCAACAAAGTTATTTGTGAAAGGAGGTAAAATAAACGTATGTATGTTGATAAAGACACGTTGTAAACTAGCTGCTAACAGACACGCTACATATACTAACACAAAGCAAGAAGGTTTAATCCACAAATAATAAATACGACTGAAACATAGTAAAATTTGATAACTTCCAAGGCTGTCCTGTCCTTATCTCCCGACCGCCAAAAAAAAATTCCTTCTTACCCTTGTTTCAAAAAAATATTTCATTTGTCATGAACCAGTCGACAGGAAGATTTTAAGGCCGATCAACCAAACAAATCAGGCTTAAAAAATGACATTTAAAAAACATATCATACTAATACAAATGTAAGCTTGTTAAACAATTCCAGCATCAAATTTACATGTATAAAACGATACATTTCAACATGCCTACCTAAAGATTGGCATTCAGAAGCATTATTGCCTCAATGTGCATCATTTGAGTCAAAGTAACGATTCTTCCCCTCTCGAATTACCCAATGCCAGGGGGACTACATCGATTTGAAACACACTCGTCTACACGTCAAGGTTAAGGTATCGCAAACCTCGGGCCCAATTAACCTGTTTAAGCAGTCACTGTAAGTAGCTGTCTACCTACAGGATCAGTTAGTGTCTTCCACCAACAATCACTACGCCTACAAAAGAAGGTGCTACTAGACTATGGAGGTGCTACTGGACTATGGACTCCTTCTATGGAGAGAAGATGCTACTGGACTATGATTCATTTGACTTCCCAACTGTTTTACAAAGACAGTGCTGACACCGATGCAGATCTGGAAAGCAACACCGTCACAGGATATATCAATTCGGGAATGGCACAGAGAACCAGCTTCATAGTGGGAAGCAGAGTACTGACCATGTCAATGTCCATCTACGAGGACGTCTTCCTCATCAACGACGTGGACACCTTTTTCACGAAAAACAATGCACTCTATCCTTAAACCAAAAGTGAAGTCAAAGTGACCAGTATTCCTAAGACATGCATTTATCTAGGGTCAACGCGGTAGCTTGAGCTGGTAACCGCGGATACATGTGCTGCACGTGTAGTAGAAGGAGATAAAGAGGTTGTTCTTCACTCGAGTTCTACATCATGGATCATCAAGAACCTTACATTTCACCTGCTACCGGCTCTAAGGAGTCCCGCCAGTCCAGTACTGATTCCCTTGAGTCTTTCCAGGACTATATGGACAGTAAATTCAAGTCTCTCAAGAGAGACATCGTTGACGAGTCCGAGGAGAGGTCACTCAGTGTTCTCAACAAGGTGAATAAATGCGAGACAATCGATTTCAAGTTTAAAGGTAATGAAATTCAGTTTAAGTTCAACTCGGACATACAGGATAAACTCGAATTAGTGAGAAGACACTGTAACATGAGGGATTCCTCGGAATGTGTTGATCTCATTGACGGTGTGCTATCCTCCACTAAGAAAAGGAACAAGTTGCAAATTGTACACCTCCATTGTGAAAATAAGAAGAGTTCATTTCATAAATTTATTAAAGAGGCAGGATAGAGCCGCCACCAATGCACATAGCTATACGCAGAATGACTCATATATAGAATATAGAAAATTGTTAGTGAATGGTTTCGAAGGCGGGAGCCTTTTTCATCATTCATTTATCCAAAAGCCTCTTCCCAAACAGGTAGTCATGCGCTGCCTGAAATATAGTTAATAAATTTCGTAATGGAATAATGGAGTACTGAACTGTTCCAGAGGTACTATCTGTCTGCTCAAAATGACATGATTGTAGCCGGTCGTCATCATCTTTTACTTTGGACACGACCGGTCGGGAAAAAAGTTGTGATGAGGTCGCATCTATCTCAAAGCGGTCATGTGAAAAGTCGCCATGGTCGTATTGGAGTCATACAAGACTCGCAACTGTCGTATTGTGGTCGCACTCGATTGCTGTTGCACAGGTCGCATGTCGATCGTAGAAACTGTTGCGATGGTCTCAGCATGGTCCTAGCTACTCGCATTTGAAATCGCAAATTCCGTCTTCCCTTTTTGGTCGCAGCGGGATCGTACACTCGGCTTGGTGGAACCACAAACTCAAAATTGTTGAAAATTGATCGCCTAAATGTCTGGGACCGCTGGGACCGGGCTTGATCGCAGCGATCCCGCATTGTCGCATATGGGTCGCGGAGCGGTTCAGTGGAATCGGGGCCGAACTAACAAGCAACAAAAACTTGCAGAACTTCCAATGTACTTGGTCAATATTGTTATTCCTTAGTGTCCCATTATTCTAATGTCTATTTTTAATAATGTTAAAATTGCTTTTTTATTAACTAAGAAAATGGGTAGCCTCTACCATTATATGCTTTGCATTAAATACTATATTGCCGTCAACTATTCAACTGCATCTCAAATTAGTAACCTCCGATATAATGAAAAACACTTGTGTCTGTACTGAAGATATATTACAGTAATTCTGTGAAATTATGAAATGCGTGTATACTTTACTAAACCTGACAGTAAATAGAGCCTTTATAGAGCTCATCCCTGCGCTTGCCAGGCAGTAGACGGTCTGAGCTCTTGCTATTTTCTGAATTTTTTTTATTGTTTTCTCTACTTGGAATTGCACAAAAAGTGGAAGTGATGTTCATAAAAATATTTTAGATCATCTGAAGAATTATGAAGATTGAAGTTTGTACTAAAAGACTGATATTTATCAGTTGTATGCTTGCAAGTTTGAAATATTTGGATTTTATCACTGGACATTGTTATTGTTCTTCAATCAGTAGCCCAAGCCTTCAGCCAAGTTACCTAACTATGGGTGACTCTCATCCCCTGTATGACAGAGAGCAGCTGATTGATAAGAACTCTACCTATGTGCAATGACAGTGCCTCAATGATGGCCTATTGTCTTACATCAGAAAACTAGGTATTGGAGTGTCAAAAAAGGCAAAGAGGGGAAAGTGTGGCGGAAGACAAAAACAAATATCTGCTAAAGTTCTTAAAGTATTAAAGGAGAAATCAATTTCAATAAATCTTCATCCAAAAGTAAATAATGACTCTCTAAAAATTGGACTTTGGAATGCCCGATCTGTGAAGAACAAAACTCTTGACATTTGTGAGGACATCATCGACTCTGACATTGATATACTATTTTTAAATGAAACGGGGCTAACTCAAAATGGATCTGATGCTCACTGTGTTGAAATGACACCTGTTGGTTATTGCTTAAAACATACACCACCTCTAAACAGAAGAGGCGGTGGACTTGCAGTGATATACAAAGAAAACCTTGTGATTGAATTTCAACTCCCTGAGAATCGTTTTTCTTCCTTTGAGCATATGACATGTGTGATAAGCTGTGATTCTAAAACAATAAAGGCTGTAAGCCTTTATCGACCCCCACCATCAAAGGTTAACATATCTACTGATGGACTCTTTTGTGAGGAGTTTACAAAAATTTGCGATCATCTAGATGCGAAAAAAATTAACTGTATTATATTATTAGATTTTAACTGTGAGCAGCCTAACTCTGAAAGTTGTTAAGATTCTTACACCAAACGACTTCAGGCAACATGTCACAGAACCAACACATAAGTCAGGCCACATACTCGGCTGGGTTTTATCTCGAGATATAGACTTGGTTCATGACTTAAAAGTTACAGACAAACAGATGTCTGACCACTTGATGGTCACATGTCTTCTTAACTTTACAAAACCTGTTCCGTCATGCACAGAATTGCAATTCGTTACTTACGCGGTATAGACTTGCATGAGTTTAAGAATGACTTGTGTGAGACTACCCTTCTGAAACAACCTCCCGACGACGTGGATGAGTTGACAGATTTGTTCAATGATACTCTGTTATCCATACTAGATAAGCATGCTCCAGAAAAGTTGAAGAAACTTCGCCCGAAGGAAGTGGGCCCTTGGTTTTCTCAGGAAATAAGGAATGCAAAGGGTGCTAGGAGAGCTGCTGAGCGCTGTTGGAGGAAGTCGAGGCTAGAAATCCACCGCCAGATATACAGATCTTCCAGGAACTCTGTGAAGAAGCTTGTGCATAAAGCAAGGTCCAGCCACTTCATCTCTGAAATTAACAAAGACTCTGGCAACCCAAAGGCTTTATACAAAGCCATTAATGGATTAATGGGAAAGTCCACAAAAGTCATCTTACCACAAGGCAACAACACTTCCCTTGCAGACAAGTTTGGCAAGTTCTTCATGGACAAGATCACTTGTCTGCGTGCAGGATTGGGTGCCTCATGTGATGACTACCCATACAAACAGTTGACTGGAACCACTTTTGATGTATTTCATGAAATTAACAAAGTTCTCTCATAACGTCTTACTTTGAATTGTGGTGTTCCACAGGGTTTCGTGCTTGGGCTGATTCTGTTCACCCTTTAAACGCGACCGTTAGGACATCTTATCACAGATCAGCAAGTTGCTCACCACTTCTATGCAGATGATTCACAACTCCTGAAACACTTCAAAATTTCGCTTGAGAGTCAGCAAGCTGCCAAAATCACCATGGAATCATGTTTGAACAATGTGAAATCTTGGATGAACTTTAACTTACTTAAATGATGGTAAAACAGAAGCGATCATATTTGGCTCCTCATCAAAACTTAAGCAATGTCAAGTAGGAAATCTGCATATTGGCCAGTCTATTATCCAGTTTTCTCCCACAGTCAAGAACCTTGGGGTTTACATAGACTCAAACCTCAACATGGAAGCCCAAGTATCTCAGCTATGTACGACCTGCAACATGCATTTGCGAAACATCAGTGCGATACGGCATCTCCTCACACAAACTTAAGCAATGTCAAGTAGGAAATCTGCATATTGGCCAGTCCATTATCCAGTTACGGCATCTCCGCACACAAAGTGCCACTGAAGCCCTAGTGAGGTCGCTTATACTCTCCCGCCTCGACTATTGTAACAGTCTTCTTGGAAACATCAGCAAACACCAGATAGAGAGATTACAGAGAGTCCAAAATAAAGCAGCCAGAATGACAACAATAACTAAACTCTGCTCACCCATAACACCGGTGTTAAAATCTCTCCATTGGCTTAAAGTGCAGGAACGAATTGACTTTAAAATCTTGTCGCTCGTGTATCAGGCAATTAACAAAACAGCCCCCAGCTACCTGCAGGATATGTTTTTCCCCTACAAGTCAATCAGAAACCTCCGTTCAAATGACCAATTCCTCCTTTGTACCCCTGCATACAAACTGAAAGTTTTTGGAGCCAGAACCTTCTCCTATACAGCAGCCCCATTATGGAACTCACTACCCCTTGACTTGAAACTCTCCCTTACCCTCCAAGCCTTCAAGTCCAGACTTAAAACGTTCCTGTTTCTTCGCTATTAATAATCTCATCTTTCCAGTTGTACATTTGTAAATACATGTGTTTTGATTTGATTTGATTTTTGATTAAATAATTATATTAAATAATATCACTATGCGACAGTTTTGATTTACTTCTCCGGAAATCATTGAAAGCAATCACAACAAGAACATCCAACAGATCAAGGGCTACGTGACAAGGGACAGATGGGCGATTCGGTAGATGTCATGACGGACTTAGGGGACGTATAACATTACAGCTAGTTATAACTAGATTGTGTGTAAAAGAAAGTTAATGAACAGTATTTTCAGCTTTTATTTTTTTTTTTAAAATCTTTTTTATTCATTTCATTTCAGTAGGTATACATGGTAATACAGAGTTCATAAGTCAGTGAAGCATTCATAAAATAAAGGCATTCAGTCACAGTTGTAAAATATACATAAGAGCTTTCCATTTAGCATGAAAGGAAGACAAATTATTGTTTTTACAAGCTATAATTGTTTCCACATTTAAAACATCCTTGACAATGCTAACAAAACTGTCAATTGATAACTTGGTTTTCTTGATACTTGAGACATGTATATATTTTTTTGCCATGAGGATGATATGTGATGCCAGAATGCTGACAGAACTGTTACAAAATAATATATCTAACTCTGAAATGGTAATATAAGCATGTGTTATATGTTGGTTCATAAAGTTTTCAACTTTTCTCCAGAAGTCATGCACTTTGTTGCATTTAATGAAAACATGCTGTAGATTTTCGGGTTCCGATTCACAAAAAGAGCAAATATTAGTTTGAATTAAATTCATTTTCAACAACTCCTTTCTAGTGTAAATTGCTCTGTTAATAAATTTATACTGAAAATCCAAGAGTTTTACATCTCTAGTACAGTTTCTATATCTTGAAAACACTTTAGACATCCTTTTTGTTGAGAAAGTAAGTCTTGAAGAGTTTGGCTTAACGAGAGGTTTTGTTTCTGTTGTTGATTAGATAAAAGAGTGTTTTTCGATATTTTGGGGATGTTCAATATTATCTTATTGTACTTAAGGTTTGTTCCCTTGACACGATATAGGTTTTTTAACTTCATTGAAAGCCAAAAAATCATTATTACCCCAAATATCTCTTACTGTGTGAATACCTCTGTTAAACCAACTCTCAATTAGAAAATTGCTATGTCTTAGGTGATGATTTAACCATAAATGTTCAGCTAATATATTTTCTACCAGAGATGTGTCTACATCATGATATTGTTTATAATATTTACCCCAGGTTGCTAAAATTTCATTCCAAAAAGGGTTATCAATAGATACATGCCTATCTATGTGTGCCCCTAGAAGAAATATTGTAATACATGGAAATGAACTTGGATTGTGAGTTGTTTGTTTTGTTTAAATACCTTCTAAGGCAAGATAGTTTAAGTGCATTTATAAAGGAACTGACATCAATCATTCTTAATCCACCCTCTTCATATTTTCTACATATAGTAGTCCTTTTGATTTTATCTTTCTTGCCATCCCATATGAAGTTATACAAAATTTTATTCAATTGGTCAAGAATTTCTTTAGGGGGGGGGGGGGGGGGGGGGTGGTAATACAGAAAAAATATGAACTAAAGTTGATATTGCAAGAGTTTTTAGAACAGTAATTTTCCCTTGTATAGTAAGTTTTCTCCTTTTTCCAACCAGCAAGAAGTATTGTTTCTAATCTTTTTCTAGTATTGATTACCCATAAGTCTTCCAAAGTGAGATTGAGATGAATACCAAGGATGTTAAAGTCACCTTCATGCCAGTCTAAACAACTGCCTGGGCACAATTTCACACTGCTTCCAATCATTGAACCTATCCAAATAGCTTTTGTTTTTTCAATGTTTATCTTAAGTCCTGACATCTTAAAGAATAAATGTAATGTATCTAGGGCTGCTCTCAGGCTACTTTCAGATCCATCTAAATATAATTGAGTATCATCTGCATATTGTCCCATTTTGTACTCTTCATTATTGAGTATAATACCCTTAATATCTTTGTTATCTCTTATCATAGTTCCAAGAATTTCGGCCACAAAAATGAATAAATATGGAGAAACTTGGTCACCTTGTCTACAGCCGCGCTCGTTAGGAAAAAAAGAAGAAAGATGACCATTTTGGATAACACAAGAAGACGCATTTTTCATTAATATGTTTACCAATTTTAACATGTTGGGACCGAAACCAAACTTTTTCAAAACTTTAATTATGAAATCCTTTGAGACAGTATCAAAAGCTTTCTCAAAATCAATAAGAATCAGGAGGCCTGGTTTATTTTCTTTTTTTTTCAGTTCAAACATGGTGTCATACAGTAATCTGACATTATCACGTATGCATCTGCCTGGTATAAAACCAGTTTGATATGGGTGTACAAGAGTATCTAGTGTCATTTTCAATCTGTTAGTAATACAAGAACTTAATATTTTATACAATGTATTTAAAAGTGATATAGGGCGCCAGTTTTTCATATATGTTCTATCTTTGTTTTGTTTGCCTCTGTTTATGGTATAAGATAAGTGGTCTTTGTCAAAAATTTCGTGAATATATTTATATACCCAAAACTTTAGGTCTTTCCAAAACCATTTACAAAATTCAACTGGAAAGCCATCCAAACCTGGGCTCTTATTATTTTTCATGGCTTTTACAGTTTCAGATAGTTCTTTCATTTCAATGGGTTCATCTAGCTTCGCAGCAAAAGAGCTTTTAAGTGAAGGAGTGTTAATGGTATTCAAAATTTCATCTGTATTAAAATCAAAATTATCAGCAGTGTAGAGATTACGATAAAAGTGTTCTTGTTCCTGTAAAATGGCTCTACCATCAGTCAAAAGTTCATCTTTTTCATTTAACAAAGAATTGATAAGTTTGCTAGTATAATTTCTATTTTCTAAGTGGCAAACATATTTTGTTGGTTTTTCCCCTTCTTCATACCATTGAATTCTATTTCTTATTTGTCTACCTTTTTCTCCCTCCTCTTTAATTTTTTCGAGTTCTGTCATATTTCTAGAAAGTTTTGCGAAGAGAGCTACATCAACTTTTTGAAAATTATCTCGTATTTCGTCTTCTAAATTTTTTATTTCTCCTTCCAGATGATTTGTTTTTTCTGTTTTAATTTTTTTTAGATATGATGCAAATGAGATTGATTTCCCTCTGACATTCATAAGAAAAGTTTCCATAAAGAGCTCAGCAGAGATAGTTAGATTTAAATCTGTTTCTCTTGTTTCATCATTTTCAGCTGATTATTCATCTTTTGTTTCCATTAATATTTCCTTCACAAGTTTATTATAGTCTTTATTATAAAGAAGAGAAGTGTTTAGTTTCCAGTATCATTTCCCTTTCTCCTTACTGTGTACATTTGAAAAAGTTAATGTAATTGCAGAGTGGTCAGATTTATATCCTGCTAGAATTGAAGTTTCTATAGTTAAATTAGATATATCATCAGATACAAGAAAGAAATCTAACCTGGCTTGTTGCCTAGGTTTTTTTCCACCAAGTGAATTTTCTAATATTTGAATTTCTGGTTCTCCATACATCTGTCAAGTTATTCGACTCTATATTATCTAATACAATTATCATGGCTTTAGGATTATGTATGTGCTTATAATTCTCTAAATCAATATCAGGATTAAGGACTAGGTTCCAATCACCACATATAATCATGGATTCATTATTAAACTCATATATAGTTTCAAAAAGTGAGACATAAAAGCCTGGATCGTCTTGGTTTGGTCCATACACAGTAGTAATGGTTAGCCTTATACCTTCAACAGTGATATCTGCAACAATATAGTCACCGTTTGGATCTGTTTTGCAATTATGTTTATCTAATTCTATATTATTATTGAATAAAACAGCAACCCCTCTGGAATTGGAAGAATAAGGGGCAATAATACTCTTAACCCCCCATTCGTTTCTCATCATATTTTCATCGTCTTTATTAATATGTATATCTTGAAGGCAGATAATGGAAAAATGTTTCTTGCGCCATAAATTCATAACTTCTTTTCGTTTCAATTTTTGAGCTAGCCCCCTACAGTTAGCAGAAATTACTTTTACTTTGCTAGACATATTGAAATGCAGGTGAATTTGAAGAATAAACTAGAATCAGGAACATGATTGTATGAAGAAATAATCCTACTGAAATGAAAGGTTTTTTTGGGAATGGAAAATTTGAAAAAAAACAGCATAAAAACATGAACAGAAAAAGTAGTGGCATTCTTTTGAAAACCTCCATCCTAGAGGGTTCCGGGGCGTTTCGCTCCAAAACCAGTTCCTCACAGGTCGGTTCGCTCCAAACAATGAATGAGAAGTGATAGATTTGTTGTTGTTGTTTTATGTAATAAAGTTGTTATTGTGGTAAGTATCTTAACTGAAGAGATTTTGTGATCAATTTACTACCTTTGTGGTACCGAATGTGTTGGATTAGCAGATTAGCATTAGCATGTGAGTAGACATCAAAGGGCCATTATAACAACCAATTACGATAGACGCATGGTTATAAGTACCGGTAATACATGAGTATAGGGTATTAATTAAGATTGTTTTGATAATAAAGTATTTGAACTCTTCTTGGTGTTTTTATTTTAAAAAGGATGAACTCAAATGAACGTATAAATATGGTTGACTTTGAAAGTATTGGCACGTCAACATGGCTGGTGTTATGCTTGAGGTTTGTGTAGCTTGTCAAAGTAGAGTTCGACCAAGACAAGAAGGATTACAGTGCGACCGCTGCTCACGTTGGCAGCATCGGACCTGCGACTCTGGAGTTTCCAGAGCAGACTACAGACTGTTTGTTAAGGGGGAACTGCAAATTCGCTGGGACTGCCGAATTTGCGTCAACATTCCCGAAATCAACGATGCTTCTGGTCTCATGGAAGATATCATCGAGGTGATTAACATAAATATATAT
Source organism: Gibbula magus (assembly GCA_936450465.1). NCBI lineage: Eukaryota > Metazoa > Mollusca > Gastropoda > Trochida > Trochidae > Gibbula > Gibbula magus. The sequence continues at coordinate 75,340,971 of OW388297.1, read as the reverse complement.
AAAACATATATAAATAAATAATATAAAATATGTAATATTTTTCTTCCATTTATTTCCTTGTTTTTATTTATATTTATATTTTATTTATTTTTCATTTTCACAGATGGATGATGATTTTCACATAGACGATACCTACGATCCACCTCGATCCGACCCGCCTTCTCCACCTGCATCGCCTTCTCCACCTGGATCGCCTACCGTCATGGAAGAACAGCCTTCATTGAATGCCTCGTTCAATATCACGGCCGTGATAGAGGAGGAGGAAGCCGAAGTTCAAGAAAGGTATTAATATTGTTAATATTAATCAAAAAGATGACTTGGTAATGATAGAAGCTCTTTTTCGTTTCATAAATATTATATGTATCATAATAATAAATATCCTAAATGTGTTCAGGCCCCTTCCTGATCGATCGATGTCGGACACCATCCTGGAGGACAGAATTCCGGAGTTCCAGGTCATCGAGAACGGAACCAAACGAGGGGGGAAGAAACTTGTGACGTCAGAGGGCTACTCCTACACATTGAAGGTAAATTATTACTTAATAGTAATAGCATTAATAATGTAACAAATAATCTATCTAATAGTAATCTAATCTAATTAAAATATACCTAAAATTCATCTCTTGTATTGTAGAGGTCATCCCAGCGACAGACTATCTGGACCTGCACCATACGGAACAAGTCGTTGAAGTGTTACGCCTTGGTGTACCAGAGGGGTGACGACTTCGTCAACAAGGGGGACCACATTCACCTACCAGAACCCGGAGTCCTCAAAAGAACCTTGCTGAGTAAACAGGTATGTACCATATCATAAGTAACCTCAACCTCAAAAGTAATGTTCTTATATGTAAGGTTCTATTCTATCATTACCATATGTTATTAATTTATCTTGTTATGTTTCATTTATAGGTGAAGGCAGATGCTAAAGAAAACATATCCCGCTCTGCTACGTCTATCGCCCAAGATGCCTGGGAAGACATAGTCGAGGAAGACGACTTCCAGATGACGGCCATTCATACACTAAAGAGACAGGCCAACCGATTTCGCCAGTCCCTTCGACCGAAGGAACCGAAACCAACTGAAGTCATGTAGGTAAATATTGTAACGTTAATTGACCTAATACAAACCTAATTCGCATTAAATGCTAATAAATTTTCTATGCATTGAAACACTATTTGATTTACTTTTTCTTTATTACAGATCAACTACGACTTCTTTGAAGATGACTTCATCAAGGAAGACGTCATCGTTGACAATATAAAAATCATATAAAAATAATTATAGAGTCAATATTTGGCGAGAAAATAACAGAATTATCCATTGCTAATGTCATTCTGGATATAAAAAGAATTAAGAAGTAAAAAAAACAAATTGTTTTTATGTAGATAATGATTCACATTGATATTATCGTTATCGCGCTGGTCATAGTTCACATGTTTTAGACGACGATTTTGTTGATGACCTCAAGAAGATCGATACTCCTCCACGGTTTACTTGCATCCTTTCTGTACTGAAGTGTGATATCTAAACCACGTTCCAAAATTCACGTCTGGACCTTTAGGGACTGTTTCAGCTTTTATTAATAGCTTTCTAATAAGCCAATTTCCATGTACATAGTACCAAAAAAAGGTTTAAGATAAACATGGGGAGTTCACCTGTTTCATCTATACTGGGTCAAGTGCAGTGAACTTTATGGGAACAATTATTATTCCCATATAATTAAGTTTTTTAAGTTGACGATCGTGATTGACTGGCTGCTACTCAACAAATGATTGTGATCCTAAATGTGACAGTCATACAGAATAAAAACTTCCAATTTTAGTAAGTTTTCACCCGCTATTTTATTTACTTACTTACTGCATGATCATAATTTTGTTTTCACACAAAAGATACAACTGCTCAATGTATCTTGTCATTTCTTAATGTTTAATGAACTCGATGATGCACATTTTGATGAACCAACCGTTGTTACAGGTGTTGAACTGTGAACATTATTATGTAAAGTCATCTTCATATTCATGTTAGAGACACGGTAGATGATGTTGGAAAATGTATGATTATAATGATTTTGATAAATATAACTTTTAGAACAGACTTCCTGACAAAATTCAGATCTTCTTTTCTATGATACCTACAAATGTAAAGTATTATATATATATACTATATATACTATATACTAAATACACTATCGACCACAACCTGCTCCTAATCGTTAGTATATAGATTCTCCCTGATGATACCAATGAAACTAGTTGGAGAAAAAAATGGCTCTGTGTTTTTTTTTACTTTTGAATATATATATATATATATATATATATATATATATATATATATATATATATATATATATATTGGGGTAACAAACAAATATGTTATGATATGATAATATATATATAATATGATTTTTTCCTGCAACTACCTCACTAACTTCACCTCAATACAGTTACAACAAAGAGATGCATTCGCAGCTACCAGCCGTCACTGTTCAAAGCGTGACCAAAGATAGTTCATAGCTACAACATGCAATGTCTAAGTTAACTGTCTTGTGTACATCAAAGTTTCTCAAATCAGCTCGACAATTTTTTTTCCATTGGTTTAAACATATTTCATTGATATACCAAAGGATAGCTGTTTGGAGCTATCTGCCCCTAGCTTCTCGCACCGAAAAGCATTTGTTGGGCGTCTTTTGATTGGCTACCTGAATTGTGCTCGAACACGCGAGTCTATGGGCTGTTATCTGACGTTTGGCGTGGAACCTACGACTGATATGAGTTCGTATCCCGGTAGATGCACTATTTTGCAATTTTTATTCCACGGAAAACCGTCGATTTTAATCAGACTGTATCAACATAACAATTATATAATAGAAATATAAACTGGTAGCTCAGTGAAAGCAACATTGAGAATCATTTAAAGCAACAGTATTATTATATATGTTTCCATGGTTAACTATTATGTTTGTACACCGCTAACTTCGCAAGAGAAAATTACAATCTTAATCCCATTCATGTACGACCTGTTATTTCTGTAAATCATCATGATGTACATATTGATGTTTCCGTTAATATCCTATTATGTATATAAACATCTCGCATTGCTTGATGTGAACCGATATCGAAACGCCGCCCTCTTATAAATAAAGAAGTCGATCATTCATACACTCTTGTCAAATTTATAGAATTGTTATTCAACAAGACGAGGTGAGGTGAGTTTGGGTTTAACGTCGCTTTCAAGCGTATCTCACGTATGTCACGGATGCTAGTATTATGGCAAGGAGAAAGCCCGCAACGCCATGTGGCTATGCGAGCATCGACTGGAACTATGGAACCATGGGTGGTACTACGCTGCAATTCAGTGTAGTATTGCACCCGAACCTTACAGCGTGTAGGACAGTTCCTGTAGTAGGTCGTTCCTATAAGAATTTCCTCCGCCTGGCAACATCCCATGGCCATTATTTGGAGAGTACTTGTGGATATTTTGGATATCTCTGATCAACTTGTGTTGGTACTTTTGATATCAGAAGACTTCGACGAGAACATTTTACTGGTGTTTGGAGATGTCTAGAGTTGACTCATAAGAAGTACTCAGAGCCTTTCTTCCCCCAGTGTACATCCTTTGGCCAATTCATGTAGAGTTTGTTATAAAAAAACCTTTGCCCTCGGGATTATACGCAACATACCACCGGCTTTTAATCATGTCAACGAATTTACTTAATGTTTGATACTTTCTTAATATGGTACGTCTATGGCATCCAGGAAATTCTGACAAAAAACCTTTCCCATGGCTTTACGGAACCATGTACACTCATATTTTAGCTTGATTTTACGAAGAGAGAAGGGTGTTTTACTATGGTGACAATATTTTTCAAATACATTTCATCGACTTATTTCAACGAAAAAACGTGCTACTGCCTCAAACATATTTCAAATAATTTTCTAACATTGAAAATTCGAGTTGAGTTGTATTACTCAACTTTTGCTGCCAACTGAAACGACGACATTGAATAGAGATGGGACTGAAAATTATTTAGTTCTGCACCTATTCCTGATTATGTTTGGATTTTTCTCTTCCATAACTGGTCATTCTCACATGGAGTTGAAGACACTTTTTCAAGGCGTACAGTTTAGTCATGTGATGCTACGTGGTGTAACATACAGGTGGGATAAAAAGTTATAGCAAAAACAAAATGCGCCATCGGAGAGAGCGGCAGCGACGGCTGCGGTGAAAACTGCACAAAAACTAAGTAGGGGCTGCTAATTACCCTCAGTAATGTGTTTCAGCAGGATTAGGTAATAATCATGTATTAAGGAGGTTCCTTACCAATTAAGTAACTTTTCATAAATTGCTAATATTTCACTTTTAACATGAACAACATATGCTCAATCCATTTCTGTTATACAAAACATATGGTCACATGCTCGTTTTTGAAACATGAAATCTCAATGATAAAAGAACAAACATATTTCATAAATATGGCATTATTTTAATAAAAGGGTTATGGTTACACGTTTATGCAAGACCAAAATGCAATTTTATTGTAACTTTGAAGCTTTTTACCTAAAATTGAATATTTGTTGTTTTTTATGATTTTTTATTTTATTTTTTTTAAATTTATTTTTTTATATGGTATTCTGTTTATATACATGAATATGTATGTCAATCAATCTCACGATTTGTCTGAAAAAAACACTGATTGATAGAAATATAATTCAACAACAAAAGTAACCCCAAAAAGTATCCAGGCTAACTTGAATAACAATTTGAAAAAAACCTGGAAATTTGTCAATTTTCAGCTTCAGCTTCTTACTCAATATGCACGACCGTTTTCCCTTAAATTGGATTATAGAGCAAAATAACAAAATATATCTGAAAAGAAATACTAAAACTTCACAATTATAATACAATGATTTTATTATCATATTTCTAATTTCTAATGTGCATGACAAACTGTGTTACAGTGTACACTAAGGCTATGTGGCTACAAGGTCTATCTGAATCTTGATGCTTAGAAATAATGGTAAATAACCACCTTAACGGCACATACCTATGTACACAATAAAGTTCCCTCAAATTCCATTTCCACAAATAAAACACCCTATTACAGACCGTTCCCATAAGAATTTCTTCCGCCAGGCCACATCTCATGGCCATCTTTTGGAGTGTTTCAGTGGATATTTAAAACTTTAATAAACTCGTGTTGATACTTTTGTTATCAGAAGACACTTGGGTAAAATTATCTATGTCTTCAGAAGTCAACTAAACTAATTTTCAAATCAAATTTACTCTAAAGAGCTGTTTTCCTGGTGTATGTCTGGAGAAGTCTACTCAGTCTTTCTTCCGCCAGACTACATCGTATGGCCACTGCATGTAGAGTTTGTAATCAAGAACATGTTTGCCATCTGGATTATAGGGAACATACGACCGACCTTTCATCAATTCAACGAATTTATCTATAATATCTCGTTTCTTAACTTCTCCCCACTCCATAAATATATATGGTACGTCTATGGCATCCAGGAATTTCTGAGCTCCTTTGAAAGCATTGTATTCATAACTTTGCACATCAATCTTGATAACAGCAGTTTTGGATGTCATGTAGGGAATAAGGTCATCCAAGCAGACGGTGTTATAGGCTGGCTGTTTTGGACAGGAGGAATTACCTATATCTTTGACCTGTTGACTTCCTAGAGGCCGTACTTGGGATGTAACGAGTCTTGTGAGTGGCGCCACCATGTCGACCCGAGTGTGCTGATCTGATAACGGATTGAAAACAACCGTCACGTTGTCGGTAAGTCGATTTTCCTGAATGCTTTTACACAATTGAGCTACGTTTTCAAACACAGGCTCAACTGCAATAACCTTTCGTTTGAGAGTTTTGGCGATGATCAAGGTGAAAACACCAACATTAGCCCCAAGGTCAAGAAATGCGGCATCAGGGTATTTTTCAAGTTCTGTCATAAGTACGCCTGCTTTCGGCATATCTTCATGGTTATCGTTTGATAGATAAGATTTCATTATCGGGTCGAGTTTAGGGTCCTGATGGAAGATGGGTACTCGTCCATGAGGAACCTTCATCATGGTGCATTCGAACGCTGGAGTCCACGTACAGAACTCATACAGTCTCTCAAACTGTTTTCCATTGAACCATATCACCTTGGTTTTGCCTTTTGTTAATTCTTCAAGATTTGTTTTCCTTTCCAAATTAATACTGCTTTTCCACCATGATGGCCAAACGTTATTTTCAATGTCGTTGTATGTTAACGCATAGAGCAGAAATACGATGACACCAAACATCACTAAGGGAACGAAGTGCTGTCTCTGGAACATGGTTCTGAAACATATACAGTGTATGTTAAAGATCTGGTGAAATGCATTTTTCTCAGTAATGACAAATGAGTAACTCTACGTATAGTGTATATCGGAATCAATTGAGCATAAAATAGAGACAATATACACTTGCAATTGATTATAAGGACGATTTTAATTTACCCATTTTAACAATACCGCGATTTCTGCCCTGGAAACGTTTTGAGAAGAATCATTTAGGCGTGACTGATTAATCGATCGACAGACCGACACGCTCCGTGCAGCCTCGTTTATTATTTAATGATGATTATCACCGTCGCTAGATGAATTTATGAAGTGTGTTAAATCGCCAAAAACATATGTTTATGCAATAATTATGTAATTGTCATCTGCGGAATTACCTAGTTGGATATCTAAACATTCGATATATAGACAATTTAAGTTGTTTTATTGAAGATTTGTTAGTGAAATTAACAATCAAAATGTTGCGAAATTACGTTGACTTATGACTATCGCCGCAAATCAGGTTACTCCAGTGACGTCACAGAAGTCATCCCTTCAGGGGCTACACCCCCGCAGACTTTCATTCTGGTCACCAGGGCTAAATTAGGCGTTTTAAAAAAAACGAATTTAAGTAATTTATGGACCGATTTCAGAAATTAAAAATCGAGCAATTGTCAAATTGACATGTCAATGAATCCCATTTTTGACCTATATTTCATTTCATTCGAACACACAACGCAGAGAACCATGGTTGATGTTGAATGAATTGCATTTTCTAATTTGTAGCTTATATACCATGCGTGCGGTAGATAAGTTTTAAAAAACAGGATCGTGATGTGTTTTGATTGTCAATGACTTACCGTACTTCATCTTCGCTGTATATATGTAGTCTAAAATGGATTGTATATTATACTTACCATATTTCTTTATTTATTTCAAACACAAACATTCTCCAGCAAAAAATAACAACAATACCGAGTGTTTGATTGCTTCAGTGAAATTCATTATTGTACTCTATGTCTACGAACGTCTACGAATCCATCGCCTATCCTTCTACGATTCCACCGGAAATTTACGTCTATGAACCGGTCTGGTCTACGAATTCATCTACAGCCCATAAAACATATAATTTGACATTCAACATAGATCACTTATAACGGGTAAACATATATACGCAGGTTAACAAGGGTTGACAATCCGATAGGAAAAACGTATTATAGCACAGAAAATACAAATATGTGATGACAATTATGGCATGGAAAACAACTAATAGCACAAACACATGTAAATGATACAATGCAGGCGTGTGTTGTGTGCAGATAAAACTACAGTTTACTAGAGGTTACTAATGTATAGGGGTTACAATATAGGTAAATTACTTTTGGACAAAGACATTTAAGGATTGGTGATATAATTACTGTATTAATATTGACTCCTATGTGTATCGACCTGTACATATACACTCAGCATTCATACAAGTGACTAATTGACTTAAGGGACATGTTGTTCATTGTTGTGTTCCCAATGATACACAAACAAAATAATTTATATTCGAGAAAGAACATGGCCTTTGAACAACAGTGGCATACGGAAGTTACACCAACGTTTGGAGATATTTACATTAATGTAAACTGTATGCCTGAAATACATTAGACATCTTATAGAAGACAATTCCGATTATATATACACAAGCTGACACAAGTTGTGAGGGGGGCTATAATTTAAGAACGTCTGCTATTTGTAGTTATCATTTTCATTATGAATTGTATCTTCTATGTCATTTGCCTTGCTCATATATACAGACGTGCTTTTGCGCTTTTTAGATATGATGTTCCTCCACTCAAAGTTTAAACTAGACGAGATGTGGGTACTTTTTATAGAAAAGAGCATGTTTAATTGTAAATATTTGAAGATGGACGTCATGTTAACTTCTCTGTCCACTCTAGTATATTTAGTGAAGAATATTTTTCAGTAAATGTGAACAATTTAAATGTTAATTGCATGACTTTTGATGATTTTGAATGAATACGATTGTTAATGTCCAATCCACAAGTATCTTTCAATAAAGCCATTTTATTTTTAGGATTCGACATAACCTTTTGTGATCTTATCTTGTGCTCTCAATGTTTGTACTGTATATCCAATATGCTTTTAACTTGGTATTTTACATGGAAATTTTGTGTTCATCAAGAGATACGAACACATAAGAATTCAACATTTAAGAAATGTGGAACAATGACTGACAATAACATGCTAAACGTGTTATGTTGAGGTTGGACTGCAATGAATATATGGACTAAAGTGGTATACACGACCTACACGAAATATTTGTGTCCTCACAGTAATTAAGTAATCACACAAACCTCATTTTGGGATCCACGTACACAAAAGCGGTAATTTCACACTGGTAAGGCACTTTCAGTCCGTCTCCTTCAGTTTGCTATGTCCTGTCTGGAACCTGATCTGCGTGTCTGCATACCCGTTGACGGCGCTGTCATCAGCTATGCTTGATTGGCGTATTCCGAATTATCCGGCAATGATGGTCGGTGTATACGCCGCTGGAACGAATTATGCATAGCATATACGCGCGCTGTCTGGTGTATTGATTTAATTGGCACTTGTCATTGCCCTGGGGCTATCGACAACACTGTCACCATGGTGACATTGTACCGGGTGCACAAGGTAGATATTGTCTGTCGAGTTATGCCAGAATAACTTATCACCTCTTGTTTGTTTGCTCAACCGTGTCATCTGCCAATGTCTTTATTACATTGATCGCTATTAAGTCTTGACGTTCTGTAAGTGTGTCTACTGCCGGAATAAGGTCTGTGAACACGCGTTGATGCAGCGTCCTATGCCCTACATGCGTAAATAAAGGATCGCGTGATGGATCTTTTACAGCCCATAACAGTGGTAAAATTGTTCTCAAAATGTTACCTTTATGCGGTTTGAGTGTGTATATATGTATTGGAAACACCTGCCTTGTATGTTCTTAATACAACTTGAAATATTTTGGGGAAAGTGGTCTTACACCAATGTCAAGTTTCGTTTGAAGAGTATATTATATATTACACATCAACTCTGGACTCTGTAGAGTATATGTCTGCTATAATCCAAACATGCATGATACACAGCAAGACTGACCAGGATATCTGAATTCTCAAGTCTGAGACCCAAGTTAAACCTGAAAGCTCCCCCCTCCTAGTGTGTTCTGAAGACTGAAGTCAGTCGAATCTCTTATACTTTGAAACTATCATCTAATTAGACTGAAGTTAGTTGTTGAATAAAACCATTTAAAAACACTCATAAAGAAATATTAAATTATCATATCGTTTAATGAACGTATGCTATAATATGTTGGAAATGTCATATAATTAGATGCAAATAGCATCTAGTTAGATGAAACTTAAATCTAGTTAAATGTAACTCAAATCTAATTAGATGTTGAACACAATCATTTGATGAGATGAAAGTATCATTCATTTAGATGAAAATATCATCTACGTGGATGAAACGATCCGCTATCCGGTATGTCAGTTGCCATACACCCTCAAACACATAGGGTCACAGGTCACTGCACACACTGTACTCAATGTAGTAATAATTAGGATAGTCCAGCCTTATTCACAGTTTTCGGGTTGTATTTCCTGACATTAACATCTCATGTTACAAATCATGTCCTCCCTTGGTTTTGAAAAATACTTGACTTTATTAGACAAAAGTGATTATGGATGATTAACATATCTCAATATAGAGGTGGGTTTGTTTGCAAATTGGATGGATGCCGATGCGTTCAATTCCTTATGTTACAAAACCCGCGGGACTTGTCTTTATATTCGATATTCGTATACTATGCATTTTATCATGCGGCGATGTTCATCCCAATCCTGGCCCTAACAATATACAATTTCCCAAAAAAATGCATCTAAATGGGAGAAGTATTATCAACAAATTAGATGTTTTTAAAGCAGAATTTCGCGAGTACTACGTCTTATGTTTCACCGAAACTTGGATAGTGGAAGTCTTGACAATGACGTCATTTTCCGCGGTTTTCACCCATCAGTGATAATTCATTATCTGAAATTATAATCAGAGAAAATGAGGTGAACGATATTATCTTATCATTTGATATTCTTCCCTTGTAAACCTTTCTCTGAACATTTCTCTGTTCCCATCTATTTGGAAAGAATCATATGTTGTTTCGATTCATAACAAAGGCAACAACATTATAGTGCTTGTTATCGGCATGTAGCATAGACAAGGTGCATTGCAAACACGTTTGAAAATGTATATTCAAAAACGTATTCAAATTCTTGCTAGATAACAACCTATTGTCCAGTCTTCATGCCGGGTGATTCGACGGTATATCAACAATGGTTTATGAATATGACTCAATAAGTATAAAGCTCTCGACCATGGTAAAGAAGTCCATTTCTGTTTTCTGTGATGCTAGTAAACTAGAATCTTACGAAAAACGCGGGGAATTATTAAATTGGTTTCAGAGCTATTTAAAAATAGAGCCATGGCCTCTGTAGCTCATCAGGAGATAATAAGTGGGGTATGTTATGGAGTGGACTTTTTAGCAATGGTCAGATAATGGAATGTAGTAATAAGAATCTAGGTAGTGAAACGATTAAAGCAGTTTAAAAATATTTTGTTACCATAACTTTGCCAATCTGCTATATATATGTGTTGAAAGAGCAACACAAAGCTTTGAAATAAATTGCTGGTATCAAACATATAATAATGTGGTGGAGAGATCATACTATTTTTTAAGATCGTACACACATTATATAATAATGAATATACCGGGTACAATTCTTTGCATTTAATTCACCACTGTAAGCTATTGCAATAATGGCCTGGGCCTGTAGAAGAAAATGAAAAAAACCTTTTTAGGTCATGACCCCTGCTAATTATTATCAAAATTGGTTACACATAAATCAACATTCGTTATGAATATCATACACCTTTGCATTATATTGTTTTAATTCTTAATTGCATTATGGCAATACCAACATTTATTACATAATGAATAGGAGCCTCAGTTTTTGAAAATCCCATTTCTCATAGGCTCCATTTCAATACTTAATAAATTGGTGAATTTTTTTTAGTAAATTCTTTTTCACCATTTCTTATAGGCTCCTTTTCAATATTTGATAAAATGGTGATATTCTATGAATAAATTCTTTTTTAGAGTCAGCGAAAAGCAGTCTCACGCACAGTCTATGATAACACAGTGCTGCACAGAAGTTTGAAGTAACCTGAAACCTCTGTGTAACTATCAGTTTTCATTCTTCTGCCAGAAAGAGGTCAACACAATGCAATTACATAACATGCAGACACTGGACTCACAGCCAGTAAAATTTATATGTTAGATGCAGTTTTTCCTACAATTAATTATTTTTTCTGTACTGGAGAAGATGATGAAAATAGGTGTGATGTCACAATCTCATATAGCTACTTCTTTTATAGTCCTATGTTATCACCAGTCATCACTAGTCATATTCAGTTCACATATCTCATGTAAAATGAAAAAATTTAATTCCTCTTCAAGTTATTCCTTCAAAGGGTATTCAATAGTTCTCATTTCAAATAGATTCACATTAAACATGTCCATGATGTAGACATCTATCTCATTTCTTGTTCTTATTGAACTGCAAAGTAAATAGAAAACTAAATCAGTTATAAAGTATAAAATATGATATAAATAAGTTATACCAAATTGACTCGTACTGGAAATTCTCATTAATTAATTAATTAATTCTCCAAATAATTACACTATATCATGAGATATTAAAAAACTCCATTATTTACTCTTAAATTACAAAGAACATAATATTAGATTTAATAAAAGATTCTGTATTAAGTCTTTAGAATACTTTTAGACTTGTGTACCTTTATCAGCAAATTCACTTGCAAAATACAAATAATTACTCATATGTGAAATGTGAGACAAAGATAAAATATGACTTATAATTTTTGTTAGACCTCCAATTCTAAGTTTTTAATTCTAAATATCTCTTTTTCATCAGACATATTATATTCTCAAAGCACATGTTAGAACTCTCACATCAGAAAGATGAAATGCCTTTAACTCAGCTGTTTTCTTTAAAATTACCTCCCTTACCTACTTACTGATTGAAGTGCACATATAATCTCAGAAAGATGTTGTAAACTGAAATAGGCTTTTAGGTTATGATCCCTGTAACCCATATTTGGGGTCACAGACTCACCAAATTTACAATTTATAATCCCTTACAGCCAAGGAGTCTGTACATAAAATTTCAGCTCGCTAGAGCCATTGGGACTGGAGATGAAGATGAAAATAGCATTTTAGGTCATTGCCTCTGTGACCCAATATTTGGGGTCTCACTGTCACCAAATTTACAATTTAGAATCCCCTTCAGTCAAGGAGTATGTACATAAAATTTCAGCTCTCTACGTTCATTGGGACTGGAGAAGAAGATGAAAATAGTTTTTTTTAGGTAATGACCCCTGTGAGCAACACTTGGGGTCACAGGGTCACCAAATCTACAATTTAGAATCCCTTTCAGCCAAGGAGTCTGTACATTTCAGCTCTCTGGAGTCATTGGTTCTGGAGAAGAAGATGAAAATAGCTTTTAAGGTTATGACCCCTGTGACCCACATTTGGGGTCACAGGGTCACCAAATTTACAATTTAGTATCCCCTTCAACCAAGGAGTCTGTACATTAAATTTCAGCTCTCTGGAGTCATTGGTTCTGGAGAAGAAGTCGAAAAAGCGAAAAGTTTACGGACGGACGGACGGACAGACGGACGGACGGACGGACGGATGGACGGACGCCATCCCATGCCATAAGCCCATCGGGCCTTTCAGGCCAGATGAGCTAAAAAACGAATGTAGCGAGTTTTAATAAATGGAAGTAGATCCGATCCACGATACATCTCTGCTGGGGTACCCCAGGGATCTGTACTAGGTCCTCTGTTATTCATAATCTACATAAATGACATCGTAAATGTCATCAAGAGCCATATTCGAACTTTCACAGATGACACCTGTCTATACATGTACATCATTGTTGATTATCCAAAGGAAGCTGCCCATACGCTAAACGCCGATCTTAAAACAATAAGCGATTAGGCCGAGTCCTGGCAAGTTTCTTTCAATCTTAACAAGACATGAATCAATGATATTCTACCGTAAACATCATCATAATTTTCATCAAGGTTCTGTGCTTGGTCCAGTGCTCTTTTCTGTATACACAACACCACTCGGAAAAATTGCAGCTAAGCACAACGTCAACCAACATCAGTATGCTGATGACAACCAAATATACTCTTCATTCCCTGCCACTGAAGCTTCGCCATCTTTAGACTGTCTTTCTGATACCTGTAATGATGTTCAAACGTGGATGACTAAAAACCTTCTGAAGCTTAATGAAAGTAAAACCGAGTTCCTGCTGGTAGGATCAAGAGTAAAGTTAGCCAAACTTGATAGACTCTCTTTCCAAATTGGAGACTCTGAAATAGCTCCAGCAGCGAAGGTCAGGAATCTAGGGGTTATTCTTGATGCAAATCTGAAGATGGACAAGCAGATCTCCAACATCATAAGTACTGCTCACATGCACCTCAGGAACATTGGAAAACTTCGAGCCTGTCTGAGTGTCAATGCTACTAAAAAACTTGTGCTATCACTGGTCATGTCTCGTGTAGACTACTGTAACGGCCTCCTTACCAATGTCAACCAAGATCAGCTACGTCGCCTTCAAGCACTCCAAAACACCGCAGCAAGAATCATAACAAAGTCCAAAGTCTTTGATCACATCACCCCAATACTAAAAGATTTACACTGGTTACCAATTACAGCACGAATTGACTTTAAAACAATTGTAATGGCCTACAAGTGTCTGAACGGAATGGCACCTGACTACCTTGCAGAGTTACTGCCCCTGTATCAACCTTCACGTTCACTGAGATCACAAAACCAAATGTTAGTGACAGTGCCAAACATTAAGACAAACTTTGGCAAACAGTCATTTGCCTTCAATGCAGCAATGAAGTGGAACTCACTCCCATTTGAAATAAAAACCAGTGTGTCACTGACATCTTTCAAGACTGCCCTCAAAACACATCTTTACAAGTGTCATTTTTCCTCATAAGCGCACAGAGCATTGATTAGTGAATGTTGCGCTATATAAATGCAACATTATTATTATTATTATTATTTGATTATGAAAGAAACAGTCTATAAAGAAGTTTATAACCACAAACGTTTAGGTTTGACTCATCTTCCCACGGCAAGGTGAAAATGTATCGAGATCTCTCCATTTTTTACCTTGCCTTCAACCTAACCAGAAGTGGTGAAACGAATCAGCGACACCTATCGTGATCACGAGTTACGTACCTTATCATCTGCTAACATACAACCAATGAAATCGATGTTTACATTTGGAACCAATTCAAAATAAGCCACGGTCGACACAGTCACAGAGGCAATTCAACTGTCTTCTGGTTGGCTTATCCGATTAGCCTGCAGTACGTTAAAATCTTAGCACTGAAAATGCGAGGGTTGAGGTCAAAGGCGGAAGGAGAAGATATGGAAATATTTTCGTTACGCCTGTGACGTTGTGAAGATGGGTTTGACTATGCAAACCAAATGTTATTGGCATGAGCACATCAATGAGATTGTTTACAAAGTATCACCGATGATAAATTGCTTAAAATATTCGAAATATAAACCCACTAGAAAAAAAACATGACAATGTTTAGACAGTTTATTCTGCCTCAATTTGATTATTGTTCTGTCATTTGGGACAACTGCACTCAAGACCAGGCTTTAATATTTGAGACATTGCACACTGATGCGTTACGTACGATAAGCGGGGCGGTTCGTGGCACAAGTCATAATAAGTTATTTGATGAAACAAAATCTATACAGATATCGGAGAGACGCTACCAACGTCTGTCACTTTTTGCTCATCAGGCCTGAAAGGCCCGATGGGCTTATGGCATGGTATGGCGTCCGGCGTCCGTCCGTCCATCCGTCCGTCTGTAAACTTTTTGCTTGTTCGACTTCTCAAGAACCATTAACTCTAGAGAGCTGAAATTTTATGTGCAGACTCCTTGGTCAATGGGGATTCTAAATTGTAGATTTGGTGACACGGTAATCCCGAATAGGGTCACAGGAGTCACAACCTTAAAAACCTATTTTCATCTTCTTCTCCAGTTCCAAAATCTCTAGAGAGCTGAAAAGCTGTATGCAGACTTTTTGGCCAATGGGGATTCTCAAATAGTGTAGATTTGGTCTAAAAACATTTTTCGTTATTCTCCAGTTCGAAAAGGTCTAAAGAGCTGAAAAGTTGTGTACAGACTCCTTAGGGAATGGAGATTCTAAATTGTAGAACCTACGTGTATTTCCGACTACTTTTCCAGTATGAAAAACTCTTGAACAAGCTGAGAAGAATGTATTTAATATCGGTTTAGCAAACAATACAGAACCTGATGAGATAAAGAGCCCATGGCTCTATTTTGTGTGTATTGTTTAACAGGTTACCATTCCTATATCCACACAGGACCAGAACGAAACGATGTGTGTTCAAACTGGTACAGGGTTATTGTGGTAAGTATTTCAAAACAACAATTGACACTTGTGTCTATCATATTTCTATTTGCGATATGCCACATATTTTCTATGTCATAATGTGAAATACTCATGAAATAAAAAACAAAACAAAAAACTGTTACTTTTTTTCCTGTTACTTTTTTTCCAAGCAAAAACTGTTACTTTTTTTCCGTTACTTTTTTTCCTGTTACTTTTTTTCCGATCACCGTTTTCAGTGTGTAACAGTATGCTGATGCCGTGTCGCACTTGCTGAAATTAAACTAAATAAGAGACTGACGTGTTTCATTATATTGTATAATTTAATAATAGTTAAATGTTCTACAGTGCGTGTACATTATATGTTATCATTATGTGATATGTATTTATGATTTATTCTTGTGTATGTCGCCTGGATTCTATGTTCTGTGAATTGTGTGTGACACTTTTATCATGACCTGAGATTTAAATTTTTATCATTGTTAGATATTTCCGCTATTAAAAATGAGATTCAACTTTTAAATGCTTTTATGTCGTCAGATCCCTCAATTTTATTTATTTGATCAGTTACTGTGAATGAAATGTTTAAAAGGAGGGAAGTATTTTCTTAATGGTTACATTTTATTATATTTATTTTGCTCTTTTGCTTCTGCTTCGTAAATATGTTATGTAAATTTTGCTCACGTTTATTTATACTTTTTGTTCCTATTTTATAAGTATTTTATGTAACAGTGTCTCGTAAGCCTACAAAGGCTGGATGTATGTATTATTTCATCTATACTGTATTTATTTATGTATTTTATATGTGTACATACATGTGACACTTTAATAAACTATATCTGTCTGTCTGTCTGTCTATGTATTTATGATTTATTCTTGTGTATGTCGCCTGGATTCTATGTTCTGTGAAATGAGTGTGACACATAACAATCTTTATTGTTGAATAAATGACGGAATGTTTATTTCGTTCTGTGCTACCCATGTGATTATAACAACAGCTTAATCCCATTGTATTCAGCCACTGGTGCATGAAGACTGTCGGCGTCTGTCTTGCTACTTTGTTTTTACAAGGATTAAATTGTCGACAATTCAGGAACTAACCTTTGAATATTTACCAAGAAATGTACGGTTCATTACCGTATTGAGCACCTTTTGAGTCGTGTAAAAGCAAAAAGGCAAATGTGGGGGACTTTAACTTCGTGCATCGATGGCTAGATACAATGGGATTAACATGTTGTTACAGGCACTGAGTTGTACTGAAAACAGAAATGATTTATTCAGGTTGATGCACAACTTCCCAATGCAAGGCATAACTCTTGCCAGTCTCCATTATTGGCTGATTTAGGCCTTGCAGTATTTCCTTAAGATATCTGTGTTTAGAAATCCAGGCCCGCTATGTATTTCCAGTGCAGCGATTCACTGCCTCGACACAAGAAAGCTAGGGAAATACCGCAAGGGTTAAATCAGCCAGTAATGCAGACTGGCAAGAGTTATGCCTTGCGTTTGGAAGTTGGTTGATGCAGTGCAGAAGCACTAAGAATCAGACATTTGGCCAACTCCCTAGGCTGAATGCATTAGAAATACTTGCCATTTAGATAGTGAAGAAATATAACATGGTTATATTTGGGATAACACTACCTTCAATTGTACAAATTCTTGTACTTTTTCGGCCCGAGTCCCATGCGGGATTCGAACCCACGCCCTCAGAGTAAGGCAACTATCGCCAGCATTGACTGTACCAACAGCTTACCACACGACCACTTCGCCTCGACAAAAATTTACGTCTATCAGAGGGGTATTGAATGTAAAGTTAGCTTAAAGAGCCATCATGGATGTTAGTATTTCAATTTTTTGGAAAATATACTTATAACGTCATTCGCCAGAGAAATCTTTTATCTACAACATGGCATATGTTAAATAATTTTCATATCACGACAATGTATTGCAATTTGGTTTCAAAGAGAAGTACCACTTCGACTAGCGCGCGCTAAAGGTATCTGACGTATATAAACAGAATCCCCCTTTTGCGTAATACGTACTACACAAACAGCAAGCGCTTCCGAAGCGTGAAGGCTCGTCTCTAGCGCAATTCGCCATAACAACCCATGTGCTGCACGTGTCTCTCTTGCAAGTTACCCTTGTCACACATTACTGAGTGTGACGATTGCTTTACAAACAATATTTCTAAATGTCCTGAGAAGATACACATTATTGCCTGTTTAATGTACTTTTTATTGAGATAAGACCAGCAAGTTATGACAAATTTTTACTCTCTTTAATTATAGAATTGAAGAAAAAATACCTAGTTGGGTAAAACAAGTATTCCAATATCTGTAGCAAATACATAATTAAATGAACTAGTAAATAAATCATCGCCAAAAAATATATATTTCGATATTTTTCATTGCTCATATTTTGTGTTAATAATATTCTTTCGTGTCTTTGTTTACTGTGTGTGAGCTAGACCATAATGCTTTGCGCTTGAAAATAATAGACTGGATCTATATTTAGACTGGAAAACACCGTAACTAATTAATGCAATTTCTCGGCTTATTTTAAGTTGGACAAATTAGGGAAAAATTAAGTGTATTTATTTCACGGAGATGGATTTTTGGAAATTTTTTTATATTTTCATCAACATCCGTGATGGCTCTTTAACTATCGATTGTTGGACCTCGATTGTTAGTGACCATCAGGCGGTAATCCCTTGTAACAACAATGACAAAACAACATCCCAAAGGATTTTTTCAGGGTGGACAAAACGGTATGACCTCAGAAAAACATGTATTCATCTTCAAACAGATTAAGATTAGATTTTTTTTAATAAAGAATCATTGCTGATACCTTTTCCTTACATTTTCTTTACATTTTATATTGCATGTAATTTTTGGTGGTCAATTCATGTGTTTTTGGAAATAATTCTCTTTAAATCACATCGATAAAAATATGGAATATGTATCTTTCCCATTTTCAAATGAACGTATTGGAACTATAGCAACTCACCCTGGCCTTATTAGTTGACTGTGCAAGGGGGCATGCTGACAGGATGTGTGTAACGGGATGTTGTTATAGGTTAAGGTTTATAACGAGATGACAATCATTTGATGTCATGAGCACGATGACAAGATTGATGTTATTTTAACGAAATAAAACTACATTGGCAGTGTATTGTGTCACACATTACTGAGTTTCTCATGTATTTGTCAAAGAAAACAGCAAATGAAATTTCCAAAGTGCAAAAATTCCATAGAAGTAAGTAACGGTAATGTCCATAATATTTAGTGATTACGGATTATCATGGAATGAGAAAGTAACCTTATTACTTTTTTCGTACTTATCTTTCTTTAAACTGTTATTTAATTATGCCCACTACTTGGTGAGAGTTTAACAACTGGCATAGTTTTACATCGTAGGTTTAGCTTTTAATGAATAAAAATAATTTGAGATAATATCATACATATGTGCTTTTATTTCATCTTAACTGATGTGTTGTTTTAACAGTTCTGCATTTTAGCTTTTTGCATTTGGGAGGTTACCGGTTTATACATGCGTAACCCTTCAACCCTCCTCGATTAGTAGAGGTGTACTATACAAGGGGGATCTAAAAATCTTGGCTGAACAACTGTCAGTTCCACTCTGTAATTTATTTGATATTTCATTGTCAACTTCACAGTTTCCAGATATATGGAAATATGCATCTTTTGTACCAATTCATAAAAAGAATGACGTGCATCAATGTACTAATTACCGACCTGTGTCACTTACTAGCTGTTTGTCAAAAGTGTTTGAGAAGTGTGTTATTTAGCATGTTTCAAACCTCTTTTGAGATAATGGAACGATCACATCATTACAATCAGTTTTTACGTCTGGTGATTCTACATCTTTCCAGCTCACTCATTTGTATGATTATGTAGCTAAGGCGATGGATAGTGGTAAGGAAGTTCGCGCTGTATTTTGTGATATAAGTAAAACGTTTGATAGGGTATGGCGCATAGTTTTTGCATAAACTATGGGCTAATGTGATACATGGTTCTCTTTTATCATGGTTTGAAAGTTATTTTACTAATCGGAAACAATTCACAGTAATCAATGGGTATAAATCAAATGTTAGATCATTAGAAGCGGGCGTCCCTCAAGGATCAGTTTTGGGACCTCTACTCTTTTTGGTCTATAGTAATGATATTGTCGAAGATATCCATTGCAATATCAAATTATTCGGTGATGATACATCTTGATATGTGATAATTGATGATGCTGTCCAATCTTCTAATATGTTAAATGATGACCTTAAACTTATAGCAAAATGGGCCAAAACGTGGAAGGTAGATTTTAACCCAAATAAAACAGAAATTTAGTTTTTTTCTAGAAAGAAAGCGATAATATTAATGCCTGACCTTGTAATGAATGATACAATTATCAAATCTGTTGATTCTCATAATTTAGAATTAATTCCAATAAATATATTTTACATCCACATATGAATCTAGGACATCCAATATTCTTCAAAATCCCCTTTGCCGCACAGAAACATATAAAAAGTCCTTCCTTCCATCGTGTGTGCTTGAGTGGAATATGTTGGATGACAATGTGAGAAATACTGATTCCCTTGCTTTATTTAAGAAACATGTTGATCGAACCTTACCGTTCAATGTGCATCATGTTATTAAAATTACAGGTACAAGACAAAATAATCCATTGTAAAATGAGATTCGGTTGTAGTGACTTAAATGCCCATAACTTTGATCGTTTTCTTAAAAATTCTTCCACTTGTGAATGTGGCTATCACTATGAGGATACCATTCATTATCTATTTATATGTCCACATTTTGTTTGAAATCGATCAAGGTGTTTCTTCTATGAAGATGGCTTTGACTTAAAATCCATTATACATGGACATTATTCACTTTTTGATGAAATTGATCACAGTATCGTCACTTCACTGCATTATTATTTTACCCAGACAAAACGTTTCTAATTCAGATGTCCTTGCTTAATCAGATGTTATAAAATACTGTCCTACTATATTATACAACGATGTTTATTGAATGTTGTGCGTTTCTCAGTATCGATGGATGATGTTGTGTTATCTATAATGTTGTACTGGAGAGGTATTTATATAAATATTCATGCCTGTTTACCAATCCACTCAGCTTTTCATGAATAAATATTGTTTAAATCACAAAGGGCATCGATACGATGTTGCCCATTTCTAATCCGCAAACTGTAATTGTCAATCCCACATGTGGGAACCAGCTATACCCCGATACGCACGTGTCTTTTTTAGGGGTTTAATTAATGTGGAAGAGTGTATATATTTGCATATTGTCTAAGTTGTATATATCTTAGCATCATTCTATTTCAGTGTATCGTATTGTTACTAAATAGTTACAATGTTAACGTCCTGTCAAATCTGCAAGCGTTCAACCAAGCAACTAGCTTTCATTCCTTTGTTCTTTTGTGTGACTGCTTTCTTAGATAGATAAATGTTTATTTAAGTTTCACTTCACAAATTATATGCATACAAAGGCATAACATACATACATACTATGCCCGAGCCACATATTTAGAGTTTCATGAGACTATACAATATAAAACTAATTTATACTGTTAAAAAGATGTACAAAGTGCAATAAAGTACCAAAAAAATACTATATAACTAGAATATATAAACACATAGAAAGACAAGGTAACCTAAAAGCAATATAAAACACTTTCACTTTTTCTGCAGTAAAAGATTTCATGTTTTGCCACACAAGAAAATCACAGTTGGGCTGGATAGAATAACACGTATTCTCTGTAAATCATTAAGATAATTTTTGTATCACAGTTGGCTATACAATTGTCTAAAAGTTCTGATGTGATTTCCGGGACAGGTTTTCATTAATCGAACGCAGATAATTAGTTCCAAACTCGCTATAAAGTGTTGTTCCAGAGGATGTTTTACTCCATTTTCCAAGATTCAGTGCTATGAAGACCATTATATACAGACAGAGACACAAGACCATTCCATCACTGCCAAGTTCGAGATCACATGAAGATGAATGGACTCTTACAGATGGTGGCGATATGTTTCTTCATTCACTTAATGACAGTAGTACTATTCCCCTTTTCTATCACCAACAGGTAAGTTTACTAATCTCTTAGTTCATTTTGTTATATCTAAAAACTTTGACGGCCTACCATGTAATCATTATTGAACATATTATCAATCTAAGAGTGCACGGTGAATGAATTACTATCAGTTGATTATATCAGGCTATTTAAATTCGTCACTAACTTGAGATACGCATGTAATATGAATAACACACGTAGTAACATATATTAACCGCGAATATATGTGACGGTAACGTTATGCGGCATGTCGTAAAATGACCGTTATAAAGGCGTTACGGTAAATTTAAGCGCTCTCCGTTAGTATACAGATAAGCCTATACCTAAAACAACGTAATCCATATATTTTGAGACTTATACTCAACAATAAATAGGCTGTGCGAAACGTGTTGATGCATATGCGAGACTGTTTGAAAAGAGTTAATGCATTACTATTGGCACATATGTAGATAATATATTTACAATTTGTGTAAAACAGGACAAATAGACAGTCAGGTCGCCCTTTTTGCATCAAACACTATTTTATCTACCGAGACAAGGAATAAACCAGATCGTCTTTGTGTTCTCAAGATGGCTTGAACCACCTCATTTCTAACCTGCAGTATATTTTTGTTCTAAGTATTCACATGCGTCCTTGAAGATTTGCAAATATTTTCAATGGGGTTCAGATCTGGTGAAACTGCAAGAAAATTATACTTTGCATGTCATTTCACGAAATTCATGTTTTGGTGTGGGTGTATGTGCAAATACTTTTTATCAAACTGATTTTTAATGTCCAAAAACAAGATGAATAGTCCTTGAACGATAATATATCCGTAGGTAAAATACTGGAAGTAATTTCTCACTAATACAGAGCATGCTTTTCGATGATATTGTTTTAGCATCTGCCGCAGGCGTCGTTATAATATATGATGTCACAATCAAATTCACAGTATTGATGCAAAAAAGGTTTCTAGCACTAAACTTCTCATTTTCTACCTTAATTTTGATGTCATATGTGAAAATGTTTCTACATATTTTCTAGTTTTTCCCATTGTCATTTAAAACGATGCAAGTGTTATCAAAGAAAATATACAAAAGTCCGAACCATGATCAAAACTGTCCCAACCAATGCTGAAAGAGTGAGTCTAAACATCTCATTTTGAAGTGAGCGCTGTGATAAATTGAATCTCAATGTTGTTTGGGTTTTTTTTTTTTAAATTATTCTGTTGCATTTCAGACATGAGACGGTTACATCAATGATATTGTATACAGTAAACAATTCTAATAACAAACAGTAAATGACAAGATGACCAGAACTTGTAGAATCTATCTATTCCTGGACCAATTAGAGCTGCAGCTTTGGTCAAAAGATAATATTCATAGATCTCTTCTTGCAAGAACTGGAAGCTTGGTACTTTTTTGGAAAATCTGTGTTTGAAAATAATGTTTTTGCAGAGAATTATAATAATGTTGATTGGATCATTATTTCGTTGGTGAAAACCAAGCAGAGCATGTTGTTTTGTTAATGAAAGTCTTACATGGATCTTTTCTGATAACCAGAGTTCCAGTTTTTGCCAAAGCGTTTTTACTTTGCTACAATCATAAAACACATGGGCGATTGATTCTATGTGATAAGAACAAAAACTACACATATCCGAGTCTATAAGTTGCAGACAGACAGACAGACAGATATTCTATTAACGTCTCACCTTGCGTATACATAACATACATACATAATTATATAACCAATAAAATATACACAAGCCATTCCATAGGAATTATGAGAGAAAAAAATTGAGTGTTAATATACGATAAAACTTGCATTAAAATAAATCATTGTGGCATTAAAAAAGGTATAAAGTAAATATAGCAATATACAGATATAAAAATTGTATTACTTATATAAACACCATCTTCTTCTTCTTAAGATATTAAAACAGGCTTTGTCACACAACAGAGTTAAATCAATATGTGTAAAGAACACTTAAAACTCTCCTGCGTCTGTTAAAACACTAAAATTAGGACATAAATATTCTGCTTCCTTAAAAAGGGCATATCGTAAATCATCATACACAGAACAGTTTAAAATAACATTATATTCATTCTCAACACAACAATTTTCACACATTGGGCATATCCTTTCTTCCACAGGTAAGTGTTCATATGGCCCTGTTTCTAGTCTTATAGGTGCTACTCCTAGTCTGAATTTTGACATAGCACTTCTATAGGGTCGGGGCATATGGGAAATTACAAAATGTTCTTCTTCATATCCAGAATTCTTTACAGTCTTATACGTTCTGAGCTACGTATTGTCACTAATTCTTTGAGTCCACGCATATCTATATCTCGTAAAGAGGATATCTTCAACTTTATTCACCATGTCAGGCTGGACTGAGTTTTGTAGATAGCTGCAATCAGTGTCTCTAAACAATTTTCTTAGCTTAAAATTCCAGTTTTTACATCCAGGGGTAGCAATCTTATCTGTCCACAGGAATATGCTTTTGTTTAATCTGTTATTGTCCATTCTCAAATATCTTCGCCACTGTTGTAAACATGCAACCTTCTGGGATATATTCACAGGTACCCATCCCAGATCACCAAGTACTCCATCAGTTGGTGCATATCTACCAACTCCTAAATAAAATCTACAGGCCCGGTTCTGGACAGCATTTATACATGAGTATTCCTGTAGGGCCCATGCAGCTACTCCATACGTGATAACTGGTAACACAGTACTGTCATATAATTTATTAAAAACTTTAAAATCCATATCGCCCAGTATTTTACACTTTGCTATTACTAGCCCTAGAGCTCTACTTGCAGACTGGGCTAAAAAAATTGCCGTGACACTGTAATCCAGGAATTCATTCACCGTAAGCCCGAGATAACTGTACATGCTCACCGTCTTTAACTGTAATTCGCCACATTTAAAAACACGCTCACTTTTCTTCACCGATTGGTTTCTAAAATGCACAATTTTTGACTTGTCACAGTTAATACAACTTATTCTTTCCACACCACTCATTCAGGTAATCCAACTGTAATTGCAGGTCCTCTTCTGTTTCTGCCAGGAGTACGATGTCTTCTGCGTATAACAGAATACTCAGCTTGGCATCTCCACACTGAATGCCCACTCCTAAATCGTTGAATATAGTTGCAAGATCATTATTGAAGATGTTAACAAGTATCGGGGATAAGAGACACCCTTGCTTGACGCCGCAGCTTACTTTAACCCAGTCAGTCTTTAACCCGTTAATCCTCACACAACTGTACACAGATCTATATATGCCTCGCACAGCATTCAGCATGTTACAACTTAATCCAAGGGTTATCAAGCTTATTGATGAGAATGGTTCGGTCCACTGAATCATATGCTTTACTGAAGTCAATAAACGCACAGAAAGTTGATAATTTCTTCTTTTTCCTCCTGTCGATAATGTTAGTTAACGAAGTTATGTGGTCTACAGTACTGCGGCCTTTCCTAAAACCATTCTGTTCTTCGGTTAAAATAGAGTTTGCATCCGCCCATTCAGTTAAACGTGCATTTAAAATCCCACAATACAGCTTATACACACTGGAAGAAAGAGAAATACCTCTATATGATTTGGGGTCACGCTTGTCTATCGTTTTCGATTTCGGTATGGGTTGTATAATTCCTCTAGTCCATGATTCTGGAACTCGTCCCGATGTGTAACAGAGATTGTAAAACTGCAGTAAGAAGTTTATAACACCTTCAGATCGTAAAACTTCAGCAGGCAATTCATCATATCCGAACGCTTTACCGTTCTTCATTTTACATAAAGCTATTTTCAACTCTCTTAGAGTAAGAGGATTATCCATGCAATTATCACTTCTCGGAGGTGACGGGACGTCCGACATTTCGTCTCCATTAAGCAGACTATGGAAATCATACCTCCACTTTTCTAACACTGTTCTCTGCTCACATGACACATTGCCATCTTCACCCACTACCTCCATTGGGATTTGCTTATTTCTTTCGCTTCCAACTCCTTTCCTATGAATTTCCAAAAATATGTCTGATTCTCTTGTGCAGCCTGAAAAAGATCTTGTTGAAGAGCCAGTCTGTGGCTTCTCTTGGCCCTCCGTACACTTCGATCAAAGGATTTTCGTAAATGCCTGAATTCATTTAGTAATAACTTCTTTGATATACCTTTACTTTTACAATAGTTCCGTTCGGTGTGACATACCTCATTCCAGTGTCGAGTTAAATTGCTATTCCACCAATCCTTCTTAACACCAATTCCACCAATCCATATAGTTGTATGTACTTTTGGCACTTTATCTTCCATCTCACATCTAATAATGTCACAGAAACCGTTATATGCAGAGTCTATACTGTTCTGTGATGTTTCACGTTCTTCAATATCGTTGATAAGTACCTGCAGTTGGTTTAACATATCCACAACAGTCATAAAATGCCCTGGTATATCATCAACAATGAACTTATAGTATTCACTTTTTAAACTTGACTTCACATCATGTTCGCTATGATTACCTCCTACGATTTCCATGTCCCATGTCAGTACAGAATGATCCGGTATTGCTCGGGCGTCCACGCCAGTTTGACCAAACACTTCGTTGACTAGAACACTTGCTCTCATAACTTTGAAATTGTCAAACAGTTCTAGTTTTTCATACGAGACCAAACAGTAATCTACTACTGCAAAAACCACGTGTAGATACTGAGTTAAATTACACTTGTGACGTCATCCTATTGTTCTTTCACTCCATTATTTTTCAGTAATGGAGAGTTGCACATCACATCATATTTTTTAAGTAGAAATTTAATTTCTTTAACTTTTTAAAGCAATTTTGATAAGAGCAATCCTTTGAGTGTAATTTAAGTAGGGTAATATCCTCGTAACTCTCCATTCCTTAAAATAATGGGCCTCGGCCCCTCCGGGGCCTCGGCTCCATTATTTTTAAGGAATGGAGAGTTACTCGGACATTACCCTCTACGTAAAGTCGTTCTGGATGCTATTCCTACCGTTAAGAATACACATATTGGTGTTGATTAAAAAATCACACAAAATGGCACCATGTCTATTCTGTGTGTAATCTATAACATCCCGGTTAGGTAGACTGTCAACGTCTTTAATAAAATCCTCTGAATCACCACACCGACTGTTCAGATCTCCACAAATATACACAGTTCCTGATGTTTGATAAGAGTATATGTCGGTTATTAACTGATCAAAGAAAGCACTCGCATCTACTGCTATAGAAGAGTTCTCTGGAGGAAGGTAACACACACATATGTTGTATTTACACCTTGTTTCTTTATGGCAAAGTGACAGCCATAGTATCCCCTCATTTGAGTCGTCAACTGCAACTTTAAAGTGTTCCAATACATTCCAGAAAACCTACGCCGCCGGATCCACGTTTAGCCTTCAGATGGGTAACAGTTCTGTTTTGACAAGTATAGTCTGTTTCGGACATGACGCATAACAAAACAATTTCTTGATACATTCATTTATCATCACATCAACTGTCGGGCAAAGTGGGATATGTTCGGAAAGAAGGGATGCATGACCACTGGTCATTGGTCAGGGAGGGGGATGTGGGAGTCCTAGCGATTATCATGGTGTCATTGTTCAAGCCTCTAAAAAATTTTAAGAGGGCTAAACAAATAGTGGTTAATTACGTCTTCAAATATATGTATAAGATAAGTTATTATGGATCGTTATTTCTTTTTTATTGTATACCTGCACGTTTCCGGGATGTTGACAACCCCTGCATTAGGTGAATGGTGAAATAATAATAAAAATACATTTGTTATTGTTTCCTTGAAATACAAATGACTATACTAATTATTGTTTATGTTTATACTTCGATCAATTTGGATTACAAATTATAAAATTTGGTGACTTGGTAATGTCTTATTAGTTGATATATTAGTCTTTAACTTAAAGAAAATGAATACTGTAATACCTGTAATGTTGGTCCCGATGAGCTACAAAGCCAAATACTATATATCTGTGATTAATTAAACGTTGAATATTATTTTCACCACCTTAAAATATAAATTTTGTAACAAACTAGAATTATGTGCATGTGATGAACTGTGATGTCCCCCTCTCCAACTTCCAATCCAACCTAGTCATATTACCCTTATTTTTCACTTATGCTAAGCACTAGGTTCAACTTCAATACTGCATTAAAAACAAGAAACAAAAAATTCAGAATAGCCAAAGTAGCAAAAGGCACCACCCTATCACTAGGTCTAAGCAAATACAAAGTTTGGTGAACAAATATTGAACGGTTTTGGAGATAGAGGCCGGAAAAGGTCCCTAACCTCAATATGCGCTAAGTTCAAATTGTTTCCATGGAAACCAGAAAAAAAATTCAGAATAACCAAAAAAGCAAAAGGCACCACTCCACCATTAGGTCTAGCCACATACCAAGTTTCGTAAAGAAGTACTAGATAGATTTTGAAATAGGGGCCGGAAAAGGTCCCTACCCCGAATTTGCACTAAGTTCAAATTGTTTCCATGGAAACCAGAAAAAATAAAAGATTCAGAATAACCAAAATAGCAAAAGGCACCACTCCACCACTAGGTCTAACCACATACCAAGTTTCGTGAACAAATATTGAACAGTGTTTTAGATATGGCCCGGAAAAGAAAGCATTTCAGAATAACGATATAACGGAATGACCGAATAACGGAATGACGGAATGACGGATGGAGGCGAAAACATTATGTCTCCCGAAACAATTTTCGGGGGACATAATAAAAATGACAAAATAATTTTGGGATATTGGATGTTTTATAATTAATATTTCATTAGTATGTCAAGTAATACATGCAAAGTTATTCGTAAATTTTTCCAAATTTCTCTGTGCGACCAATACCAGTACATTGAAAGTTCTGTTACTTTTTTTTTTAAACCATACAAGTAAGTGTCAATCTTTGATTTTAGCCACTGAAGTGATAGCACAATTTTGAAATTAAAACATGTTTTGCAATGGTTATTTTTGTTGTTCATATACTTCTGAAAATGTGCCCTTTTTAGAATGATCCTTTCTGACATGACATATATATATGCCTTTTAATGAGAAATCCATAAGGCTTGACTGGTTCATCTACCAGTAACAAAAGACCTGGGTACATGTAGCTGGGAAGGGCGCCTCTATCCAAGGCCCAATTATCCTTGCTCGAGTTATCTAAGGGAAGCCTGTTTTCTTGCCCACTGGCTGCACATATCAAACACCAGGAGAGATCAAGTTAATTGGACTCCTTCCTTTGTTATTAAAATTTCGCAATACAATTTTTTTCAGAACCTAATCGTGAGTTTTAGTCTAGTTTACATTATGTTAGTTTTTCTTGATGAGTTAGTGTCGAGTGGATTACCTCCTTTGAAACGGTTGTCACACACGGGCAGATACAGAGGGGTGCAGGGGTGAAGATATATCTTGTAAAGTGATATACACATTGAATTCATAATTGTATGATATTTGTTCAACCACACATGGGGTGCTGGAACTGCTATTTCAAAGGGTTATCTTTCTACATAATGTTTTGTATTTAAGTTAAAATTGTATGAAACATGGACATTATGTTGGCACAATATGTTGTCTTCATAATGTTCCTTTTTTGGACTTTAAAATCAATAACGCATCATTGACGTATGAAGTTATAAAACAAGCCAAAACATGCAATCTCCTATCTCTTCTTATTAAGGAGATTTCAGAACAACGATTCCAATTATTTTTTTACATACCAGTTTAGTCGGCTTTATCCCTTGGATTAGAATGTCTTGCATTTTTGTTGGTATATAGTTTCTTTGTCCCTGAGTGTAGAGTTGTCAGGCCCTTGTAGTTTTGTTCCATGTTTATAAACCGCGTCTTGAAAAGCACATATGTAATTCGGATGACTTTGTTTAATTATCTATAGAAAGGTGGTCGTATTATGACGTTGTGCACATGTGCTTTATTTTATGTTCCATGGTAAAATTTTGATTTTGCTCTGTGGTGTTAGATCGATCCACTGAAAGGTCAAAAGAAATTAATGTTCCTATTGTAGAAAAATATTTATTTTAAGATATGTCAGCTATCCTATTGTGACATATTTTTGATTAGGTGTGAAAATATAGGTATTTTATAAAATGCTGTGACTAATGAGAAATGAAAGAATATTTTTGGGTTTAAAAAAAAATGTAATTCGTGTGTGCATATCTACATAATGTTTTGTAGCCTTAAGTTAATCTTAGTGTAATGTTACAGAATGGCACTAAGGTCAACCTTAGTGTTAAGGTTGATTCCTGCAACGACTCCCTTTCCTACCCTATTACATAATTTGCAGACCATATATATATATGAGAGAGAGAGAGAGAGAGAGAGAGAGAGAGAGAGAGACAGAGAGAGAGACAGAGAGAGAGAGAGAGAGAGAGAGAGACAGAGAGAGAGAGACAGAGAGAGAGAGAGAGAGAGACAGAGAGGGAGAGAGAGACAGAGAGAGACAGAGAGAGAGAGAGACAGAGAGAGAGAGAGAGAGAGAGAGAGAGAGAGAGAGAGAGAGAGAGAGAGAGAGAGAGAGAGAGAGAGAGAGAGAGAGAGAGAGACAGAGAGACAGAGAGAGAGACCCTTAGAGATGTTTATGGAAATGAACCCTTTCTCCTCCCTCTGTTAACAAAAGGGCTATGACCTAGACCAGTACACATCACCGCATGTCAATATAGATAGTCAGTGTGAAGGCGCTCCATCGGGCTGTATCATTACTTCATTCAATCGGAATACAGTTTCTCATGACACACCCTCCATTCAACCGTGTTTCTGTACATTTTATGATGTTTCAAAATCAGTTTACATGATATCACCTCAATTGAGAACAAAATCGCCTTTAATGTATAACTATATACATTTCAATTATGATTTTTCAACGGGTACTTTTTCCTGGTGAATTCCCGTTTTAGAACATTTTCATATTATGTACTACTTTATTGACAGACCAGTTATTTTAAAGTTACCCAGTAGCTTACTCCCAACTCTCATAGAGGTATCGACAGCAATCCACGTTGCATACATTTAAAATACAACGTTTGTTCTATGTACAAATGCATAAAATATATACATGGACATATTTAACTTCTTGGATGTTCGACTTGGTTATTAATAATGTAAATTTAAATTTATTTGGATGGACATGATATGTTTTATTTGTGATATATTTACTTCGGTTAGTATAGTAGAGTCCACAAGGAATATTTACATATCTGCCTTTCTCAATTAAAAGATCATGTGATAGACATCTAAAACGTGCAAAACTAACTCTATGTTATTTTTACATTTAGATAGGATAGATATAATTCGGTATTGATACTATTTTATACATGGAGTAAAGGTAACATTTACTTGAGATATGGATTTAACTTTTTTGAGTAAATGCCTTTTTTTATACTCACCTGGTTGAAAATCGCTTTCCCCTGAAGCGTACCTCAACATAGATCACAAATATAAACAAGAGTCATCAGAATATGACATATCCCGCCGGTCCCGCATAATTTGTTAAACACATCTTTTACGGATAATTGTAACCGTAACCATACTTCAGTTAATGGGTAATACACATGCTGAGCTTCAGGTGTGATGAAGGGTTTTTGGAGTTCTGCTCCGGAAGCAGATCTATCTCTGAACAAAGTTCAAATCCAGTACATTTCTACGGAAACGGGAAAAATCATTTCAGAACTCTGAAAATATCAAAAGGCACCACTTCAGTATATACATGCACATTTTCAGGAAGATATGATGAAGAGTTTTGGAGTTATGCTTCGGAAACGAAATGTGCAACACCATTATTCAAGGTAAAAGTACAGCCACTATTAGGCCATTATTTGTGAACTTCAGCCAGTTACAGTTAAAGATTTACCTCCTGGAAAGCCAGTGAATTCGGATATCCTGGACCAAGCGGACATTAACACTGAAGAACTTACTCGTGAAAAATTGCTGATGGAGTCGACCTGATTCTCAAATTCAAGGACATTTTCTACATGGGTGATAATGATCTCGTCAATAATTGTTCATTATAGTGAAGCACGGGATAGATATTTACGATGATACACAATTAAAGCAGCGCCATCGCAAGATCGCACCAGGAATGTATGATGACTTGCGGATTCATCTTCAGGAACTTCTTTCTGCTGGAGTCATAAGAACAGCTCACAGTCCTTGGGCCTCTTATGTAGTCTTAGCGAAGAAGAAGATGGTCGTCTGCGCATGTGTATAGATTTTCGTAAGACTGATCGCCAGACCATCAAAGGCTCCTATGCAGTTCCAAGAACTGAAGAACTTCTAGATTGTCTTGGTGCTCGCGTTTCACGGAGAAAGCCAGTCACAACAGTATCACCAGAGAAACGTGAGTCAGAACACAAGAGTGGAGAGGAGTCAGTGATTATCCCCATCCAGACATCTCGGTCCTCAGCATCAACTGTCAGAGCAGTTGATTGGCCAGCTGAGAAGGGAGCGAGAGAGAGAAGAGGAGATATCAGAAGATATTGACGATGAAGAGGATCCTGAACAACAAGAACCTAGCTGTTCATGAACAAGAGCAGGAAGAGGACACCTCGCAGGATAGAAACTCAGGAGAGGAGACGTCGCCAAAACCTTCCCCTGTTGTTCCGGACCAGCAACGAGACAGCACACAGGAGAACTGACGCTCATAGGACCAGATTCAGAAGATGAGACATTGCTCGATGAAGTTGCGTCTGTTCACCCAACAGAGCATGATAACAGGG
The DNA here is from genome assembly GCA_936450465.1 of Gibbula magus. Classification (NCBI taxonomy): domain Eukaryota; kingdom Metazoa; phylum Mollusca; class Gastropoda; order Trochida; family Trochidae; genus Gibbula; species Gibbula magus. The sequence goes on along the minus strand of OW388297.1, from coordinate 75,308,237 downwards.
ACGAAACAGAGGATGCTCCCTTGAACCACCAGCAAGAAGATCAGACCAAAACAAAAGCCAGAATGGATGCGAAGTATGTGTTGTCAGCAAAGCCAAACCAAAGTGGATGTCAAGAGCTAACTGCCTCAGTTCGCTTCTAGCTGAGGGCGTGTTGGACATCTCCCAGGACAAGGCTCAGGAGACACTACTCATCATCATTGCTGGTAAATGATGAGAACATTATTGTTGTATTGGAAGTATGTAATTGTCCGATTTTAAATTTCTTAAATCGGCCCAAAAATAACCTATAGGGCTTTTTAAAAAAACCTCATAATTTAGCCCAGCGGCCAGAATGAAAATCTGCTGGGTTGTGGTCCGTGAAGCGATGACTCCTGTGACATCACTGGAGTAATCTAATTATCAGTGATAGTCATAATTCAACGTAGTTTCACAACATTTTGATTGTTCATTTCACAAACACATCTTCAATAAAACAACTTACATTTCCCATATATACCGAATGTTTAGATATCTAAGTAATTCTGCAGATGACAATTACATAATTATTGCATTAACATGTGTTTTTGGCAATTTAACACACCTCATAAATGCATCTAGTGGCACTGATAATCATCAGTAATTTTTAATTAATGACGCGGAGCGGGTCACAGACGACCCTCGTCTGTGCTTAATCACAGTCCCGGCATTGTTAAAATTGGTAAATTAAAATCGTCTTAATGATCAATTGCAAGTGTATATTGTCTCGATTTTATGCTCAATTGATTCCGATATATAATGTACTTAGAGGTAATAAGTTGTCATTCTTGAGAAAAATACATTACACAGGATCTTTAATAGAATTTGAGAGAATTTCTGTTTCAGTATCTATTATGCTATTCCATTTTGACAAATCTGACAGTAAAATTACAAAAACAAAAGATTTTATTTCCACAAAATAAAGCAAGTATTGGCGTTCTTCAGTTTTCTCCATCATCTCATCTGTAAGTGTACAATTCTTTTCAAGAAAAAATTCGCATGTTTCTTGTTCATATATTTATTGAGTAAAATAAAACATTTTTTGATGAGTTACATATCACATGTTCAACATTGTTCTGTGCAGTAAGTGATACATAAATAAAACATTGTCATGTTGTGTTATTGCTGTGTATTACCTTTACAATCTAAAACTCAAAGTATGAATGTTATAACGTTTTTATCTTACAGCATGTCTCAAAATATCATTAAAAAAAGAAAGAAATATTTTGACAGAAAAACGCTGATAGATCGACAAACTATGACCTTTAACTTGTGTCACGTGACATGGAATGATTGACGTGGATGCATACTTTATTCATGTTACGGGGTATAAAACGTTTATCATCCCCGGGAAGATTTATCAACCTGTATGATGGTGTTTATTGATATTTGTTAATGGTCACATGATCGAGGTAGGATAATATATTATATCATGATGTCAATCAAACTGTAACACTTTGCACAGAGCTGGGATCCTTCCATCTGTTAACTAAAAATTTAAATTGACAAACTTGCTTTCTTTATCATTAATTTCATTGTCAAAAGATCTTTCACTCCAGCCAATCAGTGACAAGGTTAGGAAGGAACAGCACTGAGAATGGTTGAATTAAGGAAGGTTAAAGGTCACACTCAGACAAGCTCACATGAAATGAACCTGCCTGTCCTAAAATGTAGCCAGGTAGGAGTGTTATGTTCAATCTGATTTTAATGAGAGAAAAAGTTGACCTATACAGTAACTTTCAGTAGCCAATGAGCAAGTGTTTTCATGAGTGTATGAAGTAGTGTGATAGAAACATTTAACATTGGTTTATAAACCATTGGCTTTCCATAGTAGCAGCATCAGCTCCATCATATGCTTATCTTTAACTAGTCAAGTTAATTTATTGTGAGCTTACATCAAAGATAAATGGCACAAAGTTTTGAATTTATAAAAATCACATCAATTAACAAAAGATGAGATTTGATTGTTAAGCTCTCTCTCACTCTGATATTCATCTCTTCTACTCTATACTGTATAAGTGCAATGTAAACTCTACCACTCTACTAAAACCTTGAAGAAAAACAAGATTGATGCATGTAATGCAGATATTTTTCAACAATACAAGCCAATTTCATAATTCAAATTTAGTGTACTAGAACAAACAGGTACTGTAACACACCATTCTTACTAAAATAATGTGTTCTCAAGAAAAGGAAAATATGTTACCAATGGCTAAATAATACTGTGCCTTTAAGAGAGTGTAACCAGTGGATCAGTAGAAATCAATAAACATTATTAGAGTCAATGTTTTCAATGTGATCTCTTATATAAAGAAAATAGCTACCTGAATCCACCCGATGAAATATCAGAGATTGGCCAATCGTAGCTATTGTTATCATATCGATTATGCATAACTATGTAATACTTGATCAACTAGATATGAAAAGATATTTGAACAAACAATGTTTCAATAAATACAGATAACAAACATATCACAGGTTATAGAAAGTTATGTTATGCACGAATACATAAAAGAACAGTTAAAAACCAACATAAAGTAGTTGATCTTTCAAATGTGATATTGAGCAAATGTGTAACATTTTGACAAACATACAGTTATATTATAAGAACATAAATGACAAAAATTGATAAAGATATAGAAAAGAAACTAGTTCTGTCATGAGAACATGCAATGGTCAAATATAACATACAAAGAGAGGATATCTAATGATTCAGTGGAGGATCCAGGAATGTTCAGGGGGATCCGCCAATGTGACAAAAATAGAGCCCGGAACTGTCATATGAACACCATACTAGTTTTCACTGAAGAAGGGATTTCGGTCTTGCTGCAGTAAAGAATAAGGATATTTCAAGCTCCCCTTGCAACTGTTTATTGTCTGTAACTTTCAGTCACATTGCATTCACCATATGTTTCAAGAATAAGGATATTTCAAGCCCCTTGCAACTGTTTATTGTCTGTAACTTTCAGTCACATTGCATTCACCATATGTTTCAAGAATAAGGATATTTCAAGCCCCCCTTGCAACTGATTATTGTCTGTAACTTTCAGTCACATTGCATTCACCATATGTTTCAAGAATAAGGATATTTCAAGCCCCCCTTGCACCTGTTTATTGTTTGTAACTTTCAGTCACATTGCATTCACTGCAGTCACCATATGTTTCAAGATAATGTCCACAAGCAAGATATTGATTATAATGGTTTGGGTGGTGCGTAAGACGGCTGAAAGTTAAAAAAGGTTAAAAACTGGTTAAAAACATTGTTCACAAGTGATTACGGGGCCGTACACAGCAGAGACAAACTATATGACTCTCCTTTGCAGTCTGAAGCCAATAACTTCTTCATGCTGGTTCCTCCATTCTACTCTCAGTTCTGTATCTGACCTCAACCCATCCTAACCTAACCTACCTCTGTTCCTTCAGCACTGTCTACACATACCAGTACCTGACGGATCCCTTCCCCCTATCCCAATATAACCAACCGAGTATCAAAGCGTCTCTTCATGGCAGTCTGATGGCCATAATTCCTTCATGCCCGTCTCTGATGAACACATACAAGCCCTTCCCCCCTGTGTGTCCGGACTCCTCGGTCTCTGACCTCTCCGTGGCGCCGGGCAGGTATTTGACACAGAAACATCTGGGTCCCGGCCCCAGGAAGGGCAGCACCCCCAGGAGTCGGCCGTCGTAGCGGTAGTAGTACATGTGCTCTCGGTAAAACGACTGGTTCTGTTTGTTCACTGATGTTGTGACCAGGAAGCCAACTGAAAGAGGATACGTACACGTTAGTAGGTAATATTTCTGGTCTGTGCTGAAAAGAATTCAGACACAGCAAATAGTTATTGAGCTATTTAATCTAACAGCAATTGAGCTAAATACTATTCAGAATCAAGCTGTGATCCAACAGTTCGTTTTGAGACAATATGTTTAGAAAATTAACCTTTTCAAATCTGTTTGTGTAATTGATAGAATAGAAAATCACTTAGAAGGGGAATAATTATGGATTCTCTGGAACATGCATTGGAAACAATTGTAATCTTTATAATAACCCGAAGGTCAAAAAAAAAAATATTGAATGATTTGCCGGATTGTTTTTATGATGCTGCCATAACCTACATTGTGATGTTGAAAATTATCTAAAGGTATAAAACATCTACAAGCATTGCTTCATGCTGACATAGCGTCTTGTTCGTGCAGGCAAAATCAAGGTTCAATTAATGACACTATTGCTGGGGGAAAGCTCATAACCACCGTGACACTACATTGAGGTGAAACTTGCATGCGAATCACGGCTTCAATATTCTAACATTGTTATATTTTGAATAACAATTACTGCAATAGTACAAATTCTTGTACTTTTTGGGGAGTCAATGCAGGAATGCCTTTCGCTTAAAGTCTCAAGAATAATATTCAGATTTTCTTGGGGCTGGTTGCAATGTTTATATAAGAATACATTAAAATTAGTTTTAAAACTAGGTAAGCATTTGGACATCGCAAAAGCAGAGCAGCCCCAAAACTGAGGGTCTCACCTTTCCCTGTTCCGCCTTCTCGTCAGATCAATAAAATGGGTTTTTTTTTAACAATTTCTTTTTCATTATTCAAGTTATTACTTACAAGGTGAATCATCAGTGGGGTCATTTTTCACAAGTTTGTTCTTAAAACCTATTTCTGATTTCAAAATTAGATCAAAGGATTAACGTGGCCTTAACCAATTTCAGATTTTCATAACCTTGACCTTTAATATTCAAGGTCACACAATCAATGATAACTTTTCATTGTGTATAACAATCATCTAATGATTCAAAGTGTTAATAGTTGAAATAAGACATTTTAGCAAAAGCATGCTTAACTCGTGACCGCGTTGTGACCTTGACCTTTTACAAATGTTAGCGAAAAGTCGGGGCTGCTAAACATTTGTTCATCATTGGAGTTATTACTAACAATTAAAGATGCATTATCATAGTTCATGAAATTCAAATAATTTATAAAATTATTTTAACGCATTCCTATATTTAGCAAAACATTGCAACCAGCCCCAAGAAAATTTTAACGTTATTCGTGAAAATACAGACTTTAAACGAAAGGTCATGGCTTATTGCTAAAAATAGAGAGGGGCGTATTATTTGCGAGGTTGCGCGAAGCATTGTTGACGTACATGTGTTTGTAAACACAGTCACTGACAGATCAAGACAATCACGAAAATCAAGATTTGTTTTGCCTTCAAACAGTTCTGACTCGATGAATATGAAATACCTGGTGTAAATCGGCACACGGATCGAAAGATCAACCCTTTTGTTACTATATCTGACCACTGTTTAACTCAAAAATTTTTTTGTTAATATTCAGCAACATTTAATTCAAAGCTACCCCCTTCTTTTCAGATGTCATGACCTAGTAATCGAAATTGCAGAACGGTTCAGAAACAAACCGGAATTCAGTTACAGTGATCGCAGCATTTCCGTGTTTTTTTATGTAATCACTTGTTTCAAACCCAGCAAGTGGACATATTAAGCCATTCTTCTTTGTATTATACTGCTATTAATTGTATTGATATTTGCCAAAACTGTTTTTCATGATAGAATTTTCGTTTCATTACATATAAACAGATGATTTCTTCCCATGTTTATTTTCCTGGTGTTTTGTCTCTCAAGACTACAACATTTAATCTTTCATATTCTTCATTGTCAGCTATTTTATTTCCGTTAAATCTTAATTCATATACTTAGCGAGAGTCTGTTATATAAATATCAAAATAATCATTTATTCTCGTGATATCAAATTTAGTACGATGTACAATTAATTGTTTATCTATGTGTAGAAACCGACCAATTGCAGTTTATTTATTACAAAGTCATTATGATCATTGTAATGCGAAATTATGTACTTTATCGTTGATTTAAAATTTCAAGTTTGATTTTGTTGAATGATTTTCCTACCAAATGATATAATTGGATATTTACGTAGAAATTATAATTTAAAAGGAATGCAAAGATGATAATGCATCTTTAAATCATCACTGGGGTCACTTTACACAAATTTGTTCTCAAAACCTATTTCTGATCTCAAAATTGGGCTTGCTAATTATTCAAATTTCATGAACACTGATCATGCATCTTTAACCTACCTTCTTGACCGACAGTGTACACCTCCAGGGGTTGACCGACAACTCGGAGATGCTGGACTATCTCAATGTGGTTCCCAACAATGTCCACGAACATGAGCAACGAGTTGACAGAGAGAGAGAGACGTGTTCTCTCTCCTTGCACTCTCTCTTCCATCAGCCTCACTATGGATCCTTGCACATGCTTGATGCAACCATCTTCTCCAAGCTCAATACTCGAGCTGCGAGAACAGAAAAGGAGCTATAATTGATTTGGTTCAGAATTTAAAAGCTCTCAGTGACAAAGATAGTGGTAAGCCGGTGTTAATCTATTTAGTTATCACAATTGTAGTGCTTATAGAACTTCAAATATAGTCTTTTCGCTCCGGTCGACATGATCAGTAGCATTTGGCACAGTTCATCTTCTAGTCATGTTTACAATTGCATATAATAATTTGTAACAAACTTCATGACATCGCCACAGTCTTATGCTATGTTATGATATTGTGATCAAATATTCTTCTTATGACAGAAATTGGGGAATGAAGAAAATCTTTGTTAGTAATGTATATATATTTTTGTTAATATCTAAAATGAGACCAGACATCACTGAGCACCGGACCGACCTGTCAGACGCTAACGTGACTGGGAGGATGGTGAGATTGTCGGCATCCAGGAAGTAGGTGGCGCTCTCAGTAACCACAATCAGTTTTCCTCCTCCTTTCAGGAAATACTTAATGGGAGGTAACTCTTCACTAACCAAGATCTCTTCATCCAGATCATCACATGCCACTCTGAGTGGAAAGGATAACAATAACATAGGACTTCAATCAGATACAGAAAAAACGTCAATCAATAAAATACAATGTCATGGCAATATCAATCAGTACTTTTTGTCTGGCAGCAACACCATCAAGTGCTTCAAATACTATGGTAATCATAAATACAATGTCATGGCATTATCTGTCAGTAATCTCTTGTCTGGTAACAACACCAGAGTGCCTTCTTTGATAGGCATTTTAGAAGCTAATGTGATGAAAGAGCACAAGTTCTATGGTTGTGATGACCTAATCAACATGCATGTATCTGCACTGAGTTGTGATGACCTAATCAACATGAGTGTATCTGCACTGAGTTGTGATGACCTAATCAACATGCATGTATCTGCACTGAGTTGTGATGACCTAATCATCATGCATGTATCTGCACTGAGTTGTGATGACCTAATCAACATGAGTGTATCTGCACTGAGTTGTGATGACCTAATCAACATGCATGTATCTGCACTGAGTTGTGATGACCTAATCAACATGCATGTATGTGCACTGAGTTGTGATGACCTAATCAACATGAGTGTATCTGCACTGAGTTGTGATGACCTAATCAACATGCATGTATCTGCACTGAGTTGTGATGACCTAATCAACATGCATGTATCTGCACTGAGTTGTGATGACCTAATCAACATGAGTGTATCTGCACTGAGTTGTGATGACCTAATCAACATGAGTGTATCTGCACTGAGTTGTGATGACCTAATCAACATGAGTGTATCTGCACTGAGTTGTGATGACCTAATCAACATGCATGTATCTGCACTGAGTTGTGATGACCTAATCAACATGCATGTATCTGCACTGAGTTGTGATGACCTAATCAACATGAGTGTATCTGCACTGAGTTGTGATGACCTAATCAACATGAGTGTATCTGCACTGAGTTGTGATGACCTAATCAACATGCATGTATCTGCACTGAGTTGTGATGACCTAATCAACATGCATGTATCTGCACTGAGTTGTGATGACCTAATCAACATGAGTGTATCTGCACTGAGTTGTGATGACCTAATCAACATGCATGTATCTGCACTGAGTTGTGATGACCTAATCAACATGAGTGTATCTGCACTGAGTTGTGATGACCTAATCAACATGCATGTATCTGCACTGAGTTGTGATGACCTAATCAACATGCGTGTATCTGCACTGAGTTGTGATGACCTAATCAACATGAGTGTATCTGCACTGAGTTGTGATGACCTAATCAACATGCATGTATCTGCACTGAGTTGTGATGACCTAATCAACATGAGTGTATCTGCACTGAGTTGTGATGACCTAATCAACATGAGTGTATCTGCACTGAGTTGTGATGACCTAATCAACATGCATGTATCTGCACTGAGTTGTGATGACCTAATCAACATGCATGTATGTGCACTGAGTTGTGATGACCTAATCATCATGAGTGTATCTGCACTGAGTTGTGATGACCTAATCAACATGAGTGTATCTGCACTGAGTTGTGATGACCTAATCAACATGAGTGTATCTGCACTGAGTTGTGATGACCTAATCAACATGCATGTATCTGCACTGAGTTGTGATGACCTAATCAACATGAGTGTATCTGCACTGAGTTGTGATGACCTAATCAACATGAGTGTATCTGCACTGAGTTGTGATGACCTAATCAACATGCATGTATCTGCACTGAGTTGTGATGACCTAATCAACATGCATGTATCTGCACTGAGTTGTGATGACCTAATCAACATGCATGTATCTGCACTGAGTTGTGATGACCTAATCAACATGCGTGTATCTGCACTGACTTGTGATGACCTAATCAACATGCATGTATCTGCACTGAGTTGTGATGACCTAATCAACATGCATGTATCTGCACTGAGTTGTGATGACCTAATCAACATGCATGTATCTGCACTGAGTTGTGATGACCTAATCAACATGCGTGTATCTGCACTGACTTGTGATGACCTAATCAACATGCATGTATCTGCACTGAGTTGTGATGACCTAATCAACATGCATGTATCTGCACTGAGTTGTGATGACCTAATCAACATGCATGTATCTGCACTGAGTTGTGATGACCTAATCAACATGAGTGTATCTGCACTGAGTTGTGATGACCTAATCAACATGAGTGTATCTGCACTGAGTTGTGATGACCTAATCAACATGCATGTATCTGCACTGAGTTGTGATGACCTAATCAACATGAGTGTATCTGCACTGAGTTGTGATGACCTAATCAACATGAGTGTATCTGCACTGAGTTGTGATGACCTAATCAACATGCATGTATCTGCACTGAGTTGTGATGACCTAATCATCATGAGTGTATCTGCACTGAGTTGTGATGACCTAATCATCATGAGTGTATCTGCACTGAGTTGTGATGACCTAATCAACATGAGTGTATCTGCACTGACTTGTGATGACCTAATCAACATGCATGTATCTGCACTGAGTTGTGATGACCTAATCAACATGAGTGTATCTGCACTGAGTTGTGATGACCTAATCAACATGAGTGTATCTGCACTGAGTTGTGATGACCTAATCAACATGAGTGTATCTGCACTGAGTTGTGATGACCTAATCAACATGAGTGTATCTGCACTGAGTTGTGATGACCTAATCAACATGCGTGTATCTGCACTGAGTTGTGATGACCTAATCAACATGCATGTATCTGCACTGAGTTGTGATGACCTAATCAACATGCATGTATCTGCACTGAGTTGTGATGACCTAATCATCATGAGTGTATCTGCACTGAGTTGTGATGACCTAATCAACATGAGTGTATCTGCACTGAGTTGTGATGACCTAATCAACATGCATGTATCTGCACTGAGTTGTGATGACCTAATCAACATGCATGTATCTGCACTGAGTTGTGATGACCTAATCAACATGAGTGTATCTGCACTGAGTTGTGATGACCTAATCAACATGCATGTATCTGCACTGAGTTGTGATGACCTAATCAACATGAGTGTATCTGCACTGAGTTGTGATGACCTAATCAACATGAGTGTATCTGCACTGACTTGTGATGACCTAATCAACATGAGTGTATCTGCACTGAGTTGTGATGACCTAATCAACATGCGTGTATCTGCACTGAGTTGTGATGACCTAATCAACATGCGTGTATCTGCACTGAGTTGTGATGACCTAATCAACATGCATGTATCTGCACTGAGTTGTGATGACCTAATCAACATGAGTGTATCTGCACTGAGTTGTGATGACCTAATCAACATGAGTGTATCTGCACTGAGTTGTGATGACCTAATCAACATGAGTGTATCTGCACTGAGTTGTGATGACCTAATCAACATGAGTGTATCTGCACTGAGTTGTGATGACCTAATCAACATGCATGTATCTGCACTGAGTTGTGATGACCTAATCAACATGAGTGTATCTGCACTGAGTTGTGATGACCTAATCAACATGAGTGTATCTGCACTGACTTGTGATGACCTAATCAACATGAGTGTATCTGCACTGAGTTGTGATGACCTAATCAACATACATGTATCTGCACTGAGTTGTGATGACCTAATCATCATGAGTGTATCTGCACTGAGTTGTGATGACCTAATCAACATGAGTGTATCTGCACTGAGTTGTGATGACCTAATCAACATGAGTGTATCTGCACTGAGTTGTGATGACCTAATCAACATGAGTGTATCTGCACTGAGTTGTGATGACCTAATCAACATGCATGTATCTGCACTGAGTTGTGATGACCTAATCAACATGCATGTATCTGCACTGAGTTGTGATGACCTAATCAACATGCATGTATCTGCACTGAGTTGTGATGACCTAATCAACATGCGTGTATCTGCACTGACTTGTGATGACCTAATCAACATGCATGTATCTGCACTGAGTTGTGATGACCTAATCAACATGCATGTATCTGCACTGAGTTGTGATGACCTAATCAACATGCATGTATCTGCACTGAGTTGTGATGACCTAATCAACATGCGTGTATCTGCACTGACTTGTGATGACCTAATCAACATGCATGTATCTGCACTGAGTTGTGATGACCTAATCAACATGCATGTATCTGCACTGAGTTGTGATGACCTAATCAACATGCATGTATCTGCACTGAGTTGTGATGACCTAATCAACATGAGTGTATCTGCACTGAGTTGTGATGACCTAATCAACATGAGTGTATCTGCACTGAGTTGTGATGACCTAATCAACATGCATGTATCTGCACTGAGTTGTGATGACCTAATCAACATGAGTGTATCTGCACTGAGTTGTGATGACCTAATCAACATGAGTGTATCTGCACTGAGTTGTGATGACCTAATCAACATGCATGTATCTGCACTGAGTTGTGATGACCTAATCATCATGAGTGTATCTGCACTGAGTTGTGATGACCTAATCATCATGAGTGTATCTGCACTGAGTTGTGATGACCTAATCAACATGAGTGTATCTGCACTGACTTGTGATGACCTAATCAACATGCATGTATCTGCACTGAGTTGTGATGACCTAATCAACATGAGTGTATCTGCACTGAGTTGTGATGACCTAATCAACATGAGTGTATCTGCACTGAGTTGTGATGACCTAATCAACATGAGTGTATCTGCACTGAGTTGTGATGACCTAATCAACATGAGTGTATCTGCACTGAGTTGTGATGACCTAATCAACATGCGTGTATCTGCACTGAGTTGTGATGACCTAATCAACATGCATGTATCTGCACTGAGTTGTGATGACCTAATCAACATGAGTGTATCTGCACTGAGTTGTGATGACCTAATCATCATGAGTGTATCTGCACTGAGTTGTGATGACCTAATCAACATGAGTGTATCTGCACTGAGTTGTGATGACCTAATCAACATGCATGTATCTGCACTGAGTTGTGATGACCTAATCAACATGCATGTATCTGCACTGAGTTGTGATGACCTAATCAACATGAGTGTATCTGCACTGACTTGTGATGACCTAATCAACATGCATGTATCTGCACTGAGTTGTGATGACCTAATCAACATGAGTGTATCTGCACTGAGTTGTGATGACCTAATCAACATGAGTGTATCTGCACTGACTTGTGATGACCTAATCAACATGAGTGTATCTGCACTGAGTTGTGATGACCTAATGAACATGCGTGTATCTGCACTGAGTTGTGATGACCTAATCAACATGCGTGTATCTGCACTGAGTTGTGATGACCTAATCAACATGCATGTATCTGCACTGAGTTGTGATGACCTAATCAACATGAGTGTATCTGCACTGAGTTGTGATGACCTAATCAACATGAGTGTATCTGCACTGAGTTGTGATGACCTAATCAACATGAGTGTATCTGCACTGAGTTGTGATGACCTAATCAACATGCATGTATCTGCACTGAGTTGTGATGACCTAATCAACATGAGTGTATCTGCACTGAGTTGTGATGACCTAATCAACATGAGTGTATCTGCACTGACTTGTGATGACCTAATCAACATGAGTGTATCTGCACTGAGTTGTGATGACCTAATCAACATGCGTGTATCTGCACTGAGTTGTGATGACCTAATCAACATGAGTGTATCTGCACTGAGTTGTGATGACCTAATCAACATGAGTGTATCTGCACTGAGTTGTGATGACCTAATCAACATGCATGTATCTGCACTGAGTTGTGATGACCTAATCAACATGAGTGTATCTGCACTGAGTTGTGATGACCTAATCAACATGCGTGTATCTGCACTGAGTTGTGATGACCTAATCAACATGCATGTATCTGCACTGAGTTGTGATGACCTAATCAACATGAGTGTATCTGCACTGAGTTGTGATGACCTAATCAACATGAGTGTATCTGCACTGAGTTGTGATGACCTAATCATCATGCATGTATCTGCACTGAGTTGTGATGACCTAATCAACATGCGTGTATCTGCACTGAGTTGTGATGACCTAATCAACATGCATGTATCTGCACTGAGTTGTGATGACCTAATCATCATGAGTGTATCTGCACTGAGTTGTGATGACCTAATCATCATGAGTGTATCTGCACTGAGTTGTGATGACCTAATCAACATGAGTGTATCTGCACTGACTTGTGATGACCTAATCAACATGCATGTATCTGCACTGAGTTGTGATGACCTAATCAACATGAGTGTATCTGCACTGAGTTGTGATGACCTAATCAACATGAGTGTATCTGCACTGAGTTGTGATGACCTAATCAACATGAGTGTATCTGCACTGAGTTGTGATGACCTAATCAACATGAGTGTATCTGCACTGAGTTGTGATGACCTAATCAACATGCGTGTATCTGCACTGAGTTGTGATGACCTAATCAACATGCATGTATCTGCACTGAGTTGTGATGACCTAATCAACATGAGTGTATCTGCACTGAGTTGTGATGACCTAATCATCATGAGTGTATCTGCACTGAGTTGTGATGACCTAATCAACATGAGTGTATCTGCACTGAGTTGTGATGACCTAATCAACATGCATGTATCTGCACTGAGTTGTGATGACCTAATCAACATGCATGTATCTGCACTGAGTTGTGATGACCTAATCAACATGAGTGTATCTGCACTGAGTTGTGATGACCTAATCAACATGCATGTATCTGCACTGAGTTGTGATGACCTAATCAACATGAGTGTATCTGCACTGAGTTGTGATGACCTAATCAACATGAGTGTATCTGCACTGACTTGTGATGACCTAATCAACATGAGTGTATCTGCACTGAGTTGTGATGACCTAATGAACATGCGTGTATCTGCACTGAGTTGTGATGACCTAATCAACATGCGTGTATCTGCACTGAGTTGTGATGACCTAATCAACATGCATGTATCTGCACTGAGTTGTGATGACCTAATCAACATGAGTGTATCTGCACTGAGTTGTGATGACCTAATCAACATGAGTGTATCTGCACTGAGTTGTGATGACCTAATCAACATGAGTGTATCTGCACTGAGTTGTGATGACCTAATCAACATGCATGTATCTGCACTGAGTTGTGATGACCTAATCAACATGAGTGTATCTGCACTGAGTTGTGATGACCTAATCAACATGAGTGTATCTGCACTGACTTGTGATGACCTAATCAACATGAGTGTATCTGCACTGAGTTGTGATGACCTAATCAACATGCATGTATCTGCACTGAGTTGTGATGACCTAATCAACATGAGTGTATCTGCACTGAGTTGTGATGACCTAATCAACATGAGTGTATCTGCACTGAGTTGTGATGACCTAATCAACATGCATGTATCTGCACTGAGTTGTGATGACCTAATCAACATGAGTGTATCTGCACTGAGTTGTGATGACCTAATCAACATGCGTGTATCTGCACTGAGTTGTGATGACCTAATCAACATGCATGTATCTGCACTGAGTTGTGATGACCTAATCAACATGAGTGTATCTGCACTGAGTTGTGATGACCTAATCAACATGAGTGTATCTGCACTGAGTTGTGATGACCTAATCATCATGCATGTATCTGCACTGAGTTGTGATGACCTAATCAACATGCGTGTATCTGCACTGAGTTGTGATGACCTAATCAACATGCATGTATCTGCACTGAGTTGTGATGACCTAATCAACATGAGTGTATCTGCACTGAGTTGTGATGACCTAATCAACATGAGTGTATCTGCACTGAGTTGTGATGACCTAATCAACATGAGTGTATCTGCACTGACTTGTGATGACCTAATCATCATGCATGTATCTGCACTGAGTTGTGATGACCTAATCAACATGAGTGTATCTGCACTGAGTTGTGATGACCTAATCAACATGAGTGTATCTGCACTGAGTTGTGATGACCTAATCATCATGCATGTATCTGCACTGAGTTGTGATGACCTAATCAACATGCATGTATCTGCACTGAGTTGTGATGACCTAATCAACATGAGTGTATCTGCACTGAGTTGTGATGACCTAATCAACATGCATGTATCTGCACTGAGTTGTGATGACCTAATCATCATGAGTGTATCTGCACTGAGTTGTGATGACCTAATCAACATGAGTGTATCTGCACTGAGTTGTGATGACCTAATCAACATGAGTGTATCTGCACTGAGTTGTGATGACCTAATCAACATGAGTGTATCTGCACTGAGTTGTGATGACCTAATCAACATGCATGTATCTGCACTGAGTTGTGATGACCTAATCAACATGAGTGTATCTGCACTGAGTTGTGATGACCTAATCAACATGAGTGTATCTGCACTGAGTTGTGATGACCTAATCAACATGCATGTATCTGCACTGAGTTGTGATGACCTAATCATCATGAGTGTATCTGCACTGAGTTGTGATGACCTAATCAACATGAGTGTTTCTGCACTGAGTTGTGATGACCTAATCATCATGCATGTATCTGCACTGAGTTGTGATGACCTAATCAACATGCATGTATCTGCACTGAGTTGTGATGACCTAATCAACATGAGTGTATCTGCACTGAGTTGTGATGACCTAATCAACATGAGTGTATCTGCACTGAGTTGTGATGACCTAATCAACATGCATGTATCTGCACTGAGTTGTGATGACCTAATCATCATGAGTGTATCTGCACTGAGTTGTGATGACCTAATCAACATGAGTGTATCTGCACTGACTTGTGATGACCTAATCATCATGCATGTATCTGCACTGAGTTGTGATGACCTAATCAACATGCATGTATCTGCACTGAGTTGTGATGACCTAATCATCATGAGTGTATCTGCACTGAGTTGTGATGACCTAATCAACATGAGTGTATCTGCACTGAGTTGTGATGACCTAATCAACATGCATGTATCTGCACTGAGTTGTGATGACCTAATCAACATGCATGTATCTGCACTGAGTTGTGATGACCTAATCAACATGCATGTATCTGCACTGAGTTGTGATGACCTAATCAACATGCATGTATCTGCACTGAGTTGTGATGACCTAATCAACATGAGTGTATCTGCACTGAGTTGTGATGACCTAATCAACATGCATGTATCTGCACTGAGTTGTGATGACCTAATCAACATGCATGTATCTGCACTGAGTTGTGATGACCTAATCAACATGAGTGTATCTGCACTGACTTGTGATGACCTAATCATCATGCATGTATCTGCACTGAGTTGTGATGACCTAATCAACATGCATGTATCTGCACTGAGTTGTGATGACCTAATCAACATGAGTGTATCTGCACTGAGTTGTGATGACCTAATCAACATGAGTGTATCTGCACTGAGTTGTGATGACCTAATCAACATGAGTGTATCTGCACTGACTTGTGATGACCTAATCATCATGCATGTATCTGCACTGAGTTGTGATGACCTAATCAACATGCATGTATCTGCACTGAGTTGTGATGACCTAATCATCATGAGTGTATCTGCACTGAGTTGTGATGACCTAATCAACATGAGTGTATCTGCACTGAGTTGTGATGACCTAATCAACATGCATGTATCTGCACTGAGTTGTGATGACCTAATCAACATGAGTTTATCTGCACTGAGTTGTGATGACCTAATCAACATGAGTGTATCTGCACTGAGTTGTGATGACCTAATCAACATGCATGTATCTGCACTGAGTTGTGATGACCTAATCAACATGAGTGTATCTGCACTGAGTTGTGATGACCTAATCAACATGCATGTATCTGCACTGAGTTGTGATGACCTAATCAACATGAGTGTATCTGCACTGACTTGTGATGACCTAATCAACATGCATGTATCTGCACTGAGTTGTGATGACCTAATCATCATGAGTGTATCTGCACTGACTTGTGATGACCTAATCAACATGAGTGTATCTGCACTGAGTTGTGATGACCTAATCAACATGAGTGTATCTGCACTGAGTTGTGATGACCTAATCATCATGAGTGTATCTGCACTGAGTTGTGATGACCTAATCATCATGAGTGTATCTGCACTGAGTTGTGATGACCTAATCAACATGAGTGTATCTGCACTGAGTTGTGATGACCTAATCAACATGAGTGTATCTGCACTGAGTTGTGATGACCTAATCATCATGAGTGTATCTGCACTGAGTTGTGATGACCTAATCATCATGAGTGTATCTGCACTGAGTTGTGATGACCTAATCATCATGCATGTATCTGCACTGAGTTGTGATGACCTAATCAACATGAGTGTATCTGCACTGAGTTGTGATGACCTAATCAACATGCATGTATCTGCACTGAGTTGTGATGACCTAATCAACATGCATGTATCTGCACTGAGTTGTGATGACCTAATCAACATGAGTGTATCTGCACTGAGTTGTGATGACCTAATCAACATGCATGTATCTGCACTGAGTTGTGATGACCTAATCAACATGAGTGTATCTGCACTGAGTTGTGATGACCTAATCATCATGAGTGTATCTGCACTGAGTTGTGATGACCTAATCATCATGAGTGTATCTGCACTGAGTTGTGATGACCTAATCATCATGCATGTATCTGCACTGAGTTGTGATGACCTAATCAACATGAGTGTATCTGCACTGAGTTGTGATGACCTAATCAACATGCATGTATCTGCACTGAGTTGTGATGACCTAATCAACATGCATGTATCTGCACTGAGTTGTGATGACCTAATCATCATGAGTGTATCTGCACTGAGTTGTGATGACCTAATCAACATGCATGTATCTGCACTGAGTTGTGATGACCTAATCAACATGAGTGTATCTGCACTGAGTTGTGATGACCTAATCAACATGAGTGTATCTGCACTGAGTTGTGATGACCTAATCAACATGAGTGTATCTGCACTGAGTTGTGATGACCTAATCAACATGCATGTATCTGCACTGAGTTGTGATGACCTAATCAACATGAGTGTATCTGCACTGAGTTGTGATGACCTAATCAACATGCATGTATCTGCACTGAGTTGTGATGACCTAATCAACATGAGTGTATCTGCACTGACTTGTGATGACCTAATCAACATGCATGTATCTGCACTGAGTTGTGATGACCTAATCAACATGAGTGTATCTGCACTGAGTTGTGATGACCTAATCATCATGCATGTATCTGCACTGAGTTGTGATGACCTAATCATCATGAGTGTATCTGCACTGAGTTGTGATGACCTAATCAACATGAGTGTATCTGCACTGACTTGTGATGACCTAATCAACATGAGTGTATCTGCACTGAGTTGTGATGACCTAATCATCATGCATGTATCTGCACTGAGTTGTGATGACCTAATCAACATGAGTGTATCTGCACTGAGTTGTGATGACCTAATCAACATGAGTGTATCTGCACTGAGTTGTGATGACCTAATCAACATGCATGTATCTGCACTGAGTTGTGATGACCTAATCATCATGAGTGTATCTGCACTGAGTTGTGATGACCTAATCATCATGCATGTATCTGCACTGAGTTGTGATGACCTAATCAACATGAGTGTATCTGCACTGAGTTGTGATGACCAAATCAACATGCATGTATCTGCACTGAGTTGTGATGACCTAATCAACATGCATGTATCTGCACTGACTTGTGATGACCTAATCATCATGCATGTATCTGCACTGAGTTGTGATGACCTAATCAACATGCATGTATCTGCACTGAGTTGTGATGACCTAATCATCATGAGTGTATCTGCACTGAGTTGTGATGACCTAATCAACATGAGTGTATCTGCACTGAGTTGTGATGACCTAATCAACATGCATGTATCTGCACTGAGTTGTGATGACCTAATCAACATGAGTGTATCTGCACTGAGTTGTGATGACCTAATCAACATGAGTGTATCTGCACTGAGTTGTGATGACCTAATCAACATGCATGTATCTGCACTGAGTTGTGATGACCTAATCAACATGAGTGTATCTGCACTGAGTTGTGATGACCTAATCAACATGCATGTATCTGCACTGAGTTGTGATGACCTAATCAACATGCATGTATCTGCACTGACTTGTGATGACCTTATCAACATGCATGTATCTGCACTGAGTTGTGATGACCTAATCAACATGAGTGTATCTGCACTGAGTTGTGATGACCTAATCAACATGCATGTATCTGCACTGAGTTGTGATGACCTAATCATCATGAGTGTATCTGCACTGACTTGTGATGACCTAATCAACATGAGTGTATCTGCACTGAGTTGTGATGACCTAATCAACATGAGTGTATCTGCACTGAGTTGTGATGACCTAATCATCATGAGTGTATCTGCACTGAGTTGTGATGACCTAATCATCATGAGTGTATCTGCACTGAGTTGTGATGACCTAATCAACATGAGTGTATCTGCACTGAGTTGTGATGACCTAATCAACATGAGTGTATCTGCACTGAGTTGTGATGACCTAATCATCATGAGTGTATCTGCACTGAGTTGTGATGACCTAATCATCATGAGTGTATCTGCACTGAGTTGTGATGACCTAATCATCATGCATGTATCTGCACTGAGTTGTGATGACCTAATCAACATGAGTGTATCTGCACTGAGTTGTGATGACCTAATCAACATGCATGTATCTGCACTGAGTTGTGATGACCTAATCAACATGAGTGTATCTGCACTGAGTTGTGATGACCTAATCAACATGCATGTATCTGCACTGAGTTGTGATGACCTAATCATCATGAGTGTATCTGCACTGAGTTGTGATGACCTAATCAACATGCATGTATCTGCACTGAGTTGTGATGACCTAATCAACATGAGTGTATCTGCACTGAGTTGTGATGACCTAATCAACATGAGTGTATCTGCACTGAGTTGTGATGACCTAATCAACATGAGTGTATCTGCACTGAGTTGTGATGACCTAATCAACATGCATGTATCTGCACTGAGTTGTGATGACCTAATCAACATGAGTGTATCTGCACTGAGTTGTGATGACCTAATCAACATGCATGTATCTGCACTGAGTTGTGATGACCTAATCAACATGAGTGTATCTGCACTGACTTGTGATGACCTAATCAACATGCATGTATCTGCACTGAGTTGTGATGACCTAATCAACATGAGTGTATCTGCACTGAGTTGTGATGACCTAATCATCATGCATGTATCTGCACTGAGTTGTGATGACCTAATCATCATGAGTGTATCTGCACTG
The DNA here is from genome assembly GCA_936450465.1 of Gibbula magus. Classification (NCBI taxonomy): domain Eukaryota; kingdom Metazoa; phylum Mollusca; class Gastropoda; order Trochida; family Trochidae; genus Gibbula; species Gibbula magus. The sequence continues at coordinate 75,288,083 of OW388297.1, read as the reverse complement.
AGTTGTGATGACCTAATCAACATGAGTGTATCTGCACTGACTTGTGATGACCTAATCAACATGAGTGTATCTGCACTGAGTTGTGATGACCTAATCATCATGCATGTATCTGCACTGAGTTGTGATGACCTAATCAACATGCATGTATCTGCACTGAGTTGTGATGACCTAATCATCATGAGTGTATCTGCACTGAGTTGTGATGACCTAATCAACATGCATGTATCTGCACTGAGTTGTGATGACCTAATCAACATGAGTGTATCTGCACTGAGTTGTGATGACCTAATCAACATGAGTGTATCTGCACTGAGTTGTGATGACCTAATCAACATGCATGTATCTGCACTGTACCGTTGCATGTATTGCAATAAAGAAGTAGACAATCCACAGAACTTGTTGAAATAGTGGCTATGGAGATGTAAGTACAGCACTAACAGTTGTATTTAGTAACTAAATCTCACTTTTTTTCCTCATGTATTCCATACAGCTTGTTGCCAAGGACAAAGGCATTCTTTTTGCCATCATTGTTATTCATACTCTTCAGACATTCCCCCTTTCTCCCGAAAGCTGTTAATATCCTGAAACAACATAGTAAATACAGCTTTCACACAGATAGTTTTTCTAGTATCCTTTCTTAAAGGTGCATCCATTGTGTTTCATAAAATTTTATTTGGCTTTAATATGCCCCAACTCACCATATGTGCTGTCTACAATACAAATAAATTCACTCAGCTTGCATATCCATCCCCAATCACCAAATATATCATTATTGCTAGTTTTTCAATAAAAATAGAGCCATGGGCTCTGTAGCTCATCAGAATTTCATTGATTTACTATCTAAAGTTGAATATTTAAGTTATTTAAGTGATTGTTTACAAACAAAAGATAGGTTCTTAGATCATGACCACAGTGACCCCATTTTGGGTCACGGGGTCACATAATCTACAATTTAGAATCCCCATTGGCCAAGGAGTCTGCACACAACTTTTCAGCTCTCTAGACCTTTTGGAACTGGAGAAGAAGATGAAAATAGGTTTTTAAGGATGTGACCCCGGTGACCCCATTTGGGGTCAAGGGGTCACGAAATCTACAATTTAGAATCCCCATTGGCCAAGGAGTCTGCACACAACTTTTCAACTCTCTAGACCTTTTGGAACTGGAGGAGAAGATGAAAATAGGTTTTTAAGGATGTGACCCCGGTGACCCCATTTGGGGTCAAGGGGTCACGAGATCTACAATTTAGAATCCCCATTGGCCAAGGAGTCTGCACACAACTTTTCAACTCTCTAGACCTTTTGGAACTGGAGGAGAAGATAAAAATAGGTTTTTAAGGATGTGACCCCGGTGACCCCATTTGGGGTCAAGGGGTCACGAAATCTACAATTTAGAATCCCCATTGGCCAAGGAGTCTGTACACAACTTTTCAACTCTCTAGACCTTTTGGAACTGGAGAAGAAGATGAAAATAAGTTTTTAAGGATGTGACCCCTGTGACCCCATTTGGGGTCAAGGGGTCACGAAATCTACAATTTAGAATCCCCATTGGTCAAGGAGTCTGCACACAATTTTTCAGCTCTCTAGACCTTTTGGAACTGGAGAAGAAGATGAAAATAGGTTTTTAAGGATGTGACCCCGGTGACCCCATTTGGGGTCAAGGGGTCACGAAATCTACAATTTAGAATCCCCATTGGCCAAGGAGTCTGCACACAACTTTTCAACTCTCTAGACCTTTTGGAACTGGAGGAGAAGATGAAAATAGGTTTTTAAGGATGTGACCCCGGTGACCCCATTTGGGGTCAAGGGGTCACGAGATCTACAATTTAGAATCCCCATTGGCCAAGGAGTCTGCACACAACTTTTCAGCTTTCTAGACCTTTTGGAACTGGAGAAGAAGATGAAAATAGGTTTTTAAGGATGTGACCCTGGTGACCCCATTTGGGGTCAAGGGGTCACAAAATCTACAATTTAGAATCCCCATTGGCCAAGGAGTCTGCACACAACTTTTCAGCTCTCTAGACCTTTTGGAACTGGAGAAGAAGATGAAAATAGGTTTTTAAGGATGTGACCCCGGTGACCCCATTTGGGGTCAAGGGGTCACGAAATCTACAATTTAGAATCCCCATTGGCCAAGGAGTCTGCACACAACTTTTCAGCTCTCTAGACCTATTGGAACTGGAGAAGAAGAAGAAAATAGGTTTTTAAGGATGTGACCCCGGTGACCCCATTTGGGGTCAAGGGGTCACGAAATCTACAATTTAGAATCCCCATTGGCCAAGGAGTCTGCACACAACTTTTCAGCTCTCTAGACCTTTTGGAACTGGAGAAGAAGATGAAAATAAGTTTTTAAGGATGTGACCCCGGTGACCCCATTTGGGGTCAAGGGGTCACAAAATCCACAATTTAGAATCCCCATTGGCCAAGGAGTCTGTACACAACTTTTCAACTCTCTAAACCTTTTGGAACTGGAGAAGAAGATGAAAATAAGTTTTTAAGGATGTGACCCCTGTGACTCCATTTGGGGTCAAGGGGTCACGAAATCTACAATTTAGAATCCCCATTGGTCAAGGAGTCTGCACACAACTTTTCAGCTCTCTAGACCTTTTGGAACTGGAGAAGAAGATGAAAATAGGTTTTTAAGGATGTGACCCCTGTGACCCCATTTTGGGTCACAGGGTCACGAAATCTACAATTCAGAATCCCCATTGGCCAAGGAGTCTGCACACAACCTTTCAGCTCTCTAGACCTTTTGGAACTGGAGAAGAAGATGAAAATAGGTTTTTAAGGATGTGACCCCGGTGACCCCATTTGGGGTCAAGGGGTCACGAGATCTACAATTTAGAATCCCCATTGGCCAAGGAGTCTGCACACAACTTTTCAGCTCTCTAGACCTTTTGGAACTGGAGAAGAAGATGAATATAGGTTTTTAAGGATGTGACCCCGGTGACCCCATTTGGGGTCAAGGGGTCACGAAATCTACAATTTAGAATCCCCATTGGCCAAGGAGTCTGCACACAACTTTTCAGCTCTCTAGACCTTTTGGAACTGGAGAAGAAGATGAAAATAAGTTTTTAAGGATGTGACCCCGGTGACCCCATTTGGGGTCAAGGGGTCACAAAATCCACAATTTAGAATCCCCATTGGCCAAGGAGTCTGTACACAACTTTTCAACTCTCTAAACCTTTTGGAACTGGAGAAGAAGATGAAAATAAGTTTTTAAGGATGTGACCCCTGTGACTCCATTTGGGGTCAAGGGGTCACGAAATCTACAATTTAGAATCCCCATTGGTCAAGGAGTCTGCACACAACTTTTCAGCTCTCTAGACCTTTTGGAACTGGAGAAGAAGATGAAAATAGGTTTTTAAGGATGTGACCCCTGTGACCCCATTTGGGGTCACAGGGTCACGAAATCTACAATTCAGAATCCCCATTGGCCAAGGAGTCTGCACACAACCTTTCAGCTCTCTAGACCTTTTGGAACTGGAGAAGAAGATGAAAATAGGTTTTTAAGGATGTGACCCCGGTGACCCCATTTGGGGTCAAGGGGTCACGAGATCTACAATTTAGAATCCCCATTGGCCAAGGAGTCTGCACACAACTTTTCAACTCTCTAGACCTTTTGGAACTGGAGAAGAAGATGAAAATAGGTTTTTAAGGATGTGACCCCGGTGACCCCATTTGGGGTCAAGGGGTCACGAGATCTACAATTTAGAATCCCCATTGGCCAAGGAGTCTGCACACAACTTTTCAGCTCTCTAGACCTTTTGGAACTGGAGAAGAAGATGAATATAGGTTTTTAAGGATGTGACCCCGGTGACCCCATTTGGGGTCAAGGGGTCACGAAATCTACAATTTAGAATCCCCATTGGCCAAGGAGTCTGCACACAACTTTTCAGCTCTCTAGACCTTTTGGAACTGGAGAAGAAGATGAAAATAAGTTTTTAAGGATGTGACCCCGGTGACCCCATTTGGGGTCAAGGGGTCACAAAATCCACAATTTAGAATCCCCATTGGCCAAGGAGTCTGTACACAACTTTTCAACTCTCTAAACCTTTTGGAACTGGAGAAGAAGATGAAAATAAGTTTTTAAGGATGTGACCCCTGTGACTCCATTTGGGGTCAAGGGGTCACGAAATCTACAATTTAGAATCCCCATTGGTCAAGGAGTCTGCACACAACTTTTCAGCTCTCTAGACCTTTTGGAACTGGAGAAGAAGATGAAAATAGGTTTTTAAGGATGTGACCCCTGTGACCCCATTTGGGGTCACAGGGTCACGAAATCTACAATTCAGAATCCCCATTGGCCAAGGAGTCTGCACACAACCTTTCAGCTCTCTAGACCTTTTGGAACTGGAGAAGAAGATGAAAATAGGTTTTTAAGGATGTGACCCCGGTGACCCCATTTGGGGTCAAGGGGTCACGAGATCTACAATTTAGAATCCCCATTGGCCAAGGAGTCTGCACACAACTTTTCAACTCTCTAGACCTTTTTGAACTGGAGAAGAAGATGAAAATAAGTTTTTAAGGATGTTACCCCTGTGACCCCATTTGGGGTCACAGGGTTACGAAATCTACAATTTAGAATCCCCATTGGCCAAGGAGTCTGCACACAACTTTTCAGCTCTCTAGACCTTTTGGAACTGGAGAAGAAGATGGAATAGGTTTTTAAGGATGTGACCCCTGTGACCCCATTTGGGGTCATGGGGTCACGAAATCTACAATTTAGAATCCCCATTAGCCAAGGAGTCTGTACATAATATTTCAGCTCTCTAGAGTCATTGGTTCTGGAGAAGAAGTCGAAAAAGCAAAAAGTTTACAAAAAGTTTAAGCCCATCGGGCCTTTCAGGCCTGATGAGCTAAAAACTGAGTAACGTCATTATGCATGTGCAGACACCGAAACTGCACGTCCAATTTACATGCACAGTAGTTATGTGACCTATTGAACATTATCAACTCAAATTTGTCTTCTTGTATGTTATAAATAAGATTCCAAAATTACGTTTGACTCATTGACGCGCGCCACACGCTGTGCATTGTCCGGTTTTCGATAAAAAATCACTACTTTTACCTTCATATCGTCAATATGCTAAGTCTACTATCATCAAAATAGTAGTTTTCGGTAACAGTCGGTACTTCACGATAAAGTAACACTATTTATAACGTTTGCAATATGTTACCCCAACAACACAATGGATGTACCTTTAACATTAAACATATTGTGAGGATTTACATTGGTCTAGTAGGATGCATTTACCATTTATCATTTGGTCAAAAGGTGGTTCTTCACATAGTGCATTAGTGAAGAAACTGTCATGAAGAGATGGGGTGCTACTTACCACTAGTAAGAGTTTGAAAAGTGTTCAAAGTGTCTTGGTGACCTTGAAAATAAAGTCAAGGTCACTAAAATTAACTTATATCTGCATCATTCCGAAATGAAGGGATTCACCAAATTTTAAGATATTGGGTACAAAGAGTAATGGGTTATCCCGTTAACAAGAGTTTGAAATGTGGTCAAAGATTCCAGGTGACCTTGAAAATTAGGACAATGTAAACTGGGTAAGTGTCAAGTGCGGTGATTACACCAGACCTACCCTAAGAAAATGTATTATGTAGTATGGGACGGACATACAACAGAACTATTGGGACAAAAAGTGGGGACAAATAGGAAACAGTAGGAATATTGGGACTAATAGAAACCAGTTGACACAGACGAACAGATGATCCAACAGAAGAAAAGACGGACATGGATGTGGATACTCAGAGACAAAGGTAGATGCGTACTGACCAATTTGGTCCTCCTGTATGCCACATGACGCCGTCTTTCTTCACGTGGGAAGTCCTTGTCTTGTACATGAAGGGTGCATTTTCTTGAGTGTCACTAAAACTTGCTTCCCCACTGTAGCCCTGTTTGCCAGAGAACTTGCTGGTCACTACTGGCTCCAGGAAATCTTCTTCACTTTTAGTTCCCAGGAACTGAAAATATCATGTTGTCAAGCTTGGCCAACTTGATACTTGGTATGACAAATTAAAACACATGATAAGTCACAGTGAAGCTGATATTTGTCATTGACCTTTCACCTTGAATATGAACATGTCAATATAATTCCCCAGGGGCATAAGTAAGAAGTTATGTATATCAGGTGTTGATACCTCCTTGGAAAGAAGTTATTTAGTGATTTTAGAACTGGTGACCATGACCCTATCTCGTGACCTTTAAAATTCAAGGTCACACAATCAGTGATCACTTTTCATTGTGTATCACAATCATGTAGGGTAATGATTCAAAGTGTTAATAGTTGAAATAAGACATTTTTGCAAAAGCATGCTTAAGTTGTGACCTCACTATGACCTTGACCTTTGACGGATGTTAGCAAAAACCTTTTCAAATCTTGGCCTTTCTCCATAGTTGATATACACCAAAGAAGAGCCTGATAGCACAAATATTTTTCAAGTAATCGTGATTTCAGAACTCGTGACCTTGACCTTTGACCTTGAATGTGAACATGTAAAAAAAATTCCCCAGGGGTATAAGTAAGAAGTTATGTATATGAGTTCTTAAAACTAATAGGAAAAAAGTTATAGCGAATACAAAACATGCCGGCGGTGGCCGCGGCGGCGATGGAAACTGCGCAAAAACTGATATCAGCTCCGACTGAGTCGGAGCTGCTAATAAATGTTACCCACCACATAAACTCTCTGCTTGTCGTTTGAATTATCGTTGAAAGTAAGGAAGATGGTGTCTTCATACACGTGACATTCTTCCAACTTGAAGCCCAACTTGCCGGGCATAAAACTCTTCCAGTTGTTACATTTTGGTGCTTTACTCTTCGTCGATTGCTTATTCTTCTTTCTCTTCGCCTCCTTCTTCTCTGTCTCCTTCTCGTTCTTCTTATCTTTCCTGCTTCGATTCAAACTTGCTTCCTCTTGCATGCTCTGTCTCACCATCTCCATCATGTTCTTCCCAACTCTTTCTGTACCCTGTGGTAGAAACATCTTTTACTCTCGTGTTGAAGATATTGTGGTGTAAACTTCCTTTATTATAAAGAAGTCATACAGATAAAGATATCCTGATGGCACAGGATACAGAACGTTAAAACCAACCAATGGAAAATGTTTTGATCTCGGCAGCAACTAGACTCATTACAGTCACTATTACTTCATGTGTCATTCTTATTTTTCAAAACTTACATAAATCGACATCTGTAAGCCTCTCTTGCGTAGGAACTTTCCCACCATCTTCGTCTCTTCTACCCACAGCAGGGATCCTCGTTGTTCGGGTTTTATATTTCCGTTTGGATTACACCGTTTCTGTTCCAGTTCAATGTTGTTAAACAATGCCTGAAAAATTAATATAATAATCATTCTAAAAAACCATAATTAGCACCATATATATATATATACTATATACTATATATATATTTAGTGCTCCTCAATGATGTGGTACTCACCCTCCATCATTGACTGTCAGTCTCTCATCTGCTTATGTACAGCATGTTGCCACCAAGTGCTAACTTGCATTGCTTGGTCACCCAACATAAGGTACCTTTGTAACTAGACGATCGTGCTCGCCTCGGTCATGCTCCCCTACGCTGGGCTACGCTCCGCAGTGGGAACGGAGGTTTACCGGATAGTCACGGCGAGCATTACATCGTCTACTTTGTAACCTAAATAGCATTGACTAGTGACTGATATAAATTGATGCCATAAACCAATGACGTAACAAACTATAAGTTGACGAATTAGATTTTGACGTCACCATGTTTCTGTAGTGATTGGGTGTTCCCAGTTGTATACAAGGATAGCCTTATATAATAAATAGAACATATCTGTCAATTCTTGAAAAATATCATGTTTATCTCATCTCGTGAGGTAGAAAAGTGATATATATATTCACCCGAAAATAACTTTTTGCCTCATTCGATGTGATAAACATGGTATTAGTCAAGAAAAGACCGATATCCTCTATCTAGTACAATGTAGGGCCTTCCTCCTACTCTCTACAAACTTGGCACTTACAGTAAACCCTATAGCAAGGTGCCCTTTTAAAGGGGCAGGAGCACGGTTTTTCCAAAATTAATTTTTTTCAAATTTTCCATTTATAATGATAAGTAGAACTTCGATAAGTTAACTTTAGGGGGGTCAAAAGTCATATTTAACCAACCAATTATCAGTAGTGGTAATAACAGTGTTGAGTATAAAGCAAATATTGCATGGCAGCGATTTTATTGTGAAAACATTTTATTAGTTACGAATTACATAAACGATTCCCATGGCTTTACAAAACCATGTACACTCATTTTTTAACTTGATTTTCCGAAGAGAGACAGTGTTTTACTATTGGTGACATTATTTTTCAAATACATTTCATCAACTTCTTTGAGCGAAAAAACGTGCTACTGCTCCTTTAAGCAAGTCTTCTCTGATATCAAATATATCGATACGATTTGATAAAAGTATTAATAGGTTGTATGACTTTTATAAATGAGTGTTGATATATTTGATATCAGAATACACGAGGGTGAGATTATATTTATTATACAAAATCATTCTTTGTTACTTTGAAAAGCATCTCTGAACACAGCACTGTGATTGCACTTTCAAGACGTAAGGTCATAGCATTGTGACGTCATGCTTGTTTTTTTTTTATGGTATTGGGATGTCATCAGGTTTTTGATGTCATAGCATTGTATGTTTATGATTTCATGGTATTGGGATGTCATCAGGTTTTTGATGTCATAGCATTGTATGTTTATGATTTCATGGTATTGGGATGTCATCAGGTTTTTGATGTCATAGCATTGTATGTTTATGATTTCATGGTATTGGGATGTCATCAGGTTTTTGATGTCATAGCATTGTATGTTTATGATTTCATGGTATTGGGATGTCATCAGGTTTTTGATGTCATAGCATTGTGAGTTATAACTTGATGATGCAAATGCATTATAATGTTAAAGACATGTTTTTGACGGTGACTCATCCTCGATAATCCAGCGCTATTGTTCCGATAAATCTACACACAAGCGCTGGAAAACAGTGAGGGTATTTAACCTTAACCTAGTTACCTCCCTTCGCAATGACTCAGCGAAACGCTTGCTTTCTAACAACCAATGAGATCACTTGAAATCAAGGGTGAAATAACAAGCACTCTCGTGTCAGGATCTTGGCTTTCGCAGTAGCACAGCACAGCACAGGGATTTTAATCATTTACGTCCACCCGTTTTGATGGACATGAATACACCCTTCTCACGTACAGACTTCTTAAAACTTTCTTTTGAGTTTCTGTCAGGTTTTCTACGCTGAATTTGTTACAAATTGTATCGTAATCGAGTGAGTGAGCCATGTTTGTTTCTATAAACAACGGTAGTGATGCGTTTTGATTGGTCGAGTTGTTTACGCAGATAGTGTCTGCGTTTCGTTTCTGATTGGATAACATGGACCCAAGGGAGGTAACTCGGTTAGGGATAAATACCCTTACTGTTTTCCAGCGCTTGTGTGTAGATTTATCGGAACAATAGCGCTGGATTATCGAGGATGACGGTGACTGAGCACTCTACAAAATCTACTGCCAAACCTTGATCTCTCACAAGCGATATCTCCTGTGGACCACAGATTTGGATGATAAACAAGTAGTTGTCACAAAGGTCACATGATCCCCCGCCACAAATTAATACTTCAAAATTGAAAAATAATGTAGAGATCACAAAAATCGTCCGTGGAATATGTCGAAAAATTCAAAGTTCAATATCCCACTGACTAGCTTTACATGTACATTATCAAGTCGAAAAATTCAAAGTTCAACTGTGACCTTGAGAATAATGTCAAGGTCACCAAAATCTAATAAGCCCTTTGTCTTCCTTAGGAGGTGCTTTGTGTAAGATATGATGAAATTCCGGTGAATGGTACTTGAGATATCCCGCTGACAAGCTTTACATGTACATTATCTTGTCGAAAAATTCAAAGTTCAACTGTGACCTTGAGAATAATGTCAAGGTCACCAAAATCTAATCAGCTCGTTGTCTTTCCTTGGAGAAGCTATGTGAAAGATATGAAGAGAATCCAGCGAATGGTTCTTGAGATATCGTGCTGACAAGGATAAAAGTTTCGTTGTGACCTGGAAATGAAGGTCAAGGTCACAAACCTCTGTAGGAACATTACTCTTCCCATGATGAACCTATATGCAAAATAGGAAAAGAATCCAGTGAATAGTATTTGAGTTATTCCATTTTGTACGGACGGACGCAGCCGAATACTATATCCCCCGCTTCGCACTTTACGCGCGGCAGGGGATAATAATAGTATTACGGATTCTCAACTATAAGAATTTTGCATTGTCAATCTTGAATTGTAATTAATAATATTAATATTTTGCTGAGAGTTTTGTGTATACCTCTAAGCTGGCATCCAACAACAATGGCATCAGGTTCAGTTTTGCCCTCTTCCCATCAGCACCTGACCAGAAAAGGCTGACTTGAGGGATGATGTTAGATTCACAGGTGATGAGTGATGCGTCTGGAGACAGGATGCTGACGGAGTTGCCTGTCTCGTCCCGGAACAGCTCACAGAGGGTCGGCAACACCTGGTATCCTCCTGCCAACACGAGCTGACATCAGTTCCAGGTGCACTTGCTATAGCATGTCTCTAATTTATCTTATAAGATGAAATTTTGAATACAGGGCTAAATCAAGGATTATTGTTTGAAGTGGTCGCAGTCTTTTACACCAGAGTACCAAAATGAAATAAAAATATTTTTTTAATAATTGAATGTTTCAAGGATAATTTAATATATATATACTGTGTACTTATATCGCGCTAGCCTCCATACACCAAGTGCATGCTTAAAGCGCTACAGACATTATTACCCTGGTATAAGGACCAACATCGTTCCTTTTTTCATTCTCAACTCCCTTTGGAGTATGCAACCTGGGCTGCCAATTACGGCGCTCCAAGGTTATCTGTCACATTGCCTGCACTTTCAAACAATAAGATCAACTGTCAGTAATCAGTCAGAAATTATTTTAATATTTTATTATGTAATTGTTTGTATGGCTATAACTAACCTTTCAGGCTGTGATTGATTTAAAGACTCAAGTTTTAGATTTCCTACATCAAATGCAGAAAATATGAATACTTGACCTCCAGTGTCTAGTACAAAATGCTCCCCAATACAAGTTCTTATGTTACAGAGAGAAGTCATCCTTTGACCCTTGAGTCATGTCTTGAAAGTCATAATGCTAAACATAGGAGGAACTCAATACAACTCTTGTGAACCATTAACAATTGTGTGGTACCAAAGGGAGGGTTGGCAAAGGGAGATAACTTACAGAAATTAACATATGTTATAAATACCACAAAACAACAGAGCAGTCTACTTGTTTCCATACCTGTTATGGGTTGCAGTGCATGGTTAAATTTGCATAGATGCACACAAATAATCTTGATATCAAGTGTGGTGAAGAAGAGTATACCCACCGGAACAGCCATACTCTGCACTGGTGACAGCCACAGGGAAAGAAGTCCACGTCTGTGTTACGCTGGAATCTGTCATGTTTATTCTGAAATCAAATGTAAAGAAAAGTGAGGATTTTCATGAATGATATTTCTAGATTTCCAAAAGTAATCTGTAAATTGTCAATATTTATGTGTACAAAGAATCTTTCCACATTTCTACATAAAGAAGGGAACATGTATTAATAACATATATATGTGCAAATGGGACTGCCCTCGCAAATTTTGTTTGCACAAAAAATACCCTGATAGAACCCTCCTTTTAAATCCTGTCTAGCTTCTTATCATGCATGATGAAAAATGTGTGTGAATGTCAACTTGGTATCCAAAATGTTGTTTACAATAAATCAATTCTAAAGTGTGCAGCATAGTTTCTCTCCATGGACAATAGTTATTTTGGGTACAAATTCAGTACCTCACATTTTCCTTCATACTTTCATAAATTTTGCATATAGTGGATTTTAATTTCAATAAATGAGTCGCTAATAACCAATTCTTATGTCTGAGGTGCTAACATCATTCAATTTATCCTAATATCCCAGAGCTCCACATATCAGTTTACAAACTAGGGTGTTGCTTCATTTATTTCTGAGTGTATATAAGAGAAGAGAAGGAGAAGTTACCCAGTGTACGGATCCAGGTTCAGGGCCCTGATCGGAGGAAGCAGCAGCTGAATGTCCGCGGTCAAGTTTCCCGCCTCGTTTATTCGGAGGGAGAGATCTTCAGCACACAGGTCACCTTCACACGTCAGTCTGAAGGTAAAGGGCAATAAAACATGATCCTGGATGGTTTGAACTCAGTCTGATTAAAATCAAAGGTTTTCCCGAGGAATAATAATTGCAAAAATAGTGCATCTACCAGGGTACAAACTCATTCTGTTCGGAAGTTTCCTCGAAAAACCGTTGATAACAGCCAGTAGACTCCCATGCTCTGACACAATTCAGTTAATCAATCACAAGAGAAGACATCCAACAAAAGCTTTCGGTGCAGGAGCTAGGGGCAGATATGTTTTCAAAACAGTGACCCTTTAAAATCTATGATGTGATAGATCAGCTACATGACTGGGCCTTGACATTAAGCACCTATATGCGCTGTCCTCATAGGAATCTACAGAACCTGTTCGTATTCCAGTAGTTGCATTATTTTGCAAATTTTACTCCTCGGAACAAGGTCGATTTTAATCAGACTGGTTTAAACTTAAACACGACTTCATTATAAACTCCTGTTATCATTGCTCATGACTCTCTGATGTCTCATAGCCTTATACACCATCAATCACACAACACTCAATTCCTGTAAGGGGGAAAATTTGGAGAGCACCATACAGCAATCAATCACCCCGTACTCAGAATACCCGTTCCCCCCCCCCCCCTCTGTATTCACTCCTTCAATAAAGCCGCTAGCCTTTAAACTACCCAAACCAAACACTACCATCTCAAAAAAGATGTTGCCATGTTCACTGTAAAACTAATATTTAATCTAAAAACTGGATATCAAATGCTTCAATTCCAGCCTGTGTTGTTTTAGCAATAAAATATTTTTCCTCTCTGAAGTTCGTATTGAAAATTGTGTTGTCTCATGTACTTGTATGTATGTATCCTTATCCACTGTACCCACTTCTGTTCTCCAGTTTTCTCACAATTTTTTATCATTCTGTATTAATGTATCCTACTTTATACCCCACATTCAACCTGATGAAGGAGTATTAATACTCCGAAACGCCATATATCTTGACGATAAGGAACTTATCATCCAGACAATCTTGTTTCTACTAACAACATGAATAACTGTTCCTCAGTGTTACTCACAACTTGTTGACGACCCGGGGATGAATATATCAGTGTTACTAAGTGTTACTCACAACTTGTTGACGACCCGGGGATGAATATATCAGTGTTACTAAGTGTTACTCACAAGTAGTTGACGACCCGGGGGTGAATATATATCAGTGTTACTTAGTGTTACTCACAAGTTGTTGACGACCCGGGGATGAATATATATCAGTGTTACTAAGTGTAACTCACAAGTTGTTGACGACCCGGGGGTGAATATATCAGTGTTACTAAGTGTTACTCACGAGTTGTTGACGACCCGGGGATGAATATATATCAGTGTTACTAAGTGTTACTCACCAGTAGTTGAGGACCCGGGGGTGAATATATCAGTGTTACTAAGTGTTACAAGTTTTTGATGACCCGGGGATGAATATATATCAGTGTTACTAAGTGTTACTCACGAGTTGTTGACGACCCGGGGATGAATATATATCAGTGTTACTAAGTGTTACTCACAAGTAGTTGACGACCCGGGGTGAATATATCAGTGTTACTAAGTGTTACAAGTTTTTGAAGACCCTGGGATGAATATATCAGTGTTACTAAGTGTTACTCACCAGTAGTTGAGGACCCGGGGGTGAATATATCAGTGTTACTAAGTGTTACAAGTTTTTGATGACCCGGGGATGAATATATATCAGTGTTACTAAGTGTTACTCACAAGTAGTTGACGACCCGGGGGTGAATATATCAGTGTTACTAAGTGTTACTCACAAGTTGTTGACGACCCGGGGGTGAATATATCAGTGTTACTAAGTGTTATTCACGAGTTGTTGACGACCCGGGGATGAATATATCAGTGTTACTAAGTGTTACTCACAAGTTGTTGACGACCCGGGGGTGAATATATCAGTGTTACTAAGTGTTACTCACAAGTTGTTGACGACCCGGGGGTGAATATATCAGTGTTACTAAGTGTTACTCACGAGTTGTTGATGACCCGGGGGTGAATATATCAGTGTTACTAAGTGTTACTCACAAGTTGTTGACGACCCGGGGGTGAATATATCAGTGTTACTAAGTGTTACTCACGAGGTGTTGATGACCCGGGGGTGAATATATCAGTGTTACTAAGTGTTACTCACAAGTTGTTGACGACCCGGGGGTGAATATATCAGTGTTACTAAGTGTTACTCACAAGTTGTTGATGACCCGGGGGTGAATATATCAGTGTTACTAAGTGTTACTCACGAGTTGTTGACGACCCGGGGGTGACCGAGTCGTGTCCTCCACATGACCTGCAGAAGGACAGGAACACCATGTTCCCGACAGTGATCCACCAGACTCCGCCACGGGTGATGTCGGTGGTACGCAGATTGATTCTCATCTGCTCCATATTCCAGCAGCATCGAGTGAGCACTTTCAAAATAATACAGCTGGTTTAAATTTTAGCATGACCAAAAATTAACGATGAATGCCTTATAAGAGAATAATACTGAAGATCCACATTATTACACACCTACAAATTATCTTTGTATCGGCCTACACATTTAAAAGCCAGGGGCCCTTTGCACGAAACACTAAGTTGGTTTTAAATCACTAAGGTAGCCTTGTGCAATGTTAAAAGATGCCACTATGGTTAACCTTAGTGTTAAGGTTGTCTTGTGTAACAACTTCCAGTTCACTATATCCACTTTTTACCTCCGGTCGAATGCCCTGAAGGCTCGTTTTGCATCCAGATCTTCTCCCAGCAAGGCCTTCACGAAGGAGAGATAGAGCAGGAGGAGCTCACAGTGAGGCAGCAGACCTTCTATCAACTGAGCAGCTTCCTGCAGACGCTCCTTGCCACTCGCTGTAAACAACATGGCGGAGAGGGTTGTAATGTAACATCTCTGTTGGGTATAATAGTAGTTCATTTGTATGGGACTATGTCTATGATAAATAGCAAGCGCACAATTGCAATTTGTATTATTACCCTAAGGAATTGTACTTTTGATACCGCTATTAAGTGGTCCGCGCTACTGTAGAGGTCCATGCTTCCAATTTTCAGGTTCCCAGTTAAACAGCTTGGTGGACTTGGTGCAATCAATGTGAATGAAGAGCCTTGCTCAGGGACATAACACAGTATAAGACCCAGGTCACACATTTTTTATGTCTCCGCCGGGTATCGAAGTGAGGTGAGGTGAGTTATAGTATTATGGCAGGGAAAGCCTGCAACGCCATGTGGCTATGCATTGCGGTGAAACCTGCAAGCATCGGATAGAACTAGCGAACCATGGGTGGTACTTCGCTGATATTCAGTGTAGCATTGCAACCAACCCTTACTGCGTGTAGAACAGTTCTCTAATGCAGACAAAGTTGCCGTACCCCTTGCGCGATTTGAACCCCGGACCTCTTGATCCGAAGCAGAATGCGTTAACCACTGCGCTATCCCGCCCCGCCGGGTATCGAACCTGGTCCTTCGTTGTGAGAGGCCAGCACACAAACCACTAGCCTATACTAGTGTGCTCCAGAAAGGAGAGGTAAACTTCAAGATCTGGTGAAATGCATTTTTAGCTCATCAGGCCTTTAAGGCCTGATGGGCTTATGGCATGGGATGGCGTCCGTCCATCCATCCGTCCGTCCGTAAACTTTTCGCTTTTTCGACTTCTTCTCCAGAAACACTGGGTTTAGGGAGCTGAAATTTGGTATGCAGACTCCTTGGACAATGGGGATTCTAAATTGTAGATTTGGTGAACCAGTGTCCCCAAATAAGGGCCTCACAGGCCATAATCTAAAAACCTTTTTTCATCTTCTTCTCCAGAACGAAAAGACCTAGAAGACTGAAATGTTGTGTACAGACTCTTTAGCCAATGGAAATTCTAAATTGTAGATTTGGTGAACCTGTGGCCCCAAATAAGGGCCACAGCCTAAAAACATGTTGAAATTGAATTTTGAACTGATCTTTTATGTGCACTTCATTCACTATTTAGTGGTTTCTTAATAAAATACCTGAGGGAGAGTCATCTCATCTTTTAGATATGTGAGTCCTAACTTGGGTTTGAGAAATGCAGTATTGAGAAAAAAAATAACTTTGCAGTTAATCTTATTCAGTAGGAATGAGAAATATATGTCGAAGATCAAGTCTCCATTCTAGACATGTTCGTCAAATTGATGTAATCAATGTGAAATGAGAACTATTGAATAGCCTATGAACTGAATTTTGTGACAAGCCACAAAGGAATAAATTGAAGAGGAGTTACAAATTCTTTTATTTTACATGAGATATGAGAACTGCATATGACTGTTAATGAAATGATAAGATAAGACTATTTTAATCTTCTTCTCCAAAACGAAAAAAAACAAGAAGGCTGTAATATTCCATGCAAAGTCTTTCGCCAATGGGCATTCTAAATTGTAGGTTTGGTGACCCTATGGCCCCAAATAAGGGCCTCACAGGCTATGACCTAAAATCCTGTTTTCATCTTTTTCTCCAGAACAAAAAGACCTAGAAGGCTGTAATATTGGGTGTAAAGTCTTTAGCCAATGGGGATTCTAACTTGTAAATTGTAAATATGGGTCAAAGCCTAAAAAAAATGTTGAATTTGAATTTTATGTGCACTTCATTCACTATTTAGTGGTTTCTTAATAAAATACCTGAGGGGTGTTATCTCATCTTTTAGATCAGTGCTGCCAGTGTTTAGTGCAAGGCAGAGGCTATTACATAATTTGGCTGTAAAAGGACAGCTGGCTCGTAACCAGAGCCAAGGGGTCAGCATATTGCATATAATCTCTTGTGTGTTGACCTTGCTGAGTGCTCTCTCTCAATTTCAAGAATAAGATTTGTCAGGGCTAGGGATTGTACATTATATTGAGACAACATATTTCTGTCTTCATCATCAAACAATATAAACCCTGATGAGCTACAGAGCCCATGGCTCTATTTTTCTCAAGAATGACAGATTATTACCTCTACGTATATTGTATATCGGTATCAATTGAGCAT
The DNA here is from genome assembly GCA_936450465.1 of Gibbula magus. Lineage (NCBI taxonomy): Eukaryota > Metazoa > Mollusca > Gastropoda > Trochida > Trochidae > Gibbula > Gibbula magus. Next base: position 75,270,816 of record OW388297.1, on the reverse strand, counting down.
AAAATGGAGACAATATACACTTGCAATTGATTATGAAGATGATTTTAATTTACCTATTTTTACAATACCGCGATTACAGCTGCAAAACATTTTGAAAAGAATCATTGAGACGTGACTGATTAACCACAGACGACTGAGGTGTGTTAAATCGCAAAAAACACATGTTTATGCAATGATTATGTAATTATCATCTGCGGACTTACCTTGTTGGATATCTAAACATTCGATATATGGACAATGTAAGTTGTTTGATTGAAGATTTGTTAGTGAAATTAACAATCAAAACGTTGGGAAATTACGTTGAATTATGACTATCACCGATAATGAGATTACTCCAGTGACTTCACATAAGTCATTGCTTCAGGGACCACACCCCCGCAGACTTTCATTCAGGTCGCCAGGGCTAAATTAGGCGGTTTTTAAAAAAATGAGTTTGTAAGTATTTCAGAAATTTCAAATCGAGCAATTGTCAAATTGACATCCAATTTTAATGAATCTGATTTTGACCATATGTCATTGCATCTTTCCTTTAACTCCAAAAGAATGTACCGTGTTGACTTTTACTTGTATATACAAAACAAAAACAGCTTTAGCTGTTAAGTTATTTGCCATATTTTTAAACATTTACACATGTATACATTGCAAAAGAGCATTTATAAATTCACAAATAAAGTGAGATTCATGTGGCTTCTCTGTTTGGTATCTTCAGAAATGAGAGATAGTCAAAGAGTTAGTATTAACCCTTTTAAACAACAAGGACAACAATTGGTCTATTATTTCTCTCACCTGGTGTGGACCCTGAGTGGAAACAGAGGAAAGATTCCACTGCACACAGTACCGAACTCCAGGGATTCTTCACATCATAATACTTGATGACTGCGGCCCAACATTCAGCTGCCTGTCCGGCTTTCTCCTCCGTCATGATGCTGCAGAATAGAAACAAGCTTGAGGACGTGAATAAATGGTAAAACCTAGCAGACAGTGGATCAAATGGTTGGAAGTTGGAAACATGAATCTACAGAGAAATCTACTGTCACCAAGAATTACAGAATTTGATCACTGTTGAGGATAGAGACTAACTGACTCAACACTGAAGTAAAAGAAAGATCATTGATGTTTTTCAAAAGGGAACACATGTAGTGTACACAGTGGACTATATCCAGTGGACTTGTGTTACATTGATTTGTAAAAGAATCATCTTGATTAACAGGTGTATGATAGAACAATTGTATATATCCTTAGATCTACATTAAGTCTGATATGCATTGCAATGTAACAGTTACTTATAATTCATGTTCATACTGGTAAAACTAGGTCAAGCAGCCCTACTTAACTAACAACCCAATTGTATTGCATACAACTCCCTGTATGGGATCTAGCATTGAGGGACATAAACTTAGTTACTGGTCACACCTACCCTTAATCATGTGACCGTGAACATCTACCCTTGATCTTGAACACCTACCCTTAATCATGTGACCGTGAACATCTACCCTTGATCTTGAACACCTACCCTTGATCATGAGACCGTGAACATCTACCCTTGATCATGAACACCTACCCTTCATCATGAACACCTACCCTTGATCATGAGACCGTGAACATCCACCCTTGATCATGAACACCTACCCTTGATCATGAACACCTACCCTTGATAATGAACACCTACCCTTGATCATGAATACCTACCCTCGATCATGAACACCTACCCTTGATCATGAACACCTACCCTTGATCATGAATACCTACCCTCGATCATGAACACCTACCCTTGATCATGAACACCTACCCTTGATCATGAACACCTACCCTTGATAATGAACACCTACCCTTGATCATGAATACCTACCCTTGATCATGAACACCTACCCTTGATCATGAACACCTACCCTTGATCATGAATACCTACCCTTGATCATGAACACCTTCCCTTGATCATGAACACCTACCCTTGATCATGAACACCTACCCTTGATCATGAACAACTACCCTTCATCATGAATACCTATCCTTCATCATGAACACCTACCCTTGATCATGAATACCTACCCTTCATCATGAACACCTACCCTTGATCATTAACACCTACCCTTGGTCATGAACACCTAACCTTGATCATGAACACCTACCCTTGATCATGAACACCTACCCTTCATTATGAACACCTACCCTTGATCATTAACACCTACCCTTGATCATGAACACCTACCCTTGATCATGAATACCTACCCTTGATCATGAATACCTACCCTTCATCATGAATACCTATCCTTCATCATGAACACCTACCCTTGATCATGAATACCTACCCTTCATCATGAACACCTACCCTTCATCATGAACACCTACCCTTGGTCATGAACACCTACCCTTGATCATGAACACCTACCCTTGATCATGAACACCTACCCTTGATCATGAACACCTACCCTTGATCATGAACACCTACCCTTGATCATGAACACCTACCCTTGATCATGAACACCTACCCTTGATCATGAATACCTACCCTTGGTCATGAACACCTACCCTTGATCATGAACACCTACCCTTGATCATGAACACCTACCCTTGATCATGAACACCTACCCTTGATCATGAATACCTACCCTTGATCATGAACACCTACCCTTGATCATGAACAACTACCCTTCATCATGAATACCTATCCTTCATCATGAACACCTACCCTTGATCATGAATACCTACCCTTCATCATGAACACCTACCCTTGATCATTAACACCTACCCTTGGTCATGAACACCTAACCTTGATCATGAACACCTACCCTTGATCATGAACACCTACCCTTCATTATGAACACCTACCCTTGATCATTAACACCTACCCTTGATCATGAACACCTACCCTTGATCATGAACACCTACCCTTGGTCATGAACACCTACCCTTGATCATGAACACCTACCCTTGATCATGAACACCTACCCTTGGTCATGAACACCTACCCTTGATCATGAATACCTACCCTTGGTCATGAACACCTACCCTTGATCATGAACACCTACCCTTGATCATGAACACCTACCCTTGATCATGAACACCTACCTTTGATCATGAACACCTACCCTTGATCATGAAAACCTACCCTTGATCATGAACACCTACCCTTGATCATGAACACCTACCCTTGATCATGAAAACCTACCCTTGATCATGAACACCTACCCTTGATCATGAACACCTACCCTTGATCATGAACATCTACCCTTGATCATGAACACCTACCCTTGATCATGAACACCTACCCTTCATCATGAACACCTACCCTTGATCATGAACACCTACCCTTGATCATGAACACCTACCCTTGATCATGAACACCTACCCTTGATCATGAACACCTACCCTTGATCATGAACACCTACCCTTGATCATGAATACCTACCCTTGATCATGAACACCTACCCTTGATCATGAACACCTACCCTTGATCATGAACACCTACCCTTGATCATGAACACCTACCCTTGATCATGAACACCTACCCTTGATCATGAACACCTACCCTTGATCATTAACACCTACTCTTGATCATGAACACTTACCCTTGATCATGAACACTTACCCTTGATCATGAATACCTACCCTTGATCATGAATACCTACCCTTGATCATGAACACCTACCCTTGATCATGAACACCTACCCTTGGTCATGAACACCTACCCTTGATCATGAACACCTACCCTTGATCATGAATACCTACCCTTGATCATGAACACCTACCCTTGATCATGAAAACCTACACTTGATCATGAACACCTACCCTTGATCATGAACACCTACCCTTGATCATGAACACCTACCCTTGATCATAACCACCACCTACCCTTGATCATGAACACCTACCCTTGATCATGAACACCTACCCTTGATCATGAACACCTACCCTTGATCATGAATACCTACCCTTGATCATGAACACCTACCCTTGATCATGAATACCTACCCTTGATCATGAACACCTACCCTTGGTCATGAACACCTACCCTTGATCATGAACACCTACCCTTGATCATGAATACCTACCCTTGATCATGAACACCTACCCTTGATCATGAACACTTACCCTCGATCATTAACACCTACCCTTGATCATGAACACCTACCCTTGGTCATGAACACCTACCCTTGATCATGAACACCTACCCTTGATCATGAATACCTACCCTTGATCATGAACACCTACCCTTGATCATGAACACCTACCCTTGATCATGAATACCTACCCTTGATCATGAACACCTACCCTTGATCATGAATACCTACCCTTGATCATGAACACCTACCCTTGATCATGAATACCTACCCTTGATCATGAACACCTACCCTTGATCATGAACACCTACCCTTGACCATGAATACCTACCCTTGATCATGAACACCTACCCTTGATCATGAATACCTACCCTTGATCATGAACACCTACCCTTGATCATGAACACCTACCCTTGATCATGAACACCTACCCTTGATCATGAATACCTACCCTTGATCATGAACACCTACCCTTGATCATGAACACCTACCCTTGATTATGAATACCTACCCTTGATCATGAACACCTACCCTTGATCATGAATACCTACCCTTGATCATGAACACCTACCCTTGATCATGAATACCTACCCTTGATCATGAACACCTACCCTTGATCATGAATACCTACCCTTGATCATGAACACCTACCCTTGATCATGAACACCTACCCTTGATCATGAATACCTACCCTTGATCATGAACACCTACCCTTGATCATGAATACCTACCCTTGATCATGAACACCTACCCTTGATCATGAACACCTACCCTTGATCATGAATACCTACCCTTGATCATGAACACCTACCCTTGATCATGAATACCTACCCTTGATCATGAACACCTACCCTTGATCATGAACACCTACCCTTGATCATGAACACCTACCCATGATCATGAACACCTATCCTTCATCATGAACACCTACCCTTGATCATGAACACCTACCCTTGATCATGAACACCTACCCTTGATCATGAAGACCTACCCTTGATCATGAACACCTACCCTTGATCATGAAGACCTAACCTTCATCATGAACACCTACCCTTGATCATGAACACCTACCCTTGATCATGAACACCTACCCTTGATCATGAACACCTACCCTTGATCATGAATACCTACACTTGATCATGAACACCTACCCTTGATCATGAACACCTACCCTTGATCATGAACACCTATCCTTCATCATGAACACCTACCCTTGATCATGAACACCTACCCTTGATCATAAACACCTACCCTTGATCATGAAGACCTATCCTTGATCATGAAGACCTATCCTTCATCATGAACACCTACCCTTGATCATGAACACCTACCCTTGTCATGAACACCTACCCTTGATCATGAACACCTACCCTTGATCATGAACACCTACCCTTGATCATGAAGACCTATCCTTCATCATGAACACCTACCCTTGATCATGAACACCTACCCTTGGTCATGAACACCTACCCTTGATCATGAACACCTACCCTTGATCATGAAGACCTATCCTTCATCATGAACACCTACCCTTGATCATGAACACCTACCCTTGATCATGAACACCTACCCTTGATCATGAACACCTACCCTTGATCATGAAGACCTATCCTTCATCATGAACACCTACCCTTGATCATGAACACCTACCCTTGATCATGAACACCTATCCTTGATCATTAACACCTACCCTTGATCATGAACACCTACCCTTGATCATGAACACCTATCCTTGATCATTAACACCTACCCTTGATCATGAACACCTACCCTTGATCATGAACACCTATCCTTCATCATGAACACCTATCCTTGATCATGAACACCTATCCTTGATCATGAACACCTACCCTTGATCATGAACACCTACCCTCGATCATGAACACCTACCCTTGATCATGAACACCTACCCTTGATCATGAACACCTACCCTTGATCATGAACACCTATCCTTGATCATGAACACCTATCCTTGATCATGAACACCTACCCTTGATCATGAATACCTACCCTTGATCATGAACACCTATCCTTCATCATGAACACCTACCCTTGATCATGAACACCTACCCTTGATCATGAACACCTATCCTTCATCATGAACACCTATCCTTGATCATGAACACCTACCCTTGATCATGAACACCTACCCTTGATCATGAACACCTACCCTTGATCATGAACACCTACCCTTGATCATGAACACCTACACTTGATCATGAACATCTACCCTTGATCATGAACACCTACCCTTGATCATTAACACCTACCCTTGATCATGAACACCTACCCTTGATCATGAACACCTACCCTTGATCATGAACACCTATCCTTCATCATGAACACCTACCCTTGATCATGAACACCTACCCTTCATCATGAACACCTATCCTTCATCATGAACACCTATCCTTGATCATGAACACCTACCCTTGATCATGAACACCTACCCTTGATCATGAACACCTATCCTTGATCATGAACACCTACCCTTGATCATGAATACCTACCCTTGATCATGAACACCTACCCTTGATCATGAATACCTACCCTTGATCATGAACACCTACCCTTGATCATGAACACCTACCCTTGATCATGAACACCTACCCTTGATCATTAACACCTACCCTTGATCATGAACACCTATCCTTCATCATGAACACCTATCCTTGATCATGAACACCTACCCTTGATCATGAACACCTACCCTTGATCATGAACACCTACCCTTGATCATGAACACCTACCCTTGATCATGAACACCTACCCTTGATCATGAACATCTACCCTTGATCATGAACACCTACCCTTGATCATTAACACCTACCCTTGATCATGAACACCTACCCTTGATCATGAACACCTACCCTTGATCATGAACACCTATCCTTGATCATTAACACCTACCCTTGATCATGAACACCTACCCTTGATCATGAACACCTACCCTTGATCATGAACACCTACCCTTGATCATGAATACCTACCCTCGATCATGAACACCTACCCTTGATCATGAACACCTACCCTTGATCATGAACACCTACCCTTGATCATGAACACCTATCCTTGATCATGAACACCTATCCTTGATCATGAACACCTACCCTTCATCATGAACACCTACCCTTGATCATGAACACCTACCCTTGATCATGAATACCTACCCTTGATCATGAACACCTACCCTTGATCATGAACACCTACCCTTGATCATGAACACCTATCCTTGATCATTAACACCTACCCTTGATCATGAACACCTATCCTTCATCATGAACACCTATCCTTGATCATGAACACCTACCCTTGATCATGAACACCTACCCTTGATCATGAACACCTACCCTTGATCATGAACACCTACCCTTGATCATGAACACCTACCCTTGATCATGAACATCTACCCTTGATCATGAACACCTACCCTTGATCATTAACACCTACCCTTGATCATGAACACCTACCCTTGATCATGAACACCTACCCTTGATCATGAACACCTATCCTTGATCATTAACACCTACCCTTGATCATGAACACCTACCCTTGATCATGAACACCTACCCTTGATCATGAACACCTACCCTTGATCATGAATACCTACCCTCGATCATGAACACCTACCCTTGATCATGAACACCTACCCTTGATCATGAACACCTACCCTTGATCATGAACACCTACCCTTGATCATGAACACCTATCCTTGATCATGAACACCTATCCTTGATCATGAACACCTACCCTTCATCATGAACACCTACCCTTGATCATGAACACCTACCCTTGATCATGAACACCTACCCTTGATCATGAACACCTACCCTTGATCATGAACACCTACCCTTGATCATGAACAACTACCCTTCATCATGAATACCTATCCTTCATCATGAACACCTACCCTTGATCATGAACACCTATCCTTCATCATGAACACCTACCCTTGATCATGAACACCTACCCTTGATCATGAACACCTATCCTTCATCATGAACACCTATCCTTGATCATGAACACCTACCCTTGATCATGAACACCTACCCTTGATCATGAACACCTACCCTTGATCATGAACACCTACCCTTGATCATGAACACCTACCCTTGATCATGAACACCTACCCTTGATCATGAACACCTACCCTTCATCATGAACATCTACCCTTGATCATGAACACCTACCCTTGATCATTAACACCTACCCTTGATCATGAACACCTATCCTTGATCATGAACACCTACCCTTGATCATGAACACCTACCCTTGATCATGAACACCTATCCTTCATCATGAACACCTATCCTTGATCATGAACACCTACCCTTGATCATGAACACCTACCCTTGATCATGAACACCTACCCTTGATCATGAACACCTTTCCTTCATCATGAACACCTATCCTTGATCATGAACACCTACCCTTGATCATGAACACCTACCCTTGATCATGAACACCTATCCTTGATCATTAACACCTACCCTTGATCATGAACACTTACCCTTGATCATGAACACCTACCCTTGATCATGAACACCTACCCTTGATCATGAACACCTATCCTTCATCATGAACACCTACCCTTGATCATGAACACCTACCCTTGATCATGAACACCTATCCTTCATCATGAACACCTATCCTTGATCATGAACACCTACCCTTGATCATGAACACCTACCCTTGATCATGAACACCTGCCCTTGATCATGAACACCTACCCTTGATCATGAACACCTACTCTTGATCATGAACACCTACCCTCGATCATTAACACCTACTCTTGATCATGAACACCTACCCTTGATCATGAACACTTACCCTTGATCATGAACACTTACCCTTGATCATGAACACTTACCCTTGATCATGAATACCTACCCTTGATCATGAATACCTACCCTTGATCATGAACACCTACCCTTGATCATGAACACCTATCCTTCATCAGGAACAACTACCCTTGATCATTAACACCTACCCTTGATCATGAATACCTACCCTTGATCATGAACACCTACCCTTGATCATGAACACCTACCCTTGATCATGAATACCTACCCTTGATCATGAACACCTACCCTCGATCATTAACACCTACTCTTGATCATGAACACCTACCCTTGATCATGAACACCTACCCTTCATTATGAATACCTATCCTTCATCATGAATACCTATCCTTCATCATGAATACCTACCCTTGATCATGAACACCTACCCTTGATCATAACCACCACCTACCCTTGATCATGAACACCTACCCTTGATCATGAATACCTACCCTTGATCATGAACACCTACCCTTCATTATGAATACCTATCCTTCATCATGAATACCTATCCTTCATCATGAATACCTACCCTTGATCATGAACAACTACCCTTGATCATTAATACCTACCCTTGATCATTAAAACCTACCCTTGATCATGAATACTGGCAAGGAGCATGAACTGCTGAAGGGAAACCTCCGTCTGTTGGTTCTGTACAAGGGCCATAGAGCTGACAGCTCCCGAAGCCTCCATATAGAAGCGTTTTGCTTTCTCCGCGTCTTGGCTGTAAGCATACATCCTGGCAGCCTCACTCAGCCACGAAGCCTTCTCTCGGACACCTTCAAATGTACAAGAGTTTGGAAATTATGCTAAATATATATTTTTTATTTCAAATGAGAACTTCTCTGAGAACATGACTGAATGAATGCCCTCACCTTCCTCGGCCTGAGCCAGTCTCACAAAACATTCAGCTGCAAACCGGACGTTCCCTCGCGCCCAGAAAGCATACGGTACTGCTGGATCAAAGAAATATTTCACCGCTTCAGGATACCTGGAAAAATGTAATTTCAAACTGACAAAACAGCAGTGTTTTGGCGGACACAGGATTGAGATATCATTACGCAAAGAGGGTTTTCCAGCAAAGCGTTTACTGAATCTGGATTATCCGAGTTTAGCCAATACTGACAGATACAATGAGCACCAATTCGAAACGAACCAGGGTTATTCCCTGATCCATGAATAACAGGTTAATGAACATCTTTCTTATTCCATAGATAACTGTGTTATATAATTACACATAGGACACACAAGAACTTATAGACCAACAAATGATCTCAAAGACAGACCTTTTTTTTAGCATTTCCCTGACGGAATACACAAGAGAATCTGTCGTTTTACGAATGAGTTCAGATTCTGTGCTGCAATCTCGAGAAGCATGGCGCAGTCTTCCTGCTGACAGTTGCCGTGGTAACATCAAGTCCAAGATGGCAGCCATAACTGGAATTCATAATCACACTGACAATACAGAACAAATTTCTTCTTCATATAATATGGCAATAATCCTACAAAAATGTTTGAAGAAATGAAACAGAGGCATAAAATTTAAATTTGATAGATTTTCAAACATTTTGGTTTTTAAATTTTAAATTGAATAAAACATGAAAAATGTCTTCAAAAAGCAAAAGAAGAGAATCCATCTATATTTAGAAAATAAAGCCCGTACGGTTTTACCTTATAAGATCTTATAAGATTCTTATAAGATTCTTATAAGATTCTTATAGGAAACTGAATTCTTATAAGATTCTTATAAGAAAAAGTTATGAATAAGAAACTTATAAGAAACTTACACGTCATTTCTTATAGGAATCTAACACATTTCTTAGTAACTAAAATTTCTTATAAGAATTTTACACATTTCTTAGTGGAAATAATTTCTTATAAGAAAATCAAGATTTCTTTATATTTCAAATGAATAATATAAAGAGATAAAATATGAAAATTGTTACCCAATTTATTCTATTAATTTACAATCATGATAACAAATATATATTAAAATACAAAATATGGAAAACATCTTTCCAAAATAGTTATAGAATGGTTTGTGGTTCAATTTAAAACTTGTAAATCATAAACCAGAGAGTAACTTTCACACACATTGGCATTTGGCAATGTCTAAAAATAAATTACATGAAATTATATATAAGAAGTCCCTATCTTATTATTTTCAAGCCCTAAATTTCTCCATGAAAGCCAAAACAACTGTGATTATTATATCACCAAAAGGCATCAAATTAATCATGTTAAAAGACTTTAGCACTCTGCTTTGGAAACTGTAAAAAACAAGTCCATTTTCTAAGTGTTACCCTAAATTAAACATGAATTTAAAGTTGTCAATAATAATTATCAAAATGAATGAAACTATAATACAACAAATTGGGAAAAATCAGAAATCTGAGGTCACTACTTCAGTTAAAATGTGATAATAATTAACTTTGTGATGCTAATCCTTTTCCAAAACATTTGGCACATTGCACAGAAAAACAGATTCAGAATCTTGAAATGTTATCAGCACACACTTCCGTTTCAAAGCGTTAAGTTCAACAGCAGTTATTTTCTTGTTGACAGTCGGTTTAACCTTCTTGATGTGGTTAACTCCCATGAAGTTTTCACTGACTTCCAAGTTTCTGATCATGGCAAAGTTTCTTCTCACACATGAACAGCTGGTAAAATCTTCACACTGACATACAGGTGAAACTTGCAGAAACGTTTCTATGATGCCAAACCTATCTGAGGCCTCACAACTAAAAACTACAGTATAGCTATTTCTTAAATGTACACGCTTATATGCTTCTGAAAAGTAGACATCTCCATCAACTTTGACTCTTTTAAAAGTCACCAGTTTTCCAATAGGACTAACAAATCTTTCCTTTACTGCATAGTCATACTCTGGAGACTCATAAACTTTGTAGCACCAATGTAATATATGCCAACATCCAGCATAGTGCCTTTGTATTTGTATTTGTTTTTCAACTGACAGTAAAGATCATATGCAACACTGTTCTTTTCAATAGCAGGAATCAGTTCTGGCATTTTCTGAATGACTGCAACAGCATGGGCTATCTGTTAATCAATATGTTGAGTGCCATTAAATAGCTTCAGCAAAAAGCCATTAGCATCTTCAAAAGGAAAGCAAGAAAAAGCCCAGAGAGGACCTAAATTGAGAACATTGTCAGGTAAGTGTAACAACTGGTGGACATTAAGTGTCATTGCTGATTCTACATACATTACTGGAAACATGGCAACAAATCTTGCAAGAAGAATCTTGCTACGGTGGACATCTGATGGCTTAATAGAATCCTGAAGTAACAGAAAAATACTTTCTGACAAAAACATAAAATGTCTGTAGTATTCTGGCATGAGTACATCATGCATAATTGTTGGAGCATAATACAGCATCCAATGTTTCCATTCAGATGCTTTCCAGTAATCTGAGTCCATAAGTGATCTTGGCAATCTCGAAATATAATTAGGAGGCTTGATTTGCATTAACCGTTTGTTGACTTGATCAATTGCTGCAGAAACACTAAAGATATGAGAATTATACTTGGTGCCAAACCACAGTGAATGCATTAGTTTTGAAACTCCCAGAAGAACACCATGCATATAGTCAATACCAGTACCATGGACAAAACTGAAAAATGATAGGAATGAAAAGCATGATGGGCCTTTGATGCCATGAACTGGGGTCTTTGTCCTCACAGCAAGCAAAGAATCTCTTGTCACCGAGTCATCTGTTCTCCCTGGGCCATCCAAACAATCCATGGTAGGAGGAAACACCCTTGTGTGGCCTTTCCCAACCTTTACGACCTTTCCTGGCTGAGTACACTTAACACATGAAGCCTGACCATTATATTGATTCATCCCGCACACACAGGCTAACGCCGTCGGTTTTAAACTAAATTTTGGGGTGTTGAATAGCAATGAATCCCAGAAATTTCACAAACGCAACTATTTATCGATATTGTAACCTGACCGTTAGTCGGTTTTAAACTAAATTTGGGGGTGTTGAATAGCAATGAATCCCGGAAATTTTTACAAACGCAACTATTTATCTTATGATGTTGTCAAAAAGTTGTGTATCCATAAGAATTGTCTTTAACTTTGTATGATGCAGAAGTTTTATTTTGTTATGTTATTAGCATATTAGTATTATTTCATGTTAATCAGCATATTAGTTTTATACTTTATACCTATTTAGCAATATTTTATTCTAGAGGCTGAGTGTGGCATGAATGTTATGAATTGCCTCAAAGAACTTGCCATTTCAAAAGTCTGATGTACCACCTCGATATTTCTTATTATTTGAAGGAACATAAACAAATGTGACATACTTAGTTGGTTCAATATATATATCAAATGTAATTTCTCTAAAATTTGAGGAGAAAAACATTGCTCCAAACCTTTTGTTAATAATTATGAAGCCTGTATCAGCTCAGCTGCCATTGAGATGTCATTGTACTGTTTAAAAAAATACTGGTCTTATTAAAGATGTATCATGTTGAGTCTCGCTCAATGATGATTTTGTCTTTTGAAATTTACCCTTGTTTTTAGCAGTGATATACTGTATTTATATACTGTAATTCTCTCATGGAATTTCATCAGTCTGATCAATTGATATGATCTTCCAAGAGTTATCTTTTAGAGTTTCAGACATTCCCCAGGAGCCAGCGACCGTTTTTGGTGGTTAGATCTGGTAGGATTCTAATAAGAAGCTGGTGTGTTTCTTATATGAATCTTATAAGACAGAAGGTTTCTTATAAGAAGCTTATAAGTTCCTATAATTTGAATATAAGATTCTTATAAGAAATCTGAACAGATTCCTATAAGAAATCAATTAGGTTTCTTATAAGAATCTTATAAGTTTTATCTAATTTGCATACAAAATTCTTATAAGGTTCTTATAAGAATCTTATAAGAAACTTTATAAGAATCTTATAAGAATCTTATAAGTTTCTTATAAGATTCTTATAAGATTCTTATAAGGTTCTTATAAGATTCTTATAAGATTCTTATAAGGATATTTCGTATGGGAGAGTTTCTGACAATAGGTGGACAGGCAGACTGACAGATGGACAAAAACTGACAGACTGGGCGCTATGCATTACTTCGCATGTGGGGGGCATATATAATGGGATTTTATTATGACTGATCTTTTTAGTTATCATTTTTTAAACAAATAGGACAAAATCTTAAATCATAGGAGACATTATCATATCTATCAATATAAAAATAATTTAACACAAGTGTTTGCCACTAACATGGCAATGTCCCCCGCCGTTAACATTGAGTTTAGTAAGACACATCATTTGGTCAAGTGTCTAAGTCACCTTGAAAATAAGGTCAAGGTCACAAAAATCAACTGGTGTCTGCGTCATCCCCCAATGTAGACTGACACCAACTTTAACAACTTCGGATGCTTGGGTTCATGAGATATTGCGCTAAAGCAAGAGTTTGAAAATTGGTCAAAGCAATGTGGTGACCTTGAAAATAAGGTAAAGGTCATCTAAATCGACTGGTGTCTGCGTAAACCGCCAATATAGGCCGTCAGAAAATGTTAAGACATTATATCTAACTGGTCATGAGATATCATGTTAACAAGAGACAATAAAGTGGTCGAAGTGTCGTGGTGACCTTGAAAATATGGTCAAGGTCACCAAAATCCACTGGTGTCTGCGTCATCCCCCAATGTAGCCTGGCACCAAATTTGAAGAGTTTGGGTCCATCCAGTCATGATATATCGCGTTAAAAAGAGTTCGAAAAGAGGTCAAAGTGTTGTGGTGACCTTGAAAATATGGTCATGGTCACCAAAATCGACAGGTGTCTGCGTCATCCCCCAAATGCAGACTTGTTTGAAGACTTTGGGTCCATCTAGTCATGATATATCGCGTTAACAAGAGTTTGAAAAGTGGTCAAAGTGTCGTGGTGACCTTGAAAATAAGGTCAAGGTCACCAAAATCGACTGGTGTCTGCGTCTTCCCACAATGTAGGCTGACACCAAATTTGAAGACTTTGGCTAAAATGCTTCATGAGATATTGCGTCAACAAGAAATGTGACGGATGTACGGACGCCGCTGAATACATAGTCCCCCGTTCCGCGTTGCGGCGGGGGACAATAAACTACGTGTATTAATGATAATGACTTTCATTTTATTAGTTCTTTTTTCTTATCAGCATCAATTCATTTATAATATAATATTCATAATAATTAATTATATTAATCAATCTTTGGCTACTTGAATCCTATGTTTGGCTGAAGGTCATTAAACTCAACTCCCAACGCTTCATGTGGTTAAAATAATTTATAACCTACCTTTGGCTACATGAATGCTATGTTTGGCTGAAGGTCATGAGACTCACCTCCCAACACTCCATACGGTTATAATAATTTATAACATATCTTTGGCTACTTGAATGCTGAAGGTCACGAGACTTTCCTCCCAACACTTCATACGGTTATGGTTGAAATAATGACCGCAGACCGAGTGAATATCTGTGATAACCATCGAGCGGTACCCGAGATGGTTATCACAGATATTCACGAGGTCGAGGTCATTATTTCACATACACCACATGGTCATGATTGACAAAGTGACAAGTCGTTTTTATTTTCATTAATTTAAATACGAAATAGTTACTTTAATTGAACGTTTTGAAATAGTTGTAATGTTGTAATGCTTGAGTGAATTCTACTCTAAACATTGCTTCAACATCACGTGTACACTTCGCGAAATTCACGTGCAAATCGAGTCGTGTGCATTCATTGTTGTCAAACAGAAATTCCGAGCAAGTAACCAACTGTTTATTTTCGTTTTTACTACAGAAACTACATCACCTTTTCTTTGAATATATACAAACAAACATTTATAAGATTGTTTTTGACAACATTATTCTGTTTTAACAAGCCATTCAGTCCATGACCAACTATCTACTGGCGTTAAGCGAACACCATGGCTGCACGGACGTTGTTCATTGCATCTTGTGATGCACGGACATCATGAATGTCATGTTGCCAAGCTACGTTTCTAACTTCACGTGCTGCACACAATCAAAAGCGCGTGGTTGCGAAGAAGTTGCCAAAATGGAGTGGTCTGATGTTTCAAACAATAGTACACATAATAAGAGTTTCAAGGTCTTTTCGGAGCGAAATGAAGGTGAGTTACATTGTATTTGACACTAATTCATTTGCTGTTTAACCGTATTTGACATTTTAGCTCATGTAATAGGGCGTTTTCGAGTGACCAAATGAAATATAAACATGTTCACGACAGTGTTTCTTTCACAGTATCATACAGCTTTGCTCGACAAATCGTAATAATGATTTTCAGCAGGGCGTGGAATGATTGTCTTTACCATTTTGACATTACCGTCTCGTATACTTTTGCATGTCATTTTCATTGACTTCAAAAATGAATAGCTCTTTATCATTGTTAAATTGATGTCGTTGATTTTCTTGCAATCAAAATTTGTAATTTTATCATTTAGATATTACGTAAATATTCTGCTATTAAAGATGCATCTAGTATTGTTTCATAATATTTTATTTGACTTTAATACGTACCAACATTCCATTAGTACGGATTTAAGTAGTTTCACTCAACTTGCATACCCATTCCCAATCGTAAAAAAATATCATAACTAATAGTTTCCAATTTAAATCGAGCAACGTCATTATGCATGTGTAGAAACCGAAACTACACATCCAATTTTCATGTACAGTAGCCATGACCTATATTCAACATTATCAACCATAATTTGTGCTGATGTTTTGAGTCGATTATCAGCACCATGGCAATTTTCGGCAACAGCCAGAACTTCCAGATAAAATAACACCAATTTATAACATTTGGCATATGTGACCCCAAACGGCGCAATGGATGTACCTTAAGTAAAGTAAAAGGAAGTAGCCTATATCACACATACACAAGTCAACAAAACTAATACAAGATGATACATCAAAAATCCCACCCCCTCAACAATTCATTCATCATGATTCTGTTACTTTTGTGTCACTTTTGCTTTTTTCAGGGATAACCAAACGAATTTAGCTGGAGTCGTCATTAAGAAAAGACAGCATCAAAGACCACCATCGATAGTGTGTGCTGAATTATGGGATATTAACAAACTAAGTGACTCATTTCATCGTACCTATAAAACGGATAACAAGAATATGTGTGTGAACATTAAACAAATTAAAATGATGGTTAATAAATTATGTGGATTCTGTCTCATGTTTTCTTTCATATACACGTATTTGTGATCTTTGATATTCTTTAAATCAGCTTATTTGTCGTATTTTGTTTTAACTAAATGAAAATTTTGGCATGACAAAACTGACAGAAAAAAATGATGTAAAGAATGTCGAAAGTCACAAATAGAGGCAAAGGGTAATTTAGACCCGCAAGCCGAGGGTAAGATTTTTTCGAGGTGCGATATGGTGAATATGGCGAGGCGAAGCCGAGACATGTTCACCA
Source organism: Gibbula magus (assembly GCA_936450465.1). Lineage (NCBI taxonomy): Eukaryota > Metazoa > Mollusca > Gastropoda > Trochida > Trochidae > Gibbula > Gibbula magus. Next base: position 75,253,440 of record OW388297.1, on the reverse strand, counting down.
TTTCGAACCGAGAGGTCGGGTTATCACGAGGTTGGTTATCTGATAACCAACCTCTTGATAACCGACCTCTCGGTTGCTTGGAGGTCGGTTATCTAAAAATAACTACCTCTGATATTGACCGGATAACCACACCACGTGGTGTATAATAATTTATAACATATCTTGTCTACATGAATGCTATGTTTGGCTGAAGGTCACGATACTCACCTCCCAACGCTCCATAGGGCTGCACTGCTAATCTGAAATCGTGTTCTCTTTCATTCTGGATATTGATATAGCAATAGGGCAGAAAGGAGGACATGGAATTCCCAATGTAGTCGTTATTGTCATTGTATCCATGGTAATAATGGCTCCAAATGTTGCGGACATTCAAATGTAGTCTTTTATTAGAATCTTTGTCACATTTAATAAATTGTAAAAGGTTTTCCTCCACATGTGCTATTAACCGATACAACCAGGACAATTGCATACTGACAAAGGACTCATCTCTCCGGGATTGGAAAACTACTTTCTTCATTGGGTCGGGAAGTTCATGAGTTGAAAGTCTTGGTTTATTTTGCTTCTTACTGGAGATGGCTTGCAAGCATAGTTGAAGCAAAGATGGGACATATCTGAGGCAACGACCTGACAGTTCATCAGTAAATCCTATAAAATCACCAACTTCAATGTCAATGTCCTCAACATTTCTAAACGGAACTTCATAATCAGCATACATTGAGTATTTCTTGTCTCTACGTTTTTTCTTTTGTTTCTTGCTTAACGTGCGTGCTTTCTCAGAAATAGGGGATCTTAATTCCAAGTTGCTGTCAAAGACATCCAAATTCGAACTTGCTGCCATTTCATCAGTTTCGTCCGTGGCAGTGCTGAAGGTGTCACATGTAATGTCTGACTTTTCCGTAAACGAAGAATGGCTGACAGATAAATCACTCGTATCATCTGAACAACTTTCATGCATTTCCTCTCCAGCTGAATAATACTCAGAATCATCACTCTCAGAGTTGTCTCCCTTTGAGTCATTCTCAGAGTTGTCTCCCTTTGAGTCATTCTCAGAGTTGTCTCCCTTCGAGTCAGTGCCACATTCGTTATCCTCACCATCAGATTCATCTGCAGTTGACATGTTTTTGGTCCTTCTCTTTGTTCCACTGTTGTCGATCTCCCACGATATCATTCGAGAAAATGCTGGTCTTGATTTTCTTAAGGCTACAAGCCTATCCAGGCCAGAATCTTCATCCATTTTGCTTGTCACCTGAGAACATTTGATCATATATTGTTATGAAAAGAAAAATAAGTACTAAAACCTCCAAAACAGATCTAATATTAGAGTTGATTAAACATTCTTATGTTAAAAACATTCAAAGAAAAATAACTTTGTTACAAACCTATGTTTGGGTAACATTGATTTTTTAAAATATATTTGGAATGAACATTTCGACAAGGTTACATTTTTTCAGAAGAAATATGAACGGATACTACCAGTACATTTGTTAATTTATGATATCTTAAAGAGAAGGTTCTAATCACGATCTTTATGGAAACGAAAATCGTGAGGACATTCCTGTTTACTCATATATGGTATTATTATATGATGGACGAGTGTTCTGCTTTCTGATTGGCCGAGACGGATGGTCATCGACAATGATCAAACGTTATGTTGACCGCGGGAAACGTCACGCGAGGTCGACATAACAATCCAATGACCTGGAGCTAAAAATAGATCACAGCTGCGAGGAGCGCTGTTTAATTAATGCTTTGTATTCTATCAAGTTATTAAAAAATAAAGTTTTTGTTTTCAATCGAAATCTATTTTGTAGGTTTACAAGTAAAATTATAAAAAAAAGAAAATTTTTATGAAAAAATTAATTTAAAAAAAAAAAATATATATTTTTTAATGAATTTTCGGAAAAAATTTAGACTTTTATGGATCATATAATAAAACAGTTATTGACTTCAGTTATCATTGAATCAAATGGTTTATCGACCTCGAAACAGATATGTTCACCTCGGCTATCGCCTCGGTGAACATACCTGTTCCGAGGTCGATAAACCATTTGATTCACCTCAACTGAAGTCTATAATTGTATATTATTACGTACGAGGGCTATTATCGGGGTACGATGCCCTAGGGCAAACTATCACTTTGTCATTGTGACGTGACATCATAAACAATGATATGACTTGACATTGACGTCACGCTTCAAATATGATATAGTGAATTTTAGCTTATTTTCATTAATTTCACCACTTAGGTAGTGAACAGAATATTATATCCGTGGCTACATCATACTATATTAACGACACAAGTGCTTGAATATCTGTATAGTGAAAACAATCACTGGTGCTACGAGTGTTGAATGCTTTCCTACGGCATAAACAGTACATTGTTGACTAGTTTAATGATACACTATAACAGTATTGGCTTCATTGTGAATATTCCATCACCCATATGTTTTATTTTTATTTTGAAAAAAATTTAGTAAAAATACACCGTTTTTCAGTTCAAGTTTTGCGAAAACAGAAGATGGTGGACAATCAGCAGCAGAACTTTTAAGGGGCCGTTCTGTCGTGAGTTGGTATTAACCCTTTTAAATAGGTACCGCAACAGTTGCATAATGCAAAATGAAATCACGCTATATATAAATTTTAAAAGGAGGGTTCTATCAGGGTATTATTTGTGGAAACGAAATTCGAGAGGATATTCCCGTATTCCCGTTATATAGAGATTATTACCCGAGGAAGTGTGTCATATGATTTTTACGAAACAAATGTGGATTTTTGTATTGCCCGAGTGAGAGCGAGGACTATACAGAAATTTGCAGAAGTTTCGTAAAAGTCATATGGTACACTTTCGAGTGTAATAATTTCTTTATTACCAATTCCATTCCGTTTCATTCGCGTAAAAATAGGCAGGAAACGGCCCACTTCCCTTGCGACGGCAACTTGCGACGGCAAGCCACAAGACGTCACGAACAATCGTTTTATGACGTCACAGACGACACATACGGGAAGACACGGTGAAACAATGGCTGCTAGGCAAACGTGGTATGTGCACATATCAATAATATTAACTCGGTTATTCTCAACCCTATGGGTAATTAATGCAATTGAGATATGATTAAAACAGTCAAATTGAAAGATATAAAGGAAGTTTACGTTTTGATGACTTAACATTTAACAACTTGTTTAAGACAAGCGCACATTTGTTGAAAAATAAAAACAGTGAGAACTCAGAAGCCATTCATTGGCGCTACGAATAGGGAAAACTTTGTTCAGCCGAACATCATATTGTTTATTAGTTTTATGATACGTTATGTGTTACTAAGTGAATTTTCTGTCACTGTATATGTTATATTATAACAAAAATAAAAACTATTCGTGACCGTCGAAATTGGCTTGAAAATGTGGAGGTAGTGATATACAGACTTTTTTGTCGCATAGCTTTTGAAATAATGATTTTTAATCATTTTGTAGGGAAATCATATCTTTCGTACCATGGTCATCGACTGTGCCATAAAAATAGTTTTTGATGCGAAATATGAGTTTGAATGAGCATGGGGTTGTTTCGTCGTTACATCCCTTTCGTATTATATAGTAATAGGGTAGGGTCTATATAGGTATATATTCTTCCAAACGCTGTTTCTAAGTGATACACGCCCCTAGCTGTGTCTTAAAGATCCACAAACCCCGACCATATCACTTTTCGGTTTTTATTCAAACATATTCCAAGATGATGAGGATTCCACTTGATATATATGTCAATTCAACCAATAAACACCTTTTATAACGCCTTTTTAGAACGCCGCTCAATTACGCCTAGTAAAACTTTAGCGGAGAGCGAATGCTGCGTGCTAGGCCTTGTGACGTAATACATAGGAGTCGCTTGGCGTCTAATGACAGAATCCACTAGAATTAGCCTTACATAACTGCCTAAATAACATATTTAACTATGTCCTTATACAACAAAATTACATATATATAAATACACGCCCCGTACAACGTACTACAAATGGCAGCGGATGTCAACACTGTTTAATACTGGATGTGACCAGTGCGGGACCCGTAATTCTGCAATGTGTTTTGGAACAATTCTTATCATTGCCCAATGTGGCAGCGGCACGCATGTCAGATGATGAACAATGTTCAAACGTCACAGAGATCTATTACACATTTTATACGGATTGTTAACAGTGTTAACACGCCTCATTCATTGACTCATGGGTATGTTGAATAATTTTTGTTTTCACATTCGTCCTTATGCAAAATAACAAAATATATTTTCAGTATTTTTGTTGATCAATGTAGCGATATGTAATAAGTGATGTAGTTGCGTTATTGAAACTCTTAACTTTGTATGGTAGTGGTATTACACTGAATCTAAGTAATTGTTAATGTACACGACTATATAGATTTAAAGATAGCCCGAATATGTTATTCTAAAAAGTGTAAACCAGTAACAATGATGGAAATTATATGATTTTCTTAGTTGTAATGCAACTATTCTAGCTATTAGCAAAATAAATAATAGTTTACTTCAATTCAATATTAAGAGCGGATTAAATATATATAAATAATTTAATTTTAGTCTATTTGTAGTACTTATTATAGATCAGTATCACCGAATGTGACGTTTCCTTTCCCCTGATTGAAGTGCTGACTTGAGAACCCGGAAATACAGTTCAGATAATCTAAACGTCGGTTTATGTGCGATGCGAGATTATAAAATCAAACAAAATAAAACATTTTTGAATGCAACTTTGTTATCAATGTTTTTCATGACACTACCAGAAACATATGAATGAATACAAAGAAAGGAACATCATATTCTTACAACACGCCGGTGGGTGGATTCGTAAACGATCTCTCGACTGCTGCAATGTGCTGTGCAAGTTCCAAACTCGACTGTCGGTAATGACGCGGTTGTTAGGTGGCTTTAGAACTGGTGGCAACCTCTAACCGCGTTGTGTTGGCTTTGCAAAATCAATGAACATAATGCTAAACAATCGTATGTCAGAATGCAAGCAATATGAGACACAGAAAACATTTAGATTTCGTGTTGAGTCGATGTTGTGCAATGTAAACTAAAAACAAAGGGAGGTAATTCTTCCATCAAAACATTCCCGTCTGCATACCTCTAATGATGGTATGATACACATGAACAAATTAACGAGAAAATTAAAGAGTCTCCTTCGAAAATAATAGCATGTTTAAATTACACATTTAACATACCAGTAAATGGACGTCTAGGGTTAAAGGTCAATATGTAGAAAACAGAGCCATTGGCTCTGTAGCTCACAAGGTATAGGGCCTAGGCAGCTATCACATGTATTGCAATCTTTCTGAGGTAAATACCATTAATTTGTTGAATAATAAGGCATTACCCATTCCTCTTATATATACAATTTGTAATCCACATTTGTCAACACAACATTTAATTATAACAGAATTTTACATTTTTAAGTAAAAAGTAACAAGTATATTTTTAAAGTTCCCTATTCTCCTGATGAGGGTGATATAGGGGCCAGAAATGTCGTGCATACAATAAAGAGGAAATTGAGATTCATAATAAATCGTCTTACATATATTTTCAAGGTGTGACCTCTATTGATTTTGAGACCGCTAAAGCGCTGACCACTACCCTGGGCTCCACTAAGGTCAGCTCTTATTGTGTAAGAGTCATATGGGAGCTTAAGACTGTTCACGGTCCATGTTTGGGCACTGGCAAGGAGTAAGAGTATAAGTAGGCCTAATCTTTGGTGCCGTATGTAAATTTGATGAGTTTGTGATTACCTTTAACATTTTATCATAGCACTAAAAATTGTAAATCCCTTACACTGGAATATTTATTGTTTTTAGAAAACATTCAAATGTTCTTTTGACAATTTAATTCGATTCATTTATCCCTACCGTTATTTTACAGACAATTGATATATTGACAAAGCGGTAAAGGGCAACACAATTTACAAATCTAAGCTTGGTCTCCATCATATTGATAATCTCATTATTTTAGCGTCCTAGCATTAGGCTACTACTTCCTGCATATAAGTCGAAACTTCATATTTAGTATTGTTGGGTTCTGAAGACATGATGTAACGCTGTTTAAGTCGCATTTATCGCACGTGGATTGAAATATCTTGTATTTTATATGGGTACGTTTCTTTTGTACGTGAGTTTATGTAATGTAATGTAATGTAATGTAATGTAATGTAATGTAATGTAATGTATGTATGTATGTATGTATGTATGTATGTATGTATGTATGCATGTATGTATGTATGTATGTATGTACTGTATGATATGTATGTCATTACTGTACGATTTGTAAATAGTATTTGCAGGTGTGTAATGTATGTATGTATGTATGTAGGCCTATATGTGGATCAGGTTTGGTCGTATGGGGCAGATCGGGTCAGCGCTAATTTACCTGCCCCGGCCAAACCTGCCCCAAATGGTGCTATTTTTTACAATTCCCTTTCATCAATCTTTTGGCATCATTATCTATGTATTTTTGTCGTTTACATATACCTAGATAGATTTGTGTTGTCTAAACAGTAGCTTCCTCACACGGGGTAATCAATCATCCTTTTCTGTGAGTAATCAGCCTTTTCTCTTTGCGACAACTGCGAACACTCCAAAATTCAATATGGAGGCCAACTCAGAGACAAAATCGGCTCCGAAAATACAGTAAGTGCTATTCTGTTATCAACATGTATACTTGAATACAGAATACATAGAATATAAATCAGACCACATATGTAAATATGTACTGCAGCGATATTTGAATTGGATGTGGTTTGCAAAGAGTGCAAGAGGCCATCTTGCCATTATGCTTTTGAAAATGAATTTGCAATGACCTTTTGCTTGCGTAATGTTTGGTGGTGTCCATTGATTGAGTCATGTTTTGAATCATGTTTTCAGAGCCACCCTTGTGTCTAATTGGACTGTCCTCTAATGGACGTATCTCTAATTCATCCATCAGGTCTCTAGAACAGAAATTACATACACATTTTATGCATCCAATTCAAATATCGCTGCAGTACATATTTACATATGTGGTCTGATTTATATTCTATCTATTCTGTATTCTCTATTCTGTATTAATGAAGCATCATTAATCATTAATCATTCGTTATTCTAATTACGTCATAAGTCTATTTACATGCATAACTCTTTTTTGGGGGGGTACAATTTTCATTCAATCCCCCCAACAAACTTTCAAAATCGCTTCTACGGCCCTGTACAACTTTTAATGTAAAGAGAATAAGGCGTTGCCATGTTAAGAGAAAAGGCGTTGTATATTCTGTTTTGAATTTTGGATATTTCGAGTTATTTCAAACTAATACATCCAATTTAAGTTGTTTTCTGTAACATTTAGACCTAAATGGAGATATCGACATGCATCAATAGCCTCAAACTGTGTTTGGAGTATGAAAAGTGAGTGAAATTTAACACGAAGCGGGGAGCTTGTTTACCTTGTGCAGCTATTAAGGATATGAAAAAGAAATCTTACCAAAATGACAACTATACCCAACTATTGATATGCCTTCCCGCTACTTGATTAAGTATACATGTTGATAACAGAATAGCACTTACTGTATTTTCGGAGCCGATTTTGTCTCTGAGTTGGCCTCCATATTGAATTTTGGAGTGAGAAAAGCAGTTGTCGCAAAGAGAAAAGGCTGGTTACTCACAGAAAAGGATGATTGATTACCCCGTGTGTTCCTACAGTACAAATGAATAGAAAGCTACATATAGGAACGAGATTATGGTACCAACATTTACTTTCGGTCAGAAACCAGAGGGGGTTCTTTGATTTCTCTGAACACACGTGTGTTACCTTTTTCAAGTATGGTGTCAGAGGAAGATCGGGTTATTAAAAATGAAGAACGCGTTAAAAATAGTGTTTTATTCTAAAAGAGAAACATGAGGTGTCCCAACCTACCTCATGGCCAAACCTGCCCCTAAAATAGCGTCGAAAATCGACCGATTTTGACTTTGGGGCGTCTCCGTCCCCAAGCAATAACAGTGATTTTATTAGCGACTCTATTTACTATTGATCATCACTGTAATTTAACGCGATATGCAAACATAGCGTCTTTTCGACTTGAAACGGTTGATACTATGGAGAAACCATTCAAGCTCTGATATGGTAAGATTGTAAACCATTCCACCTCTGATATGGTAAGATTTTAAACCATTCCACCTCTGATATGGTAGGATTGTAAACCCTGATAGTCAGGAATAATCCTCAGACAAAAGTTACAGTACGCATTATTGAATATTGAATTTTTGTATGAGTAGATCATTCCTGTAACAGTCATTCTTGTTAGTTACTGGAATGACAGTTTGTGTTACTAGAATAACATTGTTGGAAATGACCAGTAGATTTTTCTAGGTTTAAATATAATTTGTTGCTTTCAGTTTTATTCTAGTTTCAAATGATGGAATTTAACAGTGTTGCTATAGAAAACAATGATACTCATTCATTATGTCTCAAAGTGTCAGTCCTGTAACAAGCATGTGTCATTCCTGTATCAGTAACTTTAGAGATTACTTTATAAGAGCCGTCTTTAATTCTTGTTAGTTTTATAAGACTTGTTGTTTAGTGTTGAAATTCACTTTCGTTTCAAATGATGAGACTTGAAAAATAATGATATTTCGCAATTCAGGATATTCAAGACATTATGAAAAGTGGTTCTTCGAAGGTAAACGAATTGAGGTTGTATAATCTTATAGGTATCTTGGTATAGGTTTCACCCCTAGACTGTCATGGACTAAGGCTCAACACTGTCTACTTTCCCAAGGTAATAAAGCACTTATCTCTATTTATTCTTTTCAAAGAAATACCGGAACTTTGTCACCCCAGGATCTTTTTAAATTGTTTGACTATTCTGCCTATTTTGTGTTATGGATCTGAATTCTGGGGAACATGTTGTTGTAAAATTATTGAAGGTCTCCAGATTAAAGTTGGTAGACAGCTTCTTAGAGTTGGTAGAAATGTTAGTAGCAGCATGTTGTGAGGGGAATGTGGTAGGCTTCCATTGCAGTTTAATTGTATGTCTAAAGCAGTAACGTATTGGTGTAGGTTAATTCAACTAGATTCACATAGACTTCCATTTCAGGGTTATGATATGTTGAAATCTCTTGATGATTCGGGTAGGCTTACTTGGGCTACATATATCAACAATATATTATTTGAATTTGGTTTTGGATTTGTATGGCTTTCCCAAGATGTTGGTGATAGCAACGTTTTATGCAACAATTTAAACTAAGGCTCTCTAATATTCTAAAACAATCATGGTCTGTAAATATTCATAATCTTTCAGATTCATTTGCCTACAAGCATTTTAAATCATTATTACACGTAGAAAGCTATCTATCATTATCTATATCTCCCTATTTAAAATCCCTTTTAGCAAAATTCAGGTGCAGTAATTTTCGGTTAGGTATAATATATGTACCAATGGCTGACAGAGTCTATATTTACTGTAAAGTAGTATTGAAGATGAAATCCACATTATTTTTTATTCTTGTCACAAATAAAAGTCATTCCTGAAACTGACATTTCAAATGTTATGCAATTGGCTATCCTAGCTCTTTTTTTTATTATGGTTAAGATTTTTTTTATTATTATAAACAGGAAAATGGTGTGTATAACGTAATAACCAATTTCAGACACAGCATGTTCCATAATGTCATTCCTGTAACACCCAAACAAGCATTCCTGTCTTTATTTTTCTAAATTCGTAATTGGTTTATCATTTTGTTGTCGAATGTTCGAAGTTTGGTTTAATTTTGTTTTGAAATGAGGAAAAAGCTAAATATGTTAATGTTGATAAATGTTAAGAGACGAATGTTTTCATTAATAAGGTCCAATCCTGTAACATTTTCTGTCATTACTGTAACAAGTACCTATTCAGTTAATACTTAATGTAAAGGAGACAGAATCATATTCATATTTTGTCTGTGTATAGAGATTTTGTTGGAAGTGTGTGGAAAGTAGATGAATTTGAATTTTTTTTTTAAAGAAACTATCATCTATGTAATCAAACTTCAACGTAAGTGATATTTCGACGTAATAAATGTGAATAATTATATATAAACTAATGTATAATGTAATGTACTATAGGCCTGAGCCATTTTGAGTATCAGAAACTAGATTGATTGACTAAATTGTGTGGAACATGACATATATAGTTTTAACTTAAAAGCAAACCAACAGCGCTTTTGCTAGTTTTTCTCCTGCTATACTTTGGCCTATCTGAATTGAAAATACTTACTTAGCATATCTTTATTGTGATATCACGGTCCTGATGAATAGCTTTAACCCCCAAATCAGAACTCAATTCCATAACCGAAATTGCAACGAAGTTATGTGAAGCGTGCATAAAATCTTCAAATTGCAATTTACCGTGGCTAGATGAAGATCCGAACAGAACTAAAACAACTCATGATCAAGGATACCGCTGATTTCTAAAAACATATTGTTTATAATATTCCACACAACATGTATGTAGGATATACTGAATGGTTTAATAGATGAACAATAATCGCAGCACGTTGCATTGAAAGAGAATTATGTCAACTCTTTGTGAAAAATAAACATGAAAATCATTATTTCTACCGACAATCACGTCCTATAGCTAAAAGAAAGTATCAAGATTCGTGAGGATAGCAGTGTTTATATTGCACTGGGATTAAAAAATGGAACAAAATCATATAAAGACAATGTAATCTTTATTAATGTAAATATTACACTTGTGTTTTACCCAACGACAAATATATTGTGTTATACCAACAATGAATATTCAATATGAATAAAGTTAGTAAAGATCACCAAGATAATGGAAGTTACATACACCACCAAACTATTTAGTATTTGCAACAAAATATCCAAATACCGTGTTTCCTCTCAGAAGCACCCGGTTGCCCATGTTATTATTTCCCTCTGAACCTGGTAATGTGTACGAATTCAGCTTCCATAGATTCTGGTCAGAAGATGGTATTTCACTTTAAAGGGGCAGTAGCACGTTTACGTTGCGTATAAAGCAAACATTTCAAGGCGGCCATTTTAATGTGAACACATTGTATTATTTCGAATTACAATAACGATTCCCATGGCTTTACTGAACCATGTATACTCATTTTTAACTTGATTTTTCGAAGAGAGAAGGGTGTTTTACTTTTGGTAACATTATTTTTCAAATCAATTTCAACAACTTATTTGAGCGAAAAAAACGTGCTACTGCCCCTTTAACTCCTATCTGTTGGTGTGAGGCGACAGGGAAGCGACCTTATTGGTGACGAGCGGGCGCTGTACCAACTGAGCTACACCCCGGTCAATACAGAAATGAGTACATGAAAACATTCTCGATCAAATCAATCCTAGTCATTTTATCTTCTCAAACTGTCAGTCCGGTTCTAATTTCTAGTTTCAAATTCTAAAGTTTACACACCAAGTCAAGTGAGTCGTTATCTCTCTCCCAACAACCAAGGTTGTTGAATTGTTTCTAACAGAGTGTCTTCTCCCAGACAATCCAGATCGTCTATCTTTAAATAAATCCATGTCAATTCTTAAGAGCAAAATGCTTACACTGCCGGACAAAAGAAACGAGAGCAAGTTTTCAACAGAGCCATAACACTGCTGCCGGATAAAATCAATGTTGAATATATTTGATAAGCATAATTTTTTTCCCCAAATGGTTTTGGACAGAATGTTCTACATTTGAGTTAAATATAGATAAAGTTTAGAATTAAATGTATAAAATATGTCGCCTTTTAAATGCATGTTTCCATAATCATGATCAAATTGTTTTAGTAAAGTTGCACACTCGTTGATTGAATTATCTTGCTTCTTTGTATTTTTCGGTTCTTATGCCCGGTAAGTTATTACTATTTTTTCTATAAAGTCCACGGTGATACTATCATTGTCAATAGTTGATCTTACCTACCAAACACCAAAAGTAAACTACAATATTCCAAACCATGTCCATTATTTCTAGCCCACATGCCTTTTTGTACAATACTTTTTTTAGAGAATACATTAGTATATATAATATGTATCTAACATTTTTTTAAATTTTGATTTGAAGTGAACTTAATTGAAGAACACTTCTGTGGAGGTAATAGTTGACTTCAACTTCAATGAACAATAAATCCGCGTTTTGTTTCTTTCTTCTATTAAGTGTATAGAGCCGTTGACCTAATTTACCAGAATCCTGAAAAAAAATAAAAGGGAGATTATAACATTCTGTTATTTAATAATATTCATTCGAATTATTAATTAATAAGAAAGACGCCAAAAGCAAAGATAGCAGTGTGATCCTCATTCCTCCGACCTATACCGACGCATTCATGACTTTATTCTAAATTAAATATAAATTAAACTACGTAATTTTCTGACCGAAGGTTGTAATGCACTGTACTTTCAAGCTTTCTCGAAAGATATCAGATAAAGGTTCGACAGGCACGTTTGATCTCGTAGCATGGGTCAACTTTCCACATATGCCACATGATCGTTGACAGGCACGCTTGATCTCGTAGCATGGGTCATTATCCACATATGCCACATGATCGTGGACAGGCACGCTTGATATCGTAGCTCGGGTCAACTTACCACATATGCCACATGATCGTGGACAGGCACGCTTGATCTCGTAGCATGGGTCAACTTACCACATATGCCACATGATCGTGGACAGGCACGTTTGATCTCGTAGCATGGGTCAACTTACCACATATGCCACATGATAGTGGACTTGCACGCTTGATCTCGTAGCTTGGGTCAACTTACCACATATGCCACATGATCGTGGACAGGCACGCTTGATCTCGTCGCTCGGGTCAACTTACCACATATGCCACATGATCGTGGACAGGCACGCTTGATCTCGTAGCTCGGGACAACTTACCACATATGCCACATGATCGTGGACAGGCACGCTTGATCTCGTAGCTATGTCCACTTACCACACATGCCACATGATCGTGGACAGGCACGCTTGATATCGTAGCTCGGGTCAACTTACCACATATGCCACATGATCGTGGACAGGCACGTTTGATCTCGTAGCATGGGTCAACTTACCACATATGCCACATGATCGTGGACAGGCACGCTTGATCTCGTCGCTCGGGTCAACTTACCACATATGCCACATGATCGTGGACAGGCACGCTCGATCTCGTAGCTCGGGACAACTTACCACATATGCCACATGATCATGGACAGGCACGCTTGATCTCGTAGCTATGTCCACTTACCACACATGCCACATGATCGTGGACAGGAACGCTTGATCTCGTAGCATGGGTCAACTTACCACATATGCCACATGATCGTGGACAGGCACGTTTGATCTCGTAGCTCGGGTCAACTTACCACATATGCCACATGATCGTGGACAGGCACGCTTGATCTCGTCGCTCGGGTCAACATACCACATATGCCACATGATCATGGACAGGCACGCTTGATCTCGTAGCATGGGTCAACTTACCACATATGCCACATGATCGTGGACAGGCACGCTTGATCTCGTAGCACGGGTCAACTTACCACATATGCCACATGATCGTGGACAGGCACGCTTGATCTCGTAGCATGGGTCAACTTACCACATATGCCACATGATCGTGGACAGGCACGCTTGATCTCGTAGCATGGGTCAACTTACCACATATGCCACATGATCGTGGACAGGCACGCTTGATCTCGTAGCATGGGTCAACTTACCACATATGCCACATGATCGTGGACAGGCACGCTTGATCTCGTAGCATGGGTCAACTTACCACATATGCCACATGATCGTGGACAGGCACGTTTGATCTCGTAGCTCGGGTCAACATACCACATATGCCACATGATCATGGACAGGCACGCTTGATCTCGTAGCATGGGTCAACTTACCACATATGCCACATGATCGTGGACAGGCACGCTTGATCTCGTAGCATGGGTCAACTTACCACATATGCCACATGATCGTGGACAGGCACGCTTGATCTCGTAGCATGGGTCAACTTACCACATATGCCACATGATCGTGGACAGGCACGCTTGATCTCGTAGCATGGGTCAACTTACCACATATGCCACATGATCGTGGACAGGCACGCTTGATCTCGTAGCTCGGGTCAACTTACCACATAAGCCACATGATCGTGGACAGGCACGCTTGATCTCGTAGCATGGGTCAACTTACCACATATGCCACATGATCGTGGACAGGCACGCTTGATCTCGTAGCATGGGTCAACTTACCACATATGCCACATGATCGTGGACAGGCACGCTTGATCTCGTAGCTCGGGTCATTGCACCCGTAGGCTGGGATCAGAAAGTAGCAATGGACAGAGACGTCTTTACATTCTGAAAAGAAAGGACGGGAACACATCTTCTGAAATCAAGTCAGTAGAGTGTGACATTCTGTTATATTCAAGTTGATAATATATTTTCTTTCCGAACAGAGGTTATGTGGGATTTTATGAATTGAGTAACATCTGTTGAGAAAAACAAGTTAACACTGTCAACCTTTGATTACCAAATTGTTCAAATGCAGGAGACAGATCATCTGGAATGATACTCGTACATGTATGGGCCGTTGGTCGCTAACATTGACAAATTGCCGCCTTATGCTTGCCACTTCCCAAATTTATACAAAACATTAAAGTCATGGTTAAAGAGACTCACATTTAGTCTCTTAAATGAACAATACATCCGAGAAAAGAAATGTACGATTGGGGAACAGGAGCATGTTAGATCTCTTCAGTTTCATTTTGTCAGGTATCACTTCCTCTAGACTTACTTGGTATAATAGAATAATTATCTTTGACTGTTATTTCATTTAAGGTCCGAATTACAGACAAGAAATAAAATTACAATAAAATCGAAATTATGTTAACGGTGCCCAAACATCCTCTGTGCGCAAGTGACTGAGAACGAACAATTCAATGGCATTACGTCAAAATATAAACGGAGCTTTGTTTTCATTGGTTGCTTGACATCCGTATATAATTTTTTTCATAGTAGCAACTTTACCTGACATCCTCGTAACACCCTTCCATCACGATAATGATTATACTAAGTTTACCCTGTTATATATTAATCGTTTTAGCAATCTAGTCTGTCGTAGGCCAACTGATTTTACTCGCACCTCAAATTGATACAATGATATGTACTACAGCATGTGACACTTAAATAAAATAATCTTCTTCTTCTTCTTCTTATATGTAGACATACAGCACCTACCCCGGTCAGCTGGCGGGGTACAGAAGCCACACGCCTTACTGCACCTCTCTTCCATGTACTGCTTCTTGCTCTCGCAGTGGTCAGTGAACTTGACCAGGGACTCACAGTGGGGCATCACGTTGTCACAGAACGACACGCCTTTCCCTGTAATACAGCACATGTTCTTTTGTAGAATTACCCTATCGATATTGATAAACTCGTTATTAAAATACCATTTTAGATACAGAAAAAGGAAAATGTTAACTAAATACGAGGGGCGTTCAATAAGTGTTGCAAGCGGGGCATTGGTGTTTACATAAACAGTGTCAGCTTATAGCAGGTGTTACTATAGTGAAAACATAACATTGACACATGTCAAAACAATTTCTAGACATAACAATTATTTAGATATAATAGCTGCGCTGACCTAGGGGTCTCCATAATCATGGATTCTCTCAAACATGATCAACGCGCTGTGATCAAGTTCCTTACTAAAGAGGGATGCAAAGCTACAGAAATACATAATCGTATGTGTAATGTGATGGGTAAGGATGCTCCTAACTTTTCAACAGTTTGTCGCTGGTGTCTTCAGTTCAAGCGGGGCAGGGAGTCCTTAGACGATGACCCACGGTCAGGCAGGCCATCTGAAGTCACCCGACCGGAAGTTATTGCCGCTATCGAAAGACGAATTTTAGCTGACCGCCGTGTTAAAGTTTCTGAACTGTCTTTGGAATTCCAGATATCAGTTGGAAGTGTTGAAAAAATAATTCATGACCATCTTGGTATGTCCAAGGTATCTGCAAGATGGGTATCCAGAAACCTCACAGCACAAGATCGCCAGAAAAGAACCGAAAGTTGCATGGAGCTCCTGGATCGGTTTAATGCGGATGAAGCCAGGTTTTTGTCTCGTCTGGTGACAGGTGACGAAACCTTGATCCACCACTGGGACCCGGAAACTAAATGGAATCCAAGCAATGGAAGCACCCGAGTTCATCGCCTCCCCTGAAGTTTCGCACTCAACCATCAGCTGGCAAGGTTATGGCGACAATCTTTTGGGATGCAAAAGGCATATTATTAATTGATTACTTGCCAACCAAAACTACAATGAATGGTCAATATTATGCAGAGCTAATGCAAGAATTGCGAAAGACAATTCGACAGAAACGCCGTGGAATGTTGACAAGTGGTGTTCTGATTTTGCATGACAACGCTCCAGTCCACAAGTCAAGAGTTGCACAGGCCGCTATACGTGATTGTGGATTCGAACAGCTTAACCACCCACCCTACAGCCCAGACCTAGCCCCCAGTGACTACTTCCTGTTCATAAACCTGAAATCCGCCCTACGTGGAAGGCACTTCCGGGATGACGAAGACGTCAAAGCTGCCACAGAGGCGTGGTTAGGGGGGCACACGGAAGACTTCTACAAAAGCGGCATCAAAAGTCTTAAAGAGAAATGGAATAAGTGTATTGAGGTGAAGGGTAACTATATTGAAAAATAAAAGTAAAAAATTGACTACGCGAGTTGGTTTTATATTGAAGTTGCAACACTTATTGAACGCCCCTCGTACCAAAATCAAGATGTCAGACTAGATGACGTGGTGTTGTGGTGATGTCACTGCTATCCAATGCACTGCGTCTGTATGCTGGTGATCGGGGAAAATGGCACAGGAAAAGTCACACTAAGTAAGACACGGTTAGAAAGTCACAAATTTGCCTAGTAAAAAGGCACAGGTAAAAAGGTCACAGGATTTTATTAGTCATAAAATCAATATCAATAGAAACAATAACATACATATTCGTACACAATGACAACAACATTATGCTTATTACACGCTGAATAAAATACTTTTAAATGCGTGAGCTTTATCAAAAGCGTATAACGAAATAAAAACGATTGAAATGGTGTGTAAGGTTTTCATAACAATTGTTAAGTGTGTAACTCATATGCCAATTAATACAATGGGCATCAAATCAATACGATTATAACTTATTTAGATAAATCAAAGATGGAAATTCATTGGGGAAAAAAAGAGTAATAAATATTATCTTTCTTACTTCTTATTCACAGATATTATATCATTCAATCGGCTTTGAGTTTGATAATTTTAAAACATACTAATGGACTCACGGGGTTATCAGTCTTTTGCTTCGGGAGTATGTGTTAAAAATAACTTATGAACTTCCATATTATATCACCTAATGTATAAAACATGGACACGCAGTTATCCGAGATGGAGAGAGTAAGGGAGATTTTAAAGTTAGTTTAGAAGGCTATCTCTACACCAAGTACATCTATGTTATATGGTATTGACATTCAACGAACAATACTGCTAGTTATAGACATGACATGTAACTCGCCATAATGTGTCTCAAACGATAATCTCTGAAAATGTATTTGGTATTTATCCACAGTTACCAAATGATAAATTGAATAAAAACATAATTTATACTGATTTTTGTTTTTCATAACTTTTTTCCATGACCTTTTTCCAATGATTTTTGTTTACATTCTAATTAAAGGGGCAGTAGCACGTTTTTTCGCTTAAATAAGTTGATGAAATGTATTTGAAAAATAATTTCACCAAAAGTAAAATAAGGTTTAAAATGAGTGTACATGTTTCGGTAAAGCCATGGGAATCGTTTTTGTAATACAAAATAATAAATTGTGTTCACAATAAAATGGCCGCCATGCAATTTTTGCTGTATACGCAACATAGTTTTTACCACCACAGATAATTGGTTTGTGTAATCATATGTTTTAACCTCTAAAGCTAATTCAATTGACAAAAACTATCATTATAAATGGGAAATTTGAAAAAATAAATTTGCAAAAAAACGTGCTACTGCCCCTTTAAGGTGTGTGGTCCTACCTGAACACCCCCTCCACAAGCAGCGTTGTGAGGGGCGACACATGGCGCATGCAGGCCCCTCCACGAATGCCGGTGCATTGATCAAGTTACCCCTGCAACAAGTGCACCGTGTCATTCAGATATTTGCAGGTGAGAAATATAAACGCCAAGTAGGTTAGAGTTGCGTTATTGGTATACACTATTTTTATAAAAGTCATAAACAACGTTTCACCAGTTGTAACAACTTGCCATTAGAAATATCGTTACACTCGAGTTGTAACAACTTGCAATTAGAAATATCGTTACACTCGAGTTGTAACATCTTGCCATTAGAAATATCGTTACACTCTAGTTGTAACAACTTGTCATTAGAAAATATTTACACACACGTTGTAAGAACTTGCCATCGTAAATATCGTTACACTCGAGTTGTAACAACTTGCAATTACAAATATGGTTACACTCGAAATGTAACAACTTGTCATTAAACAATATTTACACTCACGTTGTAAGAACTTGCCATCGTAAATATGGTTGCACGCGAGTTGTAACAAATTGCAATTATAAATATGGTTACACTCGAGTTGTAACAACTTGCCATTAGAAATATGGTTACACTTACGTTGTCACAACTTGCCATTTGAAATATCGTTACACACGCGTTGGAACAACTTGCCATTTGAAATATCGTTACACACACGTTGTAATAACCTGCCACTAGAAAATAGTTACACACGCATTGGAACAACTTGCCATTAGAAATATCGTTACACACGCGATGGAACAACTTGTCATTAGAAATATCGTAACACCAGAGTTGTAACAACTTGCAATTTGAAATATTGTTACACATACGTTGTCACAACTTGCCATTTGAAATATCGTTACACACGCGTTGTAACAACCTGCCATTTGAAAAATCGTTACACACACGTTGTAATAACTTGCCACTAGAAAATCGTTACACACGCATTGGAACAAATTGTCATTTGAAATATCGTTATACCAGAGTTGTAACAACTTGCCATCAGAAATATTGTTACACACGCATTGTAAAAATGAACCTGCCATTAGAAATATCGTTACACATACGTTGTAAGAAGTTACCATTAGAAAATCGCTACACACGCATTGGAACAACTTGCCATTACAAAATCGTTACACACGCGTTGGAACAACTTAATTGTCATTAGAAATATCGTTACACTCGAGTTGTAACAACTTGCCATCGGCAATATGGTTACACCCGAGTTTTAACAGCCTGCCATTAGAAATATCGTTACGCACGAGCTGTAACAACTTGGCATTATAACAGGTTGAAGATCACAAATTGTTACACGTAGTACCGTATAAAATGAAGGTACATCGGGAGCAGGCGTAAATCTACGGTTCGGTTGCTAGCATACGGGTAATGACTCCATGTTCTGCAACCCGCCTAGCTCATCTTACTGACAGTGCAAGGGTAACCACTGATACCAAATTTGAGTTTAAACGTTGTTTACTGTCAGGCTGTGGTTACAAGTACCTTGGCCGGTAGAAGCAAGCGAAGAACCAGGCGTTCAGTATCGTACTGCCATCGTAACTCTTCATAGACGGACACTCTTTAAAGGCGCACCCTACCCTCTCCGTCCGACCCCAGACCATCTGAAAGAGTCCAGAATACAGATAACTGTAACATTCTTATATTTGGGATCACACATTCCGAAATATATAAGCCTACAAGTCGTACAAATGCGTGTAGTTTTTGAGGGTTTATTCCCTTGCCTATATCGAACCAACACCCTCATAGTCAGGCACCAACCACCTGCAATCGGCTGTATTCGTATTGTATTCGACCAGCGTGCCCTCGACAAAAAACAGGTCCAACAACCGGTAGTTATTTTATTTTACACTCAACAAGCTTCTGATAAATGCATTCAGCCTTGGAAGCTCTGCCGAGTCAATTATGTTAATGCTGACAATATGCCGTATGCCGTGTTAATGATGACAATATGTCGTATGACGTGTTAATGATGACAATATGCCGTGTTAATGATTACAATATGTCGTGTAACAAGCATGTATTTGAAAACAAGCATGCCCTATCAAGGCATTAATGCTCTCAAGGATCACATCAGATTGGTTATCCTACCTTAAACAGATCTTTGAAGGGTAATAAAAAGTGGCATACATAAAAACAGGAATATTTTTCTTGATAACAATCTCTTATTGTGAAAATACATGACTGTTTGTATGTGTATTTTCACATTAAAGAAGTTGTTATCCAGAAAATCTTTCTGTTCCTATCTTAAACAGTTTCCGAAAAAGCTTCCCCCTTTGAAGACACCATGAACAGAGTCCAAAGTCGAACTCCAATAAGGAATTAAAGCCCTCAAACCACACATAAATTTTGTTATCCTATCTATTGGTTTCTAAGAAAAGCTGCCCCCCTTTATCTCGGACGGAGGGAGGGACGGATCTCGGGGCGGGGATAGGTCTAATGACCTGTAAAATAATACTCTCGAAGGTTGTATTTGAAAATTAAAAGATGGAACATCCGGAGAAACCATACCCAGGCGCAATTGATCTCTTGTCATGCAGTCGGTGGTGTAGTGATGTAAGTGTTGTCAATTATCTGATATACTTTAGTTCATGCTTCAGTTACTTAACCATCTGCTCCGGGGGGCTTACACCAAGCGTAGATAAATCGAGAGCTAATGACCCCAAATTCATATATAAGACGGGCACCGCTTGTTCTGTATTGATATATGTAAATGTGACGCATTAAATGCGACTGACACACTGGGGACAGTTAAAAACAACGGAGATAAACACAACGGAAACTAGGCCTGCCGAGGTAGTGCTGAGGTTCTTCAAGACGTTCCGCTTTGTGCCCACAAATCTTGTTTGACCACGAATTTGCAGTAGAAAACTGATCATGAACATTTATCTACTACTATATCAACAACAAGGTTAAATTTGGGATAACACTACCTTCAATAATACAACCTCTTGTACTTTTTCGGGCCGAGTCCTTGGTGGGATTCAAACCCAAACCCAATATATATGGCCAGCTCACTTAATTATGATTTATTTAGAATAAATGTAAGACAAAATGCATGTGTGAAAGTGTTTTTCTTTATTTTCTTGAATGCCCCTTGTACTTTGCTCAACGTGAAAAGATTTTTAAATCTTTAGAAAATAATATGAGAAATAGAACAACAATAAATATTGATCTTATTTTACATGGCGATGCAGGTCTCTCTATCATTGAAAATCAAAATTGTACATATTTATATTTCTCAAATTAAACGTTTTGTCCAGCTTACTCTTGTTCATATCCTTACTACCTGTCAATATATTAAGCTTACAATAACAACTTTTATTTTAATCTCTTCTGTGGTTTGGACTTACGGATGTGCCATCTCTATGACTCACAGGTGGTTTCTGACGAAATGCATTTAATATTCAGATGTCTTGTTACCCTAAGAAATTCATTTATACCAAGCATACTAGTCAAACTGGTCAAATCCTTTCACAGTGAATTTAATCCTTATAGTAAAGCAACAGATTTCATATTTCATTTAATGCATTTTCATTTGCATTTGTATTTTGAGTGTCTGTGAAATATCCTTATTGTTTGCAATCAATTAAGGTGTCTATTTAGTGTTCGGCTTCGGATCAAGAGGTCCGGGGTTCGAACCCCGCCAGGGACACGTCAACTTTGTCTGCAGTAGAGAACTGTTCTATACGCAGTAAGGTTTGGGTGCAATGCTACACTGAATTTCAGCGTACTACCATCCATGGTTCGCTAGTCATGTCCAGCCGATGTTCGCAGGTTTCACCGCAATGCATAGCCACATGGCGTTGCGGGCTTTCTCCCTGCCATAATACTAGCAGCCGCGATATAAGTAAAATAATCTTGAAAGTGGCGTTAAACCCCAACTCACCTCAACTCACCTCACCACTAATCTGTGTGAATATTTGTATCTATTTGAAAACGATCCCTAGGTTCATAAAAAAAAATCTCCATCAATTTTCAATTCAAATCACTGACCTGTGTATAATGAAAGCCCTGGTGGTACGAGGTTGGGTTCTTGTACCTGACAAGATTTCTCTCGTCGTACCACCCCTTCATGGCCGTGGTGATCTTCCCTTCCGGCGTGTCGTACCCGGTTTGGTAGGCCAGGTTCTCGCCCAGGCTGCCGAAGTACCTGTGTTTGTAGACACACTTCCGGGTCCACCGGGCCGCCTGTACTTCTAGACCGAAGTCCCAGATCTACAGACAACAAATGCACGTGCATAATAAACAGCGTTTGCTCTGAAAGACGCACGCTAAGTTTACTGGTGTCGGGCGTCTATACCGGTTGAATATCAGATTCTATATAAATAATAAAAAATTATATAAACGGACTTTTTTACTTTTTACGTTTTACACTTATAGTATTACAGTAAAAGCATGCATTCTCATTTCACAAAGACACAAGACACTGGTGTACCAGTCTGTTCATATTGGCTGCTCCTTCAATCATCCTGGCGTTGTTGTGGTAGGCGAGGATGAGCTTCAACAGATCACGTGTAATTCCCGAGTTCTCTTTCCGCCACCACGTGCACTCTGCAGCCGGGACACAGGTCAACACCAGCAGGGTCAGACAGATCCAGCCACTTCCGGTCGCCATCTTTAAACAACAAACCTTTAAATTCATTAATTTGTTTGCCACCAGGGTTCTTTCAATGAAAATGGCACATTTTTGTGCATTCCGAAGTCCTGGTGTTGATGTTCTGAGAGAGGCATTTACAAGTTTGGTAAAGAGGATCTCGAAACATTTTGTTGAAATACAAGCAATGACATGTTCCTACTCTACACTGATGCCAGTACTTGTCTCCTGCAATCTTGCGACTCGGCTAATGTTAGTTGGTGTAAACCTCCTTTGAGAAACAAAACTCTCTGTGTTTTGATATGAAGTGTTTGCGAAAGTATTCAAGGAAATGTTAGAATGGGCAACAGAATGTTTTTTCGCTCAAATAAGTCGATGAAATGTATTTGAAAAATAATGTCAACAATAGTAAAACATCCTTTACTCTTAGGAAAATCAAGTTAAAAAGTGAGTGTACATGGTTCGGTAAAACCATGGGAATCGTTTTTGTAATTCGAAATATTATAATGTGTTTACATTAAAATGGCCGGCATGCAGTTTTTGCTTTATACGCAGCAACGTTATTACCACTACGGGTAATTGGTTTGTGTACTAAAATATGTTACCCTCTGAAGTAAATATAAATGACATAAACTACAATTATGAATGCGAAATTTGAGAATTGAAATTTGCTAAAAACGTGCTAGAGCCCCTATTAGTGCAAATATCTACACAAATAACCTATACTCTCTTTCAACAGAGTAAAAACTGTTTTTGTAAAGAAGTGGAAACAATATCATTCATTAGGGTTTGATAGATAATACTACAGACAATATTTAGAAATATATGTCATTTAGATAGTGAATAAATACATAAAAGACATACATGTCGAGCACCCGTGGCCGTGTGGTAATTTATTTGTACGTTAAGTGCTGGCGATAGTTGCCTTACTCTGAGAGTGTAGATTCGATTCCCGCAAGGGACTCGGCCCGAAAAAAAACATTAATTTGTACTATTTAAAGTAGTGTTATCCCAAATGTAAGCATATTATACCAACAATAAAGTTTTTATAGTTTATATATATTATTTAATAGCCACGGTCTTTTCACAAACAAGTCGATATTTCGAATAATGTTCATACCAGTAAACAAGACAATTTTCAAACTTCAAAACTATACTTATTAAATATTTATTTTCTTGTAAATCAGAACACAAGTCCTACCTCAGGTATTCAGCGGAGTCAGTAGAAGTGACGACAGGAGAAGATGTACGTACTGTCGGATATACAGAGACACTGGGAGAGAGAGTTCGATCTCGTGTGGACACAAACAGATGTCAACTTGAGTGTGCCATCAGATTCAATCTCCGTCACCTGTAACGTGGCACGAGTCTTCATCAGCTCACACTTAACGCACTTGAGGTGCGGAACGTAAGCAGAGTTTTATACTCGTGATCTAAACAACGTCAAGAGTAATATCTAGGAATAGAATGTTCTTTAATCATAATTTTGCCCTTTTTATTTATCATTGTGGCGTGGATGTACAGTATATTTCACTGTTAATTGTTGATGTTGTACGTAGTAACGTTTGGCGTCTTAAGTGTAAATATGGAACAGAAATATTCATCTTATTTATTTATTTATTTATTTATTTACTTATTTATTTATTTATTTATTTACTTTCAAGATATACTTTTAATCACTCTTATTGTACGTAGAGTGATCAATAGGAAATGAAGTGATTTGAGTTTGTATTTTTTAAAATGAAGAGTGCTATTTGGTGATATATACTGAATAAATGGTTGATTTGTTTCGCATCTTATTAGTGTTGCTTATCTCGTACATGCAGTTGTGTTGTCTTCTTTTAGTGCACACTCTCAAAATAATTTATTTTTTTATTTATTTGTTTTTGTCTATGTTTATTCACTGTTGTGTGATTGCGCCATATTAACGTGAACATTTTACAAATAACATATCTGTCATTTTATATTGATTGTTTTGTGATGGTTCTGAAACAATAAACGCACAATCAATTTATATTAAATTCACTATCTAGAAAAGTTCGTTGACTTTCGAAATATTGATGATATTGTACTGACCGATTATATACGTTATTCACTTTCTCATTACCTGCAACACACGCAATGGACTTTTCGTCATAAACTGCGGTACCGTGTTACAGAACTGTCGCTCACCAACGTACTGATTACATTGTTGACATAAATCGTTCCTACAGCGTTTGGGACTTGTATTTAATTGTAATAAATCTTTCTTTCGCTGTAATAATTATCTGGTAGTAATAAACCTATCTCTCTGTGTTTGAGATATCGCTGTATTATAGACGTAAATGTGCCAGAACGGGAGTGAGTGATGCACCTCAAATAATATGATTATATTGTAGATACACAAACAATCTGTACATTTTTCAAAACCAGTTCGATTATTGGCGTTTTCTAAGAAAAAGGGTCACATTCAAGTGCACTGCCGTATAGTCAGTTTACGATGTATTCAAAGGGAAGTGTTAATGAATGCCATGTTAATTTTTATGTGTGTAAAAGGTGGCCTGTTTATTGTGTTTATTTCTTTAAAGATATATCACACTGAACAGAGTGTGGTCACTGCACTATCGAGTTTGATGCCGAATGCTGGTGTGTCACGTGTTACATTGTACGTGAAATGTTTTAACTGCATTGATACTGGTCTTTATTCGTTCAGCTGGTGATATGTCTAAGTAAAATCCATATATGCTTTGAAACAAGAGATTTGGTGATTTCTGATTTCTTTTAAATTTCCAAATATTTGTTTGTACTTCAATGCTGGAAATAAACAGTTTCGCAATTTGAAAAAGGTGACATGAGGTGAACTCCACTCCACTTGAAACACTTCTCATTAGTGAGCAACAGATAGAGTGATCAATCAAAATTTAAATATGATATCTTTAATGCTGAATTCATATTTTATCAAGATATGTTCTTTCCGCCATGTTAAAGATCCCATATTAGACAATAAGCCGATGATTTGAACCATAAGCTATGTTCACACATTTTAACATTTGTTACTATTCCAGACTGTTGTTTAACATTCGCGGCCAGAAAATGGTAAATAACCTTTACAGAAACAGATATATGTTACATAACCTTGGAACTGTCCTGTACAGGAGCCACCTAACAACGTGTCGGTGGTCTCCAGGGGGCTGTTCTCAGGCCGTCTCTGTTGCTGGTTTATGCTGAGATTTCTCTTAGCCAAAGATGTTATGTCTATTTATTTGAAATAACTGTTTCATATATATATTTAGGATATGTATGTAATGATGAACATTTATTATTCCGATTGTTCCAAGAGCATGACGTGCATTATACGTTCTTACAAAATGTCACGTTTATGGCATCATAACTGCAAGGCCATGTCACGTTGATTCAGCCGTGAGCCTTTCACTTTTGACGATATGATAACTTTTTCGGTTAAATGTTCTAACTTTATTGATTTGTTTTAGTTAGAATGGATATTTTCTATGTATTTAGTACCATCTTCTTTGGCAGATATGCCAATAATAACAGACCAAACTTACTATATCACCTAAGAGGCTGTAAACAACATTTTTTTCACTTTTTGTGTCTCAAACCAGTGAGTTTCGATGGTCAGATATTGACTCTGGTGAGTTGAGGGATATGGGATTTAAACGCTGCTCTCTCTGTATTCAGGCTCTCGGTGTGAGTACTGCTCAGTTGGTATGCATCGCTGATATTTTACTGAGAAACTTGCACATATTGGCTGTAACTAACGAACTCAGAGTAGAATTATCTGCATGCCCATGCCAATGCCGCGTTTCTTCCAAACCATTGTTTAATAATAGAGTTGATAGGATTTGAACTCCGAATTTTTTAACGAATGTCGAACATAATAACCACTGCACCATCCCTCCCAGCTGACACTGGGACAGAACCTGCAATGGACCCGTCTGATTAAAAATCGATCTTGTTCTGAGGATTAACTTTGCAAAATAATGCATCTAGCGGGATACGAAAAGGTTCTGTAGATTCATCGCCACAAGGTCAGTTTTTAGAGGAAACATCCGAACGATTTGAGTTCGTATCCCGGTAGATACATTTTGCAACTTTTATTCCTCGGAAAACGGTCGATTTCAATCAGACTAAGCAGCGGACGATCCTCTGTAAGCTTGTACTTGAACGATACCCTGGGAAATCTGGAATCCCCTTTAGGTTTTTCATTTCCACCATAGTCACAAATATATACAAAGTTTTGATAGATAAATTACAAAGTGATTGATATCAATAATGTACAAATACTCAAGAGATCGAAATACTTATTTCAGCTGTTTTTACAAAAACAATTCTGAGACTTTTTTGTTCATGTACACCTTTTTTTAAAAAACAATATTCGTGACCGTGGTTTGTAGCTGGAACATTTGATCGGCGGAGAAAAAGAAACAACAGTGTATACGATTCGTCTGCTCAAGCTGTTACCTCGCTCGGCATGTTCAGTATGCATTACAACAGGCAATCTTTAAATTTCCACCATTAAACCGACAATTTATTGCATAAAATTGATCGTTATAGAGCATTTTGCCAACATAACCCAATCTCTGAACAATACAGCGGTCACGAATCGCGTGAACCTGGCCCAGGAGACGTTCTATACATTGATGCGGACATCAACAGTCCTACTGTCTCTCTCGATAACTTCAAAGGGATGTTTATGGAGGGAAATATATTCATAACCGGAGGATGGACGTATTTTATTTATTCCTGAACTTATTTTGCTCGCAGAATTCGATTCAGATGTGAGACCCCTTTCATTAACGGTGTCAAAGCGAATAAAAGAGACATTACTATGGAGAGTGGATTTCCTCCTCCAGTCAATGTTTGGCTACAGTATTGAAACTATGTGAAGAGCAATATATAGATTTTATTAAATGTTTGATTTACAGGAAGAATTATGTTTTGAAAAGAGATACGGTTTGCAGATATCGAAAAGGCTTGGTTTCTGACAATAAAAGTGTGCATCTATTTACACATCATTATAAAATTATTTGATACGTCATCTTAAAGAGCTATTGAATGAGTATGTTGTGGGAGTCACATTATATCAAGTGGTGTTATTTTATCGAGAAGCACTCGTACTGAAAATTACTGGCGATGTATGAACGAAAACAGGACAAAGCCGCCGACTTCAACCATTGTCCATTCTACAATCATTCACTGTGGCTTCTGCATTTCACACTCAACCAACTGTTATTCTTAAATCTACAATTTCAGTAAAGCCAATTGACCATTCTCGTTCCCGTTCTTATGTGAAAAGCTATTAATTGGAAACAAGTAATTATTTTATACTTGGCGATAGGGCATGAATATATCATCACTTAAACATCATTTTTTAAATCACCTACACAAACGAAAAAACCGGACGTCACGGCAGTTTTGATAAATTCAACTGTAACTTTGACGGTCTATTGTGTAATTATTATTGAATATTATACTATCAAACTAAGACTTCTTAAAGGACAGCTATCGGTTGATTATACAAGGGGGTTTATATTCATCACTTACTGGAGATATGTACGTAATTGAAATAACAGTTATGGTCACATATTTACCGCGAATATAGGTGACGGTAACGACATGCGGCATGTCGTAAAATGGCTGTTAAAAAGGCTTTGCGGTTAATTTAAGCTCTTTCCGTTGGTTTATTGATACATTTATGCTTAAAAATGTATTGCATATATTTTTAGATTTATTAACAACAATAAAATGTTGTCGCAAAATCTCTCCTTAAGGATGTCCGCTCCTTCCTGTTCAACTTCAAAAATGAAATATAGTAAAGATTTTTTCTCATCTTTATGTACTTCATGATATTCTACATCATCTACATACTTTTAAAAAACAAATGAAATAAAGATAATGTGACTTTAGAACCTCTAAAAAGTGCTTAAACAGCATAAATGGACTAAATTTGACTAAAAATGGGGGTTTTCATGTACATTGTGTGTCAAAGCTTTTAAAAAACCCACACTACCATATATGTTTTTCATCGCTTTCGGTAGGGGAACATGAACTTTGTAACATATCAAAAAAGGAAAAATGTTTAATACCAGAAATGTAGTATTTCAAAGTTTTAGCAGGTTTTTTTTCTCATTTTCCCATAGACTCCCATGTTAAAATTCTACTTCACCCCACTATCTTACAGGCGTCATATCTCGGAAAAACCCACACTACCCCCTAATTTTTAATGCTGATTTTCCAATCATAAACTTTGATCTTTGAAAAATATAAGTTAGAAAAAAAGTTTAATACTATAAACTTGAGGAGCGAACATCCTTAAGAAAGGAAGTTGACGGAAATCGACGACGTTCTTACACTTTAATGTATAAAATCAAATTATTAGAAATCAAGTTTAGCTTAGCCCTGGACTGTTAAAGCACGAGGTAGAAGTTTATGGCACCTTTAATTTAAACTCAAAACATGCTACAATGTTATCTGAAAACCACTCACACAAATTCTATGTTTTGTTTAGCGTAGCCTACATTCTTTGAATACATTGTATTTCCAAAGATAATGTCCCAATTGCACTGACAATCAACATTATTTCTTACACGACAACCTCTCACATGACTCACAGTATGGAGATACGACAGGTGAGAGTTTGATCGATATATACTAGTGATGGTAGGAAACCTTAGATGTTGTCTTAGTGGCCGAACTGCACTCCTAGTGTGATTCATCATTACAGGGATGTACATACCTTACAAACCATTTATTATCCAAAACTGTGTTCCACAGCATATATCTCCTAGGATATGTCGTGTTGACAGATTTTTAACAATGGCCCGACATCGTCGACTGTATGACTTCACAATGACCTGACATCATCAACTACATGACATCACTATGCTTTGACATCACCGACTACATGACGTCACTATGCTTTAACATCATCGACTACATGACATCACTGTGCTTTTACATCACCGACTACATGACGTCACTATGCTTTAACATCATCGACTACATGACGTCACTATGCTTTAACATCATCGACTACATGACGTCACTATGCTTTAACATCATCGAGTACATGACATCACCAAATGACTTCATACTTCCAAGTTGATATGTCTCGATCTATCAGTGAAGGACTCCCCGGATACAGTGACGATCCACAGGGGTATACAAGGAGACGGGCCAATATGGTATGACGCATTGAGTCCTACTTCCATTTGTCATTCTAGTATATAATCGAACGTGAGATAAAATGAAATATACCCTCTATTAGGTTACAGTGGTGATGAGCGTTATCCTCTCTGTTATCAAGTGGTTCAAAGGACAGAGCTTCATGGATGACCAACCTCTCTGATCAATGATATACTTTATAGTCATTTGCGTGGCATCATGACGACAATGTTATGACGTCATAATGGTAGCTTGACAAGGCTGTGCATTTACCGTTGAAATAAATACATTTCAACTTAAAACATAGGCATAGTGAACATGATATATACATGTATTAAGATTATCAGGGAAATAACGTCTCTATTGTGAAGATTCACGACGTTTCAGGGTATTGGCTTACTCCTTCATCTACTAGTTTACCTACTTTCGTTTTATTAAAAAAATATTGTTATTATAGATCGCTTTTATCTGTCATTTTACATATCTCTTATTTACCAATGTCCTTCATTTCACTCATCATTTTACAAAATTTTCATTTCTTAGTTTACCTTATTCTCACTTATAATTTTAGATCACTTCCATTAATCACTGAATATCGCTTCCATTTCTTATCTTGCATCCCTCATATTAAAAAATTTTCAACACTTCCTTTAACCATTTCAGTTTTTCACTCTATCAGTTTACATCCATTCCATTTATCATTTTACAAAACTTTCTTGCTACATTTATCCCATTTCCATTGACGATTTTACAGTATTTCAATTTCATTTATCATTTTACAAAACTTCTTTCTCTTATTTTACATCACTTCAATTTATCAGTTTACATCACTTTCATTTCTCATTTAACACCTCTTTCATTAAGCATTTTACAAACTTACAGTATACCATCCTTTAACGTCACTGGTCAAATCAACGTAATAATTTATATACATTCTCATTTTACTGTATTTAATTTTTTTTTAATGTTACTTCCATTTACTACTTTACATCACTCCCGTAAATAATTCTACATCAATGCTGTTTATCTCATTTTAAGCATTTTACAAACTTACACTGTATATCATATTTTTACGTCACTGGTCAATTATTCCACTAACCATTTGACAGTATTTCCATTTTTTAAATCTTTATGTCACTTCCTTTTACTACTTTACATCACTCCCGTAAATAAGTTTACGTCAATGTTGTTTATCATTTTACATCATTCCCATTTATCTTTTAGATGATTTCATTTTATCATCGTCAATCATTACATTATTTTTATAGATCACTTCCATTTTGTGTTCTCCATCATTTTCATTTGTTATCTAGATATTTAACCATTGGGATATTTTACATCTGCTTTCAATATTATGTATCATTTATCTTCACTTACACTTATTATTTATCATAGAGCTATCACTCTGATTTCATTTTGAAACTTCCATTTATCATTTTATATTTTTTTCATTTATCTGACTTATATATTACCTACGTTAATTATTAATTTACACAAAATCAATTTATCATTTTCCACATTTTTTAATTTTGTTTCGTTACATCACTTCCATTTGAGATATTTTCCTTAATCCTCAGATCGATTTCATTTATTATTTTTAGATCGATTTCATTTATTATTTTAGATCTATACCAATCATCATTTAACATAACTTTTTTTTTACCATTTTCATAATTTCCATCTATCCATTTATACGTTTACATCAGTTCCATTTATAACTTATATCAGTTCCATTTATTGATGTACCCCACTTTCATTTACGATTCTTCATTGAGACATTTACCATTTTACATCTTTCTATTTTCTAACTATTTATAACACGTTTATTTATTATTTCACATCATTCCTATATTTTATTAAACATGACTTCGATTTAGCATTTCACATGACTAAAGTTAAACATTTTACAGAAGTATATATTATTCAACAATACTCACATTCATCACTTGCATCGTTTTATCTTCTATTATCACTTTGTACACTTATAATTTCTTTTTATTACACTTCCATTTATAATGTATAATCCTCGTTATTGTACGTTAAATAAGTATCATTTGTTATTAATCCATACTGCAAATTGTCATTCTATATTTACAAAAACATCATCTCTGATATGGTTGAAGTAGGAATGGTTACTAATGGTTACAACCATCCACTGTTTGTAGAGAAGTGTGTCCAGAAACCAGGCGAGACAATAATAGTGCCAGATGATTTGTTTGATTCCGTGTATTGTTCCATGTCCAAGTACAAAGCCATGTGTTTCCTTACCAGTAGGTGATATTGTGAGTCCGTCGTTTTCCTTTTATACTATTGATATGCAATCTATAACGTAAAATGATAATCCATAAAGTTATCAATACACTACAATCCAGTTATTAGGTGCAGCCACACCGAGGTCGAAGATACTTGAGGATACATAGTTAACCATCGAATGTTTCCCACCTACAGGCACAACATAGAGCCATTGGCTATGGAGCTCATCAGGTATTACATTATCTATATGCTTGAGGATACATAGTTAACCATCGGATGTTTCCCACCTACAGGCACAACATAGAGCCATTGGCTATGGAGCTCATCAGGTATTACTTTATCTATATGCTTGAGGATACATAGTTAACCATCGAATGTTTCCCACCTACAGGCACAACATAGAGCCATTGGCTATGGAGCTCATCAGGTATTACATTATCTATATGCTTGAGGATACATAGTTAACCATCGAATGTTTCCCACCTACAGGCACAACATAGAGCCATTGGCTATGGAGCTCATCAGGTATTACTTTATCTATATGCTTGAGGATACATAATTAACCATCGGATGTTTCCCACCTACAGGCACAACATAGAGCCATTGGCTATGGAGCTCATCAGGTATTACATTATCTATATGCTTGAGGATACATAGTTAACCATCGAATGTTTCCCACCTACAGGCACAACATAGAGCCATTGGCTATGGAGCTCATCAGGTATTACATTATCTATATGCTTGAGGATACATAGTTAACCATCGAATGTTTCCCACCTACAGGCACAACATAGAGCCATTGGCTATGGAGCTCATCAGGTATTACATTATCTATATGCTTGAGGATACATAATTAACCATCGGATGTTTCCCACCTACAGGCACAACATAGAGCCATTGGCTATGGAGCTCATCAGGTATTACATTATCTATATGCTTGAGGATACATAGTTAACCATCGAATGTTTCCCACCTACAGGCACAACATAGAGCCATTGGCTATGGAGCTCATCAGGTATTACATTATCTATATGCTTGAGGATACATAGTTAACCATCGAATGTTTCCCACCTACAGGCACAACATAGAGCCATTGGCTATGGAGCTCATCAGGTATTACATTATCTATATGCTTGAGGATACATAGTTAACCATCGAATGTTTCCCACCTACAGGCACAACATAGAGCCATTGGCTATGGAGCTCATCAGGTATTACTTTATCTATATGCTTGAGGATACATAATTAACCATCGGATGTTTCCCACCTACAGGCACAACATAGAGCCATTGGCTATGGAGCTCATCAGGTATTACATTATCTATATGCTTGAGGATACATAGTTAACCATCGAATGTTTCCCACCTACAGGCACAACATAGAGCCATTGGCTATGGAGCTCATCAGGTATTACATTATCTATATGCTTGAGGATACATAATTAACCATCGGATGTTTCCCACCTACAGGCACAACATAGAGCCATTGGCTATGGAGCTCATCAGGTATTACATTATCTATATGCTTGAGGATACATAGTTAACCATCGAATGTTTCCCACCTACAGGCACAACATAGAGCCATTGGCTATGGAGCTCATCAGGTATTACATTATCTATATGCTTGAGGATACATAGTTAACCATCGAATGTTTCCCACCTACAGGCACAACATAGAGCCATTGGCTATGGAGCTCATCAGGTATTACATTATCTATATGCTTGAGGATACATAGTTAACCATCGAATGTTTCCCACCTACAGGCACAACATAGAGCCATTGGCTATGGAGCTCATCAGGTATTACTTTATCTATATGCTTGAGGATACATAGTTAACCATCGGATGTTTCCCACCTACAGGCACAACATAGAGCCATTGGCTATGGAGCTCATCAGGTATTACATTATCTATATGCTTGAGGATACATAGTTAACCATCGGATGTTTCCCACCTACAGGCACAACATAGAGCCATTGGCTATGGAGCTCATCAGGTATTACATTATCTATATGCTTGAGGATACATAGTTAACCATCGAATGTTTCCCACCTACAGGCACAACATAGAGCCATTGGCTATGGAGCTCATCAGGTATTACATTATCTATATGCTTGAGGATACATAGTTAACCATCGAATGTTTCCCACCTACAGGCACAACATAGAGCCATTGGCTATGGAGCTCATCAGGTATTACATTATCTATATGCTTGAGGATACATAGTTAACCATCGAATGTTTCCCACCTACAGGCACAACATAGAGCCATTGGCTATGGAGCTCATCAGGTATTACATTATCTATATGCTTGAGGATACATAGTTAACCATCGAATGTTTCCCACCTACAGGCACAACATAGAGCCATTGGCTATGGAGCTCATCAGGTATTACATTATCTATATGCTTGAGGATACATAGTTAACCATCGAATGTTTCCCACCTACAGGCACAACATAGAGCCATTGGCTATGGAGCTCATCAGGTATTACATTATCTATATGCTTGAGGATACATAGTTAACCATCGAATGTTTCCCACCTACAGGCACAACATAGAGCCATTGGCTATGGAGCTCATCGGGTATTACATTATCTATATGCTTGAGGATACATAGTTAACCATCGAATGTTTCCCACCTACAGGCACAACATAGAGCCATTGGCTATGGAGCTCATCATGTATTACATTATCTATATGCTTGAGGATACATAGTTAACCATCGAATGTTTCCCACCTACAGGCACAACATAGAGCCATTGGCTATGGAGCTCATCAGGTATTACATTATCTATATGCTTGAGGATACATAGTTAACCATCGAATGTTTCCCACCTACAGGCACAACATAGAGCCATTGGCTATGGAGCTCATCAGGTATTACTTTATCTATATGCTTGAGGATACATAGTTAATCATCGGATGTTTCCCACCTACAGGCACAACATAGAGCCATTGGCTATGGAGCTCATCAGGTATTACTTTATCTATATGCTTGAGGATACATAGTTAACCATCGAATGTTTCCCACCTACAGGCACAACATAGAGCCATTGGCTATGGAGCTCATCAGGTATTACTTTATCTGTATGCTTGAGGATACATAGTTAACCATCGAATGTTTCCCACCTACAGGCACAACATAGAGCCATTGGCTATGGAGCTCATCAGGTATTACTTTATCTATATGCTTGAGGATACATAGTTAACCATCGAATGTTTCCCACCTACAGGCACAACATAGAGCCATTGGCTATGGAGCTCATCAGGTATTACTTTATCTGTATGCTTGAGGATACATAGTTAACCATCGAATGTTTCCCACCTACAGGCACAACATAGAGCCATTGGCTATGGAGCTCATCAGGTATTACATTATCTATATGCTTGAGGATACATAGTTAACCATCGAATGTTTCCCACCTACAGGCACAACATAGAGCCATTGGCTATGGAGCTCATCAGGTATTACATTATCTATATGCTTGAGGATACATAGTTAACCATCGAATGTTTCCCACCAACAGGCACAACATAGAGCCATTGGCTATGGAGCTCATCAGGTATTACATTATCTATATGCTTGAGGATACATAGTTAACCATCGAATGTTTCCCACCTACAGGCACAACATAGAGCCATTGGCTATGGAGCTCAACAGGTATTACATTATTTATTAACATATAACATATCAAGGCATTGTCAAGTCACCATCTTTACGATTATAATCCCGATTGGTCAAGGTAGGTCAATACAAAATTTAACGCTCATAGACCATGCAATTCTGAGGAAGAAGTAACAAAGATATTTAAAGGTTTGGTCCGATGGGCTCAATATAATGTTATCTAAAATTGACAACTTCTACAAATTCTGGTCAACAAGTAATTTTTTGTTCAACGATTGATTTATTTTGAATCTTCAATATAATGTTTACATGATTTATACCATGTCTATTGCTCCGTTAAATCTGTGTTTTGACTTGAACTTCAAACTCCCTCTTGGAGTCCATGTAAACCTGTAAAATGGCTTTTTAACCAAAAAATAAAATTATAAAAAAATAAATTTCATTTGTTATTCATTATCACATTATATAAGATACCCACGGCAATCAAACACAAGCGGTCAATGGGACCGACAGCGTGCTTTATGAGACAATAAAACATGCTCGTGATTTCAGACGTCAGTTAGAGTGTCGCTTAGCAAATGACGTCATATTTTGATTGTTCAATGCTAGCGAATGTGTTCTACGACTGGAGACATTACTATTTTTTTTAAAATAGTTTTTAGAAACAAAATATCTGCACGTTTTTTTAATATAAAAGCGAGTAGATGTTTAAGGGCATCTCATATAAGAAATAGAAGACGAGTTGGCGTGCTTTATCGTAGAATAAAACATAGCAGAGAGCATAAAACACTCAGGGCTGCGCCCTTCGTCTCGTCAACGCCAACTCGTCTTCTATTTCTTAATTCAGACATGTCACCTTAGAATTAATAAAATATGAATAATGGTTACTGTGTTTGCAGTGTCCAGCAACGATGACATGTGGGTATTAAAAGTGCTAGATGATCATTTGTTTAGTTCAGGTCCAAGTAGAAGCCATATATTTGGTTTCCCACATGCTTTGATATCGTTTGCAAATACATTGTATATCGATATATAATAATCAGGCTTTGTAACGGTACAGAAGCACTGGTAGATAGAGTAAAACGATAATCTATACATATGATATAGTACAACATACACAGTTGTCAATATTATTGTCCGATTATTAGGTTTGTCCACATTAAACAAGGAAACGATGCTGGCAGAACCAAATGATCGGATATTTTTAAACAACAGGAAGTGGACTTATGAATGAAGAAAGGAGTCTGTAAACCCTCCAGGGGGAAGAATGTCGTCACCTCAAAATAAGTTATGTCGTACCAAACTGAACTCGAACTAAAGACTGGTCGAGCAAACAAGAACGATGTACACTGTCCCCTTCAAATAAGTTACATGTACCAAACTGAACGATGTACACTGCCCCCTTCAAATAAGTTACATGCACCAAACTTAACGATGTACACTGCCCCCTTCAAATAAGTTACATGCACCAAACTGAACGATGTACATTGTCCCTTCAAATAAGTGACATGCACCAAACTTAACGATGTACACTGCCCCCTTCAAATAAGTTACATGTACCAAACTGAACGATGTACACTGCCCTCTTCAAATAAGTTACATACAACAAACTGAATGATGTACACTGTCCCCTTCAAATAAGTTACATGCACCAAACTGAATGATGTACACTGCCCTCTTCAAATAAGTTACATACAACAAACTGAACGATGTACACTGTCCCTTCAAATAAGTTACATGTACCAAACTGAACGATGTACACTGCCCTCTTCAAATAAGTTACATGCACCAAACTGAATGATGTACACTGTCCCCTTCAAATAAGTTACATGTACCAAACTGAACGATGTACACTGCCCCCTTCAAATAAGTTACATACAACAAACTGAACGATGTACACTGCCCCTTTCAAATAAGTTACATGTACCAAAATGAACGATGTACACTGCCCCCTTCAAATAAGTTACATGCATTAAACTGAACGATGTACACTGTCCCCTTCAAATAAGTTACATGTACCAAACTGAACGATGTACACTGCCCTCTTCAAATAAGTTACATGCATCAAACTGAACGATGTACACTGTCCCTTCAAATAAGTTACATGTACCAAACTGAACGATGTACACTGCCCTCTTCAAATAAGTTACATGCACCAAACTGAACGATGTACATTGTCCCCTTCAAATAAGTTACATGTACCAAACTGAACGATGTACACTGTCCCCTTCAAATAAGTTACATGCACCAAACTGAACGATGTACACTGTCCCCTTCAAATAAGTTACATGTACCAAACTGAACGTGAAGTGAATAGTGTGGCGCCCTTTTAAATGTTGTCTGGTTGTAACCTTGCAAAGTGACTGCCAGTCAAGAAAAACCTGGCAAATCACCCCCCCCCCCCCCCCCCCCCCCCCCCATTTTCTCGAGATAGGTTTATAAGTAACATTGTCTACAAGCAATAAGTGAGATAAACTAATAGTAAAAAACTGACTTTGACCATCATCTTAGTATTGAACAGAGCATTTAGCAACACAAAAAACACTTCCCGCAAAGAAGATAACACTTAAAGGGACAGTAGGCTATTTGTATTTTGACGGGACATTCCTTTTTACATTTACACACAGACAAGTTAGATATTACTAAGCGGGTATTGTATGCTATTCTATCCGAAAACATGGAGATAAACACATATTCAACACATTCGGCCAGTTGTCAGCGACTCAAGATGGCTCTAAAGGTTAACCAAAACGGATAGTCTTAAAATCAATCTGATTAAAAATCGAACTTGTTCCAAAGAATACAATTTCCAAAATAATGCATCTATCGGGGTACGAACAGGTTCTTTAGATTTCTCTCCACAAAGAAACCTCCAAACGACATGAGTCCGTATCCCAGTAGATGTACTATTTTGCAACTTGTCCTCCTCGGTAAACGGTCGATGTTAATCAAACTGGTCATACAATAGTCATAAACGTGTATGTCTTTGTCAAGTAGCATATTTAACAAGCAGACAGAGTCGGTTGTATAAATTTATATCAGTTCCATTTATTTATGTACCCCACTTTCATTTATGATTCTTCATTGAGACATTTACCATTTTACATCCTTCTATTTTCTGTCTATTTATCAAACGTTTATTTATTATTTCACATCATACCCATTCACTTCCATTTAGCTTTTCACATGACTAACGTTAAACATTTTATAGAAGTATATATTATTCAACAATACTCACATTTATCACTTGCATCGTTTATCTTCTTTTACCCCTTTGTACACTAAAAGTTTCATTTTATTTCACTTCCATTTATAATGAATAATCCTCGTTATTGTTAAATAAGTATCATTTGTTATTAATCCTTACTGCCAATTGTCTTTCTATATTTTACAAAAACATAATCTCTGATATGGTTGAAGTAGGAATGGTTACTAATGGTTACAATCATCTACTGTTTGTAGAGAAGTGTGTCCAGAAACCAGGCGAGACATTAATAGTGCCAGATGATTTGTTTGCTTCCGTGTATTGTTCCATGCCCAAGTAGAAGCCATGTGTTTCCTTACCAGTAGGTGATATTGTGAGTCCGTCGCTTTCCATTTATACTATTGATATGCAGTTGCCAACAATCTATAACGTAAAATGATAATCCATACGGTTATCAATACACTACAATTCAGTTATTAGGTGCAGCCACACCGAGGTCGAAGATGCTTGAGGATACATAGTTAACCATCGAATGTTTCCCACCTACAGGCACAACATAGAGCCATTGGCTATGGAGCTCATCAGGTATTACTTTATCTATATGCTTGAGGATACATAGTTAACCATCGGATGTTTCCCACCTACAGGCACAACATAGAGCCATTGGCTATGGAGCTCATCAGGTATTACTTTATCTATATGCTTGAGGATACATAGTTAACCATCGAATGTTTCCCACCTACAGGTACAACATAGAGCCATTGGCTATGGAGCTCATCAGGTATTACTTTATCTATATGCTTGAGGATACATAGTTAACCATCGGATGTTTCCCACCTACAGGCACAACATAGAGCCATTGGCTATGGAGCTCATCAGGTATTACATTATCTATATGCTTGAGGATACATAGTTAATCATCGGATGTTTCCCACCTACAGGCACAACATAGAGCCATTGGCTATGGAGCTCATCAGGTATTACTTTATCTATATGCTTGAGGATACATAGTTAACCATCGGATGTTTCCCACCTACAGGCACAACATAGAGCCATTGGCTATGGAGCTCATCAGGTATTACTTTATCTATATGCTTGAGGATACATAGTTAACCATCGGATGTTTCCCACCTACAGGCACAACATAGAGCCATTGGCTATGGAGCTCATCAGGTATTACATTATCTATATGCTTGAGGATACATAGTTAATCATCGGATGTTTCCCACCTACAGGCACAACATAGAGCCATTGGCTATGGAGCTCATCAGGTATTACTTTAGCTATATGCTTGAGGATACATAGTTAACCATCGGATGTTTCCCACCTACAGGCACAACATAGAGCCATTGGCTATGGAGCTCATCAGGTATTACTTTATCTATATGCTTGAGGATACATAGTTAACCATCGAATGTTTCCCACCTACAGGCACAACATAGAGCCATTGGCTATGGAGCTCATCAGGTATTACTTTATCTATATGCTTGAGGATACATAGTTAACCATCGAATGTTTCCCACCTACAGGCACAACATAGAGCCATTGGCTATGGAGCTCATCAGGTATTACTTTATCTATATGCTTGAGGATACATAGTTAACCATCGGATGTTTCCCACCTACAGGCACAACATAGAGCCATTGGCTATGGAGCTCATCAGGTATTACTTTATCTATATGCTTGAGGATACATAGTTAACCATCGGATGTTTCCCACCTACAGGCACAACATAGAGCCATTGGCTATGGAGCTCATCAGGTATTACTTTATCTATATGCTTGAGGATACATAATTAACCATCGGATGTTTCCCACCTACAGGCACAACATAGAGCCATTGGCTATGGAGCTCATCAGGTATTACTTTATCTATATGCTTGAGGATACATAGTTAACCATCGGATGTTTCCCACCTACAGGCACAACATAGAGCCATTGGCTATGGAGCTCATCAGGTATTACTTTATCTATATGCTTGAGGATACATAGTTAACCATCGGATGTTTCCCACCTACAGGCACAACATAGAGCCATTGGCTATGGAGCTCATCAGGTATTACTTTATCTATATGCTTGAGGATACATAGTTAACCATCGAATGTTTCCCACCTACAGGCACAACATAGAGCCATTGGCTATGGAGCTCATCAGGTATTACTTTATCTATATGCTTGAGGATACATAGTTAACCATCGAATGTTTCCCACCTACAGGCACAACATAGAGCCATTGGCTATGGAGCTCATCAGGTATTACTTTATCTATATGCTTGAGGATACATAGTTAACCATCGGATGTTTCCCACCTACAGGCACAACATAGAGCCATTGGCTATGGAGCTCATCAGGTATTACTTTATCTATATGCTTGAGGATACATAGTTAATCATCGGATGTTTCCCACCTACAGGCACAACATAGAGCCATTGGCTATGGAGCTCATCAGGTATTACTTTATCTATATGCTTGAGGATACATAGTTAACCATCGAATGTTTCCCACCTACAGGCACAACATAGAGCCATTGGCTATGGAGCTCATCAGGTATTACTTTATCTATATGCTTGAGGATACATAGTTAACCATCGGATGTTTCCCACCTACAGGCACAACATAGAGCCATTGGCTATGGAGCTCATCAGGTATTACTTTATCTATATGCTTGAGGATACATAGTTAACCATCGAATGTTTCCCACCTACAGGCACAACATAGAGCCATTGGCTATGGAGCTCATCAGGTATTACATTATCTATATGCTTGAGGATACATAGTTAACCATCGGATGTTTCCCACCTACAGGCACAACATAGAGCCATTGGCTATGGGGCTCATCAGGTATTACATTATCTATATGCTTGAGGATACATAGTTAACCATCGGATGTTTCCCACCTACAGGCACAACATAGAGCCATTGGCTATGGAGCTCATCAGGTATTACATTATCTATATGCTTGAGGATACATAGTTAACCATCGAATGTTTCCCACCTACAGGCACAACATAGAGCAATTGGCTATGGAGCTCATCAGGTATTACTTTATCTATATGCTTGAGGATACATAGTTAACCATCGGATGTTTCCCACCTACAGGCACAACATAGAGCCATTGGCTATGGAGCTCATCAGGTATTACTTTATCTATATGCTTGAGGATACATAGTTAACCATCGAATGTTTCCCACCTACAGGCACAACATAGAGCCATTGGCTATGGAGCTCATCAGGTATTACGTTATCTATATGCTTGAGGATACATAGTTAACCATCGAATGTTTCCCACCTACAGGCACAACATAGAGCCATTGGCTATGGAGCTCATCAGGTATTACTTTATCTATATGCTTGAGGATACATAATTAACAATCGGATGTTTCCCACCTACAGGCACAACATAGAGCCATTGGCTATGGAGCTCATCAGGTATTACATTATCTATATGCTTGAGGATACATAATTAACCATCGAATGTTTCCCACCTACAGGTACAACATAGAGCCATTGGCTATGGAGCTCATCAGGTATTACTTTATCTATATGCTTGAGGATACATAATTAACCATCGAATGTTTCCCACCTACAAGCACAACATAGAGCCATTGGCTATGGAGCTCATCAGGTATTACATTATCTATATGCTTGAGGATACATAGTTAACCATCGAATGTTTCCCACCTACAGGCACAACATAGAGCCATTGGCTTTGGAGCTCATCAGGTATTACTTTATCTATATGCTTGAGGATACATAGTTAACCATCGAATGTTTCCCACCTACAGGCACAACATAGAGCCATTGGCTATGGAGCTCATCAGGTATTACATTATCTATATGCTTGAGGATACATAGTTAACCATCGAATGTTTCCCACCTACAGGCACAACATAGAGCCATTGGCTATGGAGCTCATCAGGTATTACTTTATCTATATGCTTGAGGATACATAGTTAACCATCGAATGTTTCCCACCTACAGGCACAACATAGAGCCATTGGCTATGGAGCTCATCAGGTATTACATTATCTATATGCTTGAGGATACATAGTTAACCATCGAATGTTTCCCACCTACAGGCACAACATAGAGCCATTGGCTATGGAGCTCATCAGGTATTACTTTATCTATATGCTTGAGGATACATAATTAACCATCGGATGTTTCCCACCTACAGGCACAACATAGAGCCATTGGCTATGGAGCTCATCAGGTATTACTTTATCTATATGCTTGAGGATACATAGTTAACGATCGAATGTTTCCCACCTACAGGCACAACATAGAGCAATTGGCTATGGAGCTCATCAGGTATTACTTTATCTATATGCTTGAGGATACATAGTTAACCATCGAATGTTTCCCACCTACAGGCACAACATAGAGCCATTGGCTATGGAGCTCATCAGGTATACATTATCTATATGCTTGAGGATACATAGTTAACCATCGAATGTTTCCCACCTACAGGCACAACATAGAGCAATTGGCTATGGAGCTCATCAGGTATTACTTTATCTATATGCTTGAGGATACATAGTTAACCATCGGATGTTTCCCACCTACAGGCACAACATAGAGCCATTGGCTATGGAGCTCATCAGGTATTACTTTATCTATATGCTTGAGGATACATAGTTAACCATCGAATGTTTCCCACCTACAGGCACAACATAGAGCCATTGGCTATGGAGCTCATCAGGTATTACGTTATCTATATGCTTGAGGATACATAGTTAACCATCGAATGTTTCCCACCTACAGGCACAACATAGAGCCATTGGCTATGGAGCTCATCAGGTATTACTTTATCTATATGCTTGAGGATACATAATTAACAATCGGATGTTTCCCACCTACAGGCACAACATAGAGCCATTGGCTATGGAGCTCATCAGGTATTACATTATCTATATGCTTGAGGATACATAATTAACCATCGAATGTTTCCCACCTACAGGTACAACATAGAGCCATTGGCTATGGAGCTCATCAGGTATTACTTTATCTATATGCTTGAGGATACATAATTAACCATCGAATGTTTCCCACCTACAAGCACAACATAGAGCCATTGGCTATGGAGCTCATCAGGTATTACATTATCTATATGCTTGAGGATACATAGTTAACCATCGAATGTTTCCCACCTACAGGCACAACATAGAGCCATTGGCTTTGGAGCTCATCAGGTATTACTTTATCTATATGCTTGAGGATACATAGTTAACCATCGAATGTTTCCCACCTACAGGCACAACATAGAGCCATT
This sequence comes from Gibbula magus, assembly GCA_936450465.1. Lineage (NCBI taxonomy): Eukaryota > Metazoa > Mollusca > Gastropoda > Trochida > Trochidae > Gibbula > Gibbula magus. The sequence goes on along the minus strand of OW388297.1, from coordinate 75,209,210 downwards.
GGCTATGGAGCTCATCAGGTATTACATTATCTATATGCTTGAGGATACATAGTTAACCATCGAATGTTTCCCACCTACAGGCACAACATAGAGCCATTGGCTATGGAGCTCATCAGGTATTACTTTATCTATATGCTTGAGGATACATAGTTAACCATCGAATGTTTCCCACCTACAGGCACAACATAGAGCCATTGGCTATGGAGCTCATCAGGTATTACATTATCTATATGCTTGAGGATACATAGTTAACCATCGAATGTTTCCCACCTACAGGCACAACATAGAGCCATTGGCTATGGAGCTCATCAGGTATTACTTTATCTATATGCTTGAGGATACATAATTAACCATCGGATGTTTCCCACCTACAGGCACAACATAGAGCCATTGGCTATGGAGCTCATCAGGTATTACTTTATCTATATGCTTGAGGATACATAGTTAACGATCGAATGTTTCCCACCTACAGGCACAACATAGAGCAATTGGCTATGGAGCTCATCAGGTATTACTTTATCTATATGCTTGAGGATACATAGTTAACCATCGAATGTTTCCCACCTACAGGCACAACATAGAGCCATTGGCTATGGAGCTCATCAGGTATACATTATCTATATGCTTGAGGATACATAGTTAATCATCGGATGTTTCCCACCTACAGGCACAACATAGAGCCATTGGCTATGGAGCTCATCAGGTATTACTTTATCTATATGCTTGAGGATACATAGTTAACCATCGAATGTTTCCCACCTACAGGCACAACATAGAGCCATTGGCTATGGAGCTCATCAGGTATTACTTTATCTATATGCTTGAGGATACATAGTTAACCATCGAATGTTTCCCACCTACAGGCACAACATAGAGCCATTGGCTATGGAGCTCATCAGGTATTACTTTATCTATATGCTTGAGGATACATAATTAACCATCGATGTTTCCAACCTACAGGCACAACATAGAGCCATTGGCTATGGAGCTCATCAGGTATTACATTATCTATATGCTTGAGGATACATAGTTAATCATCGGATGTTTCCCACCTACAGGCACAACATAGAGCCATTGGCTATGGAGCTCATCAGGTATTACTTTATCTATATGCTTGAGGATACATAGTTAACCATCGAATGTTTCCCACCTACAGGCACAACATAGAGCCATTGGCTATGGAGCTCATCAGGTATTACTTTATCTATATGCTTGAGGATACATAATTAACCATCGATGTTTCCAACCTACAGGCACAACATAGAGCCATTGGCTATGGAGCTCATCAGGTATTACATTATCTATATGCTTGAGGATACATAGTTAATCATCGGATGTTTCCCACCTACAGGCACAACATAGAGCCATTGGCTATGGAGCTCATCAGGTATTACTTTATCTATATGCTTGAGGATACATAGTTAACCATCGAATGTTTCCCACCTACAGGCACAACATAGAGCCATTGGCTATGGAGCTCATCAGGTATTACTTTATCTATATGCTTGAGGATACATAGTTAACCATCGAATGTTTCCCACCTAAAGGCACAACATAGAGTCATTGGCTATGGAGCTCATCAGGTATTACTTTATCTATATGCTTGAGGATACATAATTAACCATCGATGTTTCCAACCTACAGGCACAACATAGAGCCATTGGCTATGGAGCTCATCAGGTATTACTTTATCTATATGCTTGAGGATACATAGTTAACCATCGAATGTTTCCCACCTACAGGCACAACATAGAGCCATTGGCTATGGAGCTCATCAGATATTACTTTATCTATATGCTTGAGGATACATAGTTAACCATCGAATGTTTCCCACCTACAGGCACAACATAGAGCCATTGGCTATGGAGCTCATCAGGTATTACTTTATCTATATGCTTGAGGATACATAATTAACCATCGATGTTTCCAACCTACAGGCACAACATAGAGCCATTGGCTATGGAGCTCATCAGGTATTACATTATCTATATGCTTGAGGATACATAGTTAACCATCGAATGTTTCCCACCTACAGGCACAACATAGAGCCATTGGCTATGGAGCTCATCAGGTATTACTTTATCTATATGCTTGAGGATACATAGTTAACCATCGAATGTTTCCCACCTACAGGCACAACATAGAGCCATTGGCTATGGAGCTCATCAGGTATTACTTTATCTATATGCTTGAGGATACATAATTAACCATCGATGTTTCCAACCTACAGGCACAACATAGAGCCATTGGCTATGGAGCTCATCAGGTATTACTTTATCTATATGCTTGAGGATACATAATTAACCATCGATGTTTCCAACCTACAGGCACAACATAGAGCCATTGGCTATGGAGCTCATCAGGTATTACTTTATCTATATGCTTGAGGATACATAGTTAACCATCGGATGTTTCCCACCTACAGGCACAACATAGAGCCATTGGCTATGGAGCTCATCAGGGTATTACTTTATCTATATGCTTGAGGATACATAGTTAACCATCGGATGTTTCCCACCTACAGGCACAACATAGAGCCATTGGCTATGGGGCTCATCAGGTATTACATTATCTATATGCTTGAGGATACATAGTTAACCATCGGATGTTTCCCACCTACAGGCACAACATAGAGCCATTGGCTATGGAGCTCATCAGGTATTACATTATCTATATGCTTGAGGATACATAGTTAACCATCGAATGTTTCCCACCTACAGGCACAACATAGAGCCATTGGCTATGGAGCTCATCAGGTATTACTTTATCTATATGCTTGAGGATACATAGTTAACCATCGGATGTTTCCCACCTACAGGCACAACATAGAGCCATTGGCTATGGAGCTCATCAGGTATTACTTTATCTATATGCTTGAGGATACATAGTTAACCATCGAATGTTTCCCACCTACAGGCACAACATAGAGCCATTGGCTATGGAGCTCATCAGGTATTACGTTATCTATATGCTTGAGGATACATAGTTAACCATCGAATGTTTCCCACCTACAGGCACAACATAGAGCCATTGGCTATGGAGCTCATCAGGTATTACTTTATCTATATGCTTGAGGATACATAATTAACAATCGGATGTTTCCCACATACAGGCACAACATAGAGCCATTGGCTATGGAGCTCATCAGGTATTACATTATCTATATGCTTGAGGATACATAATTAACCATCGAATGTTTCCCACCTACAGGTACAACATAGAGCCATTGGCTATGGAGCTCATCAGGTATTACTTTATCTATATGCTTGAGGATACATAATTAACCATCGAATGTTTCCCACCTACAAGCACAACATAGAGCCATTGGCTATGGAGCTCATCAGGTATTACATTATCTATATGCTTGAGGATACATAGTTAACCATCGAATGTTTCCCACCTACAGGCACAACATAGAGCCATTGGCTTTGGAGCTCATCAGGTATTACTTTATCTGCTCATCAGGTATTACATTATCTATATGCTTGAGGATACATAGTTAACCATCGAATGTTTCCCACCTACAGGCACAACATAGAGCCATTGGCTATGGAGCTCATCAGGTATTACATTATCTATATGCTTGAGGATACATAGTTAACCATCGAATGTTTCCCACCTACAGGCACAACATAGAGCCATTGGCTATGGAGCTCATCAGGTATTACTTTATCTATATGCTTGAGGATACATAGTTAACCATCGAATGTTTCCCACCTACAGGCACAACATAGAGCCATTGGCTATGGAGCTCATCAGGTATTACATTATCTATATGCTTGAGGATACATAGTTAACCATCGAATGTTTCCCACCTACAGGCACAACATAGAGCAATTGGCTATGGAGCTCATCAGGTATTACTTTATCTATATGCTTGAGGATACATAGTTAACCATCGGAATGTTTCCCACCTACAGGCACAACATAGAGCCATTGGCTATGGAGCTCATCAGGTATTACTTTATCTATATGCTTGAGGATACATAGTTAACCATCGAATGTTTCCCACCTACAGGCACAACATAGAGCAATTGGCTATGGAGCTCATCAGGTATTACTTTATCTATATGCTTGAGGATACATAGTTAACCATCGAATGTTTCCCACCTACAGGCACAACATAGAGCCATTGGCTATGGAGCTCATCAGGTATTACATTATCTATATGCTTGAGGATACATAGTTAACCATCGAATGTTTCCCACCTACAGGCACAACATAGAGCCATTGGCTATGGAGCTCATCAGGTATTACTTTATCTATATGCTTGAGGATACATAGTTAACCATCGAATGTTTCCCACCTACAGGCACAACATAGAGCCATTGGCTATGGAGCTCATCAGGTATTACTTTATCTATATGCTTGAGGATACATAGTTAACCATCGAATGTTTCCCACCTACAGGCACAACATAGAGCCATTGGCTATGGAGCTCATCAGGTATTACTTTATCTATATGCTTGAGGATACATAATTAACCATCGAATGTTTCCCACCTACAGGCACAACATAGAGCCATTGGCTATGGAGCTCATCAGGTATTACTTTATCTATATGCTTGAGGATACATAATTAACCATCGAATGTTTCCCACCTACAGGCACAACATAGAGCCATTGGCTATGGAGCTCATCAGGTATTACATTATCTATATGCTTGAGGATACATAATTAACCATCGAATGTTTCCCACCTACAAGG